>CM077841.1:3927500-5177500 GCA_039776855.1 Mylabris sibirica
CTTTCATTGCATTTAACACCTAAAATTGGTATATGGGGCAAACAAAATCAAGCTTGTCTTAAAAATCGCGATTACTAAAGGATTTTCGTTGTTTTTTACCTCGTTTTTTTCAACAATTTAAGGGGCCTCAGTAGAAATTTATTGATTCGCCATGTGAAAATTGCCCATTTTCAAACGTCGATATCTCGCTTGTTTTTTAAGATATGTAAAAAAAAAACGTGCATTAGATAGAGCATTTCAAGGTGCATGTTTTAAAGTTAATTATTTTGGAAAATTGTGATACAATTCTGAATAGCATTGAAAACTCTTGAGCCTTGTTCTTTTTTCGTACATTTTTCTTCATAAGTGGCTAAAACTTGGCCAATATTATTGATTTTTAGTATGTATTAGGTACATTTAGATAGAAAATTGAAAAAGCCTTCAAAATTTTTAAAAATTTTCCCAATACACATATAAGTATTTCCGATAACTGAAGAAAACTCAAGAAATTTTCCAACATTGATGCCTTGCATAATTTTAAAGATAGAGAAACACACGAGGCTTTTTTAGAAAGCTGATATGTAAGAGGAATAACCATGAAGCTCGCTTAAAATCCAACTTTAAGTCAAGTTTTCAGGGAAGATATTTTGAAATCCTTTCGGGAAATTCATTTCAACCTAGACCGTTTATTACTAAGCATCTGATTAGTTCGCAGTATACTGGATAGATGGAGTGGTAATTGTTGTCTGTAGTATGTTGAAGATCTGGAAAGCTCTTACAATTTGTTATTTCAATTAACCCGATACATAGTGAAAATCAATAATATTGGCTAAGTTTTAGGCAGCTATAAAGGAAAATATACGAAAGAAACAGGGTGCATGAATTTTCTCTGCCATTCTGAATCTTATTATATTTTTTCAAAATAAAAAGCTTCAGAGCATACACTTTGAAATTCTCTATCTAACGCAAGTTTAATTTTTTTAATATCTTCAAAACCAAGCGAGATATCTATGTTTGAAAATTGGCAATTTTCGCACGCCGAATCAAGGCCCCTTAATGATCAAATTTTACTTACATCTTTGCTCCTCGAGGAACGTAGCATTCCTCTGTAACCATATAGCATTCTTATTCTTCGATTCTGTTTCTGTCATAATATAAGAATCTAATTCTTCATCATCGATATCATCAAATGACAAATCAACATCTATCGGTAATGATGGTTGAACAGCATTTGAAGTATCTTCAAGAGAATTTGCTAAACCCATACTAGCAATATCTGGACCTACAATGACAATATAACAATGAATAATGATAATTAGTTCTTTTCTGTATACAGTAAATCTATTACACGCTCCTATTTTTATCAAAGACGACAAGCAAAATGAGTAGAAGAAGAAGAAGAAGAAGCAAAAGAAAGAATATTAATTTACGAAACATTTTCTCCTAAAAGCAAAATGTGCTTCACATCAAAGTAATAAATTAATTAACACAACTTTTCCATAATGTCAATACAAATATTAATGGCTTTGTAAACGTAATAATTCACAGAGCACTTTTGGTAAATCATCCCTTTATTCGACGATAAGTGGCCCTCTTTACAGTAGAATCAATGACAGTTTGCACGCGAAAACAAGGAGATCTCTAAAGTAGAACATTTTTGTGAAAAATAGTCTACCATTATCTTTAAGATTACCCACATAGTGTAATGTAATCAAGCATATTACATAACGACTAAATTCGTCTATTATAACGATGAGCTGAAATTTTTTCAATATTGTTTTTCTACTGTATTTCAACGAAGAAATTAAATTACCAAACAATATTACGAGACAAAAAAAAAAATTAAACTTAATCATTTCCATATATTTTTTTGCGGTAATTGAGGGTGTTTTTTTATCGCCAACATCCCTAATTTGTTGAAAATGGTAAAAAATGTGTTTTCTAATGGGTAAATGGCGAATTTCATTCTGTTAATGTGATTATGATTATTAATAGTTTGGAAAAAAGTTGAGTTGAAATTGTTTGTTTCTATCAATCAAATATAACTTAATTATAATGTAAACTTAATTAAAAGTAGAAGTGAACGTTGTTGATAAATAAATATACACAATATTTAATTACAGTAAAGAAAAAATATGTAAAATCAAACCAGTAATATGTAATACATAATTTAGGAAGTGTTGTTTGAATGTATTTTGCGTAGTATTAATTAACCAATGTATATTTAAGAAATGAGTATTTAGTTTTCAAATATTAGTCAATTCTTGTTTACCCGTCCTTATATTAGAATAAAGAAAAAAACTAAAGATAAAAGCGTAACGAAACCTTACAGAATATGAATAAAAATCTACCTAATTCTTTGACGGGTTCTTTAATATTTTCAGGATTATCGACGACCTCCTCTTCAAGTATCTGCCTAATTGTACCTAAAGTAGATTCCTCAATAAAACGATTAGTTTCTTGAGTTTCTTCCACTTGATTATCATCCTGTACTTTTTCTACAATAAAAAATAATTATAAAAATCCTAAAATAATAATAATAATTATTATTACTTTTACGTGAACGTATTTTAGCGTTTTTAACCAATTGGCGTTCGATTTCTTGTTGTAATTCCGAGATACTTTCAGCTTCTTCTTCCATTAACTACAAGAAATAATCAATGAATATCATATAAGTATATGGCTATCACTTTGTACTCTTTGTAGACGTTCTTTGTCCTTTTTCCGTGCCGCTTTGAAGGACGGCGGATCTTGTTCCTCTTCCAAATCAACAGTCATGAATTCCTCCAATGTTAAAGCACTACTAGGAGTATCCCCAAATTCAATCAGTCTACAATAATAACATTGAAATACCTATGTAAAATTTCATTTAATATAAATCTACCTTTTACGTAATGTTGATTCATGTACTTTAACAATTTTAACAATATCGCTAGCAGAACGGCCGAATTCGTGTAAACGAGCAGCAATCAACAAGGCTATAAATTTAAATGTTTATTCCAAAAATTGATTTTATTGAATCATAGACACACACACCTGCTCCACAGAGTCCGGATGGCCGACGACCGGAATGTATTGAATCACGTTTCATACGTTGAACTAAACGTAATGCTGTATTTGCTACTTGTTGTGTTTTTGATCCAAATTCCAATTTTGCAGCAAATCGTAAGATATACAAGCATGGATCTTGTATGAAAATACAATAAAATCATTAGTTTTTAATAATTGTCAATGATTAGTAATATGTGTAATAAAACAAATAAAAAGCGGAATTTTCGAAGGTTGAAATCGATCAAAATTCAACATTAGGATTAAGCAAGAAATATTTTCACAATTAATCAATGATGCAATAAAGATTCATGTCGTCTATACAAAATAAACAAATAAACTTTATGAACATCAATTATAATTTTTCTATTTAAGGTTGTAAAAGAGTCATATTTATTACGTTTCGAAAACGCGAGATGGCGCTGAAAATAGCTAGGATCAAATCCTGTTAGAGAAGATTTACTAGTTAATTGGAGAAAAAATGATTTTGATGGCAAATCATTTCGTTTATGTCACTTCTTATGGCCGATTCTATACCCATACTTGGTTTCCAGCAAATATGATCATTTTTTTATTTTTTGGTGTAAAAACCGAAAATTCAACATAATCCAAAAAAAAATCAAGAGCTTAATAAAACCAACTCGGATTAGCTTAGGCTAATAGGAAGCTCTGGTAATTTTTTCAAAATTTTTAAACCGTGTTTTCAATCGAGTAGAGTTCAATTGAGTAAAATTGGACGAATTTGTGAAATTCTGGCCATTGTTGATTTTTTTCCGTCTGGGTTAGTCAGAAAGAGAAATTTTTACCAACTATTAAGAGAAAACTTTCACTGAACTTGGAAATAAATTACATTCTAATCAATTTTGTAACAAAACATCTTAACTGAAACTATAGTGAAAGTTATATACGCGTTGGACGAAAAAAAAACTTTTACTCTCACTTGGAGGAAGAAAAAAAATTTAATATCTACGATAATATTAAAAAGAAACGTTGATAAATCTCTCGATTTACATTCGATACACTCCTGTTCACTTGCATACAATTACAAGACATGTAATCTATATATGTAAAAAGAAAATAAGAATAAAAAGGCAATTAAGACGCACACAGACGACTTTCAAAATTTCGCTTTCATTTATCGTAATTTACAACAAAAACTGGTTGCATGGAATTTAAAATAATATTTAACGATATTTAAACAAAAAAAATTCCTGTTGATTGAATTAACAAACATTTGAACTAAATGAAGATGATTATTTTATTGTTGTGTAACTTTTTTCTTTGTACCATACGACTATCCTTGAGATCTACTATTTTTTCTTAATTTTTGTTTAAATTGTGTGTTAATTAAAATAAACACGGGAAATTCTGACAATAAACAATGCATTTTTTCTTATATAAAAAACGACTTTATGAATATTAAAATCTATTAGAGAATTCTTATTTAATTACAAGCAAATTTGATATCACACAAAATTTGAGATCAAGGAAGAAACTCGATTATCTAATGAGATAATTTAAGAAGGTCTAATTTGGAAATTTCCATAATTCCCCATCAATTATTCAACTATGTGTGTGTTATTTTAATTATCTTATTCGATTTTCTATTTTTAAATCCAATCAATGACATTACATAGACAATACACCTATGAAATGTACGAAATAGAATACAAACGATTAGTTTAAAAGCTTAATAGTGCAATATAAATTCATAAAATGTTAAATCTTGTAATAATAATAATAATACAAATTTAGTGTTAATTAGGCTATTATCGTTGATAATTACTATCACTAATTAACAAAATTCCAAATTCAACAAAAAAAATCGAATTTTATGCATCATGACAAACAAACTGTGATTTCTGGTATTGCAAAAAAACCAAAAAAAAAGGTTATTTCCAACAGTCTCTTCTACTTATTTCCTGTTGACCAGTTCCTTATCCATTGGAAAGGTGGTTTTATTAGAATTGACCAAGTACAGAACATTGGCAATTATTTAAAAAAAGTATTATAATAGTAAGATTTGTAAATTGCACTATTTTAAAAGAGAAACAGTAACAATGGTCAATTGATTATAAGTCTCAAAGGGGTGAAAATTCAGCTAAATTATACATTTTCACCCTACTCTTCAACCCTTAACATCAACATTCGATTCTAATTAAACATACAGGGTGTGTCCTGGCGATGGGTTATTAAAATTTATAAATGGAAGCGAGAGTCAGGCCTCGATTCATGTTCGAAAAAGTGACAATCTGTAATCCTCGATTTTTCGCTTGATATCTGGGATATTCAAACGGCGTAACCAGCGTTGAATTGGGTGTTTCACGGTGCATCCGAAGGAGTTTTCCATTTTGGAAAATTTTCACTAAATTCTAAAGTACAGAGGAAAAAGTTAGAAAATAAACTTTAATTTTTTTTTTTGTAACAGAATAAGCTTTCCAACAAGCTGTTGTACGATTTTTTATCAAAGAATTTAAAAATGCAATAAAAATATAACGTTCTATTTAAAATAAGGGAGTAGGGTGTACTACTCCATATTATGGTGATTGCTAAAACAACGAAACTGTTTTGCAAAGGTAGTTCAGATGGAAAAACGGTTATATGCTCAATTTCAGAAACATCCATTAATTATACTTTTAATGACCTATCACCAGGACACACCCTGTATATCCTTCTAAATTTAGATTGTCTACAATATTTTGATTTTATTCCCAAAAAGAAACAACAATAATACTGTTGAACGATAACTGTATAGTTCATTGACTTAAAACGGTATTGTAAATTGTATAAAAAGAAAACAATCAGGTAAAGTATAGTGAAATTATTTTGAGTTGGCCGAGTAAAATTTTCAATAGCAATTGTGCTAACAATACAGCAATTTGACTTCTGTCAGAAGGGGTTGTTTATGACCTACAATATTTTACGAAAATCTTAAAACTTCCTCAAATGCAAACACCTGGAGGGATGAACAGGTAGACAAAAATGAAATTTTTATTTTTATTTTAGGAATATTGAAAACGTAATGATAATAACGATAATAATAATAACAAGTAGATTTGTTATTTAACATATGCCATTTATTATTTATTCATCTTCATTAGACTTTGTTTCTGAATATTTACCAATAATGAAAAAAAAATTATAAGGTTGACAATATTGCGCTGGAAAATAGACATACTGTGCTGTGACTTCCACCATATTATTATTTATTTAATCCAATCAAGCTTGTGTGGAGTCAACTTAAACATGCCATACGTAAATCAAACATAACTTCAAATTTGACTGCCTCAGTGGTTGATATTATTAGAAAAGAATACCAAAAAATAGATCCGGTTCTAAAGCGTAATTGTATTTAAGACACAATTAAATTAGAAAATAGTTATAATCTTAATGAACGGCCTCTGGAATTTATCATATATAAATGATACTGATGATTCAGAAGCAGAGTCTAATGAAGACGATTCAATAACAAATGGCATATTTTTAAGAACAAATATACTTATTATTATTATTATTATTATTATTATTATTATTATTATTATTATCACTCTTTTAATATGCGTAAAATAAAAATAAAAATTTCATTTCTGTCTACCTGTTCATCCCTCCAGGTGTTTGCATTTGAGGAAGTTTAAGATTTTCGTAAAATATTGTAGGTCATAAACAACCCCTTCTGACAGAAGTCAAATTGCTGTATTGTTAGCACAATTGCTATTGAAAATTTTACTCGGCCAACTCAAAATAATTTCACTATACTAATAACAAGAATCAATATAACAAAATTTTTTTTTAAATAAATTCCTCCCTATTCCATCCATTATAGAACATAGTCACTGTATTATTGTCTAATATTGGCCAATAATCGCATAGATGCTCTCCAATTCGGTTTGAAACAAAGGAAAATTGATTAGGAAAAAAGTAACGTTGATATATGAAATACAGGATACAGTTGTAGAAAAACAACCCAAAATCTATTAAAGCAAAACTATCGACAAATAGTCAATCAGCAAGAACGATTTATTGATAACGATGAATGTTATTGTCAGTTGTCCTGTAATCAAAAACGATATCAACAACGAGAAGACATTTTTAAAGAGCGATGATTTAAAAAAATATAATTAAAAGCAACTACAACTCTCTATTAATTACAATAATTACAGTGATTATGATGGTTTAGATTTTGTTAATGACCAATTTCTAAATAAATTAGCACCCGGGAAAAGTTTGGATTTTCCACTTGCTCGAATAATTTTGGAGGAAAGTTAATGTGGAATCTCGTTGTTAAGGCACCATTTTATAGGAAACTAAATAATGAAACTGGACAATAATTGTTAATAGAAAAATTGTGTGTATTTTTTTAATAATGCGAGTTTTGCTGAAACAAATTCAACTTAATTATGCCGACACGTGTCATAAATTATAGGAAAATTAGAGTAGATTTATACAATTATTATTATTTGGAACGCTACAAATCTTTCTTGTCTTCTGGTTTTGATTTGGGAATTATTATACTAAAAACTGGACGATAAATTGCAAGTTCAAAAACATTACACATATGATATATGAGAATTTATTTTTATTATTTTTTCATGAATCTACAGATCGGGCAGTTTATCTAGGCACATTTGTAACACATCCGCACTGTCCATTTATACCACTTGTTTATGAGTTAAAAAGAGATAGAAATATCGTAGGTGGTCAAAAAACTAAATATCATAGTGGTTATTGACACCCATCCTTAATCCTTCGATTATAGACAAACCATTTTCTTATCTACTTTTCCTAGAAAAGACACGACCAATCTCAGATGTCAAGGATTTAGTTTCTTTGTTACACGATATAAGAATTTGTCGTGAAATATTGCCCAATAAATGCATAAGACAAAGAAGGAACTATTCTGAAGATAGAGTTATTCGTAAAATATTATAACTTACAGGGTGTTTTGTAGGGGGGCTCATTGAAGACTATCTTACTAATATTAGAACCTTGTAGCTCATTTCAAAATTAGTCAAAAAACGATCGTTTCTGACAATATTGCAATTTTCAAAAATGAGCAAAGCACGCAAACCGACTAAGAATAATTCGTAGTAGACCCTCCCAACGGTGACTTTTTTCGTTTTTCTCCATCGCATTCTAGAGAAAATGCGAAACATTTCCACCTCTTCCAGACTAAAACGGTGAAAAACAAAAAAAATTAATATTGGGAGGATTTTTGAATTATTCTAAGTCTGTTTTGAATAGTTTTTGAGAATCGCAACATTGTCAAAAATGAGCATTTTGGCAAACTTCAAAATGAGCTACGAGGTTCTAATTTTGCTAAAATAATCTCAAGGGCACTTTCTACAAATCCTTGAAATATTTTTGGAATTTCTTGTCAACTAATAGGAATTTACGACTTAAAAAAAGTACTTTGTGTATGCAAGTCGTGCCCGATATTCTCCAAATGTACCTATTCCAATGCCCAGTGCTGTACAATAAAAATGCGGAACACATTTGGTAATTTTTGCAAAACTTGCAATTCTTTTTCCTGTATACATATGTACGTATGCAAAAATGTATAGTTCAACAATCTGTAGAATTTTAATGTTAGATATTTTGACAAAATTTGACATTTACAATACAAAAACTATAAAAAAGCATATACACAAAGGTGTTTTTTTTAACAAAAGCAATCGGTCTACAAATCTATTGTTAAGAACGATAATTTTATGGATTTTTAAGGAAAATTATGTCTATATAGTAGTTGACCTCAGAAGACCTCTTTTACAACCTTGGTACAACAACAGACTTTAATTATTGCAACCACTGCCTACTCAACTGTGTATAGAAATACGAAACAGGTAAAAGAACACACTCATACTATACACGTAACAATCTACCGTTTTAGTACCACGATTGCTAGGTGAGAGTGTAAACGTCCATTTATCAGTACCTGTTACTATACAATAATAGGAAATATTTATTAATTTCGATAAATATTTAAAGAGAAATGTGTAAAGTTTAAATTTTAATTACAAGAGAAAACATAACTTAAACATTATTTAAAACAAAGTGATCAGCATCATTGCCATCATCTACAAAAAATATAATCGAGACTTTAGGTCAGTAATAACTTAACCCACATAAATCTAACTGTACCATAATTCAGACTATTTACAAAAAATCATATCAACATCGTACTATATTGATGATATTTACGATTAATTCTCAATGATAATATTGATTTTTATCGATAAACAGTGAAACAAATAAAAATTTACTAAGAAAATTGCGTGTAATGCAATTAAGATAAGACAAGATTAATCAATTTCATAACATCTCAAGCATGAAATTACAATCATCTTTTTATCTAATTTAAATTTTCATTTGATTCATTCTTTTATTGTCCACTAGGTACTACTACTACTACTATACATGTTTGTAATGTTTATGATTCTGTGATATTATGCTGGGTGCAGAACAGGCTGGTTTAAATGCTGGACGGCATGTTCTAGCATGGGTATTAGGCCAAACTGATATCTGGTATTTATTATATAGGTGTGCTAATTATATTAATAAAGGCCATGGACAATCACCAAGTAGTGTTTCAATATTGGATAATTTATTCACTTTAGATGAAGAACATCAAGACTATAATGATGATGAACGATTATTAAATCAACAGGACTTACAAAGGCGTCGTAAGTTGTTTTTATTTTATATCAATCAATAGATGGAAATTCATTATTAAATACCAAACTTAACACAACTTTCTCCATTAAATAAAAATTTAAATATTGTATTTCCTAACTATCGATTATTAGATTAAAAATTTGAAGGTTGAATTTGATCTACAAGTAGTTAAAATAAACCGAAACGAGTTGGAAAAGGGGCCGAATCGAAGACCCGGCCTAGCAACTTCCCCGACTGATCAGTCCCAGTAGTTAATCATTAATTAGAAAAAAATTTTTCTACGATCAAGAGAAAATTGTCAAATTTCTGCGAAAAGTACAGTGGTTGCGCTCTCGCCTGACATCTGTTTGCTACGGGGTTCAATTCTCGCCAGAATAACTTTATTTTTTTTCTTTTCAATTATGGAAATAATCATCTTTACTATTTTGTTATTTTATTCTTAACAAATAGAAAACTTTAGTTTACTTACTGCCTCTATGGATAGTAAAAGTATTATTACTCATTATGTTATCCATTACAATAAATTCACAACAAAAGATTAAACAAATATTCCAGTAAAGCTTTTAACAAAACCAAAGATGTCAAAATCAGCACCGAAATTTAAAAAAAAAACAACGCAATTATTTACACCTACTCGATCTTTCACGAAACAGTCTTGTTGCTAGACAACGGCCGTAAATCCTGATTTATATTTGATATATTAATGTCTTATTCTTTTGTCTTGCGTACATACTTGATTAGTAAAGAATCACTGTCCATCTAATTAATTTAATCATTATAAGTCGCCAGATTGAAAAATATCGCACATGATGGGTATTATTTCTGACATAAAAGCACATGCCCTTTCGATTGGTGATATCAAATTAATACGTTATCTTGCATTTTTTCAATCAACCCCCTCCCCCGTCCACCCCCGTGGTCCGATTGGCACCAAAAACTAATCAACTCGAAAGTCCACGGAATAGTTGATGCTGGCCAAATTTGAACGCAATCGGTTAAGCCGTTTTTGAGTAATCGTTGGAGAAACGACAGACGCACACACACACACACACACACACACACACACGGACATCATGCTAAAAACTTCAAAAACGTGTTCAGGGGACCCTAAAACGTAAAGATCTGGTGAAATCTCGAATTCGAAATTTTGGTCCGAAACTAATAACTTCCCTACCCTCTGGTCCGCGAAGTTAAAAATATATAAAAATTAATATTTGTTCTTAAATAACATAATTTTTGGAAGAATTCGATTCAATAGAGGATTGTATTTTTGAATGACTTGACAAAATATCTTGTTCTAATTAATTGATGACGAGTATTTTTCTGTATATATAATTAAAACTTGTTAAACTTGTATAATGCGTATGTAGTTAACGTAAAAGTAAAAATTCTACATCGAAAATAATTATAAAGATTACCTTGGATACTGATTTGTTATTAAAATGATTTAGGAAATATGGAAAGAAAAAAGAAACGAATAATAAGAAAATTTCCATTCCATTACAAACATATTGAGCTAATAATAATAACAATTAATCATATACCGGGTGTACCACAATATTTATTGTCACAGATGGCTGTGCTTTTGTTTACGTAGTATCGTAGCTTGATTCAGCCATTTAAAAAATACATTAACAAATGACAAGTGTGAATCAAGTTATGTTACTATGTTACCAAAGGTACAGCCAATTGCGAGAATAATTACCGTGGTACACCCTGTATAGCCTCTTATTATAATTATGCCCAGTTTAAATCTACATATCCACAGATGGACTCAAGGTTTATCTTCTTGTTCCTTATTCTAATCATAAAGATTATTTTTAAAGATGGTCAATTCAAGCAAAACTCCTAGTAATCAAGCGGTTCGGAAAATATTTCAAGGGATTGTAGTCTCTGTAGATCATCTTTCCAAAATTAGAACTTTGTAGCTCATTTAGAAGTTATTTAAAAGGCGATCGTTTTGGGCAATGTCAAAATTTTCAAAAACGAGCAAAGCAGGCAAAACGACTAAAAATGACTCGTAGACACTCCCAACAGTGATTTTTTTTTGTTTTTGTCCAATGCATTCCAGAGAAAACGCAAAAATATTTCCACCTATTCCAGAATAAAATGAAGAAAAACAAAACACTATTGGGAAGGTCTACGAGTCACTCTTACGTTTTTGATCAACTTCCAAATGAGCTACGAGGTTCTGGTTTTGCTAAAATAATCTACAGGGTCCCTTCTACAAATTCTAGGAATATTTTTCGAATCGCTTGATAACTACTAGAAGTTTTGTTAGAATTGACCATCCTTAAAATAAAGACCCTGTATATGTATTTGTTAGAAAATCAACGAGAGGAAAAATAATCATCAAAAACTTTGGAAATTTTCCTTCTTTGGTGTCTTCGTTGTAAACAAAATAACGGGCAAAATACCATCATTTAATGGAAATGTTACCATATTTATAAATATATACGTATATGGAAAATTTCACTTTTTTTCTTCAACTCCTTTGTTTACAAAAAGTTTTTATTTTAAATCTCTACAACAATACGAATTAATTTAAATAAAACCTCCACAATTCTAAATTATTTATTATTTATAAACAACGATTTAATGAATTCAGGTTTGTACGTCAATTGGACATAAATCTAAATTTAATATTGATGAAATCGTTACGAATATTATGGAAAAAATTCTAATTACACCAACATTGTAATGTTTTAGCGAATTTTTTTAAAAAAATTAGCTAATGACGAGATCCTCACTTTTGAATTTCCGAAAAATTTTTGCACAGAAGTTCGTTTTGGAACCTCAGGAACCCATATCCACCGTTCGTTAAAATTTTTTTTATATATATATATATATATATATATATATATCCACGATAACTGCCGTAAAAATACACCAATCTTAATGAAACTTGGTACAAAAATCGGTCTTTGTGATAGCTTGGATGAGTTCGTTGGCCAGACTGGTAGGGCCAACACTTTTGGAATAAGAGCTGAAGAAATGTTAAAAAAAATCATTTTCAATATTACATTTGCTTAGATTTTGATGAAAATTAAAATAACAGTAGAGCCGACCATTCTCTATGACCCAGAAAAAAAATCATCAAAATCGGTTCGTTGGATCGCATGAAAAATGCAAAAATATCTTTATTGAGTATTAACAGTAAAATCGAATATCTCAGATGGCTATGTGTTTTGACAATTGATATTAGAAAAAAAATTGAATATCGCGGGGGTAACTAATTTTGACAGTTAATATTAGACGCAAGGCCTGTTAGAGAATTTCGCTTGAAAAAATCAAGCAGGCCTTGATTAGACGTATTAGACAAACAACAAACCTCAAACGAATGTATTAGTGTTTCTTATTGTTTGTGGATTAAAAGTATTTTTCAATAAAAATCATAAATATTGAAATAACATCGGGAAATGAATTTATTAGTTGATTCAATGTTATTAAAATATATTAATTGTCAGTATCATAAGAATGTTTTGCATTTAATATTTCAGCATGTAGATACTTAAAAAAATTCGTTATATAAGGTACTTGCTGCCTTTGGAGATCTTTTTTATTTATTATTATTGGTATTAACCAAAAACTTGTTCCGTGTTGTTTTTTCCAATCATATTGAAATTTACTATTTATACGTTTAAGGTTACATTTTTCCAACCTTAAATATTAAGTAATACTTGTTTATTTTTTATAGTATAGACATTATATGGGAAAAAATTAACATTGATAAAATCACTCTCCAATTTTTAAATTGTCTTTAAAGATTGATAAATGCATCGACTAATTTCGGAATTTTTCTTCTTTAGGCATTTTTACGTAATGCCCAAAGTAGTCCACTATGTGTTGAAATTGTTATTTTATTTAGCAAGTAGTGAATTTTCCAACCGTTCAGTAAAGCAAAATAATATCACTTTCAATACAGGGTATACAACACTATTTCACTTTGCAATTGGCTATGTCTTTGTTATACAGGGTGTCCCGTTCCTGCTAAGGGGCAGATAGGGGATGAAATTCAAAGGTGAAAAGTCCTGTAGCATTTTTTCATCTGACCTACAGGTAATTAGCTATTAATTAAATCAAGTAGCCAATGAGGTGCTCTCTTACTTTGAACGGCTGTCGCGCCAGCCTGCTAACTGGTCCGCTTCCTACGTCCTACCGTCAAGACTCTTTCCTTCTCTCTTTTTATCGTTATATCGAGCAGCTGATTGCTTATACGATTTAATTAATAAATAATAACTAATAATTATGTGTGCGTCAGATAAAAAAATGGTACAGGAATTTTCACCTTAGAATTTCATCGCTTATCTGCTCCTTAGCAGGAAATGCGCGACTTATGGGACATCCTGTATAGAGTCGTAGCTTGTTTCTCACTTTACTAGAATTCAGATGTTATAATGGAAAAACAAGCGGCTGAACCAAGCTACAGTCCTACGTAACTGCAAGGTGAAATAATGTAATACATCCTGTATATTTATCTTAAATATTTCTACAAACACAGTAAACCTTCTTAAACTCATATTAACCGGTTGCTAACAAAATTTCTCATCTATATCTCTCGATTTTATTGATCAAAACTGTCAAAACTGTACTTTTAACACTAGGGCCGTAATAGCTATTCTATTTATAATACAATCGTTACAAGTGACATTTTAGTTTGAGTTGGACAGTACGATCTAAAAGTGTTTTAAAACCTGTTAGTGTTCTTTAATAGCTAGTGTAATTTATTTTCTTGAAGTTGGTAGATGAATTAACAACTACAAAATTGCCTAAATTTCAAAAATTTAATTTTTTAAAAAATGTACAAGGAATGCAAACTGGAAAAAAATAATATAAAAATACTCGTTACAAAAGTCATTTATTATACTCGTTCTCTATAAAACTCTTCTCTTGACGACTCGTTTTATAAATTGAACTCGTTTAATAAATTATGACTTTTTGAAACTTGTTTGCATCTATTATTTTAGAAGTGGTTGTATAATAAAATAATAAACTATAAAATTACTAAATAAACATGAAGAGACTGAATAATAGTAGATATTTTAGTAAATAAGTAGCCTTAATTCCAATAACACTAACAATAAGATAAATTATATAGAATTTTATATAAATATCAACTATTCATAGATGTGGGTATCCTAAATTCATCTCATTTAATTATAAAGGAAAAGTTGTATTATGTAAGTTATACACAAGAAGACTTCCTATATGGTTTATGATAAAAGTCAATCGTTATATGATTACTTTGTAATCAATATAGATAAAATGGAAATAAATAACGCCAAATGACAAAGAACTAAACGTATACATACAGGATGTTTGGTCTAAGTATGGTAAGTTGTAAGAAACTCCTATTAGTCGACGAACGATTCGAAAAATATTTTAAGGATTTGTAGGAGGGTCCTTAAAGAACATGTTAGCAAAATAAGAGCCTCGTGGCTCATTTGAAAATTGGTCAAAAACCGCTCATTTCTAACGATGTAGTGATTTTCAAAAACGAACTAAACACGCTAAACGACTTAGAACGACTCTAGGATCCTTTCCAAATTGATTTTTTCGTTTTTCTCCATTTTATTCTGTAATAGGTGTAAATATTTTGTATTTTCTCTGGAATACAATGGAGAAAAACGAAAAAAATCAATGTTGGGAAAGTTCGTTTTTTAAAATTGCAACATTGTCCAAAACGATCGTTTTTTGACTAACTTTGAAATGAGCAAGGAGGTTCTAATTTTGCTAAAATGTTCCCTAGGGACTCTTCTACAAATCCTCAAAATATTTTTCCAATTGCTCGTCGACTAATAGGAGTTTCTTAGAGCTCACCATACTTAGACCAAACACCCTGTATGTATGTTCGATGATAACTCATTTAATGTTGTCATACAGGGTATTTCACCTTGCAGTTGGTCATACATTTCTTACGTAGTATTGTAGCTTTGTTCGGCCGTTTGTCGGTAATACAGATCACTGTCGTAAGTTACCAGCATTTGGCATTTGTTGATGTATGTTTCAAGGTTAAATTAGAATATAAAAATGTGTTGTTTGTTTAGATTGTAATAAATTATTCTTATCATTAAGTATTGTCAAACTATAAATGCAATGTATTATCTGCGACAGTAATCTGTATTACCGACAAACGACCGAACAAAGCTACAATCCTACAAAAGAAAGGCCTGGCCAATTTCGAGGTGTACAACCCCGTATTGCCATTGCTGTATACCCATAAATATATCAATTGAAGTATCAATTTCTTCCACAATACGGATATACCTTTAGATATGTGTAACCCCGACTCCCCACTCTGGCCCATTTGTTTACAGAAACAGTGTTTGTTCAATGTGTGGTCGGCGTAAATCGATCTGCCGCCCACGGTGTCTCCATTGGCTCGACGTTTTTAAAAAAAATAACTACTCCAATACCAGCAAATGTTTACGAACTTGTCCGGGCCAGAGTGTGGAGCCGGGGTTACAATCTAGAATTTGTATCGACAGTAAATAATGAAAGAATCAATAAGGCCTATTAAAAATTAAATTACACATATAGTCATGGTGATCAAGAAAAATAATCGTTGCGTAATGACGGTCTGTATCATAATGACCCTTATTATAAACAGTCCTGCAGTTATACAGGTGTAAAATGCTATTTCACCTCTCAGTTGGCCATGCCTTTAGTTACGTAAGACCGTAGCTTGGTTCAGCTGTTTGTATTTCATTGAAAATACGGTAACAAATGTCAAAAATAGTAAAGTATGAATCAAACTACGACTCTACATTTATATACCTCCTGTATAAACATTAGAAGCTTCAAGATTCTGAAAATGTCAAAAAATGATATATTTCGCTTTTCTAAATACGAATATTTGAACCAGTCAACCAATTTTTATTGAATTTAAAATGTCAAAATTTAAAATTAATCTAGAATCAGTAAATTTACCGTAAACTTGATAAAGGCATCATTACAATTTATTTATTGTTACTATAGCAACGTAACCAATAAATTTTCAGTATTTGTCAAAAAAAATACTCGTTACTATAGCAACGAATTTTTAAATTACTGAAATGCACAGATTAAAGATATACTATATTATATAGATAGAACACTCGATCCTTTTCTGTCACATTTCATATTAGTTCATACCCCAGTCGCTAACTGCGCTTCGATAGCACCAACTACGTTTGGCGCCAAATTTGAAAATATCAATATGCATACTATAAAATAGTATTTAAAAAAAAACTTTGAACATCAAAGATTTTCGGTTTTTTTTAACTTTATTATATTTAAAGAAAAAATTACAAGTTGATACACACTAAAAATGTAAAAGACAAAACATCCATATTATCAATTTCAATTACTACAGCTTCTTCTGCAGTTTCATTTTCTTTTCTTTCGATTTGTATTTCCAACCAATCAAACTAACAAAATCCAGAACAAACAGAATATCTCGCTTACCAAATTAAATGAAATGACGCAACACTTTTGTCGTTGATTATTTGTTAATTTTATAAATAATATAGACAATATATTACAGTTATTTAGTAGACACGTTATATACTCGATAAAGCTATGGAAAGGGGGTGGGTGAGGTGAGATGAAAACGAATTAAACCGTGACAAGATTCACATATACACGCGTACGCACACATTTACAAGTATACCAAAGATGGCGGTTGTACAGTAAGAGAATGGTGTTTATTTAAAGTGGGTCTGTTTTTTACATCGAAAAACAGGGAAAATTTGTTTTTATTATCAATTAAAAGTGTAAATAATTAAATTTGAAAATAATATAAAATAAATAAAAAAATGGCGATGTCAAATTTATATTCGAAAATTGCTACGAAACCTGTCAAAAGGGCAACACAAGACAACATGTCCGTAACCCAAACCAACGCCTGGATGAATGGTAAGAAACAGTTGAAAAATGGGTGAAACAATTATTAGATGACTAGATTTAATAATTTTCAAAATAATTAAAATCATTTAGAAAAAAATTGAAAATCATTATTTGAATAAAATTTCGTATGGAAATTTACAAATTCAAACTACATAAATCATCACACTCCATTGTTATATTTGAAAACAATAAGAAATATTGCCCCGCTTTATTTATTTTACAATTTAAATTAATTTATAAACAATTTTATCAATCGATTTATACACGTTTAGGAGCGCCATCTATGATTAATGTACCGAAATACAAGTACATTTTGAATTTTTTTTATATCATTCCACTAATTACTTTCTTTTTAATTTACAGCTGAAACATTAAATAATGGTACTCTTAGTCTATCACCACCACATATTATATCACAACGTGAAAGTCTGCAGGTGATGCAACCAGCTAGTGCACCTGGTTCACCACCATCAAGTCCATGTTGTTCACCAATTGGTGGTACTACTACTAATATTAATAATAATAATAATTATAGTATTCATCTAAGTAATAATAATAATAATGGTAATAGTAGTACAGCTAGTAATAGTCCATCACCAGGTACATTAGATCCAAATTGGCAAGCAACAAAACCAACCGTACGTGAACGTAATGCTGCAATGTTTAATAATGATTTGATGGCTGATGTACGTTTTATTGTTGGTAATCCTGGTAGTATACAACAAACAATACCAGCACATAAATATGTATTGGCTACTGGTAGTTCTGTATTTTATGCAATGTTTTATGGTGGTTTAGCTGAATGTAAAGATGAAATTGAAGTACCTGATGTTGAACCTTGTGCATTTCTTACATTACTCAAGTAATTATCAATTAATTAATCATAAAAGAATTAAAGTATTTTATTTTTTTCTTCTCTTCAATTTATAGATATTTATACTGTGATGAAATTCAATTAGAAGCTGATACTGTATTGGCAACATTATATGTTGCAAAAAAATATATTGTACCGCATTTAGCACGTGCCTGTGTTAATTATTTAGAAACTAGTCTAACAGCAAAGAATGCATGTTTATTATTAAGTCAATCAAGATTATTTGAAGAACCTGAATTAATGCAACGTTGTTGGGAAGTTATTGATGCACAGGTATGTTTAACACATTCATTATCATGTCTTGATTTAACTGATGTTATAACAAAACGTTACAAACAAAATCAACAACAACAACATGAACAACATCAACAACAAAAGAGGCATATGAGTTTTAGTGCCTATATACAATCGAAAATACCTTAAAAACGATATGTATCTAAAGCACCTGATTATAACAAATTTTCAAAACACCATCTTTACACAAAAAGCTTTACCAATGCGACAATAAAATTGATTCGTTTGTTCAATTATACCAAAATAAATGGTGTTTTAATTTAGGGTGATCATTTTTTCGCAGGCCGATCCGGGAAATTACCCCCCGTCCCTCCCATTTTACACTAAGTTTTATTCCAAAAATATTCCAGGTGCACCACATTACTGTTCTTAGTTTTTATGACAACTCCTATTATTTGGCGAGCGATTCAAGAAATATTTCAAGGATTTGCAAGGGGTTCATAGGGAACATTTTAGCGAAATTATAAACTTGTAGCTCATTGGGAAATTGATCAAATGACGCTCGTGGTCGATTAAAAATATCATTATTTTAACGGATCTTTAAATGAATGCTAATTCCGAGACGAATGGTCACCCTATTTTAATTGTCAGCCATATCAGTAACGCATTGTGAATTGAAATTGACGATGATAAAGTCAAAGGGTTTTGATCAATGTATAGCTTCCAAATTAACGCGGAAAATACTCAATGTTTTAATGTGATTATGATGATATCTAATAGATGCTCAACGTTTTTATATGCATACATATCTTTAGTATTTAAAGAAAATAGCGAAATTTAATTAAACGGCCAACTTAATCTAAACTCGATAGACTTTAAGATTGCCGTTTATTGCTTGAATTTTTCCTATTTTAATCCACATATTTACAGCATTGATGTTAAAAATTGTATAATCATAACTGTATTATTGTGTTGTTAAATATATGGATTATTAAAAACGTTGAGAACAATTCATTTTTACCTTAACACAATTGCCCTCTTGTTTATTGTTAACAATTATGATAATTATGGATCGGGTTTCAGGCCGAGATGGCACTGAAATCGGAGGGATTCGTCGATATTGATATGTCAACATTGGAATCAGTATTGGGACGTGAAACATTAAATTGTAAAGAAATGAATTTATTAGAAGCAGCATTAAATTGGGCACATGCTGAATGTTTAAGACGTGATATTGAAACAACACCACAAAATAAACGTAATGTTTTAGGGAATGCATTATATTTAATACGTATACCAACAATGACATTAGATGAATTTGCTAATGGTGCAGCACAATTGGGTATATTAACACAACAAGAAACTATAGATATATTCTTTCATTTTACAGCAAATAATAAACCGAATTTACAATATCCAATAAAACCACGAACTGGTTTAAAATCACAGGTAAAATCATATTTTAATTTACCATAAATTTTGTGTTTAATATAACGAATACAATTTTAGGTTTGCCATAGATTTCAATCGTGTGCATACAGATCGAATCAATGGCGCTACCGTGGCCGTTGTGACAGCATACAATTCTCAGTTGATCGTCGTATATTTGTTGTCGGTTTCGGTTTATATGGTTCATCGAATGGGGCTGCTGATTATAATGTTAAAATCGAATTGAAACGTCTAGGACGTATATTAGCTGAGAATAATACGAAATTCTTTTCAGACGGTTCAAGCAATACATTTCATGTATATTTCGATAATCCAATACAAATTGAACCAGAAACATTCTATACAGCATCAGCAATATTAGATGGTGGTGAATTAAGTTATTTTGGTCAAGAGGGTATGAGTGAAGTAACTGTTGGACAAGTAACATTCCAATTTCAATGTTCGTCAGAAAGTACGAATGGTACTGGTGTACAAGGTGGTCAAATACCTGAATTAATATTTTATGGACCATCGTATGAAGAGCATTAATTAAGTCTTGTTTAATATCTTTATAAGATTAAACATTTGTTATAGAACGTTCCTTTTTATGTCTTTTTTGTTTGTTTATAATTATTATTATTATTATTTTAAGTTTGCTGTTGGTTTATTGTGCTGTGAATATAGGGATATTTTATAAGTTTGTTTTTTTTAGTTTAACAAAAAAAAAACTTGATATTGTGTTCACCTCCGAAAATAACATTAAAAAAGCATATAACTTTTATATAAATATGTATGTTTAAAAATAGTTGAAGAAATCTCAATTCTTAGATATTTTTCGAGATAATCTTATATATTAATTGCCTATTATAAAAATATATTGTTAAAGTGATAATGTAATGTGCTATATTTAAATTCAAGATATATGCGGTATTTCTTCCCATGCTTAAGCTCGCCTTAAATCGACTTAAACGTGGATTTATAGACATTTGAGTCGGCGACACCTACTCTATCGTTAGCTGGGTTTAAGTAAGGGTAGAAAACCGGTCATATATGCTAAATAGTAGTTGTAATAAAGTTCAGTCCGTATTAAGCAAGACAGGGTTGATTAAAAAAATTATTCGATAAATTTATATCCGCTATAGATTTTGTTATAGAAAATACTTGATTATTCTATCTTCTAGAATTTTAGCTCTTTTTTATGCGAAAAAAAGAAAACTAAAACCAAGGTTTTCCGATTCTTATTTAAGCAATACTTGTAAAGCAACTATTTGCTTACTTAGATTACCATGTTATCTGATAATAATTTAATAATGTGATAAACAAAAATTACTAATTTGATAAAATATACCTTGGTAATTATAATGTTTATCATTTATACCTTAATAATAAATAATAAACTTACCAACTGCCGGGATGTTGATTGATAATGCTTGCGATAATTTCAAATACGTCCGTCCTAATTCGTAACAACAAATTTGTAGCACATCACTAATATCAATCAGTAGATCTTTTTATAATTAATTAAGAAAAATTTAACAATTCTAACGGGCTATTTCACCAACGTCCGTTAAATTATAACGTACAATTAATTATAGTGAAGATTAAGTTTAACTGAAGTTGGCGAAAATGAATTTTGTTTGACTGAGCGATAAAGGATACGTGCAGTCCCTTCTGTCCTGCATGTTAGATAGACACAAGCTGCATAAACATGCGTATTCCGTCTACCTTTCGTTAAATTCCGATTTAAAGCCAGTTTAAAAAAATTACAAGCAGTATCGATACAATGTTGATTCAATTGTAATTGCCTGCATAGTCGTGTTATACCATCTCTGGATTTTTTCAATGTTAACTCCCTTGATTCTGTACCAGTACCCGAATGGAACGCTGTAATGAAATCAATTAAAAAATCGAATAAAGTTTTGTGACGAATTGTAAAACATACACGGTCCAAATTTGCTAGAAACACCCTTTGAATCGGCCGATACAAACTGTCCAATTGCATTATTTTTACCACCTGCACCCTCTTCAAATTGTACTTCGGCAACAATTATATTCACCTCCAATACAGAACCGCAATTTGTACAAACTGCATCACCACGAGCTGGATCGACTTCAATATCGGAACTACCACAACTTTTACATTTTCGTGCTGACGATGACATATTTTCTCACACTTTTTTACACGATATAATTAATAGCTGATTAATATGATAATAATAATTTATGTTATCTTAATTTTATAGATAAAAATTACCAAAAAAAAAACGGAAGAAAAATCAATCAAACATGACCCAACCAACGTGACACTACAAATGTCACAACAAACAACATAACCCAACTTTTAGGTGTACAGCGTGCAGCTAATTGTAGCCCTATGTATAGAGTTTAGAGTTCATTCAAGGATTAAGGTTATTCGTTGCAGAATTTATTTTACTCTTAAACTACAGGATGTTCCTTGGTATTTATTCTCGCAGTTGGCTGTGCATTTGGTAACGTAGCTTGATTCACACTTACGATACTACGTCACCAAAGGCACAGCTAACTACGAGAATAAGTATTGTACCATGGTACACTCTGTATATACAGGGTGTATCAGAAGATTTAATTCGTAAGATTCGTAATAAAAGCTCTTATGAGCAGCGTCTTACTAAATACATACATTCTGTATTCTGTATTATGGATTAACTAGGAACGTAAACGTAGTATATGGTATACCCAGTACAAGATAGTAATGGAATCTTAACACGAACCTAACAAAATAAAATTTCCCAAAACGACCATTTTCTGGTGACTTTGTGTGGTGGTCACGTGATGTAAATTATTATTAAATCAATTATTACATTTGCTTGCTTACTTTATTCTCAATTAATAAATTTTAAACATTTATTTTCATATAAACTAATTGTTTTATTCACGATAAAATAAATTAAAAAAATTCTTGTTATACTTTAATCTCGTTATTATTTGAAATTTCGCGCCACTACCGGTACGCCTAGTAACTTTTCTGTCAAATAAAAAATTCTAATATTAACGTGTACTGAGTATAGTACATTATACTCAACGTTTATGAATGCTTACAAGGATTGCTCATGAACCACATTTTTTCGGCATCCCCACTCTTGCGGTCCACCAGTGACGTCATTCGCGTACATACAGATACGGATAGACATCGATAGAGACAGGTAGCTATGCCTGTCTCTATTATGTATATGTAGGTATGCTAACTATCCACCAATGACGTCAAATATTTGGCTTATATGGAACGTATAGGCAATGAGCAATCATTGTAAGTTTACAATCGTTGTATTATACTATGATAGTATTTAGTATTTTTGTTGAGAATGACTGGTAAGCCTGTATTACCAGATCTCTTGCTATTGTTTACAAACATTTCTAACTTAAAATTTCAATTTTGATTATTGTTATTTTTATTCGTGTGCTTTTGCATTTTTTTCTTCAATATTTGGAATTTATAAATTGTTTGAACAGTATTTCTTTTTGTTTTGTGGTGATTTTGGATTAAAATAAGTGGTTTTATTCAAAGAAATAATTGACACTTCTGACATACTTGATTTTTGTGGTAAAAGATGTTCCTTTTAGTAACTTTTGTGTCATTTAGTAGTTTCAATTTTGCGAATGAGACTACTATAATGATTCAAAAGTAACGCATAATCGCCATAACTTTTTTATTTATGAAAATTTTGAAAAACGCCGAGACAGGTAACATTTTATTTTTAAATTAATTAAGTGGGACAGAGCCAAAACGGTTCTACCAGTTACCATTGCGAAGAACTGCCATTATCAACAATTTTTTTAAATAGCAACCCCTATTTTTTATTGCATTTTCGGATAGGGCATATTTTTCTGCGTTCAGACATAAAAAAATAGTAGTTTTCTGTCATCATAATATCCATGCATCAGCATGGCATACGAAAAACTCAATACCTCAGAATAAGCATTGCAAGCATTGATTTATAGTTGAATTCAGTAGGCTACATACAACTATTAAATAGACTGCAAATACTTCAACCATGCTGTCTATTCTCCCTCCCGAAGTAACCATCCTTAAGATTTACAATTTTATTTTTGACACTTAGGTCCGCCATATTTTCATATAATTTTGACAAATATTCAATATACGTCTCCTTGATCCAGTAATAAATCAATGCTTGCAATGCTTATTCAATAATAAATAAAAAAGATCTCCAAAGGCAGCAAGTACCTTATATAGCGAATTTTTTTATGTATCTACATGCTGAAATATTAAATGCAAAACATTCTTATGATACTGACAATTAATATATTTTAATAACATTGAATCAACTAATCTTAAATTCATTTCCCGATGTTATTTCAATATTTATGATTTTTATTGAAAAATACTTTTAATCCACAAACAATAAGAAACACTAATACATTCGTTTGAGGTTTGTTGTTTGTCTAATACGTCTAATCAAGGCCTGCTTGATTTTTTCAAGCGAAATTCTCTAACAGGCCTTGCGTCTAATATTAACTGTCAAAATTAGTTACCCCCCGCGATATTCAATTTTTTTTCTAATATCAATTGTCAAAACACATAGCCATCTGAGATAATCGATTTTACTGTTAATACTCAATAAAGATATTTTTGCATTTTTCATGCGAACTACTGAACCGATTTTGATGATTTTTTTTCTGGGTCATAGAGAATGGTCGGCTCTACTGTTATTTTAATTTTCATCCAAATCTAAGCAAATGTAATATTGAAAATGATTTTTTTTAACATTTCTTCAGCTCTTATTCCAAAAGTGTTGGCCCTACCAGTCTGGCCAACGAACTCATCCAAGCTATCACAAAGACCGATTTTTGTACCAAGTTTTATTAAGATTGGTGTATTTTTACGGCAGTTATCGTGGATATACATATATAAATATATATATATATATATATATATATATATATATATATATATATATATATATATATATATATATATATATACATATATATATATATATATATATATAAAAAAAAAATTTTAACGAACGGTGGATATGGGTTCCTGAGGTTCCAAAACGAACTTCTGTGCAAAAATTTTTCGGAAATTCAAAAGTGAGGATCTCGTCATTAGCTAATTTTTTTAAAAAAAATTCGCTAAAAATTGCAAAGAATCTAGACAGATCTAACAGAAGTGGCGACACTTGTGTAGCAATTTTACTCTCAACGTATCGACTTTGCATTAATAGTATATTATACAACGAGTCTATAATGAATGCTATTATTACCGAGAATGAAGTTTACAACACAAGCGAGCGGAGCGAGCGAGTGTTGTAATCATTCGAGGTTATATTTAGCATTCATTATAAGCGAGTTGTATAATATACTTTATCTACGACTTATTTCTACATGTACAGGTACTGGTAGTGTACAAGAATATTTACCTTCTTTAGCATTTTCGATTCTAAAATCGCACAAAATTTGACACTTATTTACAACTGTTTGTTGAAACTGTTATTTATTTTTTGTCGTTACCATGGTTTTTTACATTTAATAGAAACTGTTATCTACTACTAAAATCATCTTCTTTATCACTTTCCATTGTAAATACAACGAATATTCTAACAACTAAGTATTTGTTCGAAATTTCAGAAAAATTAAATGTCATTTTATTCAAAATTGCATGAAAACGCCCACTTTAGGCCTTCTTGTTGAAACTATTGTTAATTATTTTTGTCGTTACCATGGATTGTTTACATTTGACGGAAATAATTAAAATACTATTTTCTGATTGGCTGATGAGAGGGATATTCATTTACTTTATCTCCCTAGGGATATAAAGTAGGTCATTATATTACAAAAACCACAAGTATAATGATCGCTTTATATATAAGTCGTAGATAAATACACTTATTTCGACATTTCGGCTTTTTTATTTTTTGGTGCAAAAAAAAATCAGGAGCTAATTAAAAATAACTTGGATGTGCTAAAAAAAAGTTTAAACAAAAGTGAAGCTTAGGCTAATACTAACAAGGTCTGGTAATTTTTTGAAAATTTTTGAATTTCATTTGTGTTTTCAATCCGGTAGAGTTCAACCTTAAAAACATACTAGAATAATTTTAATTTAATTATCGTTTTTTATTCTAACCAGGGAAAATGTTTAATCTTCCACAAAAATTCATAAAAATAAATGGTCGTCAATCTACAATTTTTTTCAGATATCTAATTAAACCACAACACAAACAGGAAAATTGCGGTTTCTAATTTTTATCATTTATCCCTTCTATTACAAAAAAATCTACTTTTTGGTAGTTTATTATTGCATTTTGCTGTGCCTGGTGCGTTGCATTCAATCGTTTAATCTGTTCTAAAAATGTGTTCTCAATCCAACAACCTACCTTCTCTGTACGATTTATCATTGGACCAACTAATTAAATCCATTCCAATCGGTAAATTTTCAAATTTATACGAAATATTACCAAAAACTAGTATCAACGATGCTTTAAAGAAGTATTCACAAATTAAATGGAATGAAATTTGGAAGGAAATCTCAAATACACATGATGGTTATCAAGATTTTTTATTGATGCACGAAACGCACGAAACACTCGTTGAAAATTACACGTTCGGCAAGAAGATTACCTGCATCGATTTGTTTAAATTCTTCTTATGGGAAAAAGATCTAGATCGATACTATGCAGTGAAGAATTTATGTCTAACTTTTACATTCTATTCTTGTAATAATAATAATATCAGAATTTGTGATGATTGCTATTTTGATTATCGTCAACGATTTGTTGACGGCAATCATTTTCAATTGAAATTTGAACAAAATAAATTTCATATCGGTATAAAATCAAGAAATATAACAACATCAATTCGTAATAGATTAAATTGGTGTAATGTTTGTATAATGACGCCTCTTTTTTCATGTTCAATCATACAAGAAATGTACCAGAAAAACGCATCAGATACGTGTGAGACGAATGGAATTCAACACAAGCTCATCGGACAGTGAAGAATAACAACCACTTTTTGATTGTAATTTCTGCTTTTATTTCATCTTTGTATCATAATATACATTGTATAATCTTATATTAGAAGTCTACAAACTTAATAACAATATATTAGAATGATTAGATTTTTTTGTGTTAAAATATTGGAAAAAATAAAGAAAATTATACATAAGCGTTCTCTTTAAATTTTTACATACCGGCCTGGCAATTCGTCCTACAAACATAAAGCAAAAATAGACACAAATTGTATTCATCTCTTCCTTATGATTCTAGTACGAATTGCCGGTTACGTATACGGGTTGTTCGAGGAAATTATATTTGTTGATGAGAAATCAAGGCTTCACATTTTCCTCCAACAACACCTCTAATTCTAACAATAATTAATTGCGATAAGAAATAAATACGTTTCAAATCAGTCAATATTGTTTTAATGATTTATTAATGATTATTAATTAGGAAGCATTCAGTTTTACTACCGAGAAACAAAAAAAGTTTGAAATCCTGTGGGGGATTCGAACCCACGACTTTTGGTTTTGTACAAAAACTGCTCTTAAATATAAATTTACAACTAAGACCGGTGTACGATCGATTTCATAAGAAAGTGACCAGTTTTTGTGCCACAATGTAAATCAGGCTTTCTACAATTTTGGTATGGTGGGAACTCGTTTTAACCCCTTCCTATTTACTTAACTTCTTACCCCTACAAGAGATACAGCCTGACGTACACGAAACAAATAATGTGATATTTCCGCTCAAGAGTACCGGTCCATTTTTTTGTGAAATCCATGGCCTGTTAGCTCAGTTGGGAGAGCAGTGGTGTACCAAAAGCAAAGAACGTGGCTCCGGATCTCATACAGGATTTAGTTCTTAATTTATAATCATTAATATTTCATTAATAATTCCATAGCAGCTTACAAATGATTGTTTTTATTTTAGAAATAGAATAATTTAACGTAAAATCACATTTTCATAAAAATCTTTACTGTCTCGCGATGACGAATGCCGTTTAAATGGATTCCAATTCAATCGTTTACTATTATTCGTATTGTTACTACTATTATTATTATTGTTATTGTGTTGTGCTACAGAACCTGAAGGACTAGACATACCACTTGATACACCAGAACTACTGCTGTGTGTCGAAATTGAACCTTTCTCTGTTGATTTCGTTGGTTTCAAATAATTCCGATCCATTGGTGTGACCAATTTCAAACTTAATGAATCACCAGCATTCTTAATTAACATAACAACTTCACTATGCGATGACCATTTAACATCGATATCGGATATTGCAACAATAAAATCGCCTTCTTTTACACCACCAAACTGCAAGAAATTCACATTATTTAATTTGAATCAATTAACATCTAGATATAACTTACAGCAGCTAAAGAATTGGGTTCAACTAGAGCTATGATTACTGGAGCATCGCCACGTACAGAAAAACCGAAACCTTCTGTATTATTGGCACGATGCAATTGTATCAGTCTAGGTGCAGTCCAATGGCGTTTTGCTGAGAATATCGCTATAGGTCCTAGACCGCGGAACAGGTCATTGACGCGATATTGTGCAAAATCTGGTGGTGTTAATTGTAATTGAAATTTAGTATTCGGTTGGATATTCGGTGGGTCTAATAAATCACTAAAATCATCCTCATTCTCTGTGTTGGTATAATATTGTAAAACGGTTTTGTGTGTGTTCTTCAATACGTTTATCAATGCTTGTTTACCGCGCAATTCACGACACATTCGATGTAAACGTTGGCATTCCTCGTGTATAACTAGAGCTTCGCGTAAATGTGCCCGTCCTAATAATCGACGTTCTGTATCATCTTTCGGTAATCGTATATCTAATTGTGTTGTTGTCGAGTTCTCCGTATGGATTGATTCTAGTGTTGTTTTTGTTGTTTGTGACATCTTTGATACTTCTTTATATAGAACACCAGTGGCAACATGATAATGTGCCATACCGGTATAATATTCTTTTTTCACTTGTATTAAACACGTCCAACTGTATGGAACGTAATCGTTAACACATTTATTTGTTATTAATTCGTAAGCATGATGATAACATGCTGCTAATTGTGCCGCTTCTTGGGCCAAATCCAAACAAATATCAATTGAGCGATTGTCTTTCGATTGCAATTCGAGTTTCTCCAAAAGACATTCTCTAGCTTGCGCCTATTTAAAAAAATTGTTAAAATTATTGTGCAAAATGTGAAAATTCAAGCTTACTAGCATCAGATGGACGAGCATCTCTAACATCTCCGGTCCCAAATCCATTGATGGTGCATTTGTGAAATTCTCATGGATGTATTTGAACGTACCAGCAGCACGTAGAAAACTATCAACAGCCGTATCGAGACCTTTAGTCGTACAGCGATCTTGTTTCGTACCGATTTGCGTATAGATCGCGCCCATATTGAATAAAACGCAAGCTTTCTCGAAGGCTACAGTTCGTTGACATGATGGCACACCTAAAATTAATAATAACGATAATAAAAATCAACTTCCTCAATCGAAGAAAGTCGAAACTACCTGTTAGCGAATCGTACCATTCAAAATAGATACCAAGCGATCGATCTGGTGGAAAGAATCGACGCTCAACGAAATACAATTGATTATAATAACGGAATAATAGAGAGATTCCAGTCAAATCTCTTAATGGTGTCCGGATAGCTTGTCGTGTATTCATAAAATCGATTATGGCATCCTCATATTGTCCAGCATCTTCACTATAATGCTCCAATATGAAATCTTTAAACGGCTCCCGAAAGTCGATGTCTTTTGTTTCTTTAAGACCCAACGGGATCATCGGCATAACAGCATCAGTACTATATACGCATACACAACAAGAAAAAAAAAACATATGTTTAAGTACAGTTAAGGTAGATTTCCTCTAAAACCTGTTCAGATAACAAAACTGACGGCATTATCTGGGTCATTACAACGTTCTACAGATGTACAGCCAGGTGCATGGAAAAGGCGACTATTATTGTGAGGCTGTGTAAACCAGGCTAACGAGGGGTATCTAGCAGGTCAGAATTAGAATAGAAATTCAAGCAAAAATAATAGGCGGGAATAAGGGAGAAAGCTTTGTTTACACAACTGAAATATGGGTATTGCTCGCTGACGACTCGTCACCTTTTCCATACACCTAGCTGTACATACAATTCGATTTATAAGAGGAATGTTGAACAAAATTTGGCAAATTACACGGTATTTTTTATAAATCTTACCGATAAAAGCAATTTGAAAGGTGGATTAGAGAGTGATTTGCTGAAATGATTGTGTATCTTGTTAAAAAAATTACAATAAACACGGCCTAGATACTTTCAGATAACTGTTTGAATAAAATAAGGAAAATCTTTCCGTTTTCAACAAATAAAAATATTGTTTGTATAAAACAGAATCGTTAAAATCTGGGTTATTGTTGATAAATATTAAAAAGCTATAATTTCTGGACAGTTTCAACGTTAATTATCTGATATTAATTAACAATATTCTTACCTGTCACTTTGATATACTTCAACTGATGAATTCAATTCAGCTAATTGTTCTTTTAATAATTGTAAATTCGAATTAACAAAACTTAATTCTAATGCAACAGTTTCGCGTAATTTACGATTTGTTGTTGCTTTAAATAAATTCTCAGCACCGGCACGTAAACGTAATTCTTTATTAATTTCTTGATTTAATTTCGAACGGCGATTCTGTAGTTTACCACGACAGGTGGCCACTCGAGGATCAGAACCCTGTAATTATAAAACACACTAATCAACAATTCAGAAAATCATCCAATTAATTTACCAAAATAAAGAAAATATGAGGAGGTGTAATGTAAGGGTGATTTTGTTTTCGCACCCATTTTAACATAATTGGGGTTAAAATTGGTGGATGCGCTGGGTGAAATTTTACAATTTTTACGAAGCTCTTGCAAGGTTTAGATTTATAACTAAAGATCACTGTTGTTAGACTATTTTTATCGTTTTTATGTTAGTACAACTTGCATATGGTGTCATCACTAGTTGTTTCAATATAGCGGTTTATTAAACGAGTGAATGGTGGAATAGAGGAAATTTAAATGTTGTCAATAGTAAAGTTTCTTCATCTTTTCGTTCTTGATTGATTTTATTATAATAATTATAAAATATTTGAAATATCGAATGAAATAATCAATGCGGATGTTGGCGTTAATTAACCGTAAAGAGAAATGTATAAATTTCTCAACATAAAGTGTTTCTCTTTTTGTTTGGTTTCGGTTTTATTTCATCAATAAATTATTTCACGTAACATTGTGGTCAATTTTATTTTTCCTTGATTTGATTATCCGACAATAATTTTTCCTGTATAGCTATGTACATTTATATTGTTTATAAATACAAAAATTACACTACATAGACACTTTATTGAAATATTGAAATTAATGGATTTGGTTAATTTTCTATTCAAATATGTCGACTATTTGTCTAATCTAGAATTTGTTAAAGGTTAGAGAATTTTATTGAGTAACTTTCGGATGACTTAAAGGACACCAAAGGCGCATTAGGTGAAAGTGACAGCTAGGATTTTCAGGTAATTAATTAATTAAATAATTAATCACCGAACGTAATTAGAATTTTACTATCATAATTTACAATTCTTTTTGGAAGGCAACATGCAAAATTTGGAGTTTACTATTGCTATCTATAAGCAGAGATTCTTATTTTTTCTCTACCGTTGAAAATATCTTCACATTCGTACAATAAAATTGAATGTTTGAGTAACTAGTTAATATTAGTTAGTCGTAGGGTAGTCTCAGAAGACCATTTTAGCAAAATTTGAACCTCGTAGCTCATTTGGAAGTTCATTGAAAAACGATCGCTTAGACAATTTTCAAAAACGAATAAAGCATACCCAAAACGACTAAGAATGACTCGTAGTTCTTCCTAACAATGATTTTTTTCGTTTTTCTATATTACAGTCTAGAAAAAATGCCAAACATTTCAACCGGTTAAAGAATAAAATTTAATAAAACCAAAAAACAACCAATGTTGAGAGGATCCCGAGTCATTCTTAGTCCCTTTGCGTGCTTTGCTCGTTTTTGAAAATTACAACATTGTCAGAAACGAGTGTCTTTTGCCAAACTTTGAAATTAGCTACGCAGTTCTAATTTTGCTGAATTGTTTTCTAGGGAACCTCCTACCGAATCGCTCGCCAACATACAGGGTGTTTGCTCTCAGTATGGAGAGTTCTAAGAAACTCCTATTAGTCGACGAGCGATTCGAAAAATATTTTGAAGATTTGTAGAAGAGTCCCTAGGGAACATTTTAGCAAAATTAGAACCTCGTAGCTCATTTCAAAATTGGTATAGGAGCTTCATAAGAATTGACCACTCTTAAAAAACACCCTGTTTAATCTAATTCACAACTTTCTTTTTGTACATATTTTGAATCTATCATCATTTTTTCGAAAATTACGCTGATAAAATAAGCAAAAAATCCAGCAAGTTCACTTACTCTAAATACCTGAAGATGTGATAACATTTTGAATCCAATTTTGATAATTGTTAAATTCATTGGATTTTGGTATAATCCAACTAACAAATCTTAGAACAAAGGTAATTTAGACACTGTTTCAGTTTCTTTATTTAGTTTATTGTATGTGGCCACATTTTTGCTTCACCACAAAACGATTTTATTCTACTTTTAGAAATCAATTTATAATCCAATTTTAGCTTCGGGATATGCGATTTGTAGCATCATAATTTCACGAACACACCTCAAATTAGATGAGAAATTATCATAACTGTATTGTTGATCGTGTGACCGTACAGATTTATTTTATTCAAACACCGCAACGTCTATTCGAACGTGTTTCTTTGCAAATAGAAACAATAAAAATTTAGCAAATTGGTAAAATTAATTGACATCAAAATTCCTCATAAATAGTACGATTTTTTCCAATTTTTTCGGAAGAACAAGTCAATTTTTCATAAAATTGTAGAATAAGAAATCAATTTATCACATTTTTGGGCCTTTCATAGTTTTCTTGGAGCAGCCTATCAAAGAAAATCACCCTGTAGAAAGGTAATTTTATTGTTTGATAAGAGAATTGATTTAATTTAAGGAAAAATTCGGCAAGTTCGATTCGTTTGATCGTCAGTCGAGTTGGGCGCATCCACCATTTTTCCACTAAATTCTCACCGTCAATCTTCTCTATTTTTTCTCTTCTAATTATAATTTTTTATTAATTAAAATTCATTGCAATTATAATCAACCATAAGGCTATAGTTTCAATTAAATAATTTTCTATAAACGACAATTTCCTTATATGTACCCACATTTTTATTATCTTCTCTATCTATAAACCGTATAAGAGTTGTTATTAGGTATTACATTTGTAATTCAAATATTTGTAAAAGGAAACACTTAATTCTCAATTGAATTGAGTTTATAGAATTGGAAATTATTCTCATTATTTAACAAAATAATAAAACATTTTCTTTATAGATATTTGACAATTTTACATGAACTTTATAAGACAATACAATCAAATATTAAAGGTTAATGACCAAAAATTTAATTACCCATTTCCTTTTTGTCTTTATTATTATTGTTTCTTTTATTTTAACTCTTACAAATCTATTGTCTTTCCATGTGAATAGTTGAAATTCTTACAAAGAATAGTGATTGTTATCAAGGTTAAGGACTTTAAGAACACATTTTGTTGTTGTTGAATACGAAATTGTTTAATTTCTTTTCGATCCATACATAAATTGTCATCATACTTGAGAATTAAACATTGATTGTTGATGTTAAATTACATTTCTTGTCGATTATTTTTCCTATACAAGCAAGTTATTAGAAATTAATCGACTTGTCGTATAAAAAAAATTAATAACAGGATTATATTTAAGAAGATGTATGCCCGTATATTATGGAAATGTTATAATATTTCTTTACACTTTAATAAACATAGTACGGTTTAATAGATACTTAAATGGTGGAATGTGACTCAACTATTTTATTTTATCACTTGATCCATGTAATTTAAAGATGTTGAATGCTATTAAATATCCACTTGTTCTAATGACACATAAAATATAGCAATACAAACATTGTTAATTTTGTTCGAAGGTAAAAGCTATAAAAGTTGATTTTTCTTACATTTATTTATTAAATAACATGAACGATTTGAAAGCAATTACAAGATCATTGATATCTTTAACTTGACTTATCTATTTTGATTTTTTGAATAGCTGAAATTATTCTACTAAATGGGTAATTGTGTGCATCCACAATATACTTGTAACTTTTTGTTTATATGTAAAAGAACAAACAAGAGTCATGCAGCTTGGCTCTATTTCTTATAATTTTCACTAATGTCAACGTTTCTTATTGTAAAATCTTCAAGCTAATTAATCATTTATTTAATTTCCTACACCTGTTAATTTATAAGTATATAATTAATAAACAATTTCAGATATATCAGATAATTGGCTAAACAAACTAATAAGGCGGTGACTTTCTCCTTAAAATTTATGATCTTTGATTCAGATTCTTCCAGATTTTATTTTATTTTCTACAAAAAAAAAATAATATATAACGAAGCTTACAAGATTAATTAGTCCTTTGTTTCGGTTTTTTGGTCTCTTAAATAAATTCTCCAAGAGAAATCTGATATTTTCCCTTGTCATTTAAGTTGATTACCTCGAAATTTGGTCAAATTGTAATCAGTGCGGAAATTCAACGATTAATTCTAATTTAATGATAACCATATGTAGGTATAGCTCTTACCTGTGGAATTGAAATTTCCGGTAATAATAGCATTTTTTGTTTACTATTGTAATTCTTATCACTTATCTCAGATGTTCTAATTTTACTCATTTATTACGCACTTTTTTTGGTTTCGTTTCGTTTTAATTTTTTTGGATGGTAATCAGGAAGACACGCTGCAAGACATGATTTACAACACAACTACACACCAGGATATCCTGTTGTAGACGTTCCGGAAGTGTTGATTAAATATTGATCGATTGATTCGGGGGAGCAACATGAAAAAAAAGACACATAGGTACACGATACTCTGAGGAGAATTCTCGTTATACTTGTTGTGTTGTCGGCGAAGAACTGCACACAACGGTACTCTCTCAAGACATTGGAAACGAGGTTGCTGTTGCTTCTTTGGAAGAAGTTTCGCCTCGTGAACACAAACACACAACGTCGAAGAGAAGAGGGGTCTGTATATGTGCATTGCTGGGATACTTATCCAAAATTCGGTGAAAATTCTCGATTTTTTCTAGATTGCATTTTGATGCAGTTCGATTTTCGAAAGCGATCACATTTTTAAATATTACATTAGTATACAAATCCAAAAAAAAGACAAGACTTTGATTTGTATTCCTTTCGAGTATTTGGTGGATAAAGAGAAAGGAAACGTGCTCGGATATCGATACGATTAACCAACAACAGCATAAGGATTTTAAACAGCTTTCTTATACAATTGTAATTCGTTTAATAAACAGCATTATAACTTTTTCTTTTGAAATCCAATTTCTATCAAATCAGCTTCTAATAATTCGGTCCGGTTTCTAATCTAGTTGCTGTTTAAATACGATTACCATTGATGAAATCACAAATCGAACCGTATAGAAATAATTGTATCGTATCGAGTTGTATTCTGAAGCTACACTCTTAAAAGTCATCAGACCGCCCGATAATCCCCTCATTTAGGATATTAGGATGACTTATACAGAATACTATATTTGAGATTTTGGCTGTTTCTTCTTCTTGCTCTAATGTATAATAGAAGGACCCGTTATCGAAATAGAGATAAACTAAAAATTATGTAGTATAAAATTCTGAACTAGTCACGCATAATCATCATCTAGATTCTTTATTATTATTACATCAAATTATTACAATAACTGTATATACGATTTGTGGACATTAATATTATTTCTCAATCAAGAAAATTCGGCGTTCTTATTATAAACAAACAGAGACATAAAAATTATTATTTTTTTATTACAGACTATTATTCCGTAAGCTCTTACATACAGATAAACATTCTGCAACAGTTTTAAAGTTGTTAAATTTAATTTAAATTAATTAAATTCGTTAAAATATTTGATTGTCGAATATTAAACGAATTCCAACTAGTTAAACCGTTATACTGTAACCAATTAAAATTATACCGTTGATTTTTTGCTTTCAAGTAAATTTTATCACAGATTCTAATCTCGAATTTTCTTCGTTCGTCTGTTGAATAAGATGATGATGATGATGATGATGATGATGATGAAATTGAAGGTGATGGATTTGTAATTATTCACCATTAGATACACACATTGTAGAGTTATTTCAATCAAGATTATTAAAGGAAAAGTTTTAATATGCCCTAAATGAATCAGCGAAATTCTTATTTTTCATTTCATTTAATTGAAAATAATCTTTAATCGAAAAAAAAAATAAAGAAAATTACTCAAGACTTTCCACAACTTGTCATATTTGTCATATATTTGTGATAAATCTAATTGACGTGAAGAGAAAGGTAAAAGTCTCTATATACAATCATTACAAATAATTGCGCTTGTCACTTTTTAACTAAATAATCTAATCTAACACTGCATATATTTTGATTATTATTAACTAATTTCACAATATTGTAATTTTTCTTGCATTATCCATCTATTATTAAAAGATTTCGTATGCAAATGTTGTGAAACATATCAAAAAAAAAAGAATTGGGTACCAAAAATAGAAATAAAAAAACACCTTAAAAGGTATCTTAGCGTAACGTGCACAAAAACAACACAAATTACTCAAACAAGTTCAAGGTTAGACCTTTACATGCAGGTGAAATTAACTAATTAGTTGCTGTTTTGATTGTTGTTAATGTTACTAATTGTTGTTTTATCTTATTATCAATTATCAACGATTAATCGTTTTCTTTATACGTGCAGAATTTAAGCGTTTACAGATCCGGCTTCTCTCCTGTTCAAAGCCGCAGCATCACATGTGTGCCAGTCTAAAAGAGTAAAAAAGGTAACCGAAAACGCCAAGAAATATGTGACTTGATAAATAAGATTATATAGTAGCAAGGGTGAAAAGTAATTCACTACAGAAGGGCGCATAAGATATCACAGCCGGTCCTGCTTCTGTTGAATAAAATTAGAGTTGCGAATCCCGCCCGAATCGAATCGAATATTATTATTCGGTTCGATATTCGTTCAAATTATTCCAATGACTCGAATAATTCGAATGAGTCAAATTATTCGAATATTTTTGTTTATAGATACTATTTGGTATCTATAAACAGTATCTATAGATACCTTTGAGTATAGCTCAAATAATTCGAATAATATGAAAGATTCGAATAATATGAGAGATTCGAATAATATAAAAGGTTCGAATAATTTGGCTCATTAGAATAACTCGAATAGTTCGAACGAATATCGAATCGATTCGTCCCGAATAATTCGTCATTTCTAATCATTCCCACAGCCCTAAATAAAATTCATCAATCTTGAAATTTTGGAAAAAGTATAAAAATTTGGCCATTAAATCAAAGATGAGTGCTTCAACAGATGGAATGTATCAAATTTACTATTTTTACATGCAGAATATAATCCGAAATGATTAAAATCTTGTAGAAGTTTTAGAATTATTTTCGGTTTAGATATTCTTCCCTAAAATCGATAAGAAATTGGTGATATTTGTCAATTTTATTAAATAATGCTACAATTTACGATTAATTTTCACAATTCACTTTAATTAATTAATAATTACTAATTAATTATTATTAACAGAGTATTTTTTGAAGAAATTAATAATTCAGGGAAAACAACTATTTACATGGTTCCGCTTTGGTTTTATTTTAATTGTTTTGCATTATACCATTCATAAATTAAGGGATGGGTAATCAATTAGAATTTTATACTTTCGATTAAAGTATGCATTGAAAAGGGAACGTAGAGCGTAACTTGATCCATTCTTCAGTAAAACCGACATGAATTTGGTATCTATTGATGGTGATTTGTCATAGTCATAAAAGAATGATCAAGTTACGAGCTACGTTTACATTTCACCACACACTTTAATCGAAAGTATTAACAGACAAGGTGTTAGATTACATTTATTTCTATTACCGACAATTAATAATTTAACTAATTAAGTATAAACAATAAATTTATTGAAAATTGTATTTTTTTTAAGCATTTATGCCTTTATCTATGCGAATTTCTGTCTGCAGCAAGTACACGGTTTTTATTCGTGTAAATCTGAGGGAATTTATGCTCTATCATCCCAAATGTCCCCCTTCGATTTTGTTCTATTTACTCAATAGATTCATCTGTTTGCTAACAAAAATCTAACTTATAAACAAAATTGTTAATTAACTTATTTTATACGAAAATAACCAAAATGAGCAAAATTTCAGTAAATTGGACAGATAACCTTCCTATAACACGGCAGATAGGCTCCAAGAATAAGCCATCCTGTGTGAAACCGTGTTAGATGGGTCTCTGAGTTAGTATTTATAATTTTTTTGTTTTCAAATTTGTTGTAAATTGAAGTGTTATACGAGATCTTCTCAATTTCTCTTGGCGTGTTATAAAATTTCAGTAAATTGGACAGATAACCTTCCTTTACCACGGCAGATAGGCTCCTAGAATAAGCCATATGCTGTGTGAAACCGTGTTAGATGAGTCTTAGAGTTAGTATTTATAATTTTTTTTGTTTTCAAATCTGTTGTAAATTGCAGTGCTATACCTACGAGATCTTCTCAATTTCTCTTTACGTGTTATAAAATTTCAGTAAATTGGATAGATAACCTTCCTTTAACACGGCAGATAGGCTCCTAGAATAAGCCATCCTGTGTGAAACCGTGTTAGATGAGTCTCAGAGTAAGTATTTATAATTTTTTTGTTTTCAAATGTGTTGTAAATTGAAGTGTTATACGAGATCTTCTCAATTCCTCTTGACGTGCTATAGTGAATCCGTGCTGTAAGGAGCTACCTGTACATTAATTTCTCTTACTCGTACACTGACTTACAATAATCTCCCCTCATTTAAGTCACTCCTAAGTGATCCTTAAGTGATGAATGTAGTGATAATTTAATTAAAAAAAAATCTGTCAGTGCGACAAAGTCGGGAATCGTTCATTGGTAAGTCCTGAAAGTTAAACAACGTATTCGAGATGAGCGAAATCGGTGGGGGACACCCGGGTGGTTTCATTTCAATTTCAAATTTCACTCTCATGTTGTTCAACTTGTGTTTTTTTTTAACAAATTACAAAATTTACAATGTTACTTAACATAAATAATGATAATAATGAAGCATGTATAAAAATTATCGTCCTTGATATCAAAATAGACAAAAATCGTTTAACCTTATTGCAGGACCGCAATATCCGGTTGTACAATTTATTTCCGTTTAAAAAAACGCACAATATTTACCTTCAATTTACATTACAACAAATTGTAAGAAAAATGGGTTTCTTTCTCAAAAATTCTACGACAAATACAAAACATATAAGAAAATAATATAGGAAGAAGCCAATGAATGAGAGTTGAGTGAAGAAATTGGTGAGTTCTATTGGTATATAAAATAATGAATGGGTGATTCGAACAGGAAGAGGAATATTCTTGAATTTCCGGCTGGATTCCCTTCATAATCCATGATAACAAAAAATAATATCTACAACTCTATAATACAGGTGCGTTGATCGCAAACGAACGGACATTCACTTGAATACATTACAAATGAACTTTATAAAATACATCTATATATAAGATATTAATACAGTACAAATAAACAGTATGTTGAATTAAATGAAAACATGACACGCATCTCTGTTAATTGTTTTTGAATAATTTAAAATCTTAATTATTATAATGAATAAAACCTAAAATTCAACAATTCAGTATTCTGGAAAAATTGTTAATTAAAAGTGAATGATCATTTCCTGATTGTGTTTGAAAATAGATCTCAATAACGGTGTTTTTATTATTACTATTATTATTATTATTATTCAAGACTATTTCCGTTCTATGATGCAAATTTCTTATCTAACTGTTAATGAAGATAATTTTCGTTTTTGTTTCTAAATTTACAAATTTAATAAATAATAATAAATTGTCAGATTTCAATAACAACAATCACTTTCACTTTCACTAAAACTATTTCGAAAATAAAACAAAAATCAATTAGATCGATTAGATCAGGTATCATTTACAACAATTTAAATATAAATTAATAAATTATTCAGTACCGTTATAAGACACAACGGTATATAATTAATAATTTGTTATTAAGTGAGAATATCACCATTAGTATAGCATCATTAATACCATCATTGTAACAATTTCAATGGCCCTACCAACACTTTATGTATAGGTGTTCTTTATATATGGATAGAAAGGTTATCGTACTCGTACTTGTTCTTGTTTATTATTTTCTTTTCGAAAAGTAAGTTGAACTAATAAATCCAAGACTTTCACCGATCAAGTTTAAGTTCAAAGCAAGCGAAAATCTACGATACGATTTATTATTTTGTATGTATTTAGAGTACGTTGCCATTTGAATAAAATAACAATTTTGGTTTGTTATTCGTGTCTGTTTTGAAAGAAATCATTGTAGGGAAAGTACGATTTGTTGTATAATCAACGATAATTTGTCGTTGAAAAATTGGAAAATATCCCACAATTTCCTTCTAATCACCTAGAATGGTAATAGACAACTTAACTAGAATCTGTAAAAGCTGAGACTTCTTTTTCATCATTGCTAGTTTTATAGTTGGGTCGTATCAATGAACTTTAACGATTCGAAATCGTCACAATCAGTCGACAGATTTATAAATCAACAAAAATTGAAGAATTCTTTACTGTCAATAAATATTATCGTCTCTGTTATCTCCATCGTTGGTTTCTGTATCTTGTCGGTTGAATATTAAATGCCCTACCTACAGCTTTAGGCGAATTTTTGACATGGTTAAAGCCAGTCGCGTCACTGAACCATCTCTGACATACTTCCTGATTTTCAAATGTCAGATGCAAATGTTGCTCTCCATCTCTTATTATTATTGTTGTTGTTGACTACTATGATGGTTACAGGTTAAAGACATAAACACGTTTGTTTGGTTGACTCAACTGATAACTATCTGAAGAATTTAAGAAAAGACTGTTCAAAAATTGGAAAAAATACGATTAGGAAAATATTCGTATTTTCTTAGAATGTAGACAAGAACTAACGGTATCGGTATCTAGATTTTCTTGAAAATTGCACAACAAACAAAAGCCTAAGAAGGAAATATTCCCAGGTGTCCCTCTCCGATTTCGATGCTAATGACATACAGTAGTGTTATTCTCAATAGATACACGGAAGAAACATTGGTCCTGCCCATCTATAGTACTTACATATTAGTTGGAAAGAGACAGACAGACACACACACACACACACACACAGAGATTAAAAATGATGGCGGATATTACCACCAACCCTTAGTCCTTTTACCAAACAAAGCAATTTCTTTTCTACGAAAGAATCTTCAAAACTTTCTATTTTAGAAGATAACAATAACCAGATGTGTTTTGTGGATTTGGTATCTCTGTCTGTTATTTATGAAACATATGTGATTTGACGAAGAAAGGACATGGTCGGGACCAATGTTTCTCCCATGTATCTATTGAGAATTCCACTACGGTACATATTCTGTTCTTTGTTGAAATCACAAAGACATGTGTTTTTTTAAATCTGCGAGAAAACATTTCTACGCAGTCAAATAATGCCTCACAACTTAAGCTCTTTGAATTTTGCACACTTGCAGTTGAAAAAGTCGTATAGTACCAACATCATTGTCTTGCAGGTGAAAAATCATAAGAAATATTCTTGGTCTTATAGTAAAATATTGAATAGAACGAGAGTTATAAGGGTTGAAATTTACAAAATTTTTATGAAAAACAAACTATTCATAATCCACTTTAACAAAACAAAAAGAAAAAAAAATAGAAAATATTTGTTTTGGGATTTTTCGGAAAAATTGTGTTTAGGGGTTGAATACCCTTCAAAAATATCTACAATAACCATTAACAAAACAACAATATTTTATTAGCTTTTGTTTTGTTTTAATCCAGGGCTTTTGACTTGGGAGTACCAAAGTTCCCATGGCAAGTTGGTTAGTTAGGGAGCCATTCGAAAAATATCTTCAAGGGTTAATAGAGTTGTTCTTGCATTACATTTTTTAAAAATTGGAACTTTGTAGCTCATTTGGAGTTGGTCAAAAAACGTTCGCTCCATAGGGTGTTGCAATTTTCAAAAAACCACCCAAATTTAACATTTTGATTTTGATTTTGATAAATTCTTAAAAACAATATGCATGGCCAAAATTCACCCCGAAAGCCACAACCCCTAAGATTTAGTTATAAGGTAACTATAAATTTCGATCTCAGGTGGGTTGGTGGTTAGCGTCTGGCTTGAGTATACTCTCAACATTGAGTTCCTAAGTTTTTCTTCATAGTGTTTTGGAACAATTTAGAAATATTTTGCATTTTTTTCTGAAGTGCAGTAGATGAAAACGAAAAAGATCAATGTTTCAAGAATCCTCGAGGCTTTTTTGAAAATTTTACATGTGCAGTTGGTTTTAATTCTGTGGTTCTGTGTTTCTGTGGTTCTACGTGGTTCTAGTTCTGTAAAATGTTCTGTAAAAACTATCCTACAACTCCTTAACGTATTTTTCAAATTGTTCGTCAAGGAATATAAGCTGTCAAGACAATCCAGGTGAAAAGGCCTGTATTAAAAATAATAATAAGGTATTACTAACTGCTGAAAATTTGTAAAAAAAACATCATTCTTTATCAGTTAAGATGAAAACTAATCTAAATATTGATGTTCTCTTGGTGGTCAATATAGATATGCTTGACGGGTACTCACCCCTGAACATACTTTTTCTTCTACTGTTTCTTATTTAAAGCGCCATTAGTCTCGTTAAAATCTAATATAAAGTTTTTTTTACAACCCTTGTAATTCCTGTTCGACTTAGTATTTCAGAAGCATTTTTCATTATTTTTTACCCCGAAAAGATTGCCCTTAGTACCCATAGCTCCTCTTTCGAGCCTAAGCTTTGAGCTATGTATTCACACCCTAGATATGTTTTTTCGCAATGTCTCGTAGATTTCAACATATAGAAGAATATTTCCGTATCATCTAAATCGTAGAGGGATACCTGGGAATGTTTGCGAGAACTTGAAAATTGAGACATTTTGTGCTACAATTAGAAACTCAGCTTATCGAAAAATGTTGCTGATTGCTAAATAAACTTCAGATTTTGAATATTTTAAGGATTTGTAAGAGGGTCCTTAGAGAACATTTCAGCAAAATTAGGACCTCGTAGCTTATTTGGAAGTTGGTCAAAAACTGTTCGTTTCTGACGATATAGCGATTTTCAAAAACGAACTAAACATACAAAATGACTTAGAATGACTCTAGGATCCTCCTAAGAGTGTTTTTTTTTGTTTTTCTTCATTTTATTCTGAAACAGGTGCAAATATTTCGTATTTTCTCTGGAATACAATGGAGAAAAACGAACAAAATCAATGTTGGGACGGTCTCCGAGTCATTCTTAGTTCGTTTTTGAAAATTGCCTCATTGTCCAAAACGATCGTCTTTGACCAACTTTGAAATGAGCTACGAGGTTCTAATTTTGCTAAAATGTCCCCCAGGGACTCTCCTACAAATCCCTAAAATATTTCTTGAATCGCTTGTCGACTAATAGGAGTTTCATAGAATCGACCATATTTAGATCGAACAGCTTGTATCTAAAAAATGACTACAAAATTGAGATTCTCCAGAGGTATCAGAAGATCTAACAGTTAGATTGTAGGATTTGGACGTCATTCGGATTGAGTGAAATATGAAAAGTGATCGATTTTAATACGATGTGAAGAAAATAAGTTCGATGTGTCTTGTTCATTAAATCCTCCATTCTAGAATGTTTTTCAATAAAACTATTTTTACACACAATCTAGAATACTAATTACATATCAACAAATATTTATCGATAATAACTGTTAATATTAACATATTGAGAGGAAATTCATTATTATTTTATATAATTTACAATGATTATCTACTAATAATAACAGTTAAAATATGTTTTTTTAGATAAAATAAAATAAAAATTAGGTCACCTTGTTCTTATCAAGACCTCATTACTGTGACAATTTCGGAAATACCTTGAGAGATTGGAAAGTGTTTTTCAAAATAGTTCGTGACATATTTACCTTTATATTTACAATACATTATCTACATATGTATATGTACATACCATGTAGATAAGGTAAGAATTACATAGCTAACATCGGTTTTTATATAAAAAGTTTATAATGTAACTTTAGAAATATGCACAGAAGAAATATCTGTCCACTGTTCCTGTCTACATCGGGCATAAGTAAGTGAAATTTACACCTTGATAATGTTCAAGATTATCATATGAGAAATAATTTGAGATAATATACAAGGTATCTTTTTTAAATGTGGTCGATTCTTATAAAACTCTTATTAATTAGCGAGCTATTCGAAAAATATGTTAAGGATTTGTAGCACATTTTAGCAAAAATTAGAACCTCATAACTTATTTGAAAGTCAGTCAAAGACGCTCTCTTCTAACAGTGTCATCATTTTCGAAAAACTTGCTACACCCGTTAAAAGACAAAAGTGATTCGAGAGTCTTCCCAACATCGATTTTTGTTTGTTTTGCGCCATTGTATTCTAGACTAGGCATTTTTCCTAAAATTAGAACCTTGTAGTTTATTTAGAAGTCGGTCATAAAACAATCGTAAGGGACAATGTTGCAATTTTCAAAGACGAAATGAACACGTAAAACTGCTGAGAAGACCATCTCAACATTGTTTTGTTTCTTTTTTCTCCATAGCATTTTAGGAAAAACGCCTGTTCCAAAATACAATGGAGAAAAACGAAAAAAAAAATCAATATCTTCTCACTAGTCTTACGTGTTTATCTCGTCTTTGAAAATCGCGAAATTGTCCAGAACGATCGTTCTTTGACAAACTACCAAATGAGCTACAAGGTTCTAATTTTGCAGGAATCCTTATACTAATAGAAATCAACTTATCAGAATCGGTCACATTTAGAACTGACACCCGGTATGTGGAGAATGAACCACACACAATTCTGATTCGGGATAATTTTGGTGGATGCGCCATTTTACACCAGCATCATCGTGCTATAAAAGACGTGACTTTTAATCAAGTTTTCTTTAATAATAACTAACAAAATAGGTGTGCCCAGGCCAGCGAGGTCAGAAATTTCTAAATAATTCGAAAACAAATCGAAGAAAATACCATATCAATAATATTCTACCTATAGATAAGCGTCAATAATTGAAAAACATTTATTGTTGAATATTTATTTAACATGCAATTGTTGTTAAAAAGATAAATAACAATTTTTATTTAGCAATAGAAATAAATAATATTAGAACGAATCTAAAACATGACGTTACAATAGACGATTGTTTATTGTAAAAGGATAATTCAACAATTACTTGTACTTCTATCCAATTGTTCACAAATCCTCTATGGTGAGAATAAACAAACAATCCCAATCATTCATATTTATTTAATAGAGACATGTAATATTACAACTGTCGGTTTGTGTAATAAAATAAATGATAAGGTGGTGTAATTGAAGAAATAACCAACAACGTTAATATTAATAAGGTGGAATTAATTAAAATACAAAATGATTGTAGGTGTGTTTATCTCCATAATAAAATCTTCTGTTGTTAAAACTTAATTGTTCAATATTCAATATTTAATAACAATTGTATTGAATCAATTTACAATACCCACACGATATTATTTCCGTTTTTTTTTTTATTTATTGTCAATTATTATTATCTAAACAATACCGAATTAACCTTGGATTATACCCTCACAATACTGCCGACATATGTTACTAGAAACCTTACTATTACCCCCCCAACAGCCGGTTATTTAAAGGTTTCGATAAATTGCACTAATTCTAATTAAACAAAAAATAAATTAGGTCAATTCTAATATTTATATTTATATTTAATTAACGTTAAAAAAACTCACCCTAATGAACGGTTTTCTTGGTAAATCGTCATCATTATCATCGTCAAATCTGATACCATTTTCACACATTTTCACATTTTATTTAAAACAATAAAGTGTGCTATTAAATGCGTTGCATAAAAATTATTATTATAACAATAATAATTATTGCTATTATAAACAATAAATATTAGAAATAAATTTAAAATATTGTCGTCTTCACTACATCATGTCGTTTATAATTGAATTAATTCTAATCACTTTATATTTCTTTTTTTTCTACTAAAATGGATTTACTGCTTTATTTGATTTGTTGTGTTTATGTTTGCGCACTGAGATATAAACAATACAATAATAGTTTGTCTAGTTGTGTGTCGAAACACCTGACTTACCTTTACATTTTAACATTAATACAAACTTGTATATGTATGTGTTGTAAATAGACAGTGTAATATATAAATTGTTGTGAAAGATAAATTTTAATAATGATAACGTAGGAATTTAAATAGAACTAGAGTAATTATAAAAATGACTCTATGTTTACGTAGAAGAAGAAAAAAGAGAGAAATACACACTCACTTCCGTTATAATATAATTACGTAGAAAATTATTAGATTGTTGATGATAATTATTGTTGAGAATTTTTTCTAATTTTGATAAGCTAGACAGAATTTTGATTTTAAATCAGCCCCTTATCGTACACTAATTTAGAAGAATTTGTATAATCTATAATAGTTATTGTTACAAGGATTGTAACGTTAATTATTATGGTACAAGTCGTGTACAATAATGATTAGTTACGATCCGTCTAACATACAAAATTTTATGTGTTAGCGTAAAAGTTGAAGAAAATTTCAAGAGGGCTAATTTTATTTTCCAGTTTGACATTCTTAAAATTAAAAACGTCAAAATATAAATAGATTACTTTCTACCCGTTCCTATAGTAATAAATCTCATTATAGTACTCAGTACTATAATCCTATAATGTAAATATTATGGTCCTCAGTGCGATAAAGTGAATCTTTATAGTCCTCAAATTTACCTTTAATTAGCGAGCATACAAACACAATTAATGTACGTATCAGATTCAAATCTTAATAGTCTTTGTTATAATATATAAAATTTTGCAATTTGATTCATGGTTATTATAATAATTTATAATGAAATAAATAGTAAATGTTGCTTTAGATAATTGATTGTATTCACCAATATTCAAGAATTTAAAGATAGGCAACCAACTATACACACTCATTGTAATCTTCTCTATCAGTTAGAAATGGAAACACACATTTTGTTAATTAACAAACACTACTTTTTTTCTAATTAAAATAATTAAATGAGGAAATTTCATGTGGCGCATCCACCATTTTTCAATTTTGTGTTTGTTCTAATCATAACAATTTTTTTCGTAATTTGGTCCGATAGTTAATATGGCGCATCCACCATTTTATTTTACAATTTGAGGTAATGGCGGTTTTAGAGTGAAGGTCTCCTTTATTCTTAATTTGACATCATTGTCTTCCTGGAGAGTCTCCGAAGCTCTCACCCAGGGCTCTAGACTCGCTAGGACCAGCCCTGTCTTTATGTTTGATATAATCGACACAACTTATTCGTGGATTGGTTTCCATTTTTAATCTCAATATTATCTTGTAAGGGTAGATCATATAAATGGGGTGTGTTGTAAATTAACCCCATAAAAATAGCCATCTACACTTCTACTATTATTTTTTTTAATGAGGAGATAATAGTCAAGGAACTGACTTCATCTATAATACAGGGTGTAATTGAATTTCCGACCAATATTTAAACCACATGTAGGTCTCGAAAAACTGAGCCGATTTGTACAATGGTGGATTGGAGGGTTGATATGACTCCGTTTTTTTTTTAAAAAAATATTGGAAATCTTGCCAAAATTTTGAGAGGCGACCTACATTATTATTATTTTGTAATACAAGATGTTTAGATTCAGGATAAGTCAGTAAGACTTCTACAGCTCAACGCCACATAAATCCGAGCTGTGTCAAACTGACACCTGCTTTCTTATCATTTCTCGAGTTTAGCGATCATCAAAGGGTAGTTCAAATTTTTACCAATTTTAAACTAATTTTCCCCCTTTCTTTAATTTTTTTAAATACTTTTTTACTGTATTTCTTACGGTGAGTTTTGGGTGTTGTAAGGTAATTTAATTACACTCTGTATACTCAAAAACTATCCCGAAGTCCTTCTGATGATTGTTGGTTTCAAAATTCTCGGATTTATAAAGTTCACTCATCGCTTAAAAATTGATGATTTAAGATAATTGTATCTTAAAAACCTGAATTAAAAGTGAAGAGTTCAGCTTTGGAAGTGCCTTAGGGCGTTTAAATCTTCTCTTTTTTGAAGTTACGGTAGCAAAATTTAAGATGGAAATCTTTGAAGAACTGTAGTCGAAAATTTTACAGAAATATCGCCCGAAAGGGTCCAAATCGTATTCCTGCTACGATTTAATATTAAAATTCGATAAAAATTGGTGACTTAAAACAGAATTGTCCTAGAAAATAGATTGAAAGACCATACATTTTCTTGAAAGTCGTAAATTTTAGTGTTTCCTTTTCATGTTTCAGTAACGCAAACTGATGATTAAGAATGAAAATTGAAAGTCACTCTACAAGATGAGATTTTAGAGTAAAAATAAACTAAAAGTGCGTAAATTTACCAGTCAAGAACAAAACTCACAGTTGATGATGATGATTTAGGATGTCTTCAAATTAGTGATGTTACAGGTCTCTGTTTCTGGTTCCACAACTGCGGAAATTCCGCATGATTTTGGAGCTCTGTTTCCGATCCTCTTTAAACAGAGATATAACGGAAATTTTTAGCATTTGCAGTAGAGAAACACTATTAGTAAAAAATAACAATATGCGGGAAAATTACAGAGAAAAATACAAAAGGAAAAAATCCATTGTTTATGTTGCATCGGCTAAATGTCGCATATATGCACCATATCTGCCTTCGTATTAGATTGTAACAAACCTCTCCACTTTTTGTTTCTGTTCCCCTTTCAGTTCTGTTTCCGTTATAATAAATTTCAAAAAAAATCTGTTTCTGATTCTGTTTCTGCTGTGAGACTTCTGTTACATCCCTACTTCAAATATTAACGTAAACTGAAGAATTCAGCTTGAAAATCAATTAAATTTGGACAAAAATAATATTTTCAAAAAGAACTAACGACTTGGAACAAAAATGTGGTCTTTAACTCCAAAAAACCACTTTAGAAAGCGACAAAATTAGTCTAAATTCGAGAAAAATTGATAGTTTAAGAAGACAATGTGCTAAAAAATTGACTCTAGTCAATATTTTATTAGTCTTACAATTAGCTAGTGTTCTTTCTTCGGGCTGGCTCATACAATCAGGACCGGCGCTGATATATTACGCGCCCTTGTGTTATGAACTATTTGGCATCCCTTGCTGATTTATAATTTTATTTATTATTAATTCAGATTTTTGGATGTTTTCCACTTTTTTCTCTCTTAGATTGACTCTTTCTTAGATTGGTGTCTTTGTGCACATTATGTTATCCATTGATTATGCTCTTGTCGCTGATAACTGATAAGTAGTGATAAGTAATAATTCTACTCCTTATTAGTTTAGACAATCACTTAAACTAAACTTCATAGCCAGTTGCCTATTGTTTTAATATAAAATTATGATGTCATAAAAGAAACACAGAAATGAATTCAGGCCAAACGAGGCATGTGGAAAATCTAACAATGTTGTTGCACTATAGCACACTCAAGGACTTTTCTATTTATAAAATAAAACAACACATCAAACACAAAATTGCTATTTTGAATATTTATTATAATAGAATTCTCCAATTGAAAAACATACAAGTGTTTCAATTCCGATTGTAGTTTAAAAAGAAATCGAAAAAAAAATAAATAATAACGAGAAGAGACGGATTTAAATGTGCTACATTTCAACACAACCAACTGCTTCATAGGTCAGTCAATAAACAAACAACGTTATCTTTATTACTTTCTTCATTTATAACGATGTCGCGTTCATTAAACAACAGTTATCTAATAATCTAATTTTTGATATTTTATTCTTGTAGTTCGGTATTAAAACTGAAGAAAAAAAACATGCAAGAACTATTATTGTTGATTCTTGTGTTAGCTCAAAGTTCTTTCAGTACTAATTTGACGTATATTGTTAAAAAAAGTGATAATATATTCGAACCGAGTTGTATTGCTGAAGAAACAACACGGTATTCGGCCGTTGGTTGGATTTATCCATTACCAAATCATGAAGATAACCTACCGAATATTAGTGAGTTTTACATTTTTGTAGAAAAGAATCTAAAATTAAATTGATTTGTAGCATTTAAATTCATTCCAACAATTGAGAATGATTACAATTGTGAATTCACATTGAATCATAAATGTAATCGAATTTGGTCGATAAAAAATTGGGAAATTGAACAAAATCATCATCGACAATTCGAACTGATTCTCGATGATCGATGGGAAGGTATTTTTATAATTAAGATTTTGTAATTTTTCCAAAAAATTTCTAAATTTGTTAGATTTTCCAACAATTCTAACACGACAAGGACAAGATTTCAAAATAAATAAAATTGAAATACCAAAACCAACATTTAAAATTGCTATTTCGATACGTGCTAATAATAATATTGAAATATTCACATGTGAAGGCTGGAATCCCGGAAATTATCCATGTTATCATATCAATATGACCAGAAAACAGCTGTTTTTACATAAATTTAATAATTTTAATGAAAGTCAAGATAATTTACTCGATAATTATCAGGTGATGCTTTTAATACAGGGATGCTTCAACGCATGGCCAACCTCCAAATGATAATATTTTAATTATGATAATAATGATGTTATTTTGGTCAGGAGACAATGTAGTCTGTTTTTGGACTTTTCGTCAAATTTCGCCTTAATCATCTATTAGGAGACTTAGGATCGATTTCACCAACATCTGTTAAAATTTAACGGACAAATAAGCTATAGAAACGATTTTTTACAATCATAGCAATGTTTGTTTTAAACTGTTTATTAGGCTTAACTGAAGTCAATTTTAAAGCCAAACTTTGGAGTTTTAAGATATTTTCGTCCTAAATCGTCAATTTTTAACGAATTTTTGACTCAAACCAGGCAGTTTTAATCTCGATATTTAGCCTAAATTTCGAGAGATTTTTGTTCTACATCACCAGTTCTTAATCAATTTTGTTATAAAGTTGAAAAATGAGACAACTTTGGTGGTATTCACTAACTTTTTGTAGACTGCTTACTGTACCCAAGCGAGAGACTGACAGAGTCACTTTAAACGGCGTTATACAGGGTGTTTGGTCTAAGTATGATGAGTTCTAAGAAATTCCTGTTAGTCGACGAGAGATTCAAAAAATATTTAAAGAATTTGTAGGAAAGTCCCTAAGGAACATTTTAGCAAAATTAGAACCTCGTAGCTCATTTCAACGTTGGTCAATAAACGATCGTAATGGACAATGTCGCAATTTTAAAAAACGAACAAAACACGCAGAACAATGACTCAGAGACCTTCCCAACATTGATTTTTTTCGTTTTTCTCCATTGTATTCCAGAGAAAATACGAAATATTTCCATCTGTTCCAGAACAAAATGGAGAAAACGCAAAAAATCAATTTTGGGAGGATCCTAAAGTCATTCTAAGTCGTTTTGCGTGTTTAGTTCGTTTTTGAAAATCCCTACATCGTCAGAAATGAGCGTTTTTGAGTTTCTTACTTTCTTAGAACTCACCATACTTAGACCAAACACCCTGTATATCTCACTCGTTATAATTTTATTATAAAGAGATGAAAATCTAAATGTATCGATTCATGTAAAACTTCTATTAGTCGGCGAGCGATTCGAACAATATCTCATGGGTTTATAGGAGGATGTCTAGAGATCATTTTGGTAAAATTAGAACCTCGTAGCTCATTTGAAAGTTGGTCAAAAATTGCTCGTTTCTGATGGTGTCGCGATTTTCAACAACGATTCATGCACGTTAAACGACTTAGAATGACTCGAAGATCCTCCCAACATTGATTTTTTTGTTTATCTCTATTTTGTTCTGGTGTGGAGGCAATAATCTTCCATTTTTTCTATGATGCAATAGAGAAAAACGAGAAAAAAAACAATGTTGAGAGGGTTTTCGAGTCATTCTAACTCGTTTTGTGTGTTTAACTCATTTTTGAAAATCGTCACATTGTTAGAAACGAGCGGTTTTTGACCAACTTCCAAATGAACTACAAGGTTCTAATTTTTCTAAAATGATCTCTAGACACCCTTTTATAAATCCTTGAAATATTATTCGAACTTGTCCTGCTTACATACAAATCATGAGGAAAAGTGACAGACAGATTCATTTCTAGGTGACTAAAAGGTAACTCCTATATAGTAGTTAGAGAAAAGTCTCTGACAATTTACTGAATACCACCCATAGTCTTAGGATGAATTTTCGACTTTTAATCTAGAATTTAGAAAAATGTTTATCTTAAATCACTGATTTCGTTAAATTTTGCTAATAATCTGTAAACATATTGCAATTTTGACATTTATAACAGATGTTTGAGCCGAATTTGTGACCTTTTCTCGGTGAATCATCAGTTTTTAATGAATTGTATTACTAAATCGTCAAAATTTAATGAATTCTTCGAGCTGAATTCTTCAGTTTTATTCAATGCTTCAAAACCTTTTAAACCCTTAACTTTTAGACTGTGTTTAAATAAGTACTAAAACATGAAAACGAAACACTGATTTTTTGTATTTCTTCATTTATCATTTTGATTTTATTTGGAGGACCGGTGGGGCCCATTCAGCTCTTGATGCGTTCCTGTTTTACTAATAAATAAATCAAATCATAATCTAAACAATGTTTTTTTTTTTAATTATTTTGAAGGCATACACAAATATTTTATCAAATGATGAATGGCGTAATTTTATCATCAGTTTAAATGAAAATGGTACATTCAATTTAATTGATGTTAATTTGAAACGGACTGTTTTAGAATATTATGATAAAACACCATTGAAACCATTATATTTATTCTTCAAGAGTAATGAACCAGCACTATGGAAAGTACATCAAAGTAATCAAAATTTTCAATTAATATCGATGAAAATTTAATTTGAAAAAAAATATGCAATTTTTCTCTTGATTTAAGATCAATTCTTATCAACAAGAACCGCACAAATTTCACGTTTAGGACCAACATTATCTCTAAAAACCAAAGATTTATGTGTTTCACTCTATATTTCAATTTGTCCAAATTGTGAGATGATTTTCTTTATAATGAAAAATAGTACAAGAAAAATATTGAAAAAAGTACAACCTGTTGATGTACGGCTTTAACGATTATACAGGGTGAAATCGAAATTCCTTTAAAAACACAAACCTCACTAGCATGGAATAGAGACTACAATAAACATATTTTCAAGAGTCAAGAAAATGACCAAAATTGCAACTATTATTTGATGGTTAGTTAAGTATTAACCTAACGTAACTTCATTGTTGACAGCTGAAAAGAAATCAGTTTGAATATAATACATCTCGGATTTCCGTGGCGTTGGGCTCTGAAATCTTACTGTCCTACTTGTTGAATGTAAACCCAACACATTTCATTGGCTTTCAAAATGTTGTCTCCCTAACACATACAGACTCCCTAATAGGTTATACAAAGCGGCTCAGTTTTTCGGGCCTTATACGTGGCTTGCAGATCTAAAGGAATTTCGATTTCATCCTGTATTTGTAATTAAAATTCACGATTTTCAATTTATAGAATTACCAATGGCAGTATATCAAATTGAAAGATCAGAATATTTTACAAGATAAACTAAATATATTTGTTGAAACTAAATTTAGCTCTAATAATGACAATAAAAGTGAAGGTTTCTGGGCTGTCGATAGCGTCCGTATTTGTCATGAGAATGGTAAGCTGTTATTATGAATTTCAATTAATTTAAATCTATTTTTATATATCTTTAAATAAATATTGCAGAGGTGAAAGTTACATTTTTAAAATTGAAGAATATTCCTATACAAAACAATGAAACTGGAAATGATAGTGTTGATGATGAAATCTCCTGTCAACTTATCGAACATCCCCGTTGGAGACCAAAGAAACTCATTTATCCGGAAATTAAGGGTAATTATAATTATTTTTTTGATGATATTGAAAATAAACACATAGCGGTATATTTATTTCTAATGTTCAATCTAAATTTAACGGTTATTAACCCAGTTGATTGTTGGATGGCATTTTATATTATGTATGCATAGTTATTTATACATTTTGTACACTTATATACAGGCTGTCTCACGGTAGATGGTCAATTAGACGATCATAAAAGATGTTAATCGCTATAATTGACTATGATTTTTGTAATTTCGAAAAGAACGGGCTATTTTTTTACAAATATAACGTTTCAAACAAGCACATAAAAGAAGTAGTAGTAGTAGTAGATTCTTTAGAAATTGGAGATTATCCTCAAATGAGACATAAACATTATCTCTATCAAGTGAACTATCTATCTCATTCTCTACAATTTCATTATAACTAATAATTGAAAAGGGACAAGTATAAAACAACTTACTTATCTCGATGACAACCGCTGTACATGATCTACCTTTATCTCTAAAACTTTTATGATTATCTCTTTCTTCTGTAGAAATCAAATGGGACAAGAGATAGAGATAATGTCTAGCAAAGAGAAATAGGAGGAAATAGGAGATGATCATTGTCCTTAGAAATTACCTCCAAAGAATGGGTCAAAGAAAGAAATTAGATTTGGCTCTTTTCTCTTATAATAGGTCCGTTCACTCCGTTCCAAGTTAAAGTTCCTATTTGTCTTACATATTTTTTTAATGTCCATGTCCACTCAGGAACTGATCTCAAACTAGTTCCGGATTGTTTATACAGGGTGTTTGGTCTAAGTATGGTGAGTTCTAAGAAACTCCTATTAGTCGACGAGCGATTCGAAAAATATTTTGAGGATTTGTAGAAGAGTCCCGAGGGAACATTAAAGTTTCTACGAGTTTCTACGAGTTTCTAAAGCAAAATTAGTAACTCGTAGCTCATTTCAAAGTTGGTCAAAAAACGATCGTTTTGGACAATGTCGAAATTTTAAAAAACGAACAAAACACACAGAACGACTAAAAATAACTCAGAGACCTTCCCAACATTGATTTTTTTCGTTTTTCTCCATTATATTCCAGAAAAAACACGAACTATTTCTACCTGTTCCAAAATAAAATGGAGAAAAACGAAAAAAAATCAATTTTGGGAGGATCCTAAAGTCATTCTAAGACATTCTAAGTCGTTTTGCGTGTTTAGTTCTTTTTTGTAAATCACTACATCGTCAGAAACGAGCGGTTTTTGACCAACTTCCAAATGAGCTACGAGGCTCTAATTTTGCTGAAATGTTCCCTAGGGACTCTTCTCAAATCCTTGAAATATTTTTCGAATTGCTCGTCGACTAAGAGGAGTTTCTTAGAACTTACCATACTTAGACCAAACACCCTGTAATGGAACAGGAACAACTCTATTGGTTTGTTTCAAGACTATGCAAATTTAAAACAACAAGATGAATTGAGGGTTGTCGGACTTTAGGTCATCATTTAGAGGGTGAAAATGGAGGGATGCTTTTAAATGTAATACAAACAAAATTAACGCGTTTTTTATGCTTATATTATGCTCGCAGATTCGTTCTAACGATTTTAGCTAAATTTGAATCCTCCGTTCTTTATATTGTCTTTCAACTTATGCTTACATGCTTACCGTACAATTATTTCTACCTATGCTTAATCGGTAAAATTAATGTTCAACTTTCAGTGAATTTTTTAAATTTGCAGTTAGTGCTTCTATTAGACAGATACCACAGTTGCAATGAACCTTTTTTAGTTCTTTTTAACTAGGAAAAAGTTTCTCTTTTAATTAATAAATCCTTACAAATGCTGAGAATACAACTTGATCCAAAAATTTGTGAAATTTGAAAAGTATTTTCAAGAATATGAACCAGGTGTTAACCAGGTAGAAGACCCTTTTGTGTACGAAAATTTTATTGTATGACCAAATGTTTTTTTATAAGAAATATGTCTGAAAACTAAAAAATGTAATTAAAATTTACTCTAACACTCTGTATTTATTCGTGTCGGTATATTTAATGTAAATTCATATTTGTTTAATGAATAATAGAGGAATGTCTGAGATTAGAACATTTGTGTTAGTCAGTGTTAGAATACAAAGATTTGTTTTTGATAAATTAACAAAACAGTTATTATAATTTCACACCAAATTTTTGATTAAACAACAATCATCTACACTAGGGGTCAGCAAGCTTTCAGTCAGTAAGGGTGCAATATGAATTCAAAAGTAATTGTATTAAAAATAATTAATTAATTAATTAATTAATAATTAAAAATACACATTTAATCAATTTCAAGACACTAGTCTGAAATCATGAATCCGTTTTTGTCCAATTTTGCTCTCGAATCCTCCAATCATATTTTTAGACATAATTTCTGGTTTTTAGTCCTAGCTTTGAGAGATTCTCAACTAGTTTCTAAGTTTTTAGCAAGTTTTGCTGTTAAATGGTGAAAAAGACACGACTCGATGCTTTTAGTCGCTTTTTAAGTCGAATTTTAGACTTTTAATGTCGGTTTCAAGAAATTTTTGTGTTTTAGCGAATTTTTTTAAAAAAAATTAGCTTATGATGAGATCCTCACTTTTGAATTTTCGAAAAATTTTTGCACAGAAGTTCGTTTTGGGACCTCAGGAACCCATATCCACCGTTCGTTAAAATTTTTATTTATATATGTATACCCACGATAACTGCCGTAAAAATACACCAATCTTAATGAAACTTGGTACAAAAATCGGTCTTTGGCATAGCTTGGATGAGTTCGTTGACCAGACTGGTAGGGCCAACACTTTTGGAATAAGAGCTGAATAAATGTTAAAAAAAATCATTTTCAATATTACATTTGCTTAGATTTTGATAAAAATTAAAATAACAGTAGAGCCGACCATTCTCTATGACCCAGAAAAAAAATCATCAAAATCGGTTAGTTGGATCGCAAGAAAAATGCAAAAATATTTTTATTGAGTATTAACAGTAAAATCGAATATCTCAGGTGGCTATGTGTTCTGACAATTGAGATTAGAAAAAAAAAATTGAATATCGCACCGGGCAACTAATTTTGACAGTTAATATTAGACAAACATAGGTAGATCTAGTATGTTAATATTAACATACTAGATCTATGTAGACAAACAATAAATTTCAAATGAGTGAAATTTTATTAGTGTTTCTTATTGTTTGTGAATTAATAATATTTCAGCAAGTAGAATGAAGTAGATACATAAAAAAAAAATTCGCTATATAAGGTACTTGCTGCCTTTGGAGATTTTTTTTTTTGGTCATATTTTAGTTTTAGTCAATTTTGATCAATTTTCAAGCAGAATTCTCGACTTTTAATTTAGATTTTGAAACATTATTGTTGTCAATCATTATTTTTTACTAATTTTCAATTTTATAATTGTAAAAATTTGAACAGCTCTTAGTCCATGAATTTTTACCGATTCTTACTCATAAATGCGTTATAAAAAAATATTTTCGACATTTTTTTCGATTTTAATCTAAGTTCTTCATTTTTAGTCCTAGTTTGAATAGATATTTGTTGTAAATCAGAAGCTTTTTTGTTAAATTTCCAAAGGAGGAGATTTAGTCAATTTTCGAGTAAAATTTTCGGTTTTTAGTCACATTTTAGCACATTTTCATGATTAGCAATGCTAGCTTACAAATTTGCTAGTGAATCATAGAAAGGAAACAAATTACTTAGTGACAAGCTGATAAAAATCTCACCAAAGGTGCCACAATAATAGCCAATAAAGCGCCTTGAATGAGTCAGATTGTTTCGTATAATAGGTGATTTTCAATAGGTAATTTTCATTATACTTTATTTTTATGAACTTGTACAGTTGAGTGCAGAAAAATGAGAGCAACTTGAACGTTTTACAGTTCGTGTGAACCAGGCTGTTTTTCTCGCCAGGTCAAGAAATTAGGTAAAGAGAAATTCTGAGCAGTGAAAATTCAGCTATATTGTTATGATCGGTCTTAAAAGCCGGTTTTACACAGCCCCACAGAAAGTGGTCTCATTTTTCTGCACTGAACTGTACATCGTCATGTTTTCTTTTAGAACATTTTCATAATATGCAGGTTTTTAGCGAATTTTTTTAAAAAAATTAGCTTATGACGAGATCCTCACTTTTGAATTTGCGAAAAATTTTTGCACAGAAGTTCGTTTTGGGACCTCAGGAACCCATATCCATCGTTCGTCAAAATTTATATATATATATATATATATATATATATATATATATATATATATATATATATATATATATATATATATATATATATATATATATATATATGTATACCCACGATAACTGCCGTAAAAATAGTCCAATCTTAATGGAACTTGGTACAAAAATCGGTCTTTGGGATAGCTTGGATGAGTTCGTTGGCCAGACTGGTAGGGCCAGCACTTTTGGAATAAGAGCTGAAGAAATGTTAAAAAAAATCATTTTCAATATTACATTTGCTTAGATTTTGATGAAAATTAGAATAACAGTAGAGCCATCCATCCTGTATGACCCAGAAAAAAAATCATCAAAATCGGTTCATTGGCTCGCAAGAAAAATGCAAAAATCTCTTTTTTGAGTATAAGCAGTAAAATCGCATATCTCAGGTGGCTATGTGTTCTGATAATTGATATTAGGAAAAAAATTGAATATCGCACAGGGCAACTAATTTTGACAGTTAATATTAGACAAACATAGGTAGATCTAGTATGTTAATATTAACATACTAGATCTCTGTAGACAAACAACAAATTTCAAATGAGTGAAATTTTATTAGTGTTTCTTATCGTTTGTGAATTAATAATATTTCAGCATGTAGATACATCAAAAAATTCGCTACATAAGGTACTTGCTGCCTTTGGAGATTTTTTTCAATATTGCATTTGTATTAGAAAATCGAATCATTATTCAACTAATATTCCTATTTCGATTTACACTACAGAAAATCACGAAAAGAATCCTGCTCATTTACATTTTATTTAAAGAAAGAAAAATCGGTGAAAACTTTTCCCTTTTAGGATCGATTGAAACTTATAATACCAAAACTTTAGGTAGACACCAAAAGGGTGTATACTACGCGATTTCGATGAATTTTTCCATACCTATAGGTGCCCACATTTAGAGCAGAAAATAGGGGTTGAAAACTGAGAGTTGGGAAATTTCTCATAAATTTTTATCTTATTAATCCATCATCCCTAAATCCACAACCCCTGTGTGTTGTTTACAGGTCAATTTGTTCAAATACAGAAAACCTTCACACAGAAAACTTTTATTTAATCTACAAAACAAGAAAAAATAAGGGGAAAATTGATTTACATCATATGATATATTTCTCCGGATGAAATAAAAAGTACTCCCCTGAACAGTATCCTGGACTTTATTAAAAGAACGGGACTACTGGGGGAAGACATCTAACCCAAATCAAGCAAACTGACGAGCGTACAAACGGCCTTAAGGCTGACTGTCATAGTCGCGGCGCCTCCACCAAAAGACGACCCAGTCTTTCACCGCTTCTCCCACCTTTCTTTGCGAATTAATGTCTGTCCGTGTTATTTCAATCCATAATTTCAGAAAAATTACATGTAATTGGTAGTATTCAGTTCGGATAAAAATCAGCCTTAAAGGCCGGGGTACAGTGGGACGCGAACCACGGCTCGGGTGGGAGGGTCTGGAAAGGACCTCTCACCAAACGAATAATAATAATAATAATAATAATAATAATAATAGTTTTGGAAAATCTTATTCTTCAGCTTTTATCCCACTCAATTAAAATATTGAAGCGATTTCAAAACGAATTTTGCAGACTTAATTTCGAGTTTTCTCTTTAATTGGACCACTAAACACAAGTCCCAAAATGAACTGACTATATACGAAAAATCATAAAAATCGATATACTTCTTAGTTGAGAAAGTAATTTCGATCTAAATGGTTTTTTAGCTAAATCTCCATGCTATAATAGTTTAATTTTTTCCAGATTTTCCAATGATCAAAAAATCTGTAAATTCTACATCAATAAAACTATCCTGGGACCAGGAGGACTCCAACAATCAAATCAATTATTTTATCACTTACACTGTAATCATCTAATTAATTAGTTGATGATTTTCAAAAAAAATCAATTAAAAATATTTTTTAGGCGAATGATGTTTGTAATAGTGAACCGTACAATATGCACCGTCTTAAATCAAATGGTTTCTTAATGACAAAACATAATGAAATCAAAATCAACGATTTGATACCGTTTACAAAGTATAATTTGACATTTTTCAGTATATTACATGAAAATGAGCATAAATTGTATGTAACAACACGAGAATTATTAAAACCTACTATAGATGAATTACCGAATCATATCAATATTCAAGTCACCGATAAAACAGCTTATATATCATGGGACAAAATCAATTGTACTTCAATCTATGGACATTTATTGTACAGTATTAATGTTACAGATAAAATGACAAAAACAACAATAACCAATAAAATTCAAACTGATAATAGTATACAGATTGATAATCTACAACCGTACACTTCATACACGTTAAATATAGTAACTGGTAGGAATTTTGATGATTTTCAAACAAATACAAAAAATACAATCAGTATGAAAATTGATTTTACAACGAAACCAGGTGAGGCGACAGCTATACAAAATTTAGAAATCTATTCAATTGATAAACAATCCGTTTCAATACGGTATGATTTACCGAGAAGAACGAACGGTATACCGGTTTATATACAAATTGTACGTTGTAATCCTTTATTGTTTAAAAAATGTAAAACAACAATCTTACCGATAACACGTTGTAAATTATGGCCGATGAAATATTGTGTTAATATACAAAATTTGATACCGTATCAACAACATAAATTCCAATTAAGTATAAGGAATGATGGTACGAATCTGTATGGTCCTAAAACTGAAATTGAAGCGTACACTATCGAACAAATACCAGGACCACCATCGAATATCACTTATAATATAGTCGATTGTAAAGAATTCTTGGATTATTGCCATTTGAATATAACATGGCTACATCCATACAATCAAAACGCAACAATTACCGCTTTTAATATCGTCTTGAATAATACTGATAACGAAATTATTGAGAGTATCAAAGAAATCTTGAAAATCGTCAACGAAACGTACACACCAATTTATCAATATCAAATCAAATATATCCCATATAGTACCGAATATGATCTGTATATACAATCGATTAATACGAAATATAAGAGTAAATTCGTTCATAAATATGTACGTACTGATAATATCGGTGATCATATCAATCAAAAACCGCAACTTTTAGCTAAAAGTGACCGATCATTGGTGTTTATTGTACCACCGGTTGATAATCGTTTGAAATCGTATCGTTTAACGATAATCGTACAAGATTTCAATAGAAATCAAACAATTAATAATGAAATTAAACAACAAGAACAAATTTATAATAATTTATGTCATAATTATGGTGATACATGGCAATTACCAACGATTGAAATCAAAAATTCCACTAATAATATTACAATAGGTATCGGTAATGGTGTTGATAAATATTTGAAACCATCTACAAATTATTGTATAACATTTATTGTAACTAATATTTATAAAAAATCTGAACATTATGTTGTTTATTATGAGAATATTGAAACGGATGAATTGTTACAAATAACTGAAATTGCCAGTAGTCAACATTATAATCATTTATATTTATTGCTATTATTGCTCCTTTTGGTACCTGTAGCATTTCTACTTTATCGGTACGTTTGTTAAATGTTTGTTATTTTTTTTATTATTTGTATACTAGTAATAAATGTGTTTTATTAGTTATTGGAGGAAGAAATCTCGTCGCCGGCCTCAACAACAGCAACAACAAAACGATAACGTTTATGAATCTTTGCCGTTTGAAGAATGCGATAACGACAATTATGATCATCTATTGCAGAAATAATTCTCGTAATTTCTGTTTGTTTTTGTACTTACTTCTTATTATACATGGTGTTTGATCTAAATATGGTTAATTCTATGAAACTCCTATTAGTTGACGAGCGATTCAAAAAATAGGAGGGTCCTTAGAGAACCTCATAGCTCATTTATAAGTTGGTCAAAAACGCTCATTTCTGACGATGTAGTGATTTTCAAAAACGAACTAAACACACAAAACGACTTAGAATGACTTTAGGATCCTCCCAAAATTGATTTTTTGCGTTTTTCTCCATTTTGTTCTGGAAAAGGTGGAAATATTTCGTGAAAAAAATCAATGCTGAGAAGGTCTCCGACTCATTCTTAATCGTTTTGGATGTTAGTTTTTGAAAATTGCGACATTGTCCAAATCGATCGTTTTTTGTGTGCAACTTTGAAATAAGCTACGGGGTTCTAATTTTGCCTAAAATGTTCCTTAGGGACTCTTCTACAAAGTCTTAAAATATCTTTAGAATCGCTCGCCAACTAAAAGGAGTTTCACACGAATCGTATATATTTAGATCAAACACCCTGTATCTGATAATTGTAATTCGTGCCATAATTATTAATTTCAAATGTTACCAAATCATTGTTTGTTTTTATAAAATAATGAAGGGGGAAAATTAAACATAGCCGGCAATTCGAACTAGAAACATAGAAAATTTGCAATTTGCGTTGATTTTAGTATTTTATCGTGATTTTTATTTGAGATGGGTAAACGTTTCCTATGTTACCAGTTCGAGCTACCAGCATGTTGTGTTATTTATAAATAATAATAAAGTAGAAATAAATTGAATAATAATGATGTCGATTTGTTAGAAAAACGTCAAATGTAGGGCAAATCAATTAGGGAATTATTACAAAATCATCTCCAGGCTTACAAGAACCTAAAAGCAAAATGTTTCAAAGGAAAAGGACAATAATAACCCATTATAAGGGTCAAATTTCAGCTTACCAATCGAAAACTTATTGCCCAATGGAAAAATGTTTGAAAATGTCCAAGGTGGACTCTTGTATAAAAATAAAAAAAGCAATTTTGAAGCCTCTTATTATTGGATGATACAGGCTGTCCGATCTAAATGTTGTTGATTCTTATAAAACTCCTATTATGTAGTTGATAAGCGATACAAGAAGTATTTTAAGGATTTGTAATGGGGGTCCCTAGAGAACATTTATAGCAAAATTAGAACCTCGTAGCTAATTTGGAAGTCGGTCAAAAAAACGCCCGTTTCTGACGATGTCGCGATACTTAACAACTGATGAAGCACTCATAACGACTCGAGGACCTTCCCAACTTGGTGTTTATTTCGTTATTGAAAATCACGACAATGTCCGAAACGATCTTTTTTGACCAACTTCCAAATGACCTACGAGGTTCTAATTTTTCTAAAATGGTCTCAAAGAACCTCCCTACAAATCCTTAAAACATTTTTCAAATCGTTTGTCAACTTAATAGGCATTACATAGAATCAAACAGTGCCGGGCCAAGGGTGAGGCAAATGAGGCACTTGCCTTAGGTGAACAGTAGAAAAGGGCGCATTGGCAGAAACTGACTATGAGAAAAATTCATAATTAAAATAACTCAAATTATTACCGAGTATTGTAATCATTTCAGATAATAATAGCGCACATTATGGCGAGTTGTATACTATACTTTACCTACGACTTATTTCAAAGTGTACAGTTACTAGTTGTGTACAAAAATAATTACCTTCTTCATCATTCTAAAATCGCACAAAAAACGGACACTTTAAGGCACAGTAGGAAATATTGTAGGGCATTATATTGCAAAAACCACAAGTGTAATAGTCACTTTATACATAAGTCGTATAAAAATTAAATTGTCTAAAATTTTGTGTTATTTTAATTCATATACAATGTTTTTAATTTTATTTTGTTATTTTTTTGTTGGGTATGGTGGCACAAATTTAATTTTAGTATGTTCAGATCTATTTATCAATAAAAAAAAAAACTGTATAGGGGCGCCAATTTCTCGTTCTGCCTCAGGTGAAATTTCCTCTAGGCCCGGCGCTGGAATCAACCATTCGGACGTTCTGTATATACAGAAAGGTACACTGTACAGGATGTACCACTGTATTTCTTCTCGCAGTTGGCTGTGCTTTTGCTATAACGTAGTATCGTTACTTGGTTCGCACATTTGAAAAATACATTAATAAATGTCAAGTGTGAATCAAGTTACGTTAGGTACTATGTTATCAAAAGCACATCAAACTTCGAGAATAAATATCGTGGTACACACGATATTCGATTTACACTAACAGAAAAATGGTGAAAATTTTAAATCAAAATTGCTAAAATATTCGAAAAGACAACCGTGAAAGCCCATCTACTTCCAACATGACACATACAGCTTTTAAACGAACATATTCTAATATTAATTAATCTATTAATTAATAAATTAACTTCGTTACATGGACATTGGACAAACATTTTACTACGTCGTTTAGTAAAAACAATAAAAATTAGTTTATCAAAAAGTAATGTAAGTAATTTAAATGTTTACTAATAGATTAGATTCTTATTAAAATAAAGTTTTTTTAATCATTGTTAAAAGTTGAAATATTTATGTTTATTTATATGTAATTAAAGATATCCGATAAGTGTGTTTACAAAACACCTTTGATAATTTTTCCTTCAATAATGAACCCTATCTAATTATAAGTACATAGGTAAATAACTTTTTAAAAAAAACATTTATGAAAATTTTGATAAGAAAATTGGAATTGTTTTCCCTAAATTTTGATAAAAGTAAATTGGAACAATCTTGTATGGTAAAGAAGTTGAAAAATATTTCAAGGACTTATAGGGTTGTATCTAATCAAAAATTGCAAGTCGATCAAAACACTAATTTTTGCCAATTATCAAAAACCTAGCTACATACACAATATTTAGGCCCGGTTGTACCAACTTGCGTTTAAGTAAGCCAAGTTTAAAACTTAAACTTCGTTCAAATCAATGAGCGTTGTATCACGATTTTGTAGATAACGTTTTAACTAAACGAGTTTAAAATAAATTTGGTATAATTGTAAAATGGAGCCTGTTGACACAAAAGACAATATTTATTGGCGAACCCCCAATCACAAACGGAAATATCAGGAGAAAAAATAAATGACCATTAAATTAACAAATAGTGTAAGATGTATTATTAAAAATACAAAAAAAAATTAAAAGTTACACTAAAAAGTATATTTGGTGCCCCTGAAGTCTCCGCTTCATCCACCTTTTTTCATCAGGCCTGAAATTTACAGCATACTTAGAAGATTCTGAGGCTTGGGGGCGATTTCGTCTGCAATTAATTAAACTACCGTCTTTTAAAGGCGAAATTTATCTTATAATTGTTTAGCATCCACATAATTTACCCATGTTTTGAAAGTTTTTAGGGCTCTTGGACGTATATACAGCTCAATTAATTGTATAAATTCATCGTCGTCTGTTAACTCGTCTAAATAATTGTTCATTTTTAATAAAAATTTTATAAACAGAACACACAGTATAGCCAGAAAACTAAGGTTAGCTATAAACTACCTTTCAACGAGACTTGAACGACTGTGGATCGCCGTTTAACTTGATCGACGTTTAAATGTCAGTTTAATTTTAAACGCACTTGATACAACACTATTTTTCTGTTAAGCGTCGTTTAAATTTAAACGTACGCTAAACGAGGTTGGAACAACCGGGCCTTAGAATGCGAAGCATTTTTAAAGTGACTTAATAAAATAAAGTCGAGTTAAAGTTGATGATAAGAATGGCTCAGCGAGACTTGAACGACTGTGGATCGCCGTTTACTTTGATCGACGTTTAAACGTCAGTTTAACTTTAAACGCACTTGATACAACACTACTTTTCTGTTAAACGTCGTACGTCGTTCAAATTTAAACGTACGTTAAACGAGGTTGGAACAACCGGGCCTTGAACGACTGTGGATCGCCGTTTAATTTGATCGACGTTTAAACGTCAGTTTAACTTTAAACGCACTTGATACAACACAATTTTAATGTTAAACATCCGTTTAAACGTCAGTTTAACTTTAAACGCACTTGATATAACACTACTTTTCTGTTAAACGTCTTTCAAATTTAATCGTACGTTAAACGAGGCTGGCACAACCGGGTCTTAATGTAATAGATCACTACGTTGTTTTAATTGCTCCATTCTTTTTATTGTTAATAATGACAATTTATGATAAATGATATAGAAATATAATGCTTTATAATTCGACTTTATTCACCATCTCAGCTATTACTACTTCTAATCAAGTATTACAGAAGACTATTTCAAGGCTAGAATAATTTTCTGATAATAATATTTTATTTTAATTTGCATTCAAAATCACTACCTACTGATTACGAAGAATTACAAGGCAATTTACAGTGTGTTTATCTAAATATGTTGGATTTTTTCTTTAATCTTCATTTTTTTAAAGTGAACTAATTTATCTTTATATTGTTAATAATAACTTGGCAATGATGGTAGAAATTTATTTCAGATTACCGCGCGACTATCGTCAGCGCGCGCCATAGACATACATGATTCTCAATTCTTACTATAATCGTAATTTATATATTTGTATTTCACCAAGTACTTGAACCCACCTACTCTCTATGCTCATAAAAATCCAACAAGAGAGGAGTAAAAATCGGCTACAATAGACCGCCTGTTTATTGTTTGTGATGTCGCTCATTCGCTTTATCAACTACGTTGAATGATTGTAATGTTACAATTGCAACAAATAAACGTATAATTCCAGTGAGAGGTCGATGGAGATCGAGTGCGACTGGACAGCCCTTATAAGTTGGACCTTAAATTTAGTTCAAAGCAGTCACGTGATCTCGCTGCTAAATAATTAACTGATCATGATCAGTTCTGAAGCTGATATCATACTTGATATTTCGAGTAAGAAATTTCACCATTAACTTCTACTAATTCTAATTAATAATTCTAATTATTACAATTGATTATCTCAAGGTGAAAACAATTACAATTGTACACACATTCTACATCTTATTTTAATTCAATACAATTAGAGATTTAAAATGCATTTATCGATAATTAATTCATTCAAAGTAATTTTTTATTCAAAACAATGATGAATGTACGTAAACATTGTCGGTTTCTCTTTCTAACAGTTAAATTGAAAAGTAAAATATTTAAACAAATAGAAGCAGATTCAAAGGGTAAATTTACAATTTACTGACTGAAGCTGAAACACGAGTGGACCTTGTTAAATGACTTTATTAGTTAGAATTGTGCGATGCGACCAATGGTCGATGTGAATGGTTGGTGGAATCGTCAAGGAGATAGAAGATAGAATAATAAAACACCAACGGTGTGGTACAGCGTGTTGTAAGAATCCGGGATTAGTTATCCAAGGAACAGTTGCGGGATTAAAAGCCCGTTTACACGCTCAAGCCATTTGCACAAACGGCTTGCGCAAGCCAAATTTGTGCAAATTTAACTGAATATATGTTGCCGTTCACACGTTCAGTTTGGCTTGTGCAGTTGTAGTGTGAGAAGAAGCACCTTTATTAAAAATTTCAAATTAGTAAAAATTTCAAATTGGTAAAAATAATCAAATGTCGAATTTGGATGAAGACTTATTACTTGCCACAGCTGCAGTGTGCATAATAAAAAAAAAGAAATCGAAAGCCAAGAGGAAATGGTGTAGATCTTGGCTACTAAAAAGGGATTTATTTTCTCATACAAATTTAATTAACGAATTACGGAGCGAACCCGATGATTTTCGTAATTATTTACGCATGGATGAGGCCACATATCAACATTTATTGAATTTAATTACACCCACAATTTCGAAAGAAGACACCGTTATGAGACGGTCAATTACTCCCCATGAACGTCTATCAGCAACGCTGAGATATTTAGCAACAGGAAGAACTTATGAAGATTTAAAATATTCGACATGTATTTCCAAATCAGCTTTATCGGCAATAATCCCGGAAACTTGTGACGCAATTTACACTGCATTGAAGGACTCATATCTAAAGGTAGGTTTATTGAATGATTATAATAATTTCAAATAAAAAATAATACAAAAACTTAATAATAAAACAAACATATTTTCTAACAAACAACAACTAAACATATTAAATCAATGAAATTAATTAATTAATGTTGGATTTGTGAAATGAATTATCAGTAGGTGGTATTTCTGTTATCTGCGTGGTAGTGTGAAATGAGGGTTGAGGGTTGAATGAGGAATGACTATGGAATAGTGATGGATTGTTAAACGAGGGTTGAGTGTGAAACTGTTGTTGAGTATTGAATGGGAGCTGATTGTTGAGTGGTGGATGAGAATTAACTGGAAGCTGCGTGTTGAATGAGGGCTGAATCTGTACAAAACAACTGCGATTCAAATTGCCGAACTGTGCTTCATAAAAAACATCATTAATAATTTTTTCGGCGTGTAGGGCTTGTTGGGCATCGAGGTCTCTCAACTTAGATGCCCATACTTTTCCTATATGATCAAATTTATCAACGTTTGGAGTTCCTGACAAACGTTTCCCGATCACTTCCAACACTTCGTCGCATTTATTATTACGTTGTCTCGATACTTTGGATCGCCGTTCTGATACTTGCGATGAACATGAAGATGGTGTGAGCGGCAATGAGGGAGATTCTGATAGTTCGGCTTCATTGTCAGAAACCTAAATAATAATAATAATAATAATAATAATAATAATAATAATAATAATAATAATAATAATAATAATAAATAATTAAATAAACAAGAGTAGGTAATTTGCAGATACATAATTATAATACAAAATAAATTTATGGGATTTGATTAAGAGAATTTTAATTTACTAATTAATATATAATATATTTATCCCATATTTGAGAATGGATTCCTGTTTTTCCAAAATAATATACAGATATTTGTGTTTGGTTTCAGTTTCCCACTACAGTGAGTGAATGGAAAAAAATTTCAAATGGTTTTCAAGAAAAATGGCAATTTCCTCATTGCTTAGGAGCGATAGATGGAAAACATGTGAAGATTGTGCCACCTCCTGGAAGTGGATCATACTTTTTCAACTATAAAAAAACTCATAGTATTGTTCTGATGGCAATTACAAATGCTAACTATGAATTTATAATGTGTGACATAGGAACCAATGGTCGAGTCTCTGATGGTGGCGTGATTGACAACACCATATTTATGAAAAAATTGCTTGCAAATAAACTGAATTTGCCTACTGCAGAGCCAGTTATTCAAGGTGAAACACCATTAAATTACGTCTTTGTCGGAGATGAAGCATTTGCTTTGAGGCCAGATTTTTTAAAACCGTACAATCAAAAAGAGCTTGATTATGAAAAAAGAATTTTTAATTATCGTTTGTCCAGAGCAAGAAGGATTATAGAAAATGCTTTTGGAATATTGGCTAACCGTTTTAGAATTTTTCACAGTGCTATAAATTTGCAAGTAAATAATATTGACAAGGTTGTTTTAGCTTGTTGTGTACTTCATAATTTCTTGCGAAAAAATTGTTCTACTACATATACATCAAGTGACACGTTTGATGTTGAAGATTCTAACACTGGGACAATTGTTCCTGGTTTACGAACAGACTCAGATAATTTGTTAAATCTTCAGAAGGGCTACAATAGGAATCATACTGCAGAGGCAAAAGAAATACGAGAGCAATTTAAAACATATTTCAACAATTCTGGAAAAGTGTACTGGCAGCACGCAATGGTTTCTCAATAATTATTCTGTATCTGTAGATTACCTGCTTAAATATACCTAAATATAAATTTCATTTACCTGTACTTCGTTAATATTCGACGTACTTTTTCTTGGTATTTCCTGATCTTTCAAAAAATTTAATTGCTCAAAATACCACAAATGTGGCACATAAATCTCTTCCTCCCCAGCGCCTGATTTTTCTGATTCGACCACCTTTTTCAATTCTTTTCTGTAGGACGTACGTAAAGAATTAATTTTTTTTATAACTGTTTCTCTGTTGGCCTCCGGGTCCAACACTTGTAATTTTTCAATTAGAACATTGTATGCTTGGGATTTCGCATTTCGGTCGCTATAATCCCTGCTTTTAATCTTCCATAGGCAAGGAAATGATTTGTACAATTCAATAAATTCGCATAGAATTTGATTGGCGTTCGGCATTGTTGAACATTTATCCTCAACTATCCACTACCACGATTGACGAAACAGGATGTCGAAGATTTTCGCCGATGCGCATGCTCGAGGTTGGAGCGGTGGCTTGAACATCGTTCACACGTTCATGCCAACACACCAACCTCAAGCCGATTTTCTGTCCGGACAGATTTTATTCAAGCCAAACTTTTTGGCTTGCACAAGCCTCAAGCCAGCGTTTACACGTACCAATTATTTGCACAAATTTGGCTTGCGCAAGCCTATTTGTGCAAATGGCTTGAGCGTGTAAACGGGCTTTAATCAATGGATGGATAAATAATTTACATTAATTAGTAAGTTAATACAATATCAAATTGAAACACGTCTTTACTGCACGAAGTCTTTGTGCCGATTCGATTCGATTTGGCTGATTGGCTGACGCTGACGCTGTTGTGGTAAACCAATGTTGTTTCGAAGTAGCCTTAACGAAATTGTTTTTACAGTGTTCCTCACGTAGTTGGAAAGTGCGTTTGTGAGCCAGCTGTGCTTCGGCGCACTGAGTTTACCGGCGAACTTGAACAAGAAGGCGACGGTTATCGCTACACGTTCAACTGTGTTTTTGTATGTACAGTCGAGTGCAGAAAAATTTTAACGGTGAGAATTGTATGGTGTAAACCAGACTTTTGCTTGAAGGGAACAACATAAGCGGCCTACACACACGCCAATTTTTAGGGACGATTTGTAGGGGAAATAGAGTGGGGACCCTGCAGGTTAGCAAATGAATAGGCACGTCAGGACGAGGACCCCACTCTATTTCCCCTAAAAATTGGCGTGTGTATAGGCCGCTATATTATTGGGTATAGCGATAGACAGAAGGAGACGATTTATTGAAGTACTTGTATAAAGAAAACATCACATTGTTCAGGTAATTTACCACCCGCTATTTATTTATGGTTCAACTTCAACAGTTACTATTCGCCAAAACAGGTAAAACAATAAAGCAGGTTCGATTCATCCCAATACTAAAAATGGTAAAAGAACGATTCCATCTATATTATACAAAACAAGCCACATTTCTCATGATTCGTTACAATTTTTACGCACTCGACGGTACATATAATAATTGAATAAGAGTATAATATAGAAATAGTTTTAACCAATTTAAAGAATTGAAAATAATTGTCTAGCAATTTTTTCTCTACGATTAGGTTTTTTGGGACTCTCTTTTATCATCCTCTAAGGCCCGGTTTTTCTTCCCTCAGTTAAACTCGACTCAGAAGGATTTTAGCTAAACGGTAGGCTTACAAACATTTGTGTGTGATTTGTTTATGTACAGGGCTTCACTCAAATGTCTAAAAATCCATGCTTAGGTCGATTGTAAGTCGAACTTAGTTAGGGGAAGAAAAGGTGTACCACAATTTTCATTCTCACAGTTGGCTGTGCTTTTCATAACGTAGTAACGTAACTTGATTTGATTCACACTTGACATTTGTTAATACGACCGAACCAAGTAAAGATGTACGTTAAACCAAAGGCACAGCCAACTACGAGAATAAATACCATGAAGCACCCTGTAGAATTCAACAAGTAGAGCTATTTCTTGTGAAAAACATTTTCTTTTTAAGTTTGAAGCAGTTTTATTCGTATACATATGTAAAAAGTAAATGGAGGGCGAAAGTGTTCCACAAAACTACTAGGTTTAGGTATTATAAATTGTATTGTAAAGAATTTATTGATAATCGATTTACAAATTTGGAATTGCATAATAACTGAACCTTTATACATATGTGGGCACTATAAAGCTCCATAATCGTCTAAATGACGAGCTATATTCAAAATTTTCAATCCATATTCATCCTCATCAAATTTAGCATCAATAAATGCAGTATTGCCTTCAAGAGCGACACCATCAGTAAAATCAACTATATCTTCCTGTTTTGTTAATCTTAACTTTATTATTAGCATACTCATAATAAAACCAAATTTTGCATATTTTTTCCAATCATTTTTCAAATCTTCCAATGACAATAATTGTTCTGGATCACTTCCCAATTTTCGCACAGTTTCAGTCAGACAACGGTGATAAATTAATAGAAAATCATCTAATTGATCGAGAACTTCATTTGATGCTCCCGAATATAAACAATATGATAAATCACAAACTGGATTACCACATTTCATTAGTTGTAAATCTAATAAACGCATATCGATCAATTTCTTGGCGGATCCATCAGTTGCCTAAATGAAGGGAAACAAGAAATATACACAATTTTATTTTTCGAGTAAGTTAGCCAAAAAAAGTAGGTCATATACAGGGTGTTTGGTCTAAGTATGGTGAGTTCTAAGAAACTCCTCTTAATCGACGAGCGATTCGAAAAATATTTTAAGGATTTGTAGGAGGGTCCTTAAAGAACATTTCAGCAAAATTAGAACCTCGTAGCTCACTTGGAAGTTGGTCAAAAACCGCTCGTTTCTGACGATGTAGCGATTTTCAAAAACGAACTAAACACGCAAAACGACTTAGAATGACTTTAGGATCCTCCCAAAATTGATTTTTTCGTTTTTCTCCATTTTATCTTGGAACAGGTGGAAATACTTCGTATTTTCTCTGGAATACAATGGAGGAAAACGAAAAAAATCAATGTTGGGAAGGTCTCTGAGTCATTTTTAGTCCTTCTGCGTGTTTTGTTGGTTTTTTTAAATTGCGACATTGTCCAAAACGATCGTTGTTGACCAACTTTGAAATGAGCTACGAGGTTCTAAGTTTGCTAAAATGTTCCCTAGGGACTCTTCTACAAATCGTCAAAATATTTTTCGAATCGCTCGTTGACTAATAGGAGTTTTTCAGAACTCACCATACTTAGACCAAACATATAGGGTGTTTGAAATAATGTGTAGGAAAATGAAGGCTGTGATTTCTTGCCTTATAATAAAAAACCTATTGACATGTTTTTTTTTAGTTTTTTTACGATATCTCACGAACCGTTTGAGATACAGAGGTCAACTTTTGTTCACATCTTATCGTTAAAATTAGCTACTTTTTGAGTGCTTTTTTTTATATACCAGTGGTGGAGATCGTAAGTTTGTTTGCCCCTAACTTTTACAGCACAGGGAAAATTGACATTTTGTAAGCAGATTTTGAATCGCCAATGTCAAAACCGAAAAATGAGACTTTTCTAAAAACTCTCACGTGGTACTGTTTTCAAGCAAAACGGTATTTTATGATAAGAAATATGAATTAAGTAGCAACTTGGTTGCTTGTTAACAAAAACATTAGGACTCAGAAACAATCGAAAATGAGTGGTGAGATAAAGCTGAATACTCAGAACTGAGTATTTCAAACGGTTCCTGAGATATTGTCGAAAAACTGAACAAAAAGTATTTCTTGACACCCTGTATCTCGAAAAGGGTGCGTTTGCGGGCCTATGACATACCTCATATTTGAACATCATATTATTACTCCAACAATCACCATGTAGAATAACCGAATTTCTATCGTCTGATATAAGAGATTCTGAGAATATATTGGGAGTTTTAGTTATATATTTTTCAAATTTCTTGTACATTTCAACATCTCGTGCAACAATCAACTTGCTAGCAATTTCAGAAATTTGCATTAAATTCGATACAAAACTAGAAACTTTCATAAATTCACCATAAACATCTTTTAATTTATCAGTTAATTGCTTATATTCTTCTGGATATTGATCTTTATATGCCAATGAAATACCATGAAAATGCCCATAAGTTTCAAAAATCAATCTAATATGTTCACCATCGAGAAATTGTTGTTTATCAAATACTTCAAAGCCTTTTGTACGTAAATTTTCCAAAATCAACACTTCTGATCTATCCTCAATAGAAACATGATAACATTCTGGTACAAATTTATATTTGTTTAAATTTTTCAATTTTAAGAATTTTTCAAATTGTGGAAATACTGTTGAATAAGCGTAAATTTCATTTTCAAATGACTCACGTATCGGTATATTTTGTCGGATTATTTCATCTTTAAATGCTGCTTTTATCACTAAATCCAATTTTTTTTGATTATTTTGATCACTAATTGTAATTAAAAATATTTCACCTAAATATCCTTCACCTTTTTTATTAGTTTCAATTTTATCAATTACATAATTATCAAAATTGTACACTTTTGAGACTTTTTCTAAACAATTTAAAACTTCGTCACGTTCGCGTAAGACTTGCATAATTCGTGTTAAATAAAAATAATATGACTGCGTCGGTGTATGTTCTATTAATAAATCAACTTGTACATTGATTTAAAACAAATTCATACATTGTTTTTATTGAAGAAAAACTTGATTACGTCATTCAAAAAAATATTTAATTTATTAGCAAACATTACGGACAATTTAGATGTTTTTTAATTGATAACAATAAAGATGATAATTCTTATAATTCTTAATCCATGAGTTCATTTATTACATAATATACAATTTCTTTATAAAATTCACTTCATAATCTTCATTTTTGCACTGAATACTGTGTAAATAATTAATTTTAAATAAACATCTACCGATCTGGCACTTTAAAATAACAACACTATGTTAGTCAGGTAAATGAAAGAGTGTAATTTGTAAATTATACAACTAAAGTACGAATTAATGTTAATTTGAATTAAAGCCATAGTTAAAACGTTCAATCATGAAGGTGCTGAAGTCCAAAAAAAAAACATTTATTTGATAGCAATAAATTTAAAAATCAAAATAAAATAGATAATAAGAACTGCATGCGTGTATTTATTCGAGGGAATGGTGGAAATATAACTAATTGAAAGATTAAATAATAATAATAATATTTTATTTTAATATATTCTTATCAATTATATTATCCATTATAGTTGATAATATTTCAATTTCCATTTAAAATCACTGATTAAAAATAGTTATAAAGGCAGGTTACACTTAATTTAAGTAAACATAAGATGATATTTTTTTTTCTTTAATTTTTAATTATTTCAATTGAACAAATTGATCTGTTAATTAGACCCATATTTATATTTACAACAACCTAATATTCAAATAAAAGGTTCTTTTTACTCTCAATTTAAGGTCATTTCATGACATAGATACCTAAGCAGGTATATTCGTGATTTAGCCTCGCTCAATTGTGCATTTACACTTTGAAGTGTGTTATTTGTTATATCATTACCCGCTCGGTATAAATATCAGACAATAATGTCTTTCTAAGCTCAGAAAATTGTCTTTCTGATAAATTTTTGCCGAGGTCAGAAAGCTAGCTAGATAACTTTCCCTTTTAGACTTTAGACCTCAGAAAAATGTTACCTTTCTTATACAGGGATATTCACGTACGGCAAAAGTTCTTATGGCAACTTCTATTATGTATTTGGCGAACGATTAAAAAAAAAGTTAAAGATCTTTAGGAGATTTTTTTAGAAAAATTAGAACCTCGTAGCTCATTAGGAAGTAGGTTTTGAACAGGGTTGCAATTTTCAAAAACGAGCTAAACACGCAAAACCACTAAGAATGTCTCTCAGACCTTCCTAACATTGATTTTTTTGTTATTTTCCATTGCATTCTAGAAAAAATGAGAAACATTCCTACCTGTTTCAGAACACAATGGCGAAAAAAAAAATTAATGTTGGGCTGGGTTGCGAGTCATTCTTAGTTGTTTTGCGTGTTTAGTTCGTTTTTCAAAATCGCGACATTGTCCAAAGCAAGCTTATTTTGACCGACTTCCAAATGAGCTATGAGTTTCTAATTTTGCTAAAACTTTCTCTGGGAAACAACCTACAAATCTTTAAAATTATATTCTTTGTTCTACGTACAGTGGCGATCAAAAAAAAGAGACACCGAATCATGAGCGAGAATTTCAAACATTTTCGTTATTGTGAGTCAGGTTGTTTCGTAAGGTAAAGCAGGTGGATAAGTGGGAGGTGTTGGAGCTAGTTTCAGCCATAGCAAATTTATAGAGGTATTCTGATTGAATACTTGTTTTCCGAAATTCTAACCTGTTAAAATTTTGTTACATTGTTACAATCGCCATTATAAGCCTATTTTACACAGCCGCACAAGAGGTGGTCTCTTTTTTTTGATCGCCACTATACATAGAACTGGATAAAGCTATTTCACTTTTTTGATATACTTAAGTATGCTAATAGTAATTGGGGTATTAACTTGGATGGTACTATTTTCTCTATGCATTTGAAAAGAATAACAAATACGTATGTACATAGCATTTTGTGAACGTTAAACAAGGACAAGTGAAATAGATTTATCCAGTCCTATGTATGTACGGTACAAAGAAATACCCTGTATAGAAGTACTTAGGTTAGTTTTCAAATTAGCCTATAGGTACATTGTAAATTATTAGGGGGCGCTAATTTATATTTCGGAGGTACTAATGCTCGTATTTCTAAACCGATCTCAGATTTGATCTCAAGTCTAACTTCCAAGCACGAGTTCTGGTTTATAAGTCTTGCTTCGGCAATTTTCGGCGGAAGTCAGGATTGAGTATATGGAGGGTTGAGAATTTGGCGAATTCTAGTTACATTTTACAGGGTCACGTTTTTCTTTTTGTGCGCACGCGCACTTTCTGCAAAAGTCAAGCTCGCCTCAAGGCAACCCAATAGCTTGGTTAAAAATTCTGGCCTCAAGGCCAAGCTCAAGCTCCAAGATGGTCTCAAGATCGGTTTATAAATGCGGACATTAGTGCTTAGCACCCCCAAATAGCCGCCTAACGAAGCCTATAACAAATTGGTTTTTACACTTTCTATAAAACTCCATATTTATCTAGATGTACAACAACATCCATCAATTGTGAACAATATTCTTCCATATTATACTTAATCTCCATTTGGGCTTCCTTTTGAAAATCAACATCACTTAAATCGGCAATATTTGATTTCATTTTAAGTTGTCTTAGAAATGAACCGAAAATAAAACCGAATTTTGCATAATATTTAAAATCATTTTTCAAACATTCCAATGACAATAATCGTTCTGGATTACTACCCAATTTACGTATTGTATCCGATAGGGATCGATGATAAATCAATAAATAATCATCCAATTTATTGAAGACATCTTTTAATGAACTGCTATATAAACAGTATGATAAATCAAAAGTCGGACTGCCATAATGCATTACTTGTAAATCAATTAAGCGCATATCAATCGGTTCACCGGTAGATTTCTAAATAAAAAACATAAATACACAATCATACGAATAATTATAATGTAATTTATGTTAATTACACTACTTACATCATATTTAAACAGCAAATTATTACTCCAGCAATCTCCATGCAAAACAATTGAATTTGTACTGTTTGTTTTCAATGTCCGAATTACCGTATCGTTTATTTCAGATGGTCCATATTTTCTCAATTTCTCCTGTATTTCATGATCTAGTTTTGGTGTAATATACTCTTCGATAATGCCACCTAAACGTTTAAATTCATTCTTTACAAGTTCCGTTACCATCAAATCCACCATAGCACTCGTTAATTTACTTGCCAATTTCTTATATTCTTCTGGATGTTGATCTTTATAAGCATATGAAATACCATGCAAACGACCAAGAGTCTCAAAGACTTTATCAATATGTTTGCCATCGAAAAATGATTGTCGATCAATCGCTTCAAAGCCTCTGGTGCGTAGATTTTCTAAAATTACCACCTGAGATTTCTCTTCAACAAAGGTATGATAACATTTCGGTAAAAAATCGTATTTGTTATCGATTTTTAAACCTTTTGATTTTAAGAATTTTTCATATTGTGGAAATAGTGTTAAATAACCATAAATTTCATTCTCGTACATCTTGCGTACCGGCATCGATTCACGTATTTGTTCAATTCGAGTACTAGCTTTTATCACCAAATCAATCTCTTTTTTGGTTAATTTATCATTGATAGTCAGAAAAAATACATCACCAAAGAATCCTTCACCTTTTTGATTCGTTTCAACTTTCTTTATATCATAATCATTAATACCATTAGTTTTAACGATTTTCTCAACTAAAACTAATAGATCACTACGCTGTTTTAATTGCTCCATTCTTTTTATTTGTTAATTATAACAATTTATGAAAGATGAAATAGATGCTTTAAAATTTGCACTTTATTCACTGTCTCAACTATTACTATAATACTTCTAATCAAGTATTACAGGGAACTAAATTAACACTAAAATAATCTACTGATAATAATATTTATTATTTTAATTTGGTGCTATCAATTATAATATCGATTATTGTCGCTAATTATTCAATTTTCATTCAAAATGGCTACTGATTAAAAACAATTACAAGGCAATTTACAGTTAATTTAATTAAATATAAGATTTTTTGTTTAATTTTTAATATTTTCGACTGAATAAATTGATCTGTAATTAGACTCATATTTATATTTATAAGAACATAATTGGAACGATAATAAATATTTTAATTAATGCTTTTTTATTCTCAGATTAAAATTATTTCATGAGATAATTACACTCGTAATAGCTCAATTACATAATTGAGCGATAACATTTACAATTGTGAATTCCACTGGTCGACTTATTCTTTAAAAAAAACTGACAAAAAAAAACGCTTTAGGGCTTCTTCTTCTTTTACCGCCCAATAAAGAGTCGTAATAATTATCGCAAAATTAGGAATTTTTGTGTTACGTTTAGAAAAAGTTAAAATCGATTCCAATAGAAAAGAGTCGTCAATCATAAATAAAAAACTCCAAAGGCAGCAAGTACCTTATATGGCGAATTTTTTATGTATCTACATGCTGAAATATTATTAATTCACAAACAATAAGAAACACTAATAAAATTTCACTCGTTTAAAATTTGTTGTATGTTAATATTAGCATACTAGATCTACCTATGTTTGTCTAATATTAACTGTCAAAATTAGTTGCCCTGTGCGATATTCAATTTTTTTTCTAATATCAATTGTCAGAACACATAGCCATCTGAGATATTGGATTTTACTGCTTATACTCAAAAAAGAGATTTTTGCATTTTTCATGCGAACCAACGAACCGATTTTGATGATTTTTTTTCTTGGTCATAGAGAATGGTCGGCTCTACTGATAATTTAATTTTCATCAAAATCTAAGCAAATGTAATATTGAAAATAATTTTTTTTAACATTTCTTCAGCTCTTATTCCAAAAGTGTTGGCCCTACCAGTCTGGCCAACAAACTCATCCAAGCTATCCCAAAGACCGATTTTTGTACCAAGTTTCATTAAGATTGGACTATTTTTACGGCAGTTATCGTGGATATACATATATAAATATATATACATATAAATATATAATATATATTTATATGTATATATATACAGGGTGCCCCAGGGGTACGTGCAAGCTCCATAATTCCGTTGCTAGAAGACATATCGACTTGCGGTTTTTTTCTTACAGTATCCATGGACATTCAGTATAACTTAAAATTATTTTCGTTATTTTAACTACCCCCCTTATAGGGGGTAGTGCACCCTACTCTCTTATTTTAAATGGAATGGTATATTTTTTATTACATTTTTGAATTCTTTGATGAAATCGAATGGGACTTTAATAATATGACCTATTGTCTAGGACTGAAAGTTTTTCAGAAATTTCAGCTTTTACTTCAGTTTTAAAATTTGGAGTGTTTAATTGAAAAATTCATATATATGAAGCTATAGCATTTGAAATGTTAAAACGTTGAAATTATGTAGTTAAGATGATATACTTTCACCCAACTTAAACAGAATTCGATTATCTTTCAGAGTTTAGCTGAAATAATTTTTTTTTTGAGGCAATTTTCAAAGTACAATATCTTGCTTATTTTAAATGGAACACCATATTTTTATTTTTATGGTTAGATAGAGAAAATTATTTTGCATCGAACTGTATTAGCATTTTCTATACCTATCTTTGATAGTTTTTCAGCTATTCAACATTTTCAATTTCATCTAATTTTCTCTCTTGAAAAAAAAAATATAAAACATAGAAGGCTTAGCAAAACAACTTTCAATTCAATTGTCACAATTAAGATGAAATTAATTGATTAATTTTAAAATATCTCAAGAAAGGAAAATGGAAGAAATTCATAATTAATTAAATCAATATTAATTGGATTTGTTTTTCATGCATGTGGAATATCTTAAAAGTTATAGAAAAAACATGTAAAATATTCAATATTAACGTCATTTGTGATGTTCTTTCAGGGGAGAAAATTAGACGAAATTGAAAATTTTGAATAACTGAAAAATTATCAAATATAGGCATAGGGAATGTTAATACATTTAGATGGAGAATTTTTTCTCTATCCAAAAATGTAAAAATACATATGGTGTTCGATTTAAAATAAGCACGATATTATAGTTTTAAAATCGCCTGAAAGAAAAATTTATTTCAACCAAACGCTGAAAGACAATTGAATTCTGTTTGAACTGACTAAAATAAAATTATTTGCAATACTTAAATTCCAAGTTTCAATATTTCAAATGCTATGGTTTGAAAAATATGATTTTTTCAATCAAACACTGTAAATTTTAAAATTGCACTAAAAGTCAAAATATCTGAAAAATCTTCAGCGCTAGACCATGAATCATGTTATCAAAGTCCCCTTCGATTTCATCAAAGAATACAAAAATGCAATAAAAAATGTACCATTCTATTCAAAATAAGACAATAGGGTGCACTACCCCGTATAACGGGGGTAGATAGAACAATGAAAATATTTTCCAAAGGTAGTTCAGATGGAAAAACAGCCATATAATAAATTTCAGAAACTTCCATCAATTACAACTTCTTATACTTTTAATATCCCATCACTAGGACACACCCTGTATATTTAAAAATTTGAAAATTAATGACTTGGAACTGAACCGAAAACCGAAAAAACCGTTGTTTTCTCAGGAACAAAAACCGGTACTAATAAAAAAATCTGGAATGGGATTGACCCTGCAGGCCATTTTTGAAACTTCCCGCTAAGTTTTTAAAGCTCCAAAATTATTGTGAGGAGTACAAATTTGATTGGTTAAGGAATTTTGAGGTTATGTTGAAAAAACGCTTTTTCAAAAACTTTTGACAACGATATCTCGCAAACAAATCAACGGATTTTGACAAGCTTTGCGGCGCTCGACGCAGTTTCTTGAGCCCTCAATTTATTGTGAGAGGTACAAATTTGATTGGTTAAGTAATTTTGAGGTTATGTTGAAAAAACACTTTTTTCGATATAACGATAACTCGTGAACGAATCAACCGATTTTGATCGTTTAAACGGAATTCGACGTCATTAGTTAAGGTTAAGATCTGATTAGATTATGGAATTGATCGGTGCAGCAGCTTAATAGTTATTTTGAAACAGCATGATGTTAAGAAAAGAAATTTTTCGGTTTTTTTTTGAATTTCTCTAAATCTATCGGGCCGAATCGGTTCAAACTTACACGGAATCTAAGTTTGGTGGAACCCTTTCGAATGCCGTAAAGAGCGTTTCAATACGTCAATCCGTTCAAAAATTATGAGTAAAGGGCGGATTGAAGGTCATTTGGCGAGATTTACAACGCTCGAAATGCACCATTGGCGTAGTTATTTTCCATTTCTGCACCTAACCGTTAGAAATGGACGTTATTCACGTATAGAGTAGAACCTCGATTATCCATTAAGCACTCGATTTTCCGTTCCCTTTTATTCTTTATATACCGGGTGACAATGAAAACAGGCTACAAGCTGCAACTTTTTTAGTTATCGGTACATTTATTCCAAATTCACAGAGCTACTCAATGATACAATTGCGCAGATTATGGGATGTTAATAATACTTGAGTCACTTCCGGTTTGACCGGAAGTGGACCTATATCTCTTATTTTAAATAGCGACCTATATATTTTTTGATTTTGTCTTATTGTACTAAGAATTAGCTTTCCACGGACGTATGACAAGTAGGGGTTTAAAAAAGAAAATTGCCTAAAAATAGCATGAGATTGTCCAGACTAGTCAACTCTGATTTAACGGAAAAACAACTAAATAAGACAAATTACATAATATTTCATAATAATAACAACAGAACAAATTTATCAATCTCTGTGGTTACTGTTTAAATAATAATGTTCACTAGCTTCAAAGCCCCCTGTGTTCTTCAAATTTGCTTTAAATCACACAGGAGAGGATAAAATTTAGAAATTCGGTAATAATTCATGTTTATTCACTTAGAGACAAAATTTCAAAATAAAAATACAAAGTACTAATATGAAGCTTGAAAATAATGTAATAAAACTAGCATGTTCCTATTTTAGTTCTTGAGAAAAATGGATTACTTTATGCCGGAAAATCTCAAAAACTGTCAATTGATCATAAGTCCACCAAAATTGATTTTTAAGCATTTCTAACTAGTAAGGCTACAAATTGTGAGGTACTGAACGGTATCCAATAGTTACAATCACGTGTTCAGTTGTTTGGATCTTAAATCATGGATGACTAATTTGGACAATGTTTTGCCATTTTTAGGCGTTTTTCCATTTTAAAACCCTACTTGTTATACATTTTCGGAAAGCTTACCTTTAGTACAATAATACAAAAGCAAGAAATATAAAGTTTGCTATTTAAAACAAGAAATGTATGTCCACTTCCGGTCAAACCGGAAGGGACTTAACTATTATTACCACTCAAAAATCTGCGCAATTGTACAGTTAACCAATCCTGTGAATTTGGAAAAAATGTACCGACAACTAAAGAAGTTGTGGCTTGTAGCCTGTTTTCATTGTCACCCGGCATATACTTTTTTTACATTTTATATAACAAGAAAACGGTCAATTAGTCTAACAAATAATTTATGTTAGATATAAAATTCTAAGTTTGCTCTAATTTTCTTGGTTTTTAATTAATTTTAATTTTAATGCATGTATTGACATAAATTGATATGAAAAGATAGGTAGAACAAAAACAAAAATTGTGTTCATAATTTTAACGTTTTTTTTTTAAATTTTATTTTTGTCAAGAATTGTTTGTTTTTTTTTTAAATTTTTCCCGTCCCTGACGAGCCGCTTTTTAAAGAATGAGAGAGAGCGACCAAAATTTCTCAGAAAGTCGGTACAACTAGACACCTGTTTTCTAGCCGTAACGTCACGACGTCTTGCTGCCAGTTGAATTGCTCGACTGCTTATCTACATTCGGACACTATTGGTAGAGAAAAACGTTTTACACCGACAGACAGACCATGCGGGTACAACGGCTGCGGCTAATACGTTCTATACGAATTTGTCAGGAGACTAGATTTGCCTTGCTCCTTCTATGGAGCAGATATCCGCCCTTTAGTTATGAGCTACTTACATAGTCTTCCCACACACACACATACAGCCATACAGACATCCTCGCAAAAATAGTCAAAATAGCTTTCTAGGGTCCCAAAACGTCGAGATCTGCTGAAAATTCAATTTTCGACAATCGGGTTGAAACCAATAACGTCCCGAAATTTTGAAAATTTTCAATTTTCTTAGCGGGAAGTTAAAAATTAATTGGACCGGAACGGAAAATATAACGATTCGAGGCCCAGATAAAGACACAACACTTGCCAGATTTTTGTCCTAAAAGCATCTAATACTTAATTGATCGAAATGATAGTAATGGTATATAAATTTGCTTAGTTTTGATTTTCCTTTCTAAATAAACATCTAAACAATAGTAACATACATACATACAAAGTAGATAATGCTTACTTACATTACTTGCATACTCACTCTTTTGGGCTCCTTTTTTTCACCGTTCATTAAAGAGTCGTTATGATTGTAAAATTAAGAATTTTTGCACTATGTTTAGGCAAAGTTAAAATCGAATCCAATGGAAAAAATGCTAAATTGATCGGAATGGTATATAAATTTGCTTAGTAATGCTTAGTTTTAATTTTCCCTTCTAAATAAACATCTAAACAAACCTTGACTTTTTATAATATTAAAGTAATAAATGCATACCTAAATTACTTGCATACTCATTCAATCTTCTTACTGAAATGAATGCAAATTATTAGAGATTGCCTGTAATAAAATAACATAACAAAAAGCGACCTTAGTAAATGGTATACAATTAAAATTTTGTACTAATAGTAATTGTTGCGTCACAAAAGATGATATAATAGAAAATTTTATCGCTAATAACTGTGTTTAATTGTGGTATTATACTAAGCAAAACATCAATTAATTTATCATATGACCAATTAAAAACGAAAACATTAAATTAGATAATTTAAATGAAACGTATAACGTTTAAAATCCTATCAAAGTACCAATTTTTTTATAATCCCTACTACATAAATAAAAGTAATTTGAAATAATTGCAAAAATTACTATAACAATCCTATAATTTTCTCAATAATATAATAGACGATCACTATATAAAATATGTCATAAGAATAGAGCGATCAGTTTGTGAAAAAACAAAGTAGATTGAATATACGCGATAAGAATGAGTATAGGAGCTACATTAAGTGATTTAGAATTGTGGGTATCGAAAATGATGAGAACCTTAAATCATACCGATTATAAAATGAATATTAGCGGTAATTCAACAAAAGGTGACGGTTATTTAGGTGAAATAACATTCGTTGAAATTTCATTACCGAATAGAAAGAAGTTTGAAATTGTTGTGAAATCGGCCAAACAAAGTGATGAACTACGCAAACAGACACCAGTTAAAGAGGCTTATGATCGTGAAATATTCTTCTATTCAAAAATTCTACCATTGTATGAAGAATTCCAGAAATTGAAATCAATAGAAAAACCGTTTAAAAACTATGCGAAATGCTACTATTTATCGACTGATACAAGAAAAGAATCTCTTTTATTACAGAATCTAAAATGTTTAGGATATGATTTACATGATCGTAAACAATCAATGAATCTAAACCATATTTTGACTGTAATTCGAGCTTATGGACGTTTTCATGCTTTATCATTAGCAATACGCCATCAAAGACCGGCTGTTTTTAAAAGTTTAACAAAAAATATGACTGATATAATGTCGAAATTCTTCCAGAATGATGCTATGGCACAGAGTTTCTTAAAATGTTTCGATGAAGCTCGTAATCTGTTAAAAACAGATCATTTGAAGATTTATGAAAAATATCAACAATTTGATAAACAAAAAATAATTGATTTTATTTCAAATCTAGCCAATGAGAATGATCCAACATCGGTCATTATACACGGTGATTGTTGGAATAATAATTTTATGTTTAAATATCAGGTAAACTTGTGTTTTATTCATAGATCTAGTATTTACATGGATAGCGCGTTCTCTAGCTTACAGGATGACTCATAAGTTTCGCACAATCTCTTAGGGGCAGATAGGAGATGAAATTCCAAGACAAAAAGTCCTATACCATTTTTTGATTTGTTATTAATTGAATTAAGCAGCCAATCAGGTGCTCTCTTAGTCTGAATTGGTGTCGAGCCAGCGTGCTAACTGGTCCGTTTTTTTCTTCTCTCTTTTTATCACTGTAGCCAGCACCTGATTGGCCGCTTAATTTAATTAATAACTAATTATCTGTGCGTGAGTTGGAAAAATGGTATAGAACTTTTCATCTTTTATTTGGTCTAAAAGAGATAGTGCGAGACTTGTGGATCATCCTGTATATCAAATGCGATTTCTGTTTCACTCAATATGCTTATGTTCATCAGTAATAACAATAAATTAGGATAAGTAAACATTTTGGTTGTGTATCCGGAATAAAGCGTTATCCATAGATATACTAGATCGTTGATTTTATTATTTTCTGAAATTTATAATTTAACAACTATTACAGGATTCAGATAGAACGAAACCAATCGATATGGCATTTCTAGATTTCCAATTATCCAAAGTATCTTCAGTTGTCGTCGATTTATCGTATTTCTTCTATTGTTGTGCTGATAAAAACTCTTTAGAACAATTCGATTTCATACTACAAGCCTACTATACAAGTCTCTCTGATTTTCTAACAGAATTAGGCAGTGATCCAGAGATTATTTTTCCATTTGCCCAACTACAAAAACAATGGAAACTTTATGGACATTTTGGTGTGATAATGGCGACATTTCTATTGAAGATATCATTATGTGATTCAAATGAAGCACCGGATTTTGTTGAAAGCTGCGAAAATGGCACAATTGATAACATATTGAATTTTCAAATTAAAGATCAACATATTTACGAACGTAGAATAATTGATGTTCTAGTAGGTTACAGTGAACGATTCTTGTAATAATTATTATAATATTAATTAATATTAATTATTATAATATTAATTAATATTAATTATTATAATATTAATTAATAATGCTAGAGAATTTTTAGTCAAATTTTATAGAAAAAGGGTTAGTTTAGATAGATACAGGATTGCTACAGCTACAACTACCAATGGACCATTATTATAATTGGTTGTTTATTTTTGTTTAATTAACTATTTTTCTGTTATTAGAAATTACAGTGCGGTAATTCTCTTTGAAGTTATCTGTACCTAGAAAAATTTGTGTAATTCTTCATATGATTGCAAAATTTTCAATCATTTGACAAATCATCAATCTTATCTCGTCGATTTTTGTTCAATTTTAATTAAATTCTTCGTCGTATTGATAATAAAGTTCATTGGATTAATGGAAATTATAAGTATTTATAAGTATCAATCGGCCTTCTTTCATCAAAACTTTATTTTTTTTGTCAATTTAATTAATAAAAACGAGCAATAGAAGAGGAGGCCTTCGGTTATAATAAACAGAGTTTATTGAATAACGACAAAAATGAAATTCATGAAGAATTTAAGAGATCTTTAGTGAGCTTGTAAACTATCATAAAACGAACAATTTGTAATAAAAATAAAATTTGAAAAGAAAATCCAGTTATTTATTATTTTATTATATGGGTTATGGTCACCATGTGCAGGCCAAATTTTTCTTTGTATAAACAAACAATAAGCCCCCCTATTATCTTTTTGGAAATGTTTTCTACGTAAAGAGAGCCAACTTTCACAAATTTTCTACCTGCGACCGTAATCTTTTAATTTCTAACGTTCACCCTATTGTATTTCGAAAAATATATTCAACTAATGCTGGCAAATTGTGCACATGTTGAACCCTTTCCTTTATTTTTGTTTTCATTAAATATTAGAAAATTTGAAAATTCTACAAACGTTGATGATTTTACAAAACTTTTCTCAAATTCTGCCTGTTTTTAACAAAAAAAAATTTGATTGCGAATTAAGGGCGAATTGAAGATCAGATAAAGATCATCAATGTAATACATTTTAAATTAATTTTTGTCAAATATTCGATATTTTTGCAATTTTTCCATGAAAAAACAGCATTTCGTTACCCTTGACGAGCTGTTTTCAAAGAACCGATAGTTCCTAGAAATTCATACACTTGTTTCTTGTCCGTAGTCACGTAGTCAAAACCTTACAGCAATAGTTCAAATAGTGTGCTGCTTTTCTACAACCGGTCACTATTTGTAAGGAACAACTCCATTTTACTTTACAAGTATCCAAGGATTCAAGTTGTTGCGCTTTATACAAATTTGATAGGAGACTAGATGAAGCAAATATCCGCCCTTTGATTATTATCACTAACAATATGTATAATTGCTGTGGGTGAGGGGTGGTGAGGAGATTTGCACTATGTTTTGGTCTTATATAGTTTCAAGGTCGACTCCCTATCAAACAACCCCTTAAAAACGTATACATAAAGTCCATAATCTAACACAGGGTGAGACTAGGTAGAAAAGTGGCGGGGGTGAAAACGACCGGGCTGGAGGGTGAACAATACTGATGGGTAAGAGAATTTGGAAATTGCATTTCAGATTTCAGTTTATCTTGTGCCTTTGACTTGGGCACTTGGAAATCATCCTCTTTGATGATTTTTGTAGTACCTCGGTTGTTATAACAACAATAACAAGGTGAGTCTTTAATTTTCATTTATATTAATTTATTTGGGGATATTCAAATGAAGATCAATTAATTAGCGAATTAATCAAAGGGTGTCTTTTGAATTTATTAAAAGTAGCACCAGAGCTGAATTTTTCAAAATTTCTTTAAAATATACCAAATTACAAACATTTAAACCATTTTTATTAATGTTTTTTTGTACAATATAATTTAGTTTAAGCAAGGTCAGAGGTGCTAACGATTTTTTTTCTTATATCCGGCTCAGTCCCGTTATGTGTAACAAAGGTCCTGTATGCATCAGCGCAAGCTCAATTGCCATCCATGACCTGGCCCAACCATTTCTTTGACACCCTAGAACAACACAAGGTGCGCATGCGTTCATTATAGCCACCACCCTTTAAAGCAAAATGGCACCTTCTGCTGGATTGCAAAATGCAAAATTTTTGCATCCATTTAGCAAAATGTTTACCAATTTTGATCATTAGCTTAAAAATTTATTGTTCCTTCTTTTCTGGGAGCATTTAGGATTCTTGCCCTTTTGGATACCCACTTTTGACACTAGAGCAGTCTTCTGACATGTCTTGATTATTTATTTTTTTCTATTTTCTAGCAATTAGAAATAATCAAAACGACGACATCCAGCAGATCTAGCGATTTAACGCTATGGCTGATTATGAATCCAGCAGATTTTGGCACATGGACACGGAACAAAATGAAAACAATACCAATGTAATTAATGTTGGACAAGGGGCAATTAAACGAACAGCTGTAGTTAAAAACGAAATACCACAAACGTTTAGAAGTTTTTCCGGGCCAACTATGCAAAATTTGGCGTCGACTACCGTTCGTCAAGAGCCAAATCAAAGTGTTTCAAATGATTTTATTGGAAATTTAATTGTTGATCCGTCTGTTGTTCAACAATTGAATCATTATTTGAATGAACCGTCTGTTGTTCAGCAGTTGGATAATTACATTAGTGATCCGTTAAAACCTATGGATGTTATCATTCAAAAATTAAACGGTCTCCAAATCAATGGTGCTATCAGTACTGTGCCTGGCCCATCTTATAGCAGACAACAACAATGCATAATCGATGAATTAACACCGGAATACTCGAATGAACGGATCCAAAATAGTCCGTACGCAAAGGTATTTTCGTTTTATTTTTATTTATTCAAAAATTGAACGAAATTTTCATTTGTAGGTTGTTAGCGATACAGGCTTCTCTTTAATGAATGATAGGATTTTAGCCTCAAGTACAGGTACCCAATACAAGATTTCCTCCAGTCAATTATCGGATTCTGGATCGTATAAACCACCATTTTCTGCGGTAAGTTTAAAGTTAAACTCAATAACCTTATTTCTATTTGTTTTTGTTTTTTTTTTTTTTGTTCTAGTCAATATCGAGAAGTGAGCCAAAACCACAACCAGTCTTTTGTGTCTATTCATTTGTCAATAATCCAATCGAATGTGATAATAATCTACCTTATTGGTGCACAGTATGTTCAACATATTGTCCAAATTGTGGACAAGCTGGTTATCATATATTTTTATGTTGTAAACATATGGTCTACGATACATCCTTTTTAAAAGAATACTACAATTCGGTAAAAAATCGTTTCAATCTTTTAGTGCAAATTTATAAGATGAAATTCATCTCAAGAGCAGCATTGATTGATCAAAATAACAGCTCTACAACAGTCGATCCGGAAGAAGTTAAGCGGTAAGTTTTTTAATAATTAATTCTCTCTTTTCGTATACTTTTTGAGTCAGTAGAGTATCGTAATTTGAGTGCAAAAGGTAAAATTAGAGCTTCAATCACAATGAGAATTATTTATTTTTCCTTCACACTAAATTCTTCTTGTATAAAAGGAGAAGCCTCAATATGGAGAAACCCTTAGATAGCACGATTGTTAACTAAATACAAAACTCTTATTGTATTATTCTCACAATTATTTGTTGAACCGGTCAGTTAGTTGTATTCGTAATATGGGAGAATTCCCTTGAATTCAAAAATTTTGTCGTGGATAATATGATTAATATTACACTACAGTTGGTCCTAATTTAACACCGTTTTCATAAAACCGCGTTGATTGAATATCGTGTATAATAAGGGTTTTTCCCGACTTTATAAATCTTACTGTTGAATGTCGGTACTATTACAAATAGGCTAATTATACACAGATTAAGGATCATAAGAAGTTTATCAATCAAGAAATAATAGAACTTAATATTAATCTAAACTTCATTTAGATCAAGTTTTAAAAATATCGGCAATTTTTTGAAAAATGTCCAAAAACATGGTTTTTGCACTATTTTATATTTAATTTCAATAATGGGGCGACAGATCTTTAATTTTTTTCATCAAACTTTGAATTTAACAAAAAAAGACTAAAGGACTAAATAAGTGTACTTACAATTAGCGTAAAAATTGATGTAAATTTTAATTTACTCTAAGGGGCGGTTTCACCAACTTTAGCTAAGCTTAATGAACAGTTAAAACAATTATCAAAATCGTTACTACAACTTATTTGTTCGTTATAATTTAACGCGCGTTGGTGAAATAAACCCTAAAAAAAGAGTAATCTGTAAATATGGATAAAAAAATATATAGGAGGGTGTACAGCGTACAACGCTAAATCACCTCGCAGTTTTCCATGCCCTTGATTACGTAACGTCGTAGCTTACTTCAGCTGCTTCTTTGGCTCGTAGAAGAATGTCAAATGTAGTAGAGTATGAACTAAGTTACGACTTCATATAACAAATCGCGTTGTATAAGAGAGATTGTGTAGCAGGCTATTTTCAGCGCCACATAAAGTTTGCAGAACGTGACAATCATAAGTAGAGGTCAATCATAAAGGCCTTTCCTAAACGAGGTCTGTTGGTCATTTTTGATTTGCTCTTCGAAAAATGTCAATGTATGTTGATCCATCATTAGACAGAGCATTTCAAAATGCATTTAGGAAGGCAGTTACCGTTTGAGAAAATTCTGATCGAATTCAGAATTTTCATATTTTCCGCTATAAATCAACCTATATGAATTAAGTTACGATCAATATTATACAATCGATGACAAATTGAAAGTACTTTCCGAAATTTTCAGGGCTTTTCCTGATAGGTTTGTTAGTTTTGCGTAAAATTAATAGAAGAAAATTTTTGCACAATTTTAAAGACTTGGCGATACTTTTAAAAATTAAATGATCAATTTTGATTTTCACTTTTTCATTGCTACCAAAATTAATTAATCTTTTTTTGTTTCCAGTATCGATTCATTTATCAAAAGTCGTCAACGTGAACTAGAGAATCAAATCAGTGAAATTTATCGAAAGAAATTTCTAAAAATGGAACGAGTAAATCGTCATTTTATGAAATTAATTCATCAATTATATAAAATTTTAAGTGAAATTGATACAAATTCACCACGTGAAATAATAAATAAATTACTAAGAATCTCAAATAAAGCAAAAAGATTACAAAAGATCTTTGCCAAAGTTCAAAGAAACACATGTAGTCTTGAAATGACTCAAGAACATAGAGATTTATTAAAACTGTGTGAAGACAATACAGAAATTTCAGTACGGCGTCAATCGTATGATGAAATCAAATATGAAGTAGCACAACGTTTAATATTATCTGCGGTAATAAGACAATTAGAAAACCTACATATGGATCAGATAAGTCAGTCAGTTAATGATTTTGTATTGATTGGAAGAAGAACTCGGCTATATGAAGAAGTACAAATGATGCCACAACAACAATCTCTAGCTGTACCTCTATCTCAACAACAACAACCTCTGCTCCAACTTCAACGACAACTTCTACCCCTACGTCACCCTCAACGAGAAATTCTACCTCTACCTCAAACTCAACAACTTCCATCTCTACCACAAACTCAACAACTTCTACCTCAACCTCGACAACAGCCTTTACTTCACCCTCAACGACAACTTCTACCTCAACCTCAACAACATCAGGAAATTGAGCAACAATCGCAGCTAAACCAAGTGATGCTTTATAGTAGACACCGAAATAATCGTAGATCAATATCGTTTACAAACAATGATTATGTAACACCATTACAAAATAATGGTAATCACAACAATTTCGACATGAGAATCCAACAATGGTCACCAAGAAATTCTACAAGAAGCTACAGATCGCGAAACCGTTCAAATAGAAAGGAGAGGAGGCAAAATGAATCTGAATCGAATGAAATATTGTTAGCATTATTACCGCATTATTGGAAATTCTACGTACCTTTAGGTTTCTTTCGGGAAACATTTACACGCGTCCGTCCGATACCTGGTTTAATTTTTAATGTTACCGTTGTGAATAACAGTGATCATTATCCATTGGCGATATCACCTAATGAGAATACACCAGGTGAATTATGCCGTCCATGGGGCATATGTATAAATCATCTAAATCAGATCTTAGTAACTGATCGTTTACATCATTGTGTAAAAATTTACAATTCGTTTGGTCAATATTTAACGACATTTGGTAAATATGGCACGGATATTGGAGAATTTGATCGCCCAGCCGGTATTACAATATCACCATTTGGTGAAATTGTGATTGCTGATAAAGATAATCATCGTATACAGGTATTTGATAGTAATTATAATTTAGTATCAATATTTGGTAAAAGAGGTGATGGACTTGGTGATTTCAATTATCCATGGGATGTTGCAACTAGTAAAACAGGTCTAATTGGTGTTACTGATAGTAAAAATCAACGTGTACAAATCTTTGATCGACTAGGTTGTCTAGTTTATCATACACCAAAATGTCATTTGATCGAGCAACCGCGCGGTCTCTGTTTTACACCTGATGATTATTTGTTAGTTAGTGATTTTAATTTACATAAAATTTTACTTATTAGTCCTTATCTAGTCGAACCATTAGTTTTGGGTACTGAAGGTACAAATGCAGGGCAATTTAAACGGCCACAGGGCATCATTTGTGACGATGATGGCAATATTGTTATCGTTGATACGAATAATCATCGTGTACAAGTATTTGATGCTTCTTTCCGTTTTAAATTTATGATATCGAATGGTGAGGGCTCGACAATTGGTAAAATGAATAAACCATCCGATGTGGCCTTAGATCCATTTGGAAGAATTGTGATTGTAGATTTTGGTAATATTAGAATACAGATTTTTTAAATATTTTAATAGATAGTACCTACTTAAGACATAAAAAATGTCCAAATCAAATCCCAAAAATTTTGACCAAAAACTTTCGGCATGTTCTCTTGGAGAATTTAATTTTTTTTTTGCTTTAAATTCATCCAATGAAATTACCATAGGTGTAGTCTTTTTCTTCATGTTCCTACTAAAATGTAAAAAGGAAGAAAGGCAAAACAATTAAGGACGCGCACTAGTTAACTCTCGATTTGTTTGTCCGGAAAAATTTTTAATCAGCATTGAATTGTGCATTTTACGAAATTTCCCAATTAGGAAACTTTACTAAATTTTAAAGTGCAAAGGAAAATTGGGAGATTGTCGTCAAAAAATTTCTAACCACATCTTGTCAACAGCTCGTTTGGAAGTTTATCCATGGGCAAAGGACAGACGATGCCCAAAAAATCCAATTTTGGAAAATCGAAAAAGTTTGAATTTTTTCTTAATACTATTTAGATTTTCCAAAATTAGATTTTCGGGCTCCCTTTGCCCCCATCCATGGATAAGTTTTCAAGCAAGTTTTAGTACGATTTCTTATTATCAAAATTTTGGACAAACTTTAGAATTTAGTGAATTTTCAAATAAGGAAAATGAAAGTGAATTGCTAGTGACTGACTTTCGATATCTCAGAAGATAAACGAGATATCGATGATCAAAGATTAGAATTTTTGTTAGACACCAAATTGAAAGTTGACTAGAACGGGTCCTTCATATTAATTAAAAAAATACGATTTTCCTCAATTTTTTGTATCTTAAAATTGATAAATATAATTCTTTTGTTAATTATGACAATTAATAAGTTAATTAGTATTAATTAATTAAAAAAAATATGCAATTTTTTTATATTATAAAGGGTATATTAGGTATTGTAAAATTACTCTTTTATTAATTGTGGCAATTAATATTAAAAAAGTATACGATTTTCACTATTTTTCCTATTAATTATAAAAAGTACATTAGTTATTGTAAAATTGATAAATATAATTCCTCTTTAATTTAATAGTCACAATTAATAATATTAATTAAAAAAAATATACGATTTTTACCTATTTTCTTATCAATTACAAATACAGGATGTACAACGCTATTTCACCTTACAGTTGGCCATGCCTTTGTTATACGTAGTCTGAGCTTGATTCATACCTTACTATATTTGAGATTTTTCAATGAAAAGAAGCGGCTGAACCAAACTACGTCTTACGTAAACAAATACATGGCCAACTACGAGGTGAAACAGTGTTTTACATTCTGTATATTAGGTAAAAATTGATATTTTTTAATGATAACGATATTAATAATATTAATTGAAAAAATATACGTACGATTCTTACCTAATTTTTTTCACAAATTACAAAATTTATATTAGGTACCGTAAAATTGATAAAAATTATTATTTTTGTTTTGTTAATAGTGATCAAAATCAATCTCGATCAATATAAACGACGAAATGAGAACGTAGCTCTTAGTTTGAGTCATCAACGTATCATAAAATTCGTAGATTTATTTTATCCATAACCGACGTTCTGGTTTCGTCGCCTTCATCGAAATTAATTCTGATCCGACATTATTATTCTTATACTATTACTATTATTCTTATTCTTACTATTATTACTTTACTTAGTTTACTTACTTTCATTATTACTCCTATTTTCGCTTACTGTAAGATCATATAATTATTATTGCCTACATAAATGCTTGTGTTTTTGATTTTCTTTATTTTTCTGGAAAATGACTGGATGTGTTCTTATGTGGCAATTTATTTCCTAATTGTAATCTTAGATTAATGCAATAAAATGTTTATAAATTTATAATTTGTATCTTTTATTCGTTGTGCTAAAGAAATTTGATAATTTCTGGATTTTTCCAGGCATAGTAAGCAATTATTGGGAAAATACTAAAAAAAAAACGTTAAATTTTCTACTGAAGCATTGAACCATATTTGTTATTGTTTTATGACTTATGGTATTTGATAAGTGCATTGTAATTGAGGTGACCAACCGTACTCCTTTAGAGAGTTTTGTACTCCAATATTCATATTATTTCACAAATATAGTCGAATGAAGGAGATTCAATTGCCATACTTAGAATTGGCCCCATTTTATAAATGAGGTTCATTACGATTTAGATTTTCATTATGCAACAACTAAACTGACCAATTTTGTTTGATCGGCTAGAAATCACCAAAATTTACGAAAATTGACCACAACGACATAAATTTTACATTTATAAACGATTTGTTTCGACGCCTAAAACAATGCCAAAGTTGGTAAAATTTATTATTTCAATGTTGGTATCAGGTATAACTTGGGTAATTTACCTCGCAGAAAATCTGATTTTCTCGTTTACTCTGTTCCCATTGTAGCAATTACACAATTTATATTCGTAATATGTGTATTCTACATAAGATAAAAGAAATTAACTAAAAAAAAGTATTAAAACTTAGATTATTGATAACATTGTTATCTCGATTAGGTATTTAACATTTCGACACTCGAATAGATAGTTAATTATTCGTAAAAATTGAGAAAACTCAATCGAAATCTTCTGTAATAATTTCTATAATTCTACCACCTTTTCTATTAAGATTCTCCCGACAAAACTAAAATTAATCTTAATTAAACCATGTACAGAAGGAAAAAACATAAATTTTGCCCTTATAATACTCAATTTTTTCCAATACATCATCAAAATTACTAATTAATTTTAGAGTAAATTTTATAGTTTTTTTTTCATGAAAATGAAGCAATGTTACGTATGTATTCAGATTACGAAATTTTTGAGGTTATGTTAATGCAACAAATAATTAATATGTACCTACAATATGTAAATTCATCTGAAAAAAAAATAAATCGAATTATTTTCTATTCCAAATTACACATAATTATTATTTAATGAATAAAATTAATTACAGGTGAAAAAATTGAAATGGCGCCATTAAAGGCATCGCCAGTTTGTATCAACAATCATTCTTTATTTTGAAGAAAAATGAATAAATAAATTATAACTTTGCATTTATACAGCTTATTATTGTTTAGATATTATATTATACAATAATTATCCATAAAATATTGATAATTATTATCATTTTTTATTCATTTTGGTATTTCAGTTTTCTGTCATTATTTTTTTGCTCTTTTTTTGTTGTATTTACCTCTATTTTAGTTGAATTCTTATAATAAATCTTTAAATTATCATTATACTTACTTGTTTCATTTTTCTGTAAATGATTTTTTAGGTTCATGAGAGATTTGGTGATTTAAACATAGAATATCATAGGTTACGTACGCAATTTAATTTGAATTTTACCGCCTTTACACAGGTACTACTTTTTGTCGCGGATGTTTTCGTTTCTGACAAATAATATTTGACAGCAATGTTTCTGTCAAAATCTTACATTCAAATCGTAAATGTAGTATAAAAAATTTGTTCAATTAAATTTTTAAATATTTATTATTCAGAATGTTTAAGTCAAGGGAATATTGCAATGATTTATAATAATTAATAAATTTTATCTGAAAATCAAGTAGGTGACATCTAGCGGATAAAAATTAGACTACTCTATTGCGAGGCTTGGGACTGCTTGGGACTGTGGCGCTCTCTGACGTTTTCAGCGTTCACCTATTAATAAAATTACTAGTTTGATCAAGTCGTCTATGACCAATCCGAAGGAGTCCATGACATCATGTTGAACCAATCATAAATAAGAGTAGGGGGGGAATAAGCGCGAAAAATTTTCCACCGCACTTTTGTTCTTCTTCATTTAGTGAAGACTGAAGACAATGATGTTGATCAGTGTTCATTTTCTCGTATTTTTATCGGAAAATGTGGAAAATTGATGTGGAAAATTAAGAAAATTTGTATTTGTGAGTTTTATTAGTGTTAATCGATAAAGTTTTGATGATTTTAATAGATTTTCATGTATTTCGCGAATAAGTGGTATGGGGTGGCAAATCGGAGAACGCGGTAGATCATTGCTTAACAATAAAGTCGTTTAACATGATAAAAATGGCGACCCACAAGATTTATCATTTTTTTAATTTAATTTTCTTTATTTCGTCAATTTCTTAAATAATTGTATCGGAGTGATAGATAAATGAATCTGTATCTAATTTATAATGAAAATGATCAGTGTATTATTTTTTAAGTAAGCTTAATGAATTAATTAACTAATTAATTAATTAATTTTATAATATAAGTGAAATATAAGTGAGTGCTAGTGATAATTGAGCAGTCAGTACAGCAATACAGAGTAAATTAGAGCTTCTTAGACAGTCAACCAAAAAGGGTAAGTTATGATTATCAATAATTTCCAGATTTTCATTAGACTTATTTGTCACTCGTTATCGTTTCAATATGTTCGATAAGTGTTAGCTAGTAGAGTAATACGCACTGGCGATTTGTCGTTGAAGACTCAGGTTCTCGGCGATTATTGAGACACGGCAAATACGTTCGAAGACCAAAGTGAACGATTTGAATTTTTATTACTACTATTTGAATAAGCGTTTTCTCTGTATCCGTGAAAAATGGATGGATGGATAGATGGATGGAGAACGTTCAATATATTTTTTAATGATTTGAGAGAATATCCGAGAATATTGCTTGACAAATCCCAGATTGTGGATTGTGTTTCTCAGATAAATTTCTCCGTATCGAATATTAGTGATGTTACGGATCTCTGTTTCTGGTTCCGTAACTATGGAAATTTCGCATGATTTTGGAGCTCTGTTCAGTGGCGTAACTTGAAATTTTGGGCCACCCGCAAGATTTTAGTTTAGGCCCTTGTGCCTTGTATGAAATATTATTTTAATATTTGCGTAGAAGTTATAGTTTTTCTTTGGGCCCTTGGAGGGTTTGCCCCCCTTGCATTGCGTGCGCGCGCGGATGGCTAGTTACGTCACTGGCTCTATTGCCGATTCAGTTTCCGCACCTTCTTAACGGAGATATAACGGAAAATTTTACCATTTAGCACTATTAGTAAAAAATACGTATCAATATTCGGAAAAATTACACAGAGAAAAATGCGAAAGAAAAAATCTGGAATGCGGTTGACCCTGCAGGCAGGGCCGTTCTTAGGGGTATTGCCGTCTGCGTGCAAAGGTCTCAACTGCTGCCCCTATATTTATTAGTATACAGAGTGTTTGGTCTATGTATGGTGACTTCTATTCTAAGAAACTCCTATTAGTCGACGAGCGATTCGAAAAATATTTTGAAGATTTGTAGTAGAGTCCCCAAGGAACATTTTAGCAAAATTAGAACCTCGTAGCTCATTTCAAAGTTGGTCAAAAATGATCGTTTTGGACAATGTCGCAATTTAAAAAAACGAACAAAACACGCAGAACGACTAGAAATGTCTCAGGGGCCTTCCCAACATTGATTTTTTTCATTTTTCTCCACTGTATTTTAGAGAAAATACGAAATATTTCCACCTGTTCCAGAATAAAATGGCGAAAAACGAAAAACATCAATTTTGGGAGGATCCTAAAGTCATTCTAAGTCGTTTTGCGTGTTTAGTTCGTTTTCGAAAATCGCTACATATCGTTAGAAAAGAGCGATTTTTGACCAACTTCCAAATGAGCTACGAGGCTTACGGACCCTCCTACAAATCCTTATAATATTTTTCGAATCGCTCGTCGACTAATAGGAGTTTCTTAGAATAGAAGTCACCATACATAGACCAAACACCCTGTATTATACTATACAGGGCGTCCCGTAAGTCGCACCCTTGCTCCTTCTGGGCAGATAGTGGGTGAAATTCTAAGGTGAAAAGTCCTGTAGCATTTTTAATTAATTAAATCAAGTAGCCAATCAGGTGCTCTCTTACTTTGAACGGCTCTCGCGCCAACCCGCTAACTGGTCCGCTTCCTACGTCCTTCCGTCAAGACTGTTTCCTTCTCTCTTTTTATCGCTATATCGAGCAGCTGATTTGGTTATATGATTTAATTAATAACTGATTATGTGTGCGTCAGATAAAAAAATGGTACAGGAATTTTCACCTTAGAATTTCATCCCTTATCTGCTCCTTAGCAGGAAATGCGCGACTTACGGGACATCCTGTATTACTAATCGGCCACCCTTTCGGGCGGCCGCCTGTGTGCGGGGCACGCACTGCACGCCCGCTAGGAACGGCCCTGCCTGCAGGCCACTGCTGAAACATCCCGCTAAGTTTTTAAAGCTCCAAAATTATTGTAAGGAGTACAAATTTGATAGGTTAAGTAATTTTGAGGTTATGTTGAAAAAGACTTTTTTCGATATTTTTCGACAACGATATCTCGCGAACAAATCAACGGATTTTGACGAGCTTTGTGGTATTCGACACAGTTATTGAAGTTTCAAAATTATTGTAAGGAGTATAAATTTGATTGGTTGAGTAATTTTGAGGTTATGTTGAAAAAATACTTTTTTTAAAATTTTTCGACAACGATAACTTATGAACGAATCAACCGATTTTAATCGTTCAAACGGCATTCGACGTCATTAGTTGAGGTTAAGAGCTGATTAGATTATGGAATCGATCGGTACAGCAGCTCAATAGTTATTTTGAAAAAACATGATTTTAACAAAAGAAATTTTTCAGTTTTTTCAGAATTTCTCAAAATTTATCAGGCCGAATCGGTTCAAATTTGCACGAATTCTAAGTTTGGTGGAACCCTTTCGAATTTTGCAAAGAGCGTTTCGATCCATCAATCCGTTTAAAAGTTATGAGCTGCTTACATAGTCTTCCCATCCACACATATACACATACAGCCATACAGACACCCTCGCAAAAATAGTCTAAATAGCTTCCTAGGACCCCAAAACGTCGAGATCTGCTGAAAATTCAATTTTCGAAAATCGGGGCAAAACCAATAACTTCCCGAAACTTTGACAATTTTCAATTTTCTTAGCAGGAAGTTAAAAAAATCCATTGTTTATGTTGACTCGGCGAACAGTCATAGTTCTTATTATGTACAACGTTCCATTTTTACAAGATTTGGTAAACTTTTTGGTTTCAATGAATAGCTTGTAACAAACCTCTTAATTTATTTTTTTAAATTTTTTAAGTTTCTGTTTCCGCTTCCGTTTCTGATCTGTTTCCGTTACAATAAATTTCGAAAAATCTGTTTCTGATTCTGTTTCTTCTATGACACTTTTGTTATCTCTATCGAATATACACGCCATTTTTTATATAATATTTTATACATATTTATAATATTGTGAATTATGATACGATTTTTTCGACAGTCGCGTATCGTCTGAATTTGTTCATACATACAGTATAAACTCATGTGTTTACAAGTCTGCGGCGTGAGTTTTGTCGCCTGTGTGTCGCCGCTGCACAATAAGTCGCTGGCGATTGGCGATACAGAGACAAGTATGAACAGACATTTATATAAACTATAGAGTTGCTTGGAAACCGAGTTTCTAGCGACAAGTCGCCAGTACGTATTAGCTCTAAGCTAGCTTAAGTTAACGCATAAATACATATTTAAATTTACATATAGATGATGTTTATTGCGTCATTTTAATTAAATTACAAGAGGCAGTGAATTAACTTAAAGTGTCGCTTATAATTTAAGATACTTAAACAATAATTCTAACATTACTAACTTTTTGATTTCTTTTTATCTAATTACAGTAGGTTCGAACAGCGTGGGACAGGAGCTGAGATGGAGATAAGCAGTAAGTACTTTTTTATTTATCTCGCGAGTTTAAGATATGAAACAGGTTCACAAGTTAAGCATTGATGCTTTATAACTCGAACTCTCTTTATCGTTTGCGTTGATGTTTAGAGCAATAGCGTCAATCAATCGCGATTCTGTACAATTACATTATTTCTTAATGGTAAAGTTGAGTTATTTGATTTTCCGAAACGTGTATTACAGTGAAAAGTGATTTAATGTGTGCTTTTGTAATTCTCACAGGTAAGCATACATGTTAAATTTGAAACGATAAGTATGAAAAGAACATTAATTTTTATTTTAGTTCATGATATTAGTCATCATTTGTTTTCCATATATTTAATAATTGTTAATTTTTAGCGAATTTTTTAAAAAAAATTAGCTAATGACGAGATCCTCACTTTTGAATTTCCGAAAAATTTTTGCACAGAAGTTCGTTTTGGGACCTCAGGAACCCATATCCACCGTTCGTTAAAATTTTTATATATATATATATATATATTTATATATTTATATATTTATATATATATATATATGTATACCCACGATAACTGCCGTAAAAATACACCAATCTTAATGAAACTTGGTACAAAAATCGGTCTTTGGGATAGCTTGGATGAGTTCGTTGACCAGACTGGTAGGGCCAACACTTTTGGAATAAGAGCTGAAGAAATGTTAAAAAAAATCATTTTCAATATTAAATTTGCTTAGATTTGGATGAAAATTAAAATAACAGTAGAGCCGACCATTCTCTATGACCCAGAAAAAAAATCATCAAAATCGGTTCATTGGATCGCAAGAAAAATGCAAAAATCTCTTTTTTGAGTATAAGCAGTAAAATCGATTATCTCAGATGGCTATGTGTTCTGGCAATTGATATTAGAAAAAAAATTGAATATCGCGGGGGGCAACTAATTTTGACAGTTAATATTAGACGCAAGGCCTGCTAGAGAATTTCGCTTGAAAAAATCAAGCAGGCCTTGATTAAACGTATTACGGGAAATGAATTTATTAGTTGATTCAATGTTATTAAAATATATTAATTGTCAGTATCATAAGAATGTTTTGCAATTAATATTTCAGTATGTAGATACATAAAAAATTCGCTATATAAGGTACTTGCTGCCTTTGGAGTTCTTTTTTTTTTTGGTAATATTTATTAATATTTTAGGTAAATTCTCTAATTTTATTTCAGCTTTTAATTTTAAATTTTGTTTTTCAGGTATTTAATATAATTCTTTTGTTAATATTTTTGTTAATTTTTCAGGTAAATTTTTTAATTTTATTTCAGGTTTTAATTTATAATTTTGTTTTTCAGGTACTTGTTAGTAATTCTTTTTTCGTTTAGTATTTATCAATATTTTAGTAGGTAAATGTTTTAATTTTATTTCAAGCTATAATTTATAATTTGGTTTTTCATATATTCAATAATTTTCAGGTAATCTTATTTAATATTTCCCATTTTGTACTTTATTTCTATTTACTTTATAACTTATAATCGTTTTATATTTTAGGTAAATGTTTGTAAATATTTTTCTATTCATCAACACTTTTTCAGAAATTTGGTGTTTCTAAGTATAGATATGAATAATTAAGTTAAGTTCTAATCTATGTCTGTGATTCATTTAAGTGAAACTTAATAATTAAAAAGTTCAAATGTGTAGTGAATCCGTATAGAACTGAAGAATTTGTGAAATTTATTGTGACTAATTGTAAGTGTAGATATGTTTAATTAAATTTAGTTGCATGAAAAGTCTGCTGCTTAAATTAAAGTGAAGTTTAATCGGTCAGTGCAAGTATGGCTTTATGTGTTCTTATAAGTGAGTGTAAGTGGTAAATGCGTAGATAGGAGATAGTCATCCCATAGAGATGTACTGCAGAAAGATCAACGAAAGGGCAATTAAACTATAATACCAAACTTACTTACGTTTGGTGGTATTTTTATCTAATTACGTGGGACAGGAGCTGAGATGCAGTTAAGTAGTAAGTACTTTTCTATTCATATCGCAATTTGGTTCGGTTATGCAATATTCTTATTATTAATAAAAAAATTTAAGTCGGGAGGCGAACATTAACAATTTTATACAAACTAATGTTTTGGTATTTAAAACATAATAATTAGTATGGCTAGTGAGTTCATAAAGTGTAAGAAATTTGGCGTTTCTAAGTGTAGATATGAATAGTTAAGTCAAGTTAAGTTCTAATTAAAGTGTGTGCTTTATTTAAGTGAAACTTTATGAGTGAGGTTTGTTAAAAAAAGTTCAAATGTGTAGTGAGTTGGTATAGAATAGTGAAATATAAGAAATTTATTGTGTCTACGTGTAAATATGATTAATTAAGTGAGTGATAATAATCAGTGAATGATCGAAAAATTTGCGAATTAAATTTAAACGGTTTAAGTGTATGTATAATTTAGTGCATTTTTAGGAAATGTTCATTACTTAGTTTAAAGTGTAGGTGAATTACTAAGTAAGTGTAAGCGTGTAGTAATTATTATCAGGTATACATACACAGTGCAGTGAGTTTTCAGTCATCAATTCATGTGAAATCCATATAAAATGCTTAAGTTTAAGTGGGGCTTAATCAGTGAGTGTAATTATTAGTGGATGATTAGCGATTTGAAAAAGTGTAGGTAATGTGGTGTATCTTAAGTGTAGATATTGATAGTTAAGTTATGCCTTAATTAAAGTGTGTGCTTCATTTAAGTGAAACTTAAAGTGTGAGGTCTAATAAAATAGTGAAATATAAGGAATTTATTGTGTCTACGTGTAAATATAGTTAATTAAGTGAGTGATAATAATCATTGAATGATCGGTGAATTAAAGAATTAAATTTAGAGGCTTTAAGTGTTAATATGTATCATTAAATTCATCTTCAGGGAATGTTCATTATTTAGTTTAAAGTGTAGCTTAAGGACTAACAATAAGTGTAAGTGTGTAGTTATCAGGTGTACATGCATACACAGTTCAGTGTGAGGTCTTAGTCATAAATTTATGTAAAATACATAGAGAATGCTTAAGTTTAAGTGTTGCTTAATCAGTGAGTGTAATTATTAGTGGATGATTAACGATATGACAAAATGTAGGTAATGTGGTGTTTCTAAGTGTATATTGCTAGTTAAGTTATACTTTAATTAAAGTGTGTGCTTCATTGAAGTGAAACTTAAAGAGTGAGGCTTCATAAAAATGTTCAAAATGTGTAAAAAGTGCGCATAGAACAGTGAAATATAAGAAATTTATTGTGTCTACTTGTAAATATAGTTAATTTAGTGAGTGTTAATAATAGGTGATAATCATCTGTGAATTAAAGAATTAAATTTGGAGATTTTGAGTGTTAATGTGTACAATTAAATTCATTTTCAGGGCATGTTCATTACTTAGTTTAAAGCGTAGCTTAATTACTAAGTGTAAGTGTGTACTTATCAGGTGTACATACACAGTGCGGTGAGTTCTTAGTCATAAATTTATGTGAAATTCATAGCGGGTGCTTAAGTTTAAGCGGGGCTTAATCATTGAGTGTAATTATAAGTGGATGATTAGCAAATTGAGAAAGTGTAAGAAATGTGGTGTTTTTTAAGTGTAGATGTTGATAGTTAAGTTATGTTTTAATTAAAGTGTGTGCTTCATTTAAGTGAAACCTAATGCGTGAGGTGTAATAAAAAAGTTCAAAATGTGTAATGATTGCATATAGAATAGTGAAATCTAAGGAATTTATTGTGTCTACGTGTAAATATAGTTGAGTAAGTGAGTGATAATAATCAGTGAATGATTAGTGAATAAAGAATTAAATTTAAAGTTTTTAAGTGTAAATATGGATAATTGAGTTCATTTTCATGGAATGTTCATTACTTAGTTTAAAGCGTAGATTAATTACTAAGTGTAAGTGTGGAGTAATTATTATCAGGTGTATATACACAGTGCAGTGAGTTCTTAGTAATAAATTTATGTAACAATTGCTTAAGCTTAAGTGGGGCGTAATCAGTGAGTGCAATTATTAGTGGGTGACTAATGAGTTGAGAAGGTGTAAGAAATTTGGTGTTCCTAAGTTTAGATGTTGATAGTTAAATTATGTTCCAATTAAAAACTGCTGCTTAATTTAAGTGAAACGTAATTTATCAGGCTTAATAAAAAGTTCAAGTGTATCGTGAATTGAAGAATTTAAGAAATTTATTGTTTCTAATTTAAGTGCAGATATGTTTAATAAAGTTTAGTTGCATGGAAAGTTCGTTGCTTAAATTGAGGTGAAACTTAATCGATCAGTGTAAGTGTGGAAGTGACAATTACCGAATGGATAGAGAATTGAAGAAATGGCATTTCCAACAAGTGTGGCTAAATGATTTAATATAAGTGAGTGCTAGTGATAATTAAGTAGTTAGTATACCATTGGATTATAACTTGAAGCTTCTTAGTTATAGGTAGTAACTATATGATTTTAATAGATAAGTTCAGTTCTAAGGAGAGTGTGCTACCTAATTCAAGTGAAAAACAATCAGTGAGGTTTAAAAATAGTTTAAGCTTGTAGTGAGTGTGTATAGAGTCAAAAAATATAAGAAATGTAGTGTTTCTAATTGTAAGTGTAGAAATGTTTAATAAGATTTAAATGCATGGAAAGTTTGTTGCTTAAATTTAAGTGAAGTTTAATTGTTAAGTGTACGTGTAAAAGTGACATTGATCGGATTATTAGGGAATTGAACAACTTGGAACTTCTTAATGATGGACAGCTAAATAAAGGATAAGTTTTGATTATCAATAATTTTCAGATTCTCTTTAGACTAATTTGTCACTTTTTATCATTACAGTTAGTTCGACAGGTGTTAATCAACGAATAACTAAGGAGCTGAAGTAGACCAGCAATAAGAGAGCTTGGGCCAGCCAATGTGCGAAAATTTGAAATTTGTTGTAAAACATGTTGATTGTGTCGTTTTAATCAATTAAGTGAAATAGTGACTCAAATGAAAGTGCGGCTTGAATAGAAAACATAAGTGAGTAAGTGATAATAATAAGTGAGTGGTCGGAATAGTGAAGTGAGATATGAGGTACAGTAGAACCTCGATTATCCGAGCTAATTGGGACCGGTAGTACCTCGGATATCGGAAATCTCGGTTAATAGAAACCATGCATAAAAACCTTTCGTGCTTGCGACTTTAACTAACTTTTAAAGTAAAAAACAACAGAACGTTTTTAAATGATAGAAATAAACATATAGGTAAAAAGATTTAAGAAGGGAATCAACTCTAGTAAATTAAATTTTAAAAAGTAACATGGTATTTTTTTAACTATACTTAGCTAAATATCGGAAGAAGCATTTTCAAAAATAACACAAATATCAAGAAAATATTTTATCTTCTCAGGGTGTAATATTATTATACATGTGTATAATTTTTCCCAAGCTCATTTCGGAAAATAGAAAGAAAAATAAAAAAAAAATTATTTCGTTATTGCCTCGGTTAACAGAAACCTCGGTTAATTGAAGCTCGGTTAAAAGAGGTTCTACTGTAGTTGTTGCCAAGTATAGTAGTCATCAAGAAATAAATCGTGAGTTAGTGAGTCAGTGAGTTAGTGAGTTAGTGGGCTAGTACACCATTGGATTACCTACAACTTGGACCTTCTTAGTGATCGGCAGTCAACTGAAGGATAAGCTTTGAATGTCAATTATGTTCAAATTTTCTTTAGATTTTTTTCTCACTTGTTATCATTTCAGTTTGTTGGACAAGCGTTAATCAGGACATAATTTAGTGGCCGAAGTTAACCAGCATTAAGTGAGTTTGAGCCAACGTACGAAGCTATGAGTCATTTTGTAGAAGATGTTGATTGTGTGTGTCATTTTAGTCAGATAATGAGAACCAGTGACTTAAGTTAAAGTGCGGTCGGAACACAAAAAACAAGTGAGTAAGTGATAATAATTAGTGAGTGGTCGGTATAGTGAAGTGACGTGTGAGATATTTGTTGCCAAGTAAATCATTACAAAGCACTAGGCAACCTTATGCTCGTGAAGAAACGAATCGTGAGTTAGTGAGTTAGTGGATTAGTACACCATTGGATTACAACTTGAAACTTCTTAATGATAGGCAGTCAACTAAAGGATAAGTTTTCAATATTAATGATTTCTAGATTTTCTTTAAAGTTATTTGTCACTTGTTCTCATTACAGTAAGTTCGGCAAGGACGGCAAGTTTTAATCAACTAACAATTAAGAAGCTGAAGTTGACTAGCAGTCGGAGAGTTTCGGCCAGCTAATGTACGAAGATTTGAATCTTGTGGTAGAATATGTTTATTACGTCATTTTAATCGAATTATGAGTGAGAGTGTTTTAACTTAAAGCTCGTTATGAGTAGAAAAAAATAAGTGAATAAGTAGTGAAGCTTAATTACTAAGTGTAAGTGGAATTGTTATCAAGTCTACATCCACAGATCAGTGAGTTTTTAGGAAGAAATTTATGTGAAATCGACAACATGTGCTTAAGTTTAAGTGGGTCAGTGTAATAAATAATGAGTGACAAGTGAGTTGAGAATAAGTGTAAGAAATTTGGTGTTTCGCAGCTTGAATTAAAGTGAAGTTTAATTGATCAGTGTACGTGTGAAAGTGACACCAGATTACTAGAGAATTGAACTACTTGGAACTTCTTAGTAATCGGCATCTAAATGAAGGATAAGTTTTGGTTATCAATACTTTTTAGATCTTTAGACTTATTTGTCACTTGTTCTCATTACACTAAGGTCGATAGGTGTTAATCAACTAACAATTGAGGAGCTGAAGTAGACTAACCGTAGGGGAGCTTGAGCCAACGTACGAATGTTTAAGTCTTGCTGTGCAAGATATTTATTGTGTTAGTTTAATCATATTATAGTTCGGTTTGAATGGAAAAAAATTAGCGAGTTAGTGATAATACGAGTAATTAGTGAGAGACGAAAGATAGGAGAATTAAACAATATTGAGAGAATTGAACAATATTTAGAGGTTTCTAACGTAAATATGTATAATTAAGTTCAGTTTAAAGAAGTTTTCATGACTTGGTTGGAAGTAAAGCTTAATTAATAAGTGTAAGTGTTTGGTAATTGCTATCAAGTGTAAATACACAACATGTGGTCAAGTTTAAGTGGGGTTTAATCAGTAAGTGTATTAATTAGTGATAGTGTAACGAAGCGAGAAATTGTAAGAAATTTCATGTCTCTAAGCGCAGATTTTAATAGATAAGTTCAGTTCTAAGGAAGGTGTGCTGCTTAATTCAAGTGAAAAAATAATCAGTGAGGCTTAAAAATAGTTTAAGTTTGTAGGGAGGGCGTATAGAGTTAAAAAATGTAAGAAATGTAGTGCTTCTAATTGTAGAAATGTTTAATAAAATTTAGAAGCATGGAAAGTTCGAAGCTTAAATTTAAGTGAAGTTTAATTGATCAGTGTACGTGTGAAAGTGACATTGATCGGATTATTGGAGAATTGAACAACTTGGAACTTCATGACAGCTAACTAAAGGATGAGTCTTGATTATGACTAATTTTCAGGTTTTCTTTAGACTTATTTGTCATTTGTTTTCATTACAGTAAATTCAACAAGTGTTAGTCAATAAACAGGCCGAAGTTGACGTGCAATATGTGAGCTTGAATCAACGTACGAAGATTTGAATCATATTATAGAAGATTTTGATTGTGTCAAATAATGAGAACCTGAGACTGAAATTAAAGTGCGGCTTAAATACTAAAAAGAAGTGAGTAAGTGATAATAGTTAGTGAGTGCTTGAAATAGTGAAGTGAAGTATGAGATAATTGTTGCCAAGATGATCATTACAAAGCACTTACCTTATGGTCGTGAAGAAACGAATCGTGAGTTAGTGCGTAAGTGAGTTAGTACACAAGTGGCCGAAGTCAAAAACAAGTGAGTAAGTGATAATAATTAGTGAGTGGTCGGTATAGTGAAGTGAAGTATGAGGTAGTTGTTGCCAAGTAAATTATTACAAAGCACTAGGCAATCTTATGATCGTGAATTAAGAAACGAATCGTGAGTTAGTGAGTAAGTGAGTTAGTACATCATTGGATTACAACTTGAAATTTCTTAATGATAGGCAGTCAACTAAAGGATAAGTTTTGAATATTAACGATTTCCAGATTTTCTTTAAACTTATTTGTCACTTGTTCTGATTACAGTAATTTCGGCAAGTATTAATCAACTAACAATTAAGGAGCTGAAGTAGACTAGCAGTAGGAGAGTTTCGGCCAAGAAATTTATGTGAAATCCACAACATGTGCTTAAGTTTAAGCGGGTTAGGGTAATAAATAGTGAGTGACAAGTGAGTTGAGAAAGTGTAAGAAATTTGGTGTTTCAAATTGTATTTCGCAGCTTAAATTGAAGTGAAATTTAATTAATCAGTGTACCTGTGAAAGTGACATTTATCGGATTATTAGAGAATTGAACAACTTGGAACTTCTTAGTGATGGACAGCTAACTAAAGGATAAGTTTTAATTATCAATAATTTTCAGATTTTCTTTAGACTAATTTGTCATTTGTTCTCATTACAGTAAATTCGACAGGTGTTAATGAGTAAGTGATAATAATTAGTGAGTGGTCGGAATAGTGAAGTAAGGTATGAGGTAGTTGTTGCCAATTATATCATTACAAAGCACTAGACAATCTTGTAGTCTTCAAGAGATAAATCGTGAGTTAGTGAGTTAGTACAACAATAGTAAACAAATTGAAGCTTCTTCATGATAGGACGTCAACTAAAGGATAAGTTTTGAATATTATAAATTTTTAGATTTTCTTTATACTAATTTTTCACCTGTTGTCACTGCAGTAAGCTTAATGAACGAATAATTAAGCAGTCAAAGTAGACTAGCGATGGAAAAGCATGAGCCAACGTACGAAGATTTAGATTTTGCTGTAAATGTCTATTGTGTCATTTAAATCAAACTATGGGAGCCAGTGACTTAAACTAAAGTGCAGCTTGAATAGTAAGAATATGTGAGTAAGTGATAATAAGAACAGAATAAAGGAAAAGTTATATAACTGATAATTGAGCAGTCAGTACAGCAATACAGAGTAAATTAGAGCTTCTTAGACAGTCAACCAAAAAGGGTAAGTTATGATTATCAATAATTTCCAGATTTTCATTAGACTTATTTGTCACTCGTTATCGTTTCAATATGTTCGATAAGTGTTAGCTAGTAGAGTAATACGCACTGGCGATTTGTCGTTGAAGACTCAGGTTCTCGGCGATTATTGAGACACGGCAAATACGTTCGAAGACCAAAGTGAACGATTTGAATTTTTATTACTACTATTTGAATAAGCGTTTTCTCTGTATCCGTGAAAAATGGATGGATGGATAGATGGATGGAGAACGTTCAATATATTTTTTAATGATTTGAGAGAATATCCGAGAATATTGCTTGACAAATCCCAGATTGTGGATTGTGTTTCTCAGATAAATTTCTCCGTATCGAATATTAGTGATGTTACGGATCTCTGTTTCTGGTTCCGTAACTATGGAAATTTCGCATGATTTTGGAGCTCTGTTCAGTGGCGTAACTTGAAATTTTGGGCCACCCGCAAGATTTTAGTTTAGGCCCTTGTGCCTTGTATGAAATATTATTTTAATATTTGCGTAGAAGTTATAGTTTTTCTTTGGGCCCTTGGAGGGTTTGCCCCCCTTGCATTGCGTGCGCGCGCGGATGGCTAGTTACGTCACTGGCTCTATTGCCGATTCAGTTTCCGCACCTTCTTAACGGAGATATAACGGAAAATTTTACCATTTAGCACTATTAGTAAAAAATACGTATCAATATTCGGAAAAATTACACAGAGAAAAATGCGAAAGAAAAAATCTGGAATGCGGTTGACCCTGCAGGCCACTGCTGAAACATCCCGCTAAGTTTTTAAAGCTCCAAAATTATTGTAAGGAGTACAAATTAGGTTAAGTAATTTTGAGGTTATGTTGAAAAAGACTTTTTTCGATATTTTTCGACAACGATATCTCGCGAACAAATCAACGGATTTTGACGAGCTTTGTGGTATTCGACACAGTTATTGAAGTTTCAAAATTATTGTAAGAAGTATAAATTTGATTGGTTGAGTAATTTTGAGGTTATGTTGAAAAAATACTTTTTTTTAAATTTTTCGACAACGATAACTTATGAACGAATCAACCGATTTTAATCGTTCAAACGGCATTCGACGTCATTAGTTGAGGTTAAGAGCTGATTAGATTATGGAATCGATCGGTACAGCAGCTCAATAGTTATTTTGAAAAAAACATGATTTTAACAAAAGAAATTTTTCAGTTTTTTCAGAATTTCTCAAAATTTATCAGGCCGAATCGGTTCAAATTTGCACGAATTCTAAGTTTGGTAGAACCCTTTCGAATTTTGCAAAGAGCGTTTCGATCCATCAATCCGTTCAAAAGTTATGAGCTGCTTACATAGTCTTCCCATCCACACACATACACATACAGCCATACAGACACCCTCGCAAAAATAATCTAAATAGCTTCCTAGGACCCCAAAACGTCGAGATCTGCTGAAAATTCAATTTTCGAAAATCGGGGCAAAACCAATAACTTCCCGAAACTTTGACAATTTTCAATTTTCTTAGCAGGAAGTTAAAAAAATCCATTGTTTATGTTGACTCGGCGAACAGTCATAGTTCTTATTATGTACAACGTTCCATTTTTACAAGATTTGGTAAACTTTTTGGTTTCAATGAATAGCTTGTAACAAACCTGTTAATTTATTTTTTTAAATTTTTTAAGTTTCTGTTTCCGCTTCCGTTTCTGATCTGTTTCCGTTACAATAAATTTCGAAAAATCTGTTTCTGATTCTGTTTCTTCTATGACACTTTTGTTATCTCTATCGAATATACACGCCATTTTTTATATAATATTTTATACATATTTATAATATTGTGAATTATGATACGATTTTTTCGACAGTCGCGTATCGTCTGAATTTGTTCATACATACAGTATAAACTCATGTGTTTACAAGTCTGCGGCGTGAGTTTTGTCGCCTGTGTGTCGCCGCTGCACAATAAGTCGCTGGCGATTGGCGATACAGAGACAAGTATGAACAGACATTTATATAAACTATAGAGTCGCTTGGAAACCGAGTTTCTAGCGACAAGTCGCCAGTACGTATTAGCTCTAAGCTAGCTTAAGTTAACGCATAAATACATATTTAAATTTACATATAGATGATGTTTATTGCGTCATTTTAATTAAATTACAAGAGGCAGTGAATTAACTTAAAGTGTCGCTTATAATTTAAGATACTTAAACAATAATTCTAACATTACTAACTTTTTGATTTCTTTTTATCTAATTACAGTAGGTTCGAACAGCGTGGGACAGGAGCTGAGATGGAGATAAGCAGTAAGTACTTTTTTATTTATCTCGCGAGTTTAAGATATGAAACAGGTGTCACAAGTTAAGCATTGATGCTTTATAACTCGAACTCTCTTTATCGTTTGCGTTGATGTTTAGAGCAATAGCTTCAATCAATCGCGATTCTGTACAATTACATTATTTTTTAATGGTAAAGTTGAGTTATTTGATTTTCCGAAACGTGTATTACAGTGAAAAGTGATTTAATGTGTGCTTTTGTAATTCTCACAGGTAAGCATACATGTTAAATTTGAAACGATAAGTATGAAAAGAACATTAATTTTTATTTTAGTTCATGATATTAGTCATCATTTGTTTTCCATATATTTAATAATTGTTAATTTTTTTTTTGGTAATATTTATTAATATTTTAGGTAAATTCTCTAATTTTATTTCAGCTTTTAATTTTAAATTTTGTTTTTCAGGTATTTAATATAATTCTTTTGTTAATATTTTTGTTAATTTTTCAGGTAAATTTTCTAATTTTATTTCAGGTTTTAATTTATAATTTTGTTTTTCAGGTACTTGTTAGTAATTCTTTTTTCGTTTAGTATTTATCAATATTTTAGTAGGTAAATGTTTTAATTTTATTTCAAGCTATAATTTATAATTTGGTTTTTCATATATTCAATAATTTTATTTACAGCTATTAAAATTAATTAATTTGACCGATAATTAGTATCAAAATATAGGAAAATCGATTTTCTTTCACGACCATATCATAATAATGAAAAATATTTGAAAATCTGTCCATAGGTAATTTTCTTAACCAAGCGTGCTTGCTCTGCGAGACGTATTGTTGTTGTAACGTACCACATCTATCCGGTTTATACCAGATATGCGGACTAAATCACACCAACATACCGCTCGCAGCACAAACAAGCTTGGTTAAGAAAATTACCTACGGACAGATTTTCAAATATTTTTCATTATTATGATATGGTTGTGAAAGAAAATCGATTTTCCTATATTTTGATACTAATTATCGGTCAAATTAAATAATTTTAATAGCTGTAAATAACAGGTGAAAATGGGATTCCAAATTTTCCAATAAATCACGTAATTTTCAAAATTTTCTTTTAAGCGAGCTTTATGGCCTCCGCCCTTACAATATGTTTCTAAAAACAAGAGTGCATAATTCTATCTTAAAAATTATGCCCTATATTACTGATCAAAGTCCATTTAATTTTCTTCAAAAATTGGGAAAACTAACAAACGTATCGGGAAAATTCTTGAATATTTGGAAAAATCTCATCATTTTCCATCTAAATCACTCAATAGATATTTAAAATCAATCATATTGGCCAATTTTTAGCCAATTATGAAGGAAAATGTACAAAAAAACATGGTCCAACAGTTTTCTTTATCATTCCGAATTTTATCAGATTTTCCTTTAATAGAAAGCTTCAGGACATGCACCTTGAAATGCTCTATCCAACGCACGTTTTAATTTCACAATATCTTAAAAAATAAGCGAAATATCGTTGTTTGAAAATTGATAAATTTCGCACGCTGAATCGATCTTATAGTACAACATACCCTTAAATGATTTACTCGTAAATGATAGTATGAAAGTGAACGTTACGAAAGCAAATTTTCATAGGATAAGGTGGGAATTTTTGTGGTATAAGTACGGAAATTTGTTGTCTTGACCTCTTCACGTTTTTATTGAAACGGTATAAAAAATTTTTAACATTGGATATACATAGGTAGTATTAGTTTTAGATTATAAGGGTTGTGTGTGTGTGTGTATGTATTGTTTTTGTATGCATTAGTCTGGTTTTTACTAGCATTGGTGGTGGTGGTGGTGGTGGTGGTGGATAGTGGATTAGGCCTACCGGGGATACCACTATAAAAAAACGCACCTTGTGCTTTACCTCCTAGGTGGTGTGGAAAGAAGCACGTACAACTATTATATTTCCAATTATGTAATTCATCAATCATTTTATAGAAGTTTACTCTATATTAAGGTGAGTCTAAATAGTGATGATGATGTCATTTCTTCACAATGGTTACTGATCGAGCCGTTTTGGCTCAATCACAATTAAAAGTTACCTCTGGCCGTTTTTCTAATTTTTTTTAAGTAAAAAAGTACTATGTATTATACTAGTATAAAACTTTATACTCATCCTGCAGATTGTTCGTACCGGGTGTAGGTACATCGTTGTTTCTTCATTGAGCAGTATCAAATGTAGTTAGATAATGTAATGACAAAGCTACGATCGAATAGCCCTGTACCTTAGACGTCCTATAGAAGTATCCTACTGTAAATTCGATATCGAACAAGTCGTCCACATGCATTGGTTGAAACGTTCTTCTTTGGAATTTAAGGGCAAGTAATAGTTATTTCCAATTTGTTCTCCAAAAAAGCCAATATTTGGGAAACAATTTCTCGCTTAATTTAAGACGTACATGAATAATGAAATACGTAAGTGCTAACAATAACAGTGTTCAACGACATATTTTTAACCAAACATTACCAACTGAACTTTATATATTTCTTAACTAAAAGTGGGAAATAAATAATATTTTAGCTAAGTTTCAGCCAGTTTTAGGGAAAAATTAAAAAAGAAACATGTTTCGAATTTTCCTCATTACTTAGAATTTCGTCAACATTTTCCAAAACGAGAAAAATTAGGTTTTCAAATATTTAGGGTTAATTATACTTGATTATACCATTTTTTGTTTTTGTTTTTTGAGACTTTCTACCCCATGATAATTGTTCCGTTGATAGAAAATTACAAAATAAAAGTTACTTGATCGAGGGTTTTTAATAGGGATTGTACCTTTAGAGTAAAATTTAAAAATTAATCATTTTGAACTGAATCCAAAACCGAAAAAACGTTATTTTTGTAGGAACTAAGACCGGAACAAAAAAATAACGGTTTGAAGCTCTGCTTATCACACTTTATCTAACATGTAGAATGTCCCATATTAGGTGATTTATTAGAAGATTACTTATCGCTTATCATCTAAACACCTACTCGGGTTTGAACGGGAAAAAGAAGTGGTTTAGATCCAAATTTTCTTTGAATAATTCCAAATGGGAATAAATTTACCAAAAATTAACGATTAGACAAAATTGTGCTTCTAATCATGCCTGTATTTGACGATAAGTGATAAAGAATATTTTTATCACACACATTTCAACTCTACGAAAATTCTTTTCAACGGCGACAACGAAACAGTAAACACCATGGCTGAAGAGTCCAATCAAAATCCCAACAATAATGAAGAAATCGATGAAAATGTTAGAAAAATGTGAGCTCAAATTGATTTATCTTGTGAATAAAACCAATAGTTGAAATTATTTATAATTTTTAGTAGAGAGCAATTGAAAAATCTCTTCGGAATCATATACCATGGTAGAAAGAAAGTATTGAAATTGTCCATGTATTATCAACGTAGACGCAGAGATGTTGCACCCCAACGACGTCTAATACGAAATATAATTGAAGAGAGCAGAAAATTCGCTGTGGATTATTATAAATTAGAAGAACAATATTATGAATATGTACATCTCGATCAATTACAATACGAAGAAGAATTACAGAAATGTAATGAATTGTTTACCAAAGTGTTAGAATTCAATCTAAACATTACAGAACAATTCAATCGAGATTTGCAAGAAATCGATGAGATTCTACAAGAAATGCACGATGATAAACATCTACGAAATCGTCGCCCATTTTAAAATTGTAATAAATTTGTAATATTTCCAATAAAATTACAAATACCTGGAAAATTATAATTTTATTTATTACTTTTTTTACCATGAAAAATTATAATGATAATACGAAAATAAATCAATTTTTAACGAAATAGTTGAGCAACGTATTCGGTTTAGATTTCTTCACTTGACTACTACAACAACTATCACGTTCACGTTTATAATTCTCCCATAACTCTCTTTGTATTTCGCTTGGTAATTCTTTGAAGACATCCTTATCAGCTGTGGGTGGACATAAAATATCATCATTTTTAGTTGTTGTCGATAAACATAAATCAGCAACACGTAATTTTGATGGTGATGAACATTCATCTGTATTATTATTATTATTATTATGAAAACCCATCGATTTTGTTATTAAATTTGTTAATTTTAGTTTTTTTGGTGATGGTGATGGTGAATTTTCTAAACTTGATGTTGATGGTGTTGGACTTTGCATTTCAACTGATGATACCGATGATGTTGGTGATGAGGCGATTTGATTTGTTGATTCTATACTTGTTATTGATTGTACTTCGATATTCTTACGTAAAAATTGTACGATTGATGTCTTTGGTGGTTCGTGGAATTTTGTAAATGCTAAACCTAATAATGTTATATGATATGGTTTCTTACGATCAACAATACGATTAAATAGATGTAAAATTGTCGACATTAATTTCGTTTCTCTTGTTGTACTTGTATTGATTTGTTGTTGTTGATTAAATAACGATGAATTTATGTTACATTGCCTAGTTTCACGATGACTTATTTTGTTGTTTTTATCCAATTTTCTTACAGTTAATTTTATCGTTTTTGGTATACGTCCATCTTCATTAACTAAAACTAATAAACGATCTAATAATTGTCGTAATTTGTCTTCGATCTCATTTTGAGCAGATATTGATTTTATACTATAACTATCTTCAATTCCAATACTTTGCGGTCTTCCACTGGTTTTAACAGGACTATTATCGATACCATAACACAGATTATAAATAAATTTCGCCTTATCACCACCCAGAACGATTTCTAATCGTCTTAAATCGGCATTACGTACATCACCAATTGTTGTCATCTTTAATGTTTCCAATTGTTCAGCTGTAACTCTACCAATACCAGGTACATTTATTAGATCTTTCAAACTAGAAATCAACGATAATGAATTGTGTGGAAATACAACAGTTTGTTGATTAGGTTTATTCTGTTTTCCAACAATTTTCGCTAATACTTTATTATGAGCAATACCAGCGCATACAGTCAAATTTAATTGTTGTTGAATATCATCACGAATCTCCCTTGCAATTATTGTACCAATTATCAGATTCTCATAACAGCCACATTCACATTTCTCATCATTAATATCACGAAAAACACAACCAATTGGTTCAGGTAATTGTTGTCGTCTATTATAGTCTTTTAAACGCTCTTTTACTAGATGTGTAACATCAATAAAATTCTCATCAAGACCTAAACGTTCAACCAAATTTGAATATTTGTGTAACAATTCAGTCAATTGATAAGAGATCTGTCGATAATCGTGTAAATCTTCACCGTTTACAGTAACCAATTGTGGACACAATTTTAATGCTTCATCAACATACATACATTTCTTTATACCATATTCACGTGCTATATAATTACTTGTAACAATAAAATTCTTCTGTTTAACACCCATTGGTACATTTTGTAATTGTGGATTTTTATTCATTTCAACTTGTGCATAATAACAATCAATATCAATATGTATTATAACACGTGAATGATTATCGAATTCATTCATTATTAATTTCGATTTTAATGCACAAATTTTATAAGAAAGTAGAAAAAAACAATAACTACGCTGAAAACTTTCACTTTTTATAACAGAATTTGTGGTTATGTTGCGTGAACTTTAGTGAATTTCAGTAATTTTAGTGGCTGCCATGACAACCCTAACTACTATACACATAAATCTAGTAAACATAATGATAGCGCTTTTTCTAATTTTGCCTGTAGCGCCTAGCGTGCCAAGCACTTAGGCAACCCATTAAACAGTCCATACGAAAAATTGAGGAATTTATGTAAATTTATAGAAATAAAATTTATTATAGATTAATTAAATGATGATCAATACTTTTAATCGCAATTTATTCAACATAAATGCATTTATTCCATAATTCTGCTACCAAAAGTACTAGTGTTTTTTTGCTGGAGTTAAAACGTCATCGTTAATAATTAATAACTAACAACGTTATAATACTACATACCGGTATAACATATTAAATAGAAACATTACAGAATCATCTCTCTCCTTTCCGCAGTCATTTTCTCATATGTATTAGAAAGAGGCCGAGCAAATTAAGACAGGGGTATTATTCCACCACCTAATATAAACATTATCCCCATTGAACAGACGGAGTAAAGTATCGACTGTTTTTTTTTAAGCTAACTTGATGAGAAAAGGATAGCAAGTGGGGAAACATTGCGATTTCCTTAAGTTAGACAAGACAAATAAATACATGAGATGGAACGATGAAATGGGGTGATAGATATATACTTTGTTAATGTTTCTATCATTTTAAAAGACCTCGATATGTTAATAAGAATAAGTTGATAAAATAGAATCAGTAATGTTAGAAATCTTGGTTGCCTACCCATGTTTGCTTCAATAATATGGGAGAAGGCGCAATTAATGAGTATATTAGATCTATGACCATAATTTACAGTATAGAGCCTGTTGATTTTTAGCGATTTTTTTTTGAAAAATATTAGCTTATGACGAGATCCTCACTTTTGAATTTCCGAAAAATTTTTGCACAGAAGTTCGTTTTGGGACCTCAGGAACCCATATCCACCGTTCGTTAAAATTTTTATATATATATATATATATATATATATATATATATATATATACAGGGTGAGCCAAGAGGATGGCACCCTAAAAGTATAAGGAGTTCTAATAGATGAAACTCTATGAAATTTGGTATGTGGCCGTTATGGCACTTGAACTACCTTTGGAAAATATTCTCGTTGATCTAGCTACCCCCCTTATATAGGGTAGTGCACCCTACTCTCTTATTTTAAATAGAATGGTATATTTTTTATTACATTTTTGAATTCCTTGATAAAATCGAAAGGGACTTTGATAACATGACCCATGGTCTAGCGCTGAAAGTTTTTCAGATATTTCAGCTTTTAGTGCAATTTTAAAATTTGCAGTGTTTGATTGAAAAATTCATATTTTAGAAGATATAACATCTGAAATGTTGAAACTTGGAATTTAAGTAGTACAAGTAGTGTACTTGTTGCCAATTTAAACAGAATTCAATTATCTTTCAGCGTTTAGCTGAAATGAATTTTTCTTTCAGGCAATTTTCAAACTATAATAACTTGCTTATTTTAAATAGAACCCCATATTTCTCTTTATATGGTTGGATAGAGAAAAAATTTCTGCATCGAACTGTATTAACATTCCCTATACCTATCTTTAATAATTTTTCAGTTATTCAAAATTTTCAATTTCGTTCAATCACCTCCCTTGAAGCAAAATATAATACTTCTAGTCGCCTATGCCAAAATAATTCAACTATAATAATATGCATAGAAGGCTTAGCAAAATGACAAAATACCACAAATGACGTTAATAATGAATATTTTACCTGTATTTTTTACAACTTTAGCCCATCCTACATACACAAAAAGCAAATGAAATAAATATTAATTTAATTAATTACTATTTTCTGTTATTTTATTTCATTGAGACAGTCCAAATTTAATTAATTAATTTCATCTTAATTGTGACAATTGAATTGGAGGTTGTTTTGCTAAGCCTTCTATGTTTTACATTTTATATCAGGAAAGAAAAGAAAATATATATGTAAATATATATATATATATATATATATATATATATATATATATATATATATATATATATATATATATATATATATATATATATATATATATATATATATATATATATATATATATATGGTACAAAAATCGGTCTTTGGGATAGCTTGGATGAGTTCGTTGGCCAGACTGGTAGGACCAACACTTTTGGAATAAGAGCTGAAGAAATGTTAAAAAAAATCATTTTCAATATTACATTTGCTTAGATTTTGATGAAAATTAAAATAACAGTAGAGCCGACCATTCTCTATGACCCAGAAAAAAAATCATCAAAATCGGTTCATTAGATCGCAAGAAAAATGCAAAAATATCTCTATTGAGTATTAACAGTAAAATCGAATATCTCAGGTGGCTATGTGTTCTGACAATTGATATTAGAAAAAAATTGAATATCGCGGGGGGGTAACTAATTTTGACAGTTAATATTAGACGCAAGGCCTGCTAGATAATTTCGCTTGAAAAAATCAAGCAGGCCTTGATTAGACGTATTAGACAAACTTCAAACGAATGAAATTTTATCAGTGTTTCTTATTGTTTGTGGATTAAAAGTATTTTTCAATAAAAATCATAAATATTAAAATAACATCGGGAAATGAATTTATTAGTTGATTCAATGTTATTAAAATATATTGTCAGGATCATAAGAATGTTTTGCAATTAATATTTCAGTATGTAGATACAAAAAAAAATTCGCTATATAAGGTACTTGCTGCCTTTGGAGATTTTTTATGAGTATGCGCAGTAGACGCATTTACATTTAAACTCATACATATTCTGCGCTATTATAGTGCTAAATTATTATAAACGAACACTACAATGATATAAAAAAGAAATTAAAGCAGTCCATACACTTACATTTATTTTAACATTAAATTTAAAAATTCACAAATAATAAAATACTTATTTTGAATTATTATCAATCTAATTAGGCTTGGATGGATTTTCTTTTGTTCCAGAAATCTGGTCTTTGTTGATTGTTATCATTGTCATCTTCTATATAACGATACATTAAGAATATTGCACCACATCCAACTATAGATAGAATACCACCGGTAATACCTAATGGCTATATAAATGAGATTTAATCAGAAAATTATCAATTTTTATACGAATCACACATACTCCAGGTAATCTATAAACAGATTGATCATTGGTGCATTCAGTCATTGTTAGAATTGAACCGATAATTGCTAAAATTGCGAAAATCAAATTCAATAAAATATCCTAAAATATTATTATCTTAATAGAATTTTGGTCACAAAAATTAAATAAATACGTACAGCTTTCACCCATTTGCCAGGATATTTGACCGTATATCCCAACGAGAAGATTATATAAAAAATCAATTCAATCACAATACTACAACCTACAGTGATTGGGAATAAGTACGGGTACCAATTGGCTGTGTCTGGACATGTGGATATACCCAAAAATAACGATAAACTCGCCAATGAGACAAGCTTACCAAAAAAATAAAATAAATCGATATTATAATAGATAAGAGATATAGTCAAGATTACCACTGCAATTATTTTAATCCATCCAGTTTTTGTTAACGGGAATTTTCCACTAACTAATTTATGTTTGACTAACTCATCGAATGATAGCACCGGTGCAAAATTTGGTAAAAATTCAGATCTTCGACGTTGTTGATTTATCACACGTTCAGCCATTTGTTAACTATTTTTCTCTTAAATACAACTACTTATTAAGCATACTTTTGTATTGTTTAGGCGTTAGATAAAAATAGATCATATTGAAGATTTATTAAGCAACATATTTGTGTCTTTTTTATCTAATCTATATCATAGTATTTTTAAGTAAATCGAATATGGAGGATTTTGATAGTTTTGATCAGGTACAGTTGTTTTGTTAGATTAGATAACGATATAAAATTGATAATTTTTGATACAGACTTTAGGTCTGAATTTCTCAATTACGGTTCTGTCCTTTGAAGTCTTTGCGTTACGCACGTTAACATTAGAGGACGCATTTAATTTCTATTGGTTGCAATCAGATGTTATTTTGAATGAACCAATCAAATTGTAAATGATTGGAAACAACGCTATTGACACACATGCGAATAAAACAAAACACTTTCATATATACTCGATTCTTAGGTTATAATTTTTAATTCTTATCAAAAATAAATAACAACTATTTAAATAAAATAAATTGTTAATAATTTCTGCATTGTTCAATAAATTGAACGAATACGTTTATTGTTCTATTAGTTTGGAGTTGGTGTTATCATTATTATTATTATTATATATTGTCAATTTTTTTTAAATATTTATGTTGTTAGTTTATATGTAAAAAGAATGAGGATGGTTTCATTACGGCAGTATTACGATATTTTATCGGATCGAAGACAAGAATTTAGTAATTTTTTATGGTTATGGAGAGAGATTCACCCACAAATTGCTTATCAACAAAATAATAAACCGACACCTGAATGGCATAAAGAACAAGTATTGAAATGTAGTAAAATTCAAGATTTTCTAATCAAAGTCAATTATAATTTTAATTAATTATCAATCATTATCTATAATAATCAATTTTAATTTTTAGCTGAATCAACAACATAATATTTCAATAGATCAACTAGAACAACAAATTCGATCAATACTCGATGAGATTGGCTATAAGAAAAATTTAACAATCATCAGATTCCTTGGTTTAATTTTGGTGAAGATCTGTAAGAAGATCTTATCAGGAATTTATGTGAATCAAAATTATATTTTACATGTAATTTGTTGGTATAACAAAAAAAAAACAACAATTCTTGATTATCTTATTTGTAGATTAAACAACAAATGGGCAATTGTCCGGTAATATTTGTGCCCAGTCATCGTAGTTACGCTGATTTTATTCTAATGTCTTTAGTATTGTTCAATTATGATATTGCTATACCGGCTATAGCAGCCGGAATGGGTACAAATATTTTATTTATTAATTATTTCAATTAATAAATTTTTTATTTATTTAGATTTTCATGGAATGGTCGGTATTGGTGCAATGTTGAGGAATACAGGTGCATTTTTTATGAGACGTTCCTATAATGATGATCAATTATATTGGACAACATTTAAACAATACATTTATCAAATCGTGACCAAAGGTGAATTGCCGATAGAATTTTTTATTGAAGGTACAAGGAGCAGGAGCAACAAATCGTTATCACCCAAGTATGGTAATTTTTTTTAATTGATTAATTGTTTGTTTATTTATAAAAACATCACCCGATCAAGGTATATAACGTTTAAACAATTATGTTTTTATTTAAAAAAAAAACATGTTTTAGAACCCAAAGATTTCTAATTCCGCTTTTATTTAAAAATACAACAAGCTGCGACTTACGTCTTAGTTGTTTTTTATCTTTGTATAAAACTTCAATTCCAGGCTTGATCTTGATGATCCTGAAGGCATTCTTTCTATCTCAAGTGCCCGATATTGTCTTTGTACCGATTAATATCAGCTATGATCGCATCTTGGAAGAGAAACTGTTCGCATTCGAGCTTCTAGGTGTGCCAAAACCGAAAGAAAGTACATCAGTTAGTGGTTTATTAAAAAAAAATAATAATTATAATTAATTTATTTACTTTTAAGGGTTTCTTCAAATCGTTGAGTATAACTAAAGAGAAATATGGTAGTATTTATTTCAATTTTTGTGAACCAATATCAGTGAAACGGTTCTTTGGTGATAAATTAGACCGTTCTGTGCATAATTTACAACCGATTAATCAACAAGAAATAACAGAAGATGAAAAGAAATTAGTACCATCGTTGGCTTATCATATTATCAAACAACAACAGAAACATTCTGTTATAACAATATTTAATATAATTGCAGTATTATTAAATAGGAATTTAACAAATTCACAAGATCTATTAACAGTATTCGAATTAAAACAACAAATTTTATGGTTTAGAACAATTTTAAAGAAATTAAATGTATTTGTTCATATAAACAATATAGAAGATGAATTGATTGAAACATTACAAATACATCAAAATATTATTAAAATTGATGAAAATCAGAGAATCACATTAATATGGAATAATATAATTTTAGATAAATTCAATCCGGATAAATTAAAAGCGCATAAATTATCACAAAAAACTATTAGTTTCAGTGTACCATTTATAATGTTGCAGATTTATATAAATCCATTATTACATTATCTAGTAGATGTGGCTATTTTAACAATAATTTTAAAATATTACCAATGCAGAGCTGCAAAAGGTGAATTTTTGTATACTTTTCGTGTAAATACAAGTGTTCTATTTGTCTCTTGACACTATTGGTTATTTGTGATTTTTTAATTGTTGTCAAGTGAAATAGAACACACCGTATATGGAATGAATTTTAATTATTTCTCTATTCTCTAGATGTGATTTTTCAACACTATCATTTCTTAAGATCTCTCTTCTCTCAAGAATTCATTACTTTCAGTCTTTGGGAAAATATGGTGTGTCTCTTTTATTATTATTATTATTAGTATTGAAAAATTATATTTTTTATCAATAAATCGATCTGTTTTTGTTGAAGGAGTTTGAAGAAACGTTGGTTAAATGTATAAATTTAAATATAATCAATTGTGTAGATAATATTTATGAATTAGTTGATGATAATGATGGATTACAACAAATTTTATGTACATCTTTAGATTGTTTCATCTATTCTTATTATAAAGTTTGTTCAGTTCTTCAGGTATTCACTTATTTATTTATTTATTCGTTATAATTATTTCAAATTTATTTTTATAGGTTGTGCCGAATATTTGTGAAGAAAAATTCTTATTATCTGAAATTCAAAAAGAGATTGAAAAACAGATTGATAATAAAGTAATTTTTATACATCCATACTCATTAAATCTTGACACGATCAATAATTGTTTAAATTATTTAAAATCACTTGGTGTTATTACGAAAGAACGCAGGTAATTTTAGTAATTATCTTTCTAATTATAAATAATAATTGTATTTTTCCTGTAATTTAGTAAAAATACAACAATTTACGAAATCAACACGAATAAACTTATGTTTATACGTGACAAATTAGGTAAGTCTTTTTATCTGTATTGTAAGAACATACAATGAAATTAACACGTAGCGCGTAACTTGATGCAGTTTTTACTAATGTTGATCTCTATACAAAAATACTATTGGCATGATTATCATTGATGTATACAAGTTTAAAGGTTGTATCAATTTACGATCCACGCGTCTATTTCAATGTGATTCACGACTATGAAAATCAAATATCGGTTATAGCACCGATTTGCCAGTATTTTCGTTGTTCTATCAACCCCCTTGTAGAGGGTAATGCAACTTATTCGTTTATTATAATTAAACGGTATATTCTTATCACAATTTGTTGAACTAAATTAAAAGAGAGTGTGGCCAATTTTTCATAATTCAGCTGAAATTAATTTTTCTATTCACCGATCTAGTAGCCTTTGTACAGGGACGCTTTTGATCAAGGCCTGCTTGATATTGATAGATAATGATAATAAACCAAATCCATAGGTGACTTTTCAAAACCATATGTTTTTATCACAATTTTAGACTGTTGAATTCAATTGAAAGAGAGTTTCTGCTGAAATTAATTTTTCTTTCAGCCTATCTAATAGCCTTTGTACAGGGACGCTTTTGATCAAGGCCTGCTTGATTTTTTAGTTCAACTCTGTATTATGTTGAGCTGAAAAATGAAGTAGGCTTTGCTTTTGTTAATAAACAAAATTCATAGGTGACTTTTCAAAACCATTTAATTTTCTCTACTGTTAAAATTAATTAAGATAAAAATAAAAAAACCGTTAATTATTAAAACTAAAATTTGTCACGTTTAATATTTACATATTTAGACTATGATAAGGTTGTGAAAATAACACGTTGATAATTTAATGAAAATTCATTTGTTACAAATGACGTCAATTAGCAAAGTCTACTTGATGTGTCTCTACATGAGAAAATTTTTAATATTAGAAATTTTAAATTATTCGAAAATTATGAATATCGGATGAGAAAAAAAATTGTTAAAGTTAAACTATAGGAGAAAATCAAAAATTACAAAATACTCAGTCAAAATTTGATAAAAAGTCGAAATATCTCAAAACCATCGGTCGTATTACCAAACAAAGGGAGTAAGGTGTACTACCCCATATAAGGGGTAGCTGGAGCAATGGAAATACATTCTGCTAGAATTCTAATTCTAAATTTTAAATTATAGAACAATATATTCCTCCATCGCAAATATTACAGAACAAATTGGAGAAACTTCAAATACATTTGAAAAATAAATTATAAGTCGAAATTTGTAATTATTTGTAATTTTTATAGAAAATTATTGGTGTATTTGTGCAATTTAGTCAAAAAATATTGAATGTAAAATTTAAAAAAAAATGCCAAAATAAATAAATTTAAATTTACCGCCATCATATGTCATTTCTCCAGTATAATCCATTCATGATACCAATATAATAAATCGAAATTCCCAACAATTACCTTGGATTTATTTTAGAAGAGTGGGGAAAATTGAAGTAATGAAGAAGAGATTTTGAAGATTATTTTTCCTCATAATTTTACGGCTTTTTTCTTCGTTTATAATTGGAACCAATAATAATAATAAAACAATTAAAAGATTAATTTTTTTTCCTGTATTAAGAATCAATCAGAATGAGTACAGAAACGAAGGAAAATTCAATAATTCTAACACCGGAAGATATTGAAAACGCTGAACGTTACAAAACTGAAGCAAATGAATACTTTAAAAGTAAGTAAAATTTCAATCCATAATCTGTAATCTATGCTGTAATATTTAAACATAACCTCAAATTTTTAAATATGCATGTTTTTTCTTTTATAGAACAAGATTATGATGCAGCAATTGAATTGTATAGTAAAGCAATTGAAGCGAATCCAAAATCAGCAATTTATTATGCAAATCGTAGTTTCGCCTATTTACGTACTGAATGTTTTGGTTATGCATTAGCCGATGCATCGAAAGCAATCGAATTGGATAATTCGTATGTTAAAGGCTTCTATAGGCGAGCTGCTGCTTATATGAGTTTAGGTAAATTTAAAGAAGCCCTAAAAGATTACGAATACGTAACGAAAGTTAAACCTAACGATAAAGATGCAAAAATGAAATTTACTGAATGTAATAAAATTGTAAAGAAATTAGCATTCGAAAAGGCCATTTCTGTGGAAGATACCAAAAAGAATATTGCTAGTACGATTAATTTAGACGCAATGAGTAAGTTATTTTTCTTAATAATATTACAATTTCTATAATAATTCAATTATAGCTATAGAAAATGAATATAATGGGCCACAATTGGAGGACGGTAAAGTTACGTTGAAATTTATGAAAGAATTGATGGAATTGTATAAAAATCAAGGGAAATTACATCGAAAATACGCGTATAAAGTAATCATATATTGTTGTATATTACACAAATTTTATTAATTTATATTTTTATAGATATTACTCGATATTCAAGCGTATTTCATGAAACAACCGTCATTGATCTATGTCGATATAGCAGATGAACAAAAATTTACAGTTTGTGGTGATATTCACGGTCAATTCTATGATTTAATGAACATATTTGAATTGAATGGTTTGCCATCTGAAACGAATCCGTATTTGTTTAATGGTGATTTCGTTGATCGAGGCTCATTTTCAGTGGAGTGTATTTTTACATTGTTCGGTTTCAAATTATTGTATCCTAACCACTTTTACATGTCTAGAGGTATTGAATTCTAACCGTAATTATTTTTTATGTATTAACATTAATTTTTAAAGGCAATCACGAGAGCGCTACTATGAATCAAATGTACGGTTTTGATGGTGAAGTTAAAGCTAAATACACAGCCCAAATGGCTGAATTATTCACAGAAGTCTACAATTGGTTACCATTGGCCCATTGTTTAAATAAACGAGTATTGGTAATATCGGTTAATTCCTTCAATATTTGTTTGATTAATCTACAAGATTTCTATGATTTTATAGGTGATGCATGGTGGTTTATTTTCAAGAGATGATGTAACATTAGAGGAGATTAGTAAAATTGACCGTGTCCGACAACCACCGGAAGAGGGTGTAATGTGTGAATTATTATGGTCAGATCCGCAACCGCAAAATGGACGGGCACCAAGTAAACGTGGTGTTGGTTGTCAATTTGGGCCGGATGTTACGAAGAATTTTTTGGAATTGAATAAATTAGATTATATTATAAGAAGTCATGAAGTTAAAAATCATGGTTATGAAATTGCTCATAATGGAAAATGCATTACAGTATTTTCCGCCCCAAATTATTGGTAATTTTCTTTAACATTTATTATTAATCAAAAATTAACCAATGTTTTATAATAGTGATACCATGGGTAATAAAGGTGCTTTTATCACATTGAAAGGTAAGGATATGGAACCAAAATATACAACATACGAGGCAGTTGTAAGTATTTTATTTATAAATCAAAAAAACAATAATAATTAACGAATTTATTTCTGTTATAGCCACATCCTAATGTGAAACCGATGGCTTATGCACACTCTTTACTAAGTCTAATGTGCTAGTACCTGCCTTTCTAATGTTAGTTCGTATATACATATAGGTATTTTGAACACATTTTTAAATTTTTTTGTGAACTACGATTATTTTTATTGTTTTTTTCCTGTTATTTAATTTTGTAACGTAATCCGAAAAGATACCTCTAGGAGTCATAAATAAATAAAATATTTATTTATTGTTACCATATTCTTTAACCTTGAAAGTTTTAAAGTTGGCGCCTATATAGTTTTATTTTTTTTATAAAGTTGGTTATGGAATCATTCTATAATAGCAGTGTTGCCACTTCGCTATAAATTCAAGGTATTTTATAGCAGAAATTGAATACGAATTTTAATTGTTGTAATAAATTGAATAAATGTAGAGAATCAAGTATAGTTGTGTGTATAAATGTAAATTGCTTTGACATTGAAAACAGTACTGCCGTATTGCTTATTGTTGTATAGTTGATCTGGCAACATGTAATTAGTTCTTTTCGTGTTTACAACGTTGGCAATCGTGATTGTCAAAACTTTCAAAGCGGGAAATTGTTTGGTTATCATTTTTTATTATTAAGAAACTAATAAGTGAATAATTAGTGAGTAGAATGGATAGAAGATAAATGAAAATAAAATGGAGATTATTGAAGATGGTGTTACACAAAATTCAGACGATGAGAATGCAATAAATTTCGTAAATATAAATCGACGAAATTATAGAATCGTCGATAGTGATTCTGACACAGATGGTACAAAACAACAAAATAATTTGACTATAATTGCAAATGATGATAGTGATAGCAGTGATAATGAAAAAGATTCTAAATGTGTTGAAGAAATACCGAAAAGTAAACCGAAACGTATTGCAATTATCGATAGTGATTCAGACGATGAGGACACTCAAACACCAAATACACACGATCCTAAACCGACAATTTCGACCAATAATGAAGATGAACTAATCGAAAATCCAACAATATACAAATCGAACTTGAATAGTCTCTGCGATCCAGAAAGTTCCGATGATGATGGTGGTGATAACAGAAATAGTAAATCTAAAAAACCGACAAAACCAAGACAACGATCAACGAGAAAAACGAAAGAATCCAACGATACTCAACCGAAGAAGCTTAAATCGGGCAAAGAGGCAGTTGAACAACGTAAAGAAATCGTTGCTGAATCGCAACGAATGCTGCGTGAATCGCGTGTATCGCTACCGTATCACGTACCGAAAATGCACAGTTTAAAAGAATTCCTAGAGAAACGTCCACGATTGGCATCAACTGTAAATCTATCTGAAAACGTACCACCACGTCTAGCTATAAAAATGACCAAAGATCAATTAGAGATTGTTTCGTAAGTTGAAATTTAAAACATTATTTTTCTTATAATTAATTTTTGTATTTTTAGAAAGAAACTCGATGAACGTAGCAAAGAAGTTGAGGAATTCTATAAATCAGATAGCGAATCAGATACCGAAAATACCGATAAAGAGATTAAACAGACACAAATTGAAATTAGAAATTGGCTCGATTCTCTAGTCGATACTGCTGTAGATTCGATTGAAACTAGATTAAATGATGAAACTTTATTAGATTGTGAATTAAGTTGTGATAATATTGAAGAAAACGAAACTGATGAACAACAAGAACCGAGAAAATTGAGCAAATATGCGATTTTAATGGAGAAATTAGCAAATATTCAACCGAAATTGAGTGGTAATCCTGATGAAATTATCGATTTAGATTCTGGTATCACGCGTCCTAGTGAAATCAAGAAGTTGGTCGATAAATATATTGAACATACGATTCCTAAACATTTGCATAAAAATAAAGTTGAAACAAAGTAATTATTGATTGAAAATCTTATTATTTTCTTAATTTTTAAATTTAAATTATTGTAGCGTTGTCAGTGTTAGCGGTGGTGATATTCATCAAGAAACTGTAACTGTACGTGTTGATGACGATGATGAAGTTGTACCAAAATTTGAAATACCCGGTGCTAAATTGAAGAAATTGAAAGAGAAATTAATCAATGAAATGGCTGAGAAACGTTCAGAATTATGGCAACAGAAAAATATTGGTATTATTAATGAGAAATCAAATGATGATGAAAATAAAGATGGATATGAAGATGATTATTTAGATGATGAAGAAGAAGAGGAATTGGAATTCTCTGGAACTAGTTCTGAGGAAGAAATCGATGATGAGTGTTACGAAAAATCGGAGAATAAACCGAAATCTAACTTCCTTGACGACGAAGCAGAAGTCGATGATAATGATAATGATGATGACGATGATGATAAGGATAATGATAATGATGATGACGATGATGATAAGGATAATGATAATGATGATGACGATGATGATAAGGATAATGATGATGACAACGAAATTGAAGAACATTCCGACAATACGAAAAAATTGAAACGTGTAATTACAGGATTTAATGATGATGATACAGATGATGATGATGATGATGTTGATGTCACAATTAACGATAAACTGAATTTGAAACATATTACACAAGATGATTTTGTAATGCCGCCGAATGTAGCGAAGATCAATCAAAGTCCACATGTAGAGAAATCACAATCAGAATTGGATTTTTTAACACCTGTCACCTTTATTACAGGACTACAGAATTTGAATTCAGAACAAAAAGTAAATATATTCTCTTATCAAGGATCCTCACAACTAATAAGTCGATTCGACTTGCGAAAATTGCCAATTTTCAAACATTGATTACTCGCTTGTCTTTTAAGATATTGTGAAAAGTGAACGTGCATCAGATAGAGCATTTCAAGGTGCATATTCTCAAGCTTTCCATTTAAGAAAAATGTGATAAAATTCTGTATGGCAGAGGAAACTTTTTGACCCTGTTTTTCGTACATTTTCCTTAATAACTGGCTAAAACTTATCCAATGTTATTGATTTTCAATATTTATTGAGGCTAGGTTGGAGTCAGGCCTCGTTTCGATGTTCTAAAAAGTCAATTTTTAATAGTTTATTCGATTTCTCGGTTATTTTCTGAGATATTCAAACGCTGTAACCAGCATTGAATTGGGCGTTTCACGATGCATCCGAAATTTTATAAATCACGCCATTTCTACAATTTCAAAGATAAAAAATCGTACAACAGCTTGTTTGAAAGTTTATTTATGTGCGGAGGGTAGATGATGCCCAAAAATCTAATTTTAGAAAATCGAAAAAGTTATTGAGAAAAATAAAGAAAATTTTCTAACTTTTTCGATTTTCCAAAATTTGATTTTTGGGACTCCATCTGTCTTTTGTACATGAATAAGCTTTCAAATAAGCTGTTATCCGATATTTTATCTTTAAAACTGTAGACAGAGCTTTGTTTCTAAATTTTTCACATGTTCCAACATTTCCTGTGCACTTTAGAATTTAGTAAAAATTTTGCAAAATGGAAAACTTTGCCGGATGCACCGTGAAACGCCCAATTCAACACTAGCTACAGTTTTTAAATATCTCAGAAAACAACCAAGAAATCGATGATTAAAGATTGTGTCTTTTCAGACACCGAAACGAGGTATGACTCCAGCATAGCCTTAAGTTATTTAGATAGCTTCACAAATCTTTAAAAAAATTCTCGATATGTTTGTTAGTTTTCTGATAACTGGAGCAAATTTAAAAAAAAAGTCGAACAGTAACGTTGTGCATAATTTTAAAGATAGTGAATCATACTCTTGTTTTTAAAGGACTGATTTAAGAGGAGAGGACATGAAGGTCGCTTAAAAGAAATTTCGAAAATTAAGTGAGTTATAGGGGCATTTCATTTTAGGCGACCTTAATTATCTTAAAACTAAGAAACGTATTGGGAAAATTCTTGAAGATCTGGAAATCTCTTTCAATTTGCCATCTAAAATCGTTTGATGATTATTGAAAATGAATAATATTGGCCAAGTTTTAGCCAGTTATGAAGGAAAGTGTACGAAAAAATAGGGTCCAAAAGCTTCTTCTGCAATTCAGAATTTTACCACATTTTTCTTAAATAGAAAGCTTCAGGACATGCACCTTGAAATGCTCTATCTAACGCACGTTTACTTTTTCCAATATCTTAAAAAACAAGCGAGTAATTGATGTTTGAAAATTGGCAATTTCCGCACGCCGAATCGAGGAATACTTCCAAAGTGTCTCCTTAATTCATTAATTTGTAGCTCCAAGAATCGCCGATAATTTCACCATTTAAATTACCAACACAACCATCACCGTTACGCGGTGACAAATGGCAATCAAAGTTGCAGAAAAAACTCTTCCAGGAGCCTTCTCAAGAGCAACAACAACAACAACAAATGCAAGATGAAGAAGTGCCGACAACTCAAGATTTATTAGAAATTTGTTCTGGCGAATTTCCAGATAGTCAACAACAACCACAACAATCAATAAAAGAACCAATAAATATTGTTTTGAATGAGAATAAAGAAATTAAGAAACTTGATCAAGATAATGATAATATAATTTCACAAATATTAATCGAAGACGATTTAGAAGAATTTGAAAAGAGATTAAATTCGAATGATGATGGCGTAATTAATGAAATTAAACCGACAGGAATTATAGATTCAGACGATGAAAATGATCGACTTGATTTCAAACAACAGAAAAAGAAGAAATTTATTATATCTGATGAAAGTTCAGATGACGATGATGATGATGAAGTAGATAATGAGAAAGAAATCGATCTGCATGATAACACTGGTTTAGATGAAGATGAAAATATCAATTATGATTCTGAAGAAAATGAAATAGTTGTGAATGAATCACATAAATTCACTGTAAATGATTTCGTTGAAAAAGAAGCTCAATTATCTGAATCTGAATGGGATAGTGATGATGAAGATGAGAATAATTTAGATGAAATGGAATTAGAACAGGGTGATAATGAGGAATTCGATGTAAATAAAATACGTACAGATATTGAAAAGATACATATGCGACGTTTATTAGATGATGATACAAGAGAGATTAAATTATTACAAGAATTATTATTAGAAGATGGTGAATTACATGGTACAGGACGACAACGACAATTCCGTTGGCGTAATATTGGTGATACATATACAAATATTTGTTTGTTATAATAATTAATTTGTTAATAAAATTTTAGATACTGTTGATGGTGAAGATAATGATCAAAGTAAAGATAATGAAGATGGTGTTTATTTGGATGAAGAAGAGAACGAGGAGGAATGGAGAAAGATGCGGCATAAACGTGAAATGTTCTTGAAAAAAAACTCACAAAATGATAATAATGATGATGATGATGATGTTGTTAGTATATTGGAAAGTAGTAAAATTTTAAAAATTGGCCAAAAATCGATACGGACAAGTCAATCGTTTAACAATTCGCAAAATAAAATCAAAACAACAGAAGAAACCGATGAAATTATCAAACAATCATTTGGTCTATCTGTAAGTTGATTGTTATCGTTCAAAATTTTTGTTTAAAATTCTTATTTTGTAGATAAAAAGAGGTTCGTTTTTAAGCCGTAACGATCAAGTCCTTCAACGATTAGCTGAATATACGAAAGTCTCGACGAATATTGTTGGTACAACGAAGACTAGTAAAAGTTTCGTTTTTCAAAGTAAAACAGTTCTGAATCAAGAAACTAAACGGAAAGCTACCACAGAAGAGACGCCGAAAGCTCTCAAAAAAATCCGTTTGGCCAATTTCAGTCCGGCTACAGATCCACAGAAATCTACAAGTTCAAAGAAATTATTCTAACTGTTTTCGTCATGTGAATCAACAAGTCAAGTATCAATTTGTATCTAATCGATTGGTCTACACATACACACATCAGTCTAGTGTCCGATCGGAAAAACATCTAAAATTACCCACTATACTAGACTAGTTCTAGTGTTTCACATTTTTAATTGATTTCTCTAACGTATATGTGTGTGTATATTCTTTAATGTCGGACAGATGTATTGTATAAACAATAAACATGTGCCGATCCCTATCAAATCTCGTTGTTGGTTGTGGACAAACAGGAGACAATCTCCGGTTGCCGGTATACCACCCGTCAGTCTTTGATTATTCTTCCTTTTATATATTTCGACCATCAATGAAATTTGTCCATCTCTAATTTCAATTTTATTATAAATAATAATAATAACGACAACCGACCAAGTAAAATAGAATTTCCCTTTGATGTATTTCACCCATTTCTAAACATATATAGAAAATTTCCAATTCGATAAACTTTAAAGACTTTTCCACAAACTACAACTGTCCTCATTAAAAATTGACACAATACCAAATTCTGAATAGAAATTCGATCATGTCAATTAAAAATAGAGAAATATTTGAGAATTCTGCCAATAAGTCAACAACTATCAACGGTAATCCCAAAGACTGTCTTCACAATTAATCCACAAAGTCCGTTGGGAATTCTCGAAGCCTGTAGTTTATCCACCCTTAGATAATTGGAGGACAGGACCGGTTTCCATTTATATTCGAAATTTTCAACTTTTTTCAGAAAACTTGTAATTATTGGGGAATTTCAATTAGCACATTTTATTATCATTATCGTCATTAACGTCATCATTGCCACTGGTTGATGTTCAAGTATGAAATATTTGTGTTAATATTGCAGCACGTAATGCTTTATCAATTAACTAGGAAGCTTTGTATTAAATAGCAATGTAACATCTACATATATATTATGTACGCATTGATAAGCTTTTGGAATTTCATTAAACCTTTGCTAGTTTTGTTACATAAATTATCTGTATGAATACATATTTACATTGCATAAAAATTGGGGTTTATTTAATGATATTTTGTACAATTTTCTCTCTGATTATCAAACGAATAATTTGATTTGTTTGTTACGAAGCCAACGAAATTCAATTATACATTGAAAGCATAACCAAGGAGGTCTATGTTTTTTTTTCTGTGACGAGAAGCAAAAAAAAAATAGAGAAAGTGGATGTAGAATGCAATTTCCGTTCACCGGTTTTGATTAAATTTATGAAAGATGACAATAGAAGAGAGGGACGAGTTTAATACACGTCCACAACTCTGCTTGATCCTGGACTTTGTCTGGACATTACTTGTGTGATTCTCAAACTTTAATTGGAGTAAACGAAAATATTTATAGAATTCTAACAAAGTTTAATTTATTGTTGAAATATTGGTGTACTAGTAGTATTGACGATAGGATTCTCCGTATTTCTCAACAGTTTTATTGCGTAGAGATCAAGATATTTAAGGGGATTTGTGTCCGTCTTTGGGGGATTCTCTGTTACATTTCACCTTTTGTATAAATTTCGTCTTTCTATAATATACTTATATGTGTGTGAGTTGATTAAAACTACCGAAAAAGAAGAAAAGCTACAATTCTTTCTTCATGATTCATCCTTTTCATTCTATTTGTGTGTAGAAAAATCTTCTAAAGGTAATCCATTGAAAACCACACACATAAGATAGAAAATATAGGAGAGAAAGACCGAATCAATGTAGGTATAAGCGACTCTATCATTTTTCGTTTCCCCCTTAATCTAATTCGTTGTATGTTCAAAAGATAGTCCTTCAAAATGAATCTAATAATCTTACTGTGTAGTAAAACGTATATAGAAAGATAAAATACTTTTCACACAAGACTTGGGCGGATATATGCAACAGGGTGGACTTTATAATCAAGCCCGATAGTGTATGGACAGGGGTGCATTGAGAGAAGTTTTGTCTTTGCAAGGTAATTTATTTCTTCAGTGCCGTAATATCGCAAATTTGCGCCTGGGGCAAAAATCAGAAGTCGCTCTTAATTTTGGTAAAAAATAAATGATTAAATTAAAGTAAGGTCCCGATTCTCCCGGAACAGTCCCGAATTTTCAGTCCCTGTCCCGATTTTTTGCTACTCGTTTTTTGGTCCCGAATTTATAGAATTTACTTAGAAAAATTGTAGTGTAAAAACGCAAAATTAAATGCATGGATTTATTCAAGTAGTGTAGATTGCAATACTGAGCATACAGGCGTAAGTTGAGAGCGTTTATTTTAGAAAAATTTTCATTCACATCTCACAATTGTAGTACAGACTTTCACTTACAGATATTATTTGTGAAGCGATACGAAAAAGGATTTGTAGGAGGGTCCTTAGAGATTATTTTAGCAAAATAAGAACCTCGTAGCTAATTAGGAAGTTGATCAAAAAACGCTAGTTTTGGAGAAGATCAAAAATGGTCAAAGTGACTAAGAATGATTCGATGATCCTCCCAATATTGATCTTTTTATTTTATTTCTCCATTTGATTCGGGAGCGGATGAAAATGTTCCTCATTATTTTCTAGAAGAAAAACGAGAATATCAATGTTGGAAGGGAAAAAATTCATTCATAATTCACAATTGTAGTACAAACTTTCACTTACAGATATTATTTGTGAAGCAATTCGAAAAATATTTCAAGGATTTGTAGGAGGATCCTTAGAGATTATTTTAGCAAAATAAGAACCTCGTAGCTCATTTGGAAGTTGATCAAAAAACGCTAGTTTTGAAGAAGATCAAAAATAGTTAAAGTGACTAAAAATGGTTCGATGATCCTCCCAAAATTGATCTTTTTTTATATTTCTCCATTTGATTCTGGAGCACATGAAAATGTTCCTTATTGTTTTGTAGAAGAGAAATTAGAAAATCAATGTTGGAAGGGTCTTCGAGTCATTCTTAATCGTTTTGAGTGTTTAGCTCGTTTTTCAAAATTGCGAAATCGTCAGAAACAAGCGTTTTTTGAACGATTCTGCGTTGAGCTACTAGGTTCTAATTTTGCTAAAACGACTCGCAAGTATTCTTCCAAAGATCCATGAAATATTTTTGCAATCGCTCGCCTACAGGTAGGAGTCTCATAAGACTCAAGACCAGTGACCACATTTAAAAAAAGTCAATAATATTTCTAAAGAATATATAGCCAGATATCTGGGTCCCTATTTTACAGCAAATTCCCGAGTATTTTTATCAAAAATTTGCCTGGACTCTCCAGATTAGAGCCCCATGGGTTTTGTAAAATTATTTAAGCCGCATGTTCCAAAGTTTGAGAAACGCTGTTCTAAAGTATACCCAAAAATATTTTAGAACTTCTCCTATAATAGCACAAAAATGATGATTTAGAACAAGGGTGTTTTAAAAATTGGGTCAAAAAGTCAAGAATTCAACTCCTTCGTTAAAACAGCTACTGTAATTTATAAAAATTCGAATTATCAGCGGAATGGAGCTAATGTAGCTATTTCAATTGCCAGAGCTGTATAGATGCCTATTTTGATATTTTTATTTATAAATAAGTGGCCTTAATTTTTAGAATATGTGACCCAATAACTCAACTCTAATTCTTATACTTAATTATAAAATCCCGTTTATCTGTATACAGGTCTGGCAATGCGCACTAAAAACATATAAAAGTGAAATCAAAAATTATTTTGAGTTAGAGTTTTTGTTATTAAAATATTTAGTTTCTATTAAACATTCTTCTATGGGTAAATGGAAAATGTATTTTATCATCGCAGATTATTCGATATAGTAGCTGAGAGAAGAATATAAGAAAAAAAAAATATATTGAACCATTCCCTATCTTGTTACCGTTTCTATTGTCGCTTGAAATTCACAAAATTGGAAGTGAATTGAATTTTCCTATATTGTGTATTTAGTATATCTACTTTAGATATATACCTATATATGGATAAAATCTATATAAGAGAGGTGTGAAAAGTGAAGAATCTCGTAGTCTGTTATCTGACAAGAATCTTCTATTCATGCGGGAATTACCCTTAAATCTACTTGCCAACTACTACTACTTGTAGCGAATAATAGAGTTTTTTCCAATATTGATAGTTATTTGTTGATTAATTCGTAATAAACGATGTAGAAAGTGAAATTCTAAACAATCTATATTTATATGAGAGAATCATTGTAAAATTGTTTGATGATGTAGTGGCCTGATAAAAGGGCTGGCGTCACGACGACGTAGGTATGAATGACGCCACACGCAATAACATTCCCTTGACTCACTATTAGTATTAACGTCGCGACATAGGTCTAACTATCATTATTTTTTTGCAACCCGCCAATCATCAGTTATTTATCAATATTTTGAAATTGAATACAATCAAATATCAGTAGAGTATTAATGAAAATTTACTATATCATTCGATGAATAAGTATAGCCGGAAGAGAATAGAATATAAAAGGGGATTCTTTTGTATGATATCCCTATGTTTTATTTTTTCGTTACCTGGTTAGGGTTGTTCACAGACCGGCGTCAGGCCGGTAGAATCGTCGGCGTCATTAAGGTGAGTCATAACGATGCCACCCGTCGTGACGCCTCCTCCTCCTCCTCCTTCGGAACGTATTCTCAGTAAATTGTTCCACTGATTCAACTAGAATTTTTCTATTTTGTTTCGACGTGATTTTCAATGTTTGAAAAGGTAAAAAACGTAAGTACGCGGCCAACATCGATGTTGTCATCGTTGTTGTTTGCTGGATAAATCCAGAAAGGAAAATGTTAGTAGTGTGCAGCCCAGTCGGCGATATGCATATTTGATATGATTTTAATGTGTCTAGAGTCGTAAGCCTCTTATGTGGCATATTGCTGTTGTTGCTGTTACTGCTGCATTCGTCCTATGAATAAATTATATCAAATATCTATCAAGAGCTTGCTCGAAAAGCCGATCAGATTGGTCCTTTGATGTGTGCACAATCACACGCGGAATCTCACTATAACGTATACTTTTATATTATATAATATTCTATTTTGATACAGGTAGTGGGCAGGTAGAAGAAAATTGGAAAGTTCGTATTATTTTCCCTACAACCGATGAGGAAGTCATTAAATAATAATTTTGTGAGAGTCAAGACTTCGTGTCGTCTCCCTTCGTTCTATCACTATTTTCTACATGCTCTTATATAAAATAAGCTATATACATACTTTAAAGGTAAAAACAACTTGATTTCCATTGTAGAAGAATTTCAGGACTTCTTCATCCCTTATTTGGCCACCTTGGCGGTTTTAATCTATGCCGTGTGGTTCACCTGAATGTTCTCATTTTTTTTTGGCAACCCACCCTATTCGGCGAGCGATTTGAAAAATATTTCCAGGATTTTCAGGATAGTCCCTGGAGACCCTTTTTGTTTTGGATAAGACTCCCAACATTGATTTATTTCGTTTCTCTCCATTGCATACTAAAAAAATGGGAAACATTTCCAACGGCTCCAGAATAAGAAACATCGAGTCATTCTACGCCAATCTAAGTGTGCAGCTAGTTTTCAAAAATCGCAACATTGTTCAAAATGAGCATTTTTGACCAACTTAGCAATAAGTGTCTAACTTTGCTAAAATGTTCTGCAGGGACTACCCTAAAAAAATTTTGAATAATTTTCCATCCGCTTACCAATTAAGATGGGTTTCCATAAGAACTAGGAACACTTAGCTGGACCACTAGGTAAATAATAATAATCATAACTAAAGAGCACCTTTGTTTTTGCAAGTGATTCTATTTTTTGGCTATTCAATGAGCAACTTCTAAGGCTTTTTGCTAAGAATTTCCATGCCAAAAAATTGTCAATACTTTCTTCACAGAAAATAGAGGTTGAGGAGTACAAAAATTTCTTTCTAGCATGTCGTACTTTTTCTTTACTTAAGTCGTATAGATTCTTAACCAAGAAAAGTAAGTTCGATTCACTTAAACTACTGTTTGATGGTTTCACTCCTCTTATTGCTCAAAAATTGATAATGTGAAACAGTTGTCTTGAAATCTAGATTTCAGTTCTAAAATTTCCGAAATTGTCTCCACCTTTTGAGGACTTAATAAGCAAATTCACTTGAAAAACTTGTTCTTTTAACACAAAAAATCAAAACCTAAATTAAAGCCGAAGATTTAGCTCAAAATGGACTATTAATGGATGATTGATGGACCCAAAATTAACGTACTCGACCGATGTGTCTCCTGAAGGACAAGAATTTTTATTATTTTCGAGCAAAAATGAATTGAAATTTTCATTTTTAGTACTAAAAAATGGTTTATTAAAGTCTTTTTTCAAAAAAATTGTGCGTTAAAGAGTAAATAGCAAAATTTATTAAAATGTAAGAGGAAGGTGGCAATTCGAGTAGCACGAGCTTCTAGGATCATATCACACAAGGCTGCAGACATAATAAGTAGGACTGTGACTATTGAGCTAAAGGTTAGAGACAGAATTGGGTAAATAAAGGACAGAGGGAGATGTTCCAGAAGTGGCAGCAACAATAGGAGAAGCAAACAACAAAGGCAACATGGACAAGAACACTGATAAGAGACGTCAAGGCATGGTACTCACGTACACATTGGCAAGTTAACTTACTTTATGACGCAGTTTTTGTGCGGTCATAGATCCTTTGAGGATGAATTGGAAAGCGTGAAACTGATAGATGTCGACATGGTTGTAAACCCACAACATGTCTTCTTTGAGTGTGAAAGTTTCAGTGGGGAAGAAAAGATCTGAATCAACAGCTGGGGAAAACATTAACGCAGGAAATATCATCGATTTAACGATGGAGAGCCAAGGAGAGCGGGACAAAGTGGCAGAGTATGTGAAATTTTATTAAAACCGAAAATGCAGGAAGAGAGGATGGTATACCTACTCTGATGCATACTCTGAGGACGATCCCACAGGGGGCTTTTGGGCCGATTCCCACTCTCCCAAACGGCACTGGGCTGCCTAGTGTGCGTAAATGCATCTCCCCTGCTTTCGAAAAAGGTCTTAAGATTTAGACTAAAGTTGTCCAAATTTTTTCCCGTTCGCTGCCTAAAAGCAATTTTCGCTCGAAAATGGTGATTTAGAACAAAACTCTCTTGAAACTATATTCGAAAATCCTCCTCAAAAAGGAAGAATCTTTAAAATCGTCATCTCTACGCTTCAGTGACAAAATTGGTTAACGATTTATGACAAAAATGTCTGAAAACCTCAAAAATACAATTTAAGAGCACCACAATTCATTCCAAAAATTATAAGTTGAGGCAAAAATATTTTAAAATTCATATTAGAAGTCTATAAGTTGAAAGTGACCATTAATAGCCACTTTTTAAATAGCAAAATTTGCCAAAGAACTGATGATTTTAGGTAAAAGTCTGAAAATCCTATCTAAAAAATCTACGAATGTCTAAATCTCTTTCGTTACTAGAAAATGTATTGAAGTAGATTTGAGCTCAAAAATTTTCAAAAAAGTTACCTAACAATAAGACCCGATTTTCCTTCCTCACTTAAGCTGCACTTATTGTTAGCTAGTTCATGATGACTTACGTCAGACTAACGGTAAATTGACACACATTTGGATGGGGAGTTAGTTTATTTACCGGTCCCCACTCAAATGCCTGTAAATGCATGCTTATGTCAATTTAAGGCAAGTTCTTGCTAAGATGAGCTTAAGTACGGGGGAGAAGAACCGGGGCTAAATCGTGTCTCCACCTCACTTTCATCAAATGTTCCGCTATCTTGTTCAGTCTGATGAGTCGAAAATTGCTATCAACATTCAAGCATTAATGCTACAATTTCAGAACTATTTAAGCATGTTATACTGTCAACAATGAAATCGTTAATTAATTGTTTTTTTTGTGTGTTGAAACTACTATCGTTAGTCGTCCGACAAATAGTGTGGGAACGTTATTTTCAGCTGCCTTTCACGAAGATTACAACACTCTGGGGATGCCGCCGCACGTGTATTAATACAGAGTAGAAGTGGGTATGTTATAAAAGCCACGCGTCCAAGCTTATTTTATTGAATTGCAGCACCAATATACAGTCTGTGTGTGTGCCGCCTTTCAATCAACAACAATTCCCTTATTCAGTCCCTGTTTAGTCACAATTATAATTGTGATACACCCTTACAAATTCTAACTAGTAATAACGACATACAAACGAAAACAACAACAAATTCCCATAGAAATCGAATTTTCACTAGGGAATCAATTGAATTTCGCATCATACATCTATTTTAATTATTTAAATTAATTATTAAAGATCCACCATATATATATATATATATATATATATATATATATATATATATATATATATATATATATATATATATATATATATCGAAAGAGAGAACGGGAATAATTAAGACCATCTATACTGTAGCAAATAATTAAATTTCACAATTCTAACAACTTTACAGCTAATTATTTTCTATTCATCGTCGATTATAATTTTCAATAGAACATCAGAATATTGCCGTATAAATGTTTAAATCAATTCCACATTTACAAACAGTGTGACACAAATTTGAGATGATAATTGAATTTCTGAAAATCGCCCTGAAAACATCCCATCGTCTCGACAACCCCTCAAGTTGCCATTATAATAGAAAAAATCATCTCAAAATATTACCCTTATAAGTACTGTTTAATCTAAATATAAATCGATTCGTTTTAAAATTTGCATAAAGTCAATCAATTTCTAATTTTCATATATTGATAGATTCGTTGTTTTGTTGTCGATCACGCAAATGTCGTGGTATTTTTTTTTTGTGACAATTCCGTTCACTTTGTCATCGTCTTTATTGTGTGTGTCGACTTAATTTTGAATTATTTATGTTTAATTGAATTTTTATTAGAAATTTTTAATAAAACACACTCGACTAGTGGACTAATAAAGTTAATATTATTTGTTAAAAAGTGTTCTCCAGTATTGCGCCAGTATAAATGAACTTGTTGCTTGAATAATTAAATTTTTCGTTAGACTCCCATAAAAGTCTTGGAAATTAATTAAAATACACAACAAGATTGCATTTTCAATATAACTTCAACAACTTATACCGACTTAATAATATTTAGAGGAATTTCAGTTAATTTATATCCTACATTAGTAGTTGTTATATGATATTGTATTTAGCCTGAGGTTCAAGTGCATTAAAATATCATATAACTACAATATTATTTATTATAAATTATAATATAATAATAATATTAGTACACGATTCATAAACAAGATTTTCTACATTGATATTGATCAAAATTTTTGAAATTTCAAGTCAACGTCCGTCTTTGAATATTTGTCCGTTAGTCGTGAAAACAATAAGGGGAGGATTTACCACCGGTATAAACAGGTGTGATCAATAATGAATCACCCCCTAGATTTTTGATAGAAATCGTTGAATCACCACTATTTTAACATCTTAAATTCACCAAATTACTGATATTTTTCGTGAAAATTTAGTAAAACTATGCGGAAATTAATTATGATGGTATAGTAGTGGTGGATATCTCACCCTAGCCTTATAAAAACCACCTGCATTATCTGTCGTTGCTAGATTTCGGAATTACCTGGAGCAGATGTGTACATTGTGACGTCAATGGACAGATGTCCATCGTTGTTTTTTTTTTTGTTATTGTTGTTGTTTTGCTTTCTATTAGGGTAGTTTCCCGTTGATTATCGGCCACAACCACTAAGTAGATAAAAAATAAGCCACGCGAATTAATTTATATGCCTCGATAAGTATTATTATTATTATTATTATTTCTGTAAAAATAATATTTGTGCTTAAATAGCGTAACATAATTAGTTGATGTCAGGAACTGATACAATAAGCCTGCATCTCTGTTAGAGGGTGAAAATCTGTTCAATCACACTCTATATGTACTATACCGCCATATGGCCACTTATATGATCATCGAATTCTATTGAATCACAATCACTTTTATAAAGGCCGCTATTTGCAATGTTCTGGAACGTAATCCTGTACAATTCGATATGTAGAAAAATTAATAAAATCGATTAGCTATAAGTATGTATAAAGAATTCTTATTGCGTTTCTATTTACTTTTATTATCTTTATAGTAGGAAATGATGGGACATGTGTGTTAAAATTTCAAGTCTTATCAGAAACATATCATGATGCGGGTTAAAATAAGTGTTGTTTTTATTATTATTTAAAGAGAACCTTTACTATAAGGGGAATTGCGTATACTATTCAATTGGGTAATGAACCCTTCAAGGTTCTTTTATTCAAGCAACAAGTGGGTAGTCTCAAGATTAGATTGTAATAGTTCCACTTAGAAGAATTGGAACAGAATCATCCCTTATTTTTTTGGTAATAGCAAGCTTCATATCATCTTTGTATAAAACATGTATAGATGTGAAATATTTTCTGGGTAACTAACAAATAAATTTTATAATTAACATAAAGTAACAATTGAATGAACAACTGGCAAAATTTGCATATATTTGTCGAAAAACGTACACTCACGTCATAGAAGGTGACACATACATTTACACATAAACACATATACACACGTCATGGCATGTGTGTATTATAATAGTTGTAGATGGGGTGCTACCCCACTAGACAGCAGCTGGGCACGTGTGGAACTCGTCCCCTTTTTTTCAAAAATCGTACGCACACCTGGCAACTTGAACAATCACCCAGTGATTACACGTATTCACCGCTATATCGATAGTGTTCGTTTATATCGAACAAAATAATAATAATAATCTGGAAATAGACTGGCAAGACAGGAGAAATCGAGAAAAAATCAGACACGTGTCTGAATTCGGCTCTAAAGGCACGTGTTTAAACTATTGCACTTTCTTTATGATTCATGCTTTGAAATTACGAAGGGGAATTCCTTCAAGATAGCGACTACAGTATTACCACCTGTTCGACTAACACACTTCCTTGCTCCTTGAGGACAGGTTCTTCAGATAAGAACCCTCGTGTTTGTGTGACGTCAATACGGTGACGTTGGCCCTATTCAAGACGTAATCTTTTAACGGTAGCAGAATATATAAATCGAACTTGTTATAATTAGTAGATTAGATGACGTGACTCAAGACAATTACCATTCACCCCCGCATAATTCATATTCAATTTACTTAAATGTTACAGGAAGAAATCGTGGTTTGTTTTATCTACAATAAATATAAATCTTGGACTTTAAAGCACCCAAGACTCTTCTATTTAGTGTTATTTGATAGTATCATTAATATTTCAAACGATTTGAAATGGGTTTTAAAAGAGGATTTTGTATAATTAAATTGGCGCATCCACCATTTTTTACATTTAAGATTCGTTGTATTTTGATTTTTTCCGGATCTATTCATGATTATCCCATATGTGAATTAAATCTGCTCGCCTATACAGAGAAAAAGAAAGACTTGAAGCCATATGGGCATTTATACATGTCTGTATAAGCATTAAACCATAACCAAATACATTTTTCACCCACGTTGTTTGAGCATAAAACCCCATAATCAAATTCTATATCAAATATAATTTCCGTCCAAAACTATTAGGGGTTGTATTAGTGCTAGTAGTAGGTCTGGTTAGAAATAGAGGGTTGAATATGTGAACCTTAAAAATCGTAATCCACTCGACCATCTCTAATGGAACGTTTTTAAACAATGTTTACTTGACTGGTTCAGATGACAGGTATCGGGATTGTTTCTATTTTCTCTTCTACGGTGGTAAGATTGATTGTATCGACCATAAAAAAATAAGTAAACAACGCAATGATATAAATTTTTTCGTCGATTATTACATCAACTACTATGTGGAAAATGTTTAGCAATAAGGATCGGAATTTGTCACTTAACAACTCAATTTCTGTTGCTATCTATTCCCTTCCTTCAATATTCTTATCCGAATTTTTGCTATAACCACAACATACATAGAGGAAAGAATGCAACAATTTCTCCACCCCATTTCTATTTATGTGTTGAAATTTATTCGTGGTGTTCTTCTCCTTCATCTCTGTACTATATTAGATCGGGTCACCACCCTTTTTGATGTTTGTCCATGTACACAATACGTTGAAAAAATTCGAGAAACACCACCGGTTTCCCGGCTGCAGCTGCGGCTTCTTTTGTTGTAAACCTACTAAGGGGTGAAAGGTAAAGGGTGCCTATATTTACAGCACGCGTCATCATTCCTGCTCATTCCTTTCCCCTATTGTACCTCATTTCTGTATCTCACCCGCCGATGTATTACCTGTAGTAGCCAGCCAAGTCTGTATTAATTAAGTCAATGATGAATTCGATTAAATATCACCCTTATTCTCTCAACAAACCTTTAGTTTTATTTTTAAATTCAAAAGAAAATTAGTTACCATTAGAATGATACAGGTTAATAATAATAATAGGGGATGTTTCTGTATTTAATAGGGTGGAAATCTTTGGAACAACCCCTCAAAGTCACCGTCCATTGATTGTTCAACATCCGTATCGTTTTAAAGCATGTTCAAGGCGTTTAAAGAGAACCCCTCTAGATTTAGATTGAGGTGATTTCAAAGGAACACACCTTAAGAGGGTGCCTTATTATTTCCATACAATGTGACACCTGTTGCCAGACGAAATCAGGTGTTACAGACATTACTTCTAATAAGACGTCCAATTAAAGGGATGATTTCGAAATGTTTCCTGTGGATATTTAAAAAAAAACATAACATTGATAACCGTTGAAGCAATTAAACGCAAAACGCATATAAGACTTCATCGTATTTCCCCCAAGTGTTTATTCATTTAGAGGGTGTGTATGTATAGCCATCTGCTAGGGAATCCTATTAATGATTTATTGTTTATTTGGGAAAAAATGACCGTTATATGTGTAAATAAAAAAAAATCAACTGTATAAAATCCGTTAGATTGAATTTTTCTGGACAACTAAACATCTTTCTTTTTCTCATCAAAAATTGTACATTACTACCACCACCAATAACCATCCAGTTTCTTGCATTTGAATAGGGTTGGGCGGAGTTGTTTGCTCCACCTAGCGCAAGCTTTCTGTTACAAACAAGGCGGAGTAAAAGAGCTGATTGGAAGTTGAGCTTATAAGTAGAGCTTTTACGTTGAATTTTTAGTTAAAGTGCAATGTTTAGATTCAGTTGACTGTTGTACATTTCGAGGAATGCCTCGTGTTTTTTACCAACATGAGATGGAATTCGCTGCAACAACATTTCGAAATCATCCAGCTTACATTCAACCACCATCATCGGCAATAACAACAACTAATCACCATCAGACAGTTTTGCAACGGCTTGGTTTAGAATCACATTTCTTATCATCAACAGCTGTACATTTACAACAATATTTACGGTATTCTGAGCCATTGGAATTGACAGCATATCCATTGGATTTGAGTTTGAAGAGCCAAAGTCCGATAACACCACCATGTACACCGTCGCCGGGCATCAAGCGTAATCAATCACCAACAATTGAAACATCAACCAAGAAGAAACAAACACCAACCAACAACAATAACAATGGTAATAATAATAATAATAACACACCAAGAAAGACGAAAGTTATAAGAAAATTGAATTTCGACGAAGATAATAGTTCACCAGTTTCTGGTACAATTATACGTGAATTACGTCCAGATGAGAATTTAGTTGTACGTAAAGGCGACATTGATCCAGCTTTTAATGTCGTTGAAATCACTGAAGAGGCGAAAGCTGAATTGGCAAAAATTGAAAATCACATCGGCGATTACGTATGCCGTTTATGTAAAGAATTATACGAGGATGCATTCGGTTTGGCACAGCATCGTTGTTCACGTATTGTACATGTTGAATACCGTTGTCCTGAATGTGATAAAGTCTTCAATTGTCCAGCAAATCTGGCATCACATCGACGCTGGCACAAGCCACGACCAATTAAAGACAATCATAAACAAGACGATTTGGATAAGAATCATGATAGTAATGGTGATACGAATATGGAGCAGTTTCCTTGTGGTGAATGCGGTAAGAAATTTCGACGTATTGCATATTTAAGGAAACACCAAAGTGTCCATCAAATCGAATGACAACGGCTAGTACCTGTTGTCGTCCGGCCGATACCGAGAATGCCACCGAGATTGTGGCGGCCACCACCGTTACCACCAGCCGGTAGTACCACCAATCCGGTTATTGTTAGTACTACCGATGGACACTTGTCGAATATTACGTGGCTGAATCAATTTTAAACTAGTCATCAATCTAGTCGTTAATTGTAAGTAAAAACCGTACTATCTAGTCATTTTAACAGTACAAATTTTGATTTTATCAATCTAGTCTTATAATTTTGCCCAAAATCGATTCTAGTCTATCTATCTATCTAGTCGTAGTTTGTAAATTTTAATTTTAAAGGCTGTATTTTTAAGATTTGTGATATAGATTAAACTATTTAAGAAAAAAAATCAAAAATTCTAGTCTTTTCTCTACTAGTTTAGTGCCAAGTAAATAGTGTGCAAAAATTCAGTGCGCTCGCACAAATTCTACGTCTTTTTCGTTTTAATTTTTGTGATTTTTCTATATTTAATTATTAAGTAACAAAAAATATACAGTGCGGGCGAGGGAAAAAGTTTGCAATAAGCTTTAAGCAGCAACTTGAAGCCACACTATAAACAAATTTTAATTATTATAGAAATTAAATTTCCAAAATAAATATTGGAATCAAATTGTGAATTATTAATGCCATTGTGAATATGTGTTTTATAGATACAAAAAAAATGGGACTTTTGCCAGTATTTAATTAAAAAATATTTAAAAAATAAGTAGATTTGTTGATAGCTTAGAAAATTGTAAAGCACTATAATTATTAATTATTATTCTATAAATTATCGTTTATTTTATTTTTTTATTTTGTAAATTAATTAAAATGGAGCGAGTGTTTTCTAGTCAAGAAAGTAGTGAATCATAGGCAACAAATTCAAATAGTTTTTGGTAGAATTTTACGCTATCTTCTACTCAAAAACTTTGAAGATTTATTGATCTCTGCCTATGAACAATTTAGATTTATAAGGATAATTATGTACATATATTATTTGTATTATAATTGCTGTAAACTTTTATGTATATAGAAGTTATTAATTAATAAAGACAATTAATTATTATGCGACAATTTCCGTGATAATACGCCCAATTTTTAAAAAATCACGCAAACCGTTTGAAGAATCCTGTAATTATACTGTGCGACATCTACCGATGAAGGACCAAATTAGTATATAGGTAAGATAAAGGGGTCCATCCACATAGAGTTCAGCTCGAGATTATTCCAATGATAATGTCAAACTTCTCAACTGTGTTTTGTTAAAGTTCAGGATACGATTTGAGGCAGTAATTTTTAACTTTGAAAATTTTGAAAATTTCGGGAAGTTATTGGTTTTACCCCGATTTTCGAAAATTGAATTTTCAGCAGATCTCGACGTTTTGGAGTCCCAGTAAGCTATTTTGACTATTTATGCGAGGGTGTCTGTATGGCTGTATGTGTGTGTGTGACAGAGAGAGTATGTAAGCAGCTCATAACTTTTGAACGGATTCATGGATAGAAACACTCTTTACGGCATTCGAAACAGTTCCACTAAACTTAGATTTCATGTAGATTTGGACCGATTCGGCCCGATAGGTTTTGAGAAATCCCAAAAACACCGAAAACATTCGTTTGTTAAAATCATGTTTTTTCAAAATAACTATTGAGCTGCTATACCGATCGATTCCATAATCTAATCAGCTCTTAATCTTAGCTAATGAACGATCAAAATCGGTTGATTCGTTCACGAGTTATCGTTGTCGAAAAATATCGAAAAAAGTGTTTTTTAAACATAACCTCAAAATTACTCAACCAATCAAATTTATACTCCTCACAATAATTTTGGAGCTTCAGAAACTGTGTCGAATACCCCAAAGCTCGTCAAAATCCGTTGATTCGTTCGCGAGATATCGTTCTCGAAAAATATCAAAAAAAAAGTTTTTTCAACATAACCTCAAAATTACTTGACCAATTAAATTTGTACCTTTCACAATAATTTTAGAGCTTTAAAAACTTAGCGGGAAGTTTCAGGAATGACCTACAGGGTCAACCGCATTCCAGATTTTTATTTCTTCCCTCCCAGTTAGATGCTAAAAATCTGAGATACAGATAGGTGCATGGAAAAAGTGACGATAGTCATGATAGGCTGTGTAAGTCAGGCTAATGAGGAAGGTCCTTATAGAGTCTAGCAGGTCAGAATTGGAAACGAAGGATATTAAATAAAAAATAGTAGACAGGAATAATCTTGCTTATTTATAGAGCCTTACATGGCTTCACAATCTTTCCTTCAAAATAGAGAAAGTTTGGTTTCCACAACTAAAAGAATGGATGTTTCTCGCTCAAGAATCGCCACTTCCTCATTTGCTCAAAATTGTATGATATGCAAAGATGCACGTGAAATTTAAAAACTGAACTTTCATTGGATGGGAGAATTTAAGGGATGTTCAAGAAAAGACTGGTTTACACTATATCATGATCGTGTCCCAGTTGTCGGGTTTCGCTTACTACGAATCAGTCGTTTTTCTGTGTTTTTTCTATTGAATGAGCATTGTAAACAAGAGTTAATTAATATTATGCACTGTAATTTTTAGTTCTTGTACCTATCTCAACTACCTTTCTTTTTCTCTGTCTTCTTCTTATTTCTCTATATTTCCTTATTCCATCTTCACTCACCTGTATTTCTTCCTTTCACTCTTTACTGCCATTTTTTTTTTTGTCTGTGCCTTTCTTTTCTTCTTGTCTTTTTTCTCACCACCCTTTCTTATCCTTTCTCATTTCCATTTCATTTTCTCTATCTTCTGTTCTCTTTTCCCTTACTCTCTCTATCACGCTTCGTTTTCTCTATTTCCCTTCTGTTATTTTCTGTCTCACTTTTTATAATAGCTTGCTTAGAGAGTCGGTTTTAGTCGACTGAAACTCAAAGTAGCCCACTTGTGATGATTAATTCTGTCAACATTCGAGAATCTATCTTTCTCACTCACAATTTTTATTATTTGTTTATCCCCAGTGTATCTCTTGTGGTTGCCAGATCTGTATATCAACTACTACAATGCATGGACAGCTTTAAGCACAACTTTTAGTGTATAACTGATTGCCTATCGCGGCACAACGTATTTTATACCCGATACCCAAATGAGTTCCTCTTCAATAATTGATTTATTCACCGACAATCCACTGTAATGTAAAAAATTGATCTCTGATGATAAGAAAAATATAGGTTCATTTTTGATTCTAAATTTTCCCTATTCTGCAAGTTTAAAATTGATTTATTAATTTATAGCGAATTTTATCTGTGCAATATTGGTCGAAAAAGTCGGATAAAAACCACCCACACTATCAACAAAAATATGCCGTCTTTATCAATATTTCGTTACACAGTTACACTATATTAAGTTTATATTCTATTGAATTCGAATAACAAACAGTAAGAAGAATATAATTGTTAATTGTTAATATTGTTGTAATGCAAATGACAAAGGAACAAATAAAGAAAAAGCAGAGATTTTAGGTCAAATCGTATACTGAGATGATAAGACAATTTGTAATTGGCACAAATTCCATTCAACTGATAAATCTTCTTTATATCCGGTAGCGTATTCATTCAGTAAAATATTGACTATTTGGCCCCGGGCGAACCAAAAAAAAAAAATGATAAGCCCGGTATAAAATTGAATTGAACAGTAGCGGAACATCAATATTTTAGTTCCTCAGGAAAAATTCAATTTGGCTTTCTTTCAATTGAATTGAAATAATGAAATGATAAATTGATAAGACAATGTTTTATTTTTAGGTTTTAAAAATTATTTTTCTTATAAATTCACTATCAATCTTCGAACTTAAGGAATAGAGGATGAGGTTCATTATGGTTTTGCTAATTGCAATCTAGGGCACGTTTACTACTTTTTTTGTGTAAAGACAGGATCTTAGAGCTTCGAACCGTTATTGTTTTCGTTCCGGTTCAATTAAAAAAAAATACTATCGGTTCGGTTCCGGTTTTCGTGCATGCAAAAATAACGGTTTTATTCGGTTTTCTAAAATTTTTCTATTTTGCTCTGAAAGTACAACCCCTAAGAGCCTATCCACAGGGTAGTCATCTTAAATACATAACAACCCTTACGCAGGTGATTTTTATTTAGTAATTTTCAATTAGTTGAAGAATTTTTATGGTGATATATGCTCTAATGTGGGGTAGAAAATCTCAAAAATCGTAAAAATAACAAAAAAGTGTGGAAACTCGATTTACATATTTTGATAGCCTTAGCAAAACTATATCAACTACTCCTAGTTTTCAAACTACTAAAAATAATTGAGCCTTTACAGAGATATTTGAGAAAAAAGCTGAATTTACAGGGGTATTTGTATCCCTTAAGCTTGAGTGTGAGCGCTAAAATACCCCTATATGTATATAAAAAAACATCGAAATCAAGAGTTTTGGCCTCGATAGTTTGGAAGTTCGTGTTAAGTGCCCTGAAGTACCTTTTGCTGACACATTCCCGGAGCAGGAAGAAAAAGGAGATAAAAAGATAAGAAAGATCGTGTTAAGTGGTATGCTTAAACCGAAAAAAACCGTTTTTGGTTTCGGTTCAGCTCTGGATTTTGTTCCAGGCAAAGTTTCAGTTTTTTCCGGTTCGAAGCTCTCCTTATGACAGTGCTTGCTTGTTTTTGCTGTACGGTAGTTCCGCCACTGGTGTAGAGAATAGGCGCAAAAAGTGTATAAATAGAACACGCACACACATACATTAAATTGTAAAATATTATTTTATGGGAATATATCATAGAAGATTAATTACACACGAGGTAATGTAGGAGTATGGGAAGCTACAATGATAAGCAGCTTCCTTTTGTCATTTCCGTCCTAAAGAATCTGAATTTATGTATTAAAAACTATCCATTCAAGAATTAACGAAAAATATCACGAAAAAAAAAAGAATTGAACTATAAAATTTTCTTGTAAATATTGAAAATTTCCAAATAGATCAATTCTAAACTAATGTAAATATTATGGCTATAACGATTGAGATTTATTCTCTTCCTGATTCCAAGAGACCAATTGGAATAACAGGTGTTCCGATTTTTATCTCATTTCTTCTATTGTTATACAATTCACATACCGTTCCGGCGATTCGACGCGATCTATAATACAATAACATTATGATAAATGATGTATCCAGTACAATCGCCAGATGTGTGTATTTTTCTAATTGGTGTATGTTTATATTATTAATATTTTCCGGATATGTATGAATATTTTTGATTAGATTCCATTTTCCTCTTATATTTCCAGAAATTCTTACACAATAAAATCATTATTGCAAATTTGTTTTCTTGTTGTTGTCGTCAATATGGTGGTCATTATACAGGGTGTCCCGTAGGTCGCGCATTTCCTGCTAAGGGATGAAATTCTAAGGTGAAAATTCCTGTGCCATTTTTTATCTGACGCACACATTATTAGTTATTAATTAAATCATATAGCCAATCAGCTGCTCGATATAGTAAGAAAAAGAGAGAAGGAAAGAGTCTTGACGGTAGGACGTAGGAAGCGGACCAGTTAGCAGGCTGGCGCGACAGCCGTTCAAAGTAAGAGAGCACCTGATTGGCTACATGATTTAATTAATAGCTAATTACCTGTAGGTCAGATGAAAAAATGTTAGAGGACTTTTCACCTTAGAATTTCATCCCCTATCTGCCCCTTAGCAGGAAATGCGTGACTTACGGGACAGCCTGTATGCGTTATCTACAATTTCAGATGCACAAGAAGTCATGCATTGAAAATTAACGAAATTGATCTTCAAAAAAAAAAACCGAAAAATCCAACAATATTCTTTCATAATGTGGTAAATTATCGTGTGTACAGAACGTTCCACTTTAAAAAACCACTATGTTGTCATTTATTTTTAATAGAAAAATCAACAATTGCAAGTGTTTGTAAATAATGCAATAATGGAGAAGATAAAAATAAAAATAATACATTTGTATTGACTTTCTTTAATAATTATTTAGTTTGTGTGCTTTTCGCGAAATTGATTGCAATTGCCAGCCTTGAATTTAAGGCTCTTCTTCTCCATGAAAACAAATTTCCTACAATAATAATAATAATAATAACAACAACGTTGATTATTAATTAATAATATTGTGCAACTAGATTCTATCTTCTACTAATATAAAAAAAACATACAGATACAAAAGGGGGTATATCTCTGTTTATAGTGAGGATATATATAGAGGTACTCTAGTACCAGACGGACCATTTCGGTTGTCGTGTTGTACTGCGAAAGCGGTACCTACTCTTGTCTCATATTATAGATGAATATTTGAATATATTGAGAGATAATAATAATAGTGTGACAATTCTTTATATAAACGATATTTTAGTTTTGGTTAATTGATTTGTTGTTGTGTTTATTAATTTTAATTGATATTTTAATTTGAACTGAAAAAGTGTGTTATCGATTAGTGTACAAAAGATCGAAGGGATGCGGTCCATTTTCAGGCGACACTTGCTGTAAGTAATCGCTGTTTTTTATTAATTTTTGGTAAAATCTTAATTGTGTCTATCACAATTCCGGAACATTTCTCGTTTCGTTCTGATTTTCCAATTGATAATAGTCAAAATTTTGAATAGTTGCGATGGAAAGTGAAAATTGGAATTCAATAGAAAACCAGCCGTTTTGACAAGTCCCGTTCGGTGTATACATCCAATATTTGTCTAGTATTTAGTATTGGACAATGCTATTTTGTCAACAACAGACGACGACAACAACAACGAATTATACTGCATATAGTTTTGAAACAGAAGACTGAAAATATGCCGCACAATCTGGAATGTCAAGATCTCTCTCTCTCTCTCTCTCTAGGTTTCTTATTCTCGAATCTATATGTCCCTCTTTGTTGTACTTATTCAATGGGGGGAAAAAGGGCACTGTGTTTTGTTATGTTTGTGTTGTTTTCAAGCTATCGTCGTCTATTCAATTTCTTCTTCTTCTTGTTCTTCTTTTCATCGTTGGCATCTCTCCTCCACCGGATGATATCGTATTACTAAAGCTTTTTGCATGATTGGGACTGACCATCATCGTCACCACCACCAAGGCTGTGATCTTGATTGAAATGAATTCAAATTTTCAATGGACATTCAATTATATTTAGACAACAAATGAAATTATTCATCATGTGTGTCTGTGTGTGTGTGCTTGTGAAGTTTATTGAACTAACAGCATGCAAATTATGATTGATGTAGGTATACGAAATTGATACAACGATCATGTTCCCGAAAAATAAAATATAAGAATAGATATCCGGAAGCTAATTAATCAAAATGGTACGTGACTTGCCCACGATTAAAACAACATAGCGACAACAACAATAACACATTTATTAAATCGTTTTTAATTATGTATTTCAACAATGAATGATTCTATTTTTAAGCTCGAGGGTTGTTGGATGGAAAACTTTCCAAGCATTGGGAGATTTACAAATTCTACGAACTATCAAATCAACAATCATCATCAAATTTTCCAACACTAGTTAATTATCTATAATCTATAATTATAAATAAAATAACAAAATTTGAAATAAGATCAGTCGACTATTAAATTCTTAAGTCTCCTATAATTACGATAAATCTATACAGTTCTTTCCTTTCGATTTTCCGTAATATCTTGCTTGAAAACTGTGCAGGTTTATCAGTCGAGCCAAACTACCAGATACAATCGAGAAACGATTAGATTTATCTGCACAGTTTAAACGTAACAATACTAGATGCAGTTAAACCGATTTTCCTCAAGGGAATCGTTGTGTGCATGGCGGAGAGGCCAGCCCGACGAGATCCGGAAGGAGCGCAAGGTATTTTTCCCCAGGTTCCGGCAACCCTACAGAATGAAAATGAGAATAAGTAAACTAACGTTCTGTTTTGTATTTTTCATAATTTTAGCTATACCGTAAGTCTGTAATTTTTATGGAATTCCTGCTATTGGGCAAGCGATTCGAATAATACACATTTAAAGATTTGTAGAGAGTCCCCTGGAGATCATTTGAGCAGAATTAGAGCCTCGTAGCTCATTTGGAAGTTGGTCAAAAAAAGCTTGATTTAGATAACGTAAAACGGCTAAAGATTCCCCCAACATTGATTTTTTTCGGTTTTTCTCCCCATTTTCTTCTGTAACCAATGGCAATCATTTGTATTTTCTTTTTAGAATGCTGTGGAGAAAAACCAAAAAATCAATGTTGGGAGGATTCTTAACTAATTCTAAAGATAAGCTATTTTGCCTGTGTAGCTCGTTTTTGAAAATCGCAACACTGTTCAAAGCAACAATTTTTTGACCAACTTCCAAATGAGCTACGAGGTTCTAACTTTGCTAAAATGTTCTCTAGAGATTGCCTTATAAACTCATCAAATGTTATCCGAATTGCTCGATTATTTTGGTAAGAACGGTGAATTCTATAATTCTATACCGGCCACTCTGTATAAAGGTTGGGAGTCAGACTAGATCCGGAAAATCGAAGAGAAAAACTGTACAGATTTATCGTCACGTGTATCGGGGACTTTAGGTGTTGTTTTCTACACTTTGTTCTTAACATTTAACACAATGTCTTCTTTCGCAACAGGTGTGTTGCTATTGTTGTTGTTGCGTTGGTTGGTGCCAATGCACCTGTACCTAAAGGCACCGGTAGCGACCTTTAATGTTTATTTAAAGCAAACAAATCAAAATAACACACACACATATTGGTTGTCCAGTAAACGGTAATTGGAAAAACTACCTGACCTCCTAGTTGGAGCTTTTGTGTCAGTTAACTCGTGCCAATTCTTACAAAATTTCAACAAAACGACCAATTTTCCTGCTCTTTAACGTATCGTTACATGAAAAACCTTATTATCCGTTTATTTATTTAAGCTTACGGTATAGAATCAGTTAATTTATATAGTTAACTGTTAAATTGTTGATTATAACAATTGAGCTTTGCTTTTGTTTGTTGTTAATCCTTTGATTGAAACACAAAAATTGTATAAAATAACTATCTGACCATAAAGAGAGAGACTTGTTGAAAATTATCTACAATTTCCCTTCTATATAATTTAGTTATTATTACCAGTTGACTTTATGGATAACAATCTATACACTAACAAGATAAATCATTAAAAATCTTATTCAAATGGAATAAGGGCCAAGGTTCTTGAACTTGATGGAACAGAGTCGATTATTGTCTGCCATCCACACACACACATACACAAACATAAAGATTGTCGTATAATTTTTTGTTGTTCCTGTTTAAGTAAACGATATGTGAAACAAGTGTTTCTACAAAGCTTTATGGGGGTGTGGTTGATTGTATATACAACGAAGCAATTAAATGAAGCAATAAAATCGTCTCTCTTTGTCCAAGGCTGGGGCGGCCGTTAAATGACCACCGTACACAGATCATCGAACAAATCGCCAATCAATTAATACCATTAACAATAATGATGGTGTGTTGTAGATAATAGGAGAAAGTTTCGCATTAAACTCCTCCAGATGGACGAGATGAAGCAACATGTGTTTTATTATTGTAGGATAATTCTCCCATGAGAAATTTGAAATTGTCAAATCTGTGTTTTCTTGGAAGATTCACCATGCAACTATCTTGCTTGTTCTTTGTCACGTCCACTATTATAACGAACGTGTCTTGAATTATTTTCATTACCAACAGAAAAATATAAGTAAATAGATAATTTTTTAAAACTAATCACTGTATTTACACCGAGTAAAGGTAAGAGTTGATCATTATGTTATTACAACTTCAACATTCTTTAGACAAGAGGATGGTGTTGATTAGTAGGGACCGAAAACCAGGCCCTTTTTTGTCGGTTTTTTTTCGATATTTTTATAGGTCTTAATTGGGTATTAGTTGTTATAGAACAGACACGTTTGTTTCTATTCTTTTATTTTAAGAAAAGTAGAGTGCTATAATTCTACTCAATTCATCAACAGCACAGTTAATAATCATTTGTTGACAGATTGACGTGTTATTACTTAATTGTAAATTGTAATGAATTGAGTAATCGATTTTTTGCTTTTCGTAAATATTCAGATTTTATTTCTATTGAAGAATTTAAATTGCTTCTGCCATCGAGACACTCCCAACATAAAACAAGTAATTTTAAGTGGTGGTTTCTATTAAACAATTCTTTTTTTCTTGTGGAACAATAAAATCTTCATGCTAGAATTGTTAAAGTTAATTAAACTCTAAATTGTCCATTAGATTTTAAATAACACAAATGAGAAATTCTGACAAAAAGGAGAGCGCCTATAGAATTGCTGCCATGTCATGATTCTCGTGATTTCGATCAATTCCTCTATCTAAAACATAGAAATATTCCAAGTATTACGAAAAAAATAAATAAATAAAAAAACAGAGATAAACGGCGGTCTGGCAAAGTTCACAGAACTCGTCGAATGGTACTCTCGTGTGTAGCCATTCAACAAAGATTGGGAAGACGTTCGTTCCAAAAGCGAGACTAAATAAAAAACAATACGAGCACAACGAATAAGATGCGTGCCCTCTAGCTAAAATCTACGATGCAAAATGTGCGGCACGTTTCATGTTTTGCAACAATCAATGTGGACCTAATTTGATTCCGTCAAAAATGCCAAGAAAGTGTTTAGCACTTTTTCGTCCAAGTCTACCCCCCGCCGAAACAAAGACGAAAACAACAACCACCGGTCATGGTTAATAAAAAAAATTTCGTTCAAGTACATTGATTACTAAACAACCTTTCTACTCTCTAGTTTTCTCTCTGTGTGTGTGTGTGTGTGTGTGAATGTTTGAAAGAGATATTCGAAAGAAGAAGGTATAATCGTATGGTGGCTTCGTGCCGGCAAAGGTGCAGCCCAGGCCTTGACGATGACTGGACCACACACACTCCTCAAGATCGGTTGAAGTTCTCTGTCCCTTCTTGATGATGATGATGATGATGACGATGACGAAATTAGATTCCAATTTTCAGGGATGGCTGTAATTTCCAAAAATAAAACTCTTCAAAATCGAATTTATAATAGCCAACAATCCATCATGTGCCACAAATTTCCATACAAATCTTTACTAAATCCTCGTATTCAACAATTATTCTTCGTTATTATTAAAATGAATTTAATAAATTCTTATAAATCTTGACACATTCCATATAAAGACCTGCATTATACTATGAGAAGAATATTATTATTACTATTATTATTATAGAAGGGTCTTTTTTTCTATCTAACAAGCAATAATAAGAAAACCTGTCGTGATTAGTGGCTTATTGACGACGATTCAAGAATTCCTATACAACGACAATAAAGCGGCATTAATTGAAATTAAATTGAAATTTAAATAACAATTCATTTTTAAATTATTTACGATCATCTATTGATAAGTATGTGGTACTTTATGGTAAAACAAGATGTAAGATAAATGATTTTTTTTTGTTCATTTAAGCATTCGAACAATAAAATACTAGGTACTTACAAAAGCAGTTGATTGAACATGAGAAAATAGACCTTTACGATCATTCCTCGTTAAAACTACCATTTAAAATGTTCGTTGAACATAAAAGCTGAGAAAAATTTGACCACTCACCATCAAATCTTTATTGTCAAGCCATCAATCCTCCTGCCAAGCAAATTTGATGGTCTATGGATACATTTATTCTTGTTTAATATAAATGAAAAAAGATGGAAATTGTTATCTAAACTTCTTTAGAATATCATGATTTTTATAAAAATTATAACCCAACATAGAATCAGTATTGATGTATTTTATAAAGCAATAAAGGCTGGCCACTCACCATCAAAACTTCGTTATCATCATCACAATTTCACATATATTATTCAATTTGATGATTTGTTAGTTAAGAGAGGAGAATTTAACAATAAAAGAATTAAAAATTAGTATACTAAACTACTTTGATGGTCAGTGGAGCTGTTTATCATTGCAACAATCTATTTCTGGGTTATAGTCTTAAAAAAAATATAGGAATTTGGACACTTCTTAAACTCATAGTAGAAGATTTTATAAGCTTCAGCTTAACTAGAAATAGATTATCATCCTTATTAAACTCATGTAAATAAATAAATTTTGCAAAGAACGTGTATAGAGTAAGATGACCACTCACCATCAAAATTTCTTTAAATCATATTGAATTTGATAGTGGGTAGTATTTTAGAATACTACAAGTGCAGTAGAAACTTTAATACTTACAACGAGTTCATCATCAAAGTATTTTGATGGTCAGTGGACTCCTCTATCCGTCGAGTCTACTTGTTACTTGATTGAAAAACTTGGAGGATTTTCACCGTTTTGTATGACGATACAGAGCGAGATTTAAACTTCCTCAGAATTGCTTATCTAGTCAATTATAGATAGTAAACGAATATATTTCTTACAAAATTGTAGAATAAGTTGACCACTCACCATCAAATTGTTGCTTCAATTGTATTGAATTTGATAGTGTGTATATTTTTAATACTTACAATGAGTGCATAAAAAATATTTTGATGGTCAATGGACTCCTTTTTCCTTCTAGTCTACTTACTGCTAAGTTAAAATGTAATTTTGCCACTTTTTATGACGATACGAATCGAGATTTAAGTTTCTTCAGAATAAGATTGGTGCGGACCTGGTAGCTCAGTTAGTCAGAGCAGTACTGTAGAGTCGTGGATTCGTACCCCAATCAAGATTCCAAACTTTTTTTATTTTTTAGCAGTGATAAGGGTTTAATGTATCTTAATTAACAATAGTTTAATTTGAAATTTGGTCAAAAATGTAGAATAAGTTGAGTAATTACCAAAATTTTGATGGTAAGTGGTGACTTTTCTCTTGACAATATTTCAGTGTATTCTACATGGTACAGATGGAAATTTAATAAATTTGTATTAGACTAGAAAAGGTTAAGATCCCAACGTTTAGAAATATCAGAAAGTTACTATTTAAAGATCAATGATTAGACATTAACCAGACTGTCATTTGCTAAATATGCAGATGCCTGAAATGTTATGTAATTGTTTAGATTCTCTAAAAAAAGAAGGAACCACAAGTTCATTCGCATATACACAAACGACGTCATTATCAAGATCATCAACTGAAATATGATTTTTTTTCCCCCCAGTCTATCTAGTGGTTTTAATCTCCGTTTATATAAATCCTAATAAATTTTTAATCTAAATATAGTTGAGTTGATTATTTATTAACTAGACTTTTATTTATTAAATTGTACAGAGTAGTTTTACATAAATTTCATAGTGCTTTTGTAGTTTTTCAAGCTTAAAGATCAAAAGCTGCCGATCCTAACCAACACTACTTATTATCCAATCCGTCTACACATTCTGATAGTTATCATCTTCACACCCGGATTATTATTATTATTATTATTATCATGCTTAATATTATTAATATTCGATCGTTGTCTATACATTCCCTAAAATCTCGTATCGATCAATGAATATTTAATAAATGTTTTGATTGGTAGATAGAATAAAATCAGTCAATTATAACTAGCAGCATTGTCGCTTATTTGGAGAAATGAATGATTAAATTGATGTATCACTTTATGTAAATGTGAAATGAATTTTCTCAAAATAACGACCTAGTTTCATTCATTAATTTCAAATCTTTAAAGAGGAGTGTAAATAGAAAAGAAAAAACTCGATTTATATCAAACGGATGATCTGTAATTAAATCCAAAGTGTTTTTTAACTAGTGTCATAATTCTTCAACGCCAACATGGTATACGTACATATATATAACATTAAAATAATGACAACGTGGAGCATCAATGATGTTCCATGTAACCCAGTCCCGGTCCGTGAGAATCGCCTGCCATATACGGGGCCCGAGTCACTTTCCAATCATGTATTATTTAACACATGTACGTTTGTAACATTGAACTGGTTTTCTTTAGGTTTCTTGTTCTCTTCGTTCGTTTTTTCGTCTCCGGGCGGGACGGGAAGATGTGTGTGTGTGTGTGTATGTGTAGGATGGGTAATGATGTTGAAGACTTAACAACCGCCGGAAGATGAACCATCACAAGAATCTTTGATGGTCCTTACGTGAATCAACGTAAATCTTGATAGAGTATAAATTGGGTGTAAGCAGTGGTGTAGCTATCGATAAGCAAGATTAGGCAATGCTGAAGGGCTCAGAAATACCTGAATGTTCCTAGTTCTTATTATGACTATTTTAAGAATTTGTAGGATGGTCACCAGAGAACAATGCGGCAAAATTAGAACCGCGTAGCTCCTTTTTAAAGTTGACAAAAAACGCTCGTTTCTGACAATGTCGAGTTTTTCGAAAACTTGTTGTACACTTAAATTGGCTTAGAATTACTCAAGGATTGTTTTTCTGGATTTTATTCTAGAGCGAATAAAAGTATTTTGCAGTTTTTCCAGAACGCAGATGATAAGAATGAAAAAAATGTTGGGTGGATCTTAGAATCATTCTAAATCATCTTAAGTATGCATCTAGTGAGCAAATAAGCTACGAGGTCCTAATTGTGCTAAGATGGCCTACATGAACTAACCTTTAAATCCTTGAATTTTAACCTAATTGTCCGAAAAAAGTAGCTAAAAGTAGGTCGAAATGGCTTTTTAGTAGCTTAAATGTCTTTTTTTCGTCAAAATACGTCGATTTAGCCTATTTAAGCTCGTTTCAGTGGATTTTCTTGGAATTTAGCCAGATGTTTTGGATTTTTTTTAACTAAAAATCGTCGATTTTATGCAAAATGTCTGACTTCTATCGGTAGTAGTCCCTGTTTTATTGCTTTTTTTTTAATTTCGCTTGAACTTTGACCTAATTGGCCGAAAAAAGTAGGTAAAAGTAGGTCTAAATGGCTTTTTAGTAGCTAATATGATTTGTCACAAGAACTATACCCGGTGGTTCATCTAAATGTTCCTAGTTCTTACAGTGATTCACTCTATTTGGCGAGTGATTCGAAATATATTTTAAGAATTTATAGGGTAGTCTCTGGAGAACAATTTATCAAATATAGAGCCTCGTAGTTCATTTGGACGTTGGTCAAAGACGCTCGTTTCTAACAATGACATAATTCTCAAAAACTTGCTGCACACTTAAATTGACCTAGAATTACTCAAGGATTGATTTTTTTTCGTTTTCTGTATTTTATTCTGGAACAAGGAGAAATGTTTTGCAGTTTTTGAAGTTTCTCTGACTCAAAAACTCGCCCAAAATTGATTTTCAAGAGAGGAAAACAAGAAAAGTCAATTTTTGAAGAGTTTTTGAGTCATTCTTGGTTACTTAACGTGTTAAGTTCATTTTTGAAAATCGCGACATTGTCCCAAACAATCGTTTTTTAATTAATTTCCAAATAAGTTACGAGGTTCTAAATATGAAAAATTTTTCTCCAGGAACTGCTTTAAGAAGGCCTAAAGGTTCCAGCTACGCTACTGGGTGTAAATTAATTGTTTTGATTCTTTTTAGTTCCCCTGGATCAAATATGGAAGGGCAGTGTCAAAGTGGGCTCAATTAAGTTGAAGTTTTTTTCTTGAAATATTTTAGCTAACGTAAAAATGTCTCTGAATGATTCACGTTCAAGCTCTAGGTAGCTCATTTAAGCTCATTATGTAATATACTAAAGAGTAGGGAGGCACTTTTATTACGTAGAGCCCCTGAGATTTTCCGTTACGCCACTGAAATCTATGATTAATTCAAATTTATTCCAGTTATTTTCTACCGAAAAAACCGTATCTTGTCGAACAGATAGGTCATGATTATCATTCAACTTCCTAATGAACTAACCAAGTTTAACCACCCCCGCAATCTACTTTATATATCTCAACCCACACTTTCCGTCTAAATTTATAATAGAAATCAACGAAACAATAGAGTACTAACTAATTCTGACTTGTTATATGTGTGTTGTTATATAATAAGCGAAATACAGGTAGTCATAGGTGTAAGCGAGGGAAACCAATAATAAATAAAATTTACCTGAAGCATTTCACTATAGAAGTAACAGGCGAATAGGATTCGCAAACAGTTCAGTCTCACCTGGCCGAGGTAACTGATCGTTATTCATGCAAATTTTACACTATAATCAGATTTTATGTAATCGAACAAATATCGATAATTCGTGTATAAAACGACGATTTATACAAAAAGTTTATTGTAAATGGAACAATTCGGTTATAATGAACACATTGTTGGTTTTTATCCTGTAAAACCATAGGAATAAAACTCTAATAAGACTTTCTATAAATTTCTGCGATCCTAATCGTTAAAGTCCAACGTTAAAAGCGAATTCTGACAGGTGTTTTTTAAATCGATATCTCCAAATTTCGTTTATTACAATTACACAATCTCGATTACGTTAAAAATGCAACTTTCTCTATCACTCTCTCTCTCCATTTATCCCAGTGTCAATGGCGAATCTTGAACTTGACTTTCGCCCAAAACCGAATAAAAACGCCTCAATCCTTTTAAATTTCGTAATCAATCACTGTTTGTATTTAATTATTTTCTAATATTTTTTTTTTTTGATGTGATAAATATGCTTGCGTGCCGCTTGACATGTAATCAAGACACGTTAACAAGTCCCTATATCAACAACATCGTTAACAACGTTTTAAACTTCAATGAGTCTTTAAAGATTCCAATTTTTTGTAAATTTTTAATCAGTAAATAACACCTGAGACACAACTGTATCCTGTTGGTATTTAGATGCAACGAAACTAGCCAGGGTAGGTAAGATCCTGCTATCCCGTCTTAACAGGACACTATCATGTTGTAGAGATTTCCAAGCGAATTTTCCGGGCGCATGTTGCGCACGAAATTTCCCAGCCGTTATCGATCAGCGATGCGGGAAAATTACATAATTTCATAATTAATCGAATTTTAAATGAATTTTTTTCTAATAAGATTTTCGATAAATTCGTCATAAATAATGTAGAAAATTTCGGAAAATTTTACTAAAGTTTGCTTTTTGGAAAATTTCAAAAATCAATATCGTTCTTGTGATAACGAACCTCTGCCATCGTAGACTCTCCTGTTCGTTGCGAGGTAATAATAACCCGAAAGTCGACCTCGTACAAGGTTGTAGGTATTTGTCGTGGATTATTCACGTTTTAAAACGAATTCTGATTGAAAAGTCCCACCAAAAACGCCTTATCTTCAAAGATTGATTGATGTAATCTTTATAATTTCTTAGACAAGCTCTGACTAGAGATTTTTTAGTCGAGATAAAGAGATAAGCATATTTTCCCATGGTTTAATGGGGTGACAAAAAAAAAACAACTGTGCCCTCTTTTCAACTGGCAAATTTCATAAAATTGACTTTTAACCAATTGGAATCTATTACGAAACAAGTTGAAAGTTTAATTACTAAAACCAATTAAAATTGTTAAAAATGCCGGCATTGTTTATCCACTATAATAATTCCTAGAAAATTTAATTTGATTAAAATTTATTTAAAATAAACAATGCTCCAGTATTTGACTATTAATTTATTCATTCCAGTGGTGTAATTATAAATCTTGGGCCCTCAGCAAGATTCGTCAGTTATAAATACAGGGTGTCAGATCTAAGCGCGGTCAATTCTTATGAAACTTTTATTAGTTGATGAACGATTCCAAAAACATTTTAATAATTTATAATGCTGTCCCTGGAGATCATTTTAGCAAAATTGGAACCTCGTAGCTCGTTTGGTAGTTAATCAAAAAAACTCTCGCTTCTACTAAAGTCATGATTTTCAAAAATTTGCTACAAACGTAAAATGACTTACAATTAGAATGAGTCGAGAATCCTCCCAACATTGTGGAAATATTTCGCATTTTTTCTAGAATCACTGTTGGGAAAGTATACGAGTCATTCTTATTGTTAGTTGTTTTACGGCTTTAACTCATCTTTAAAAATCGCTGTATGATCCAAAACGATCGTTTTTTTACCAACTTCCAAATGAGCTACAAGGTTCTACTTTTGCTAGGATAGTCTTTCCCCTACGAATTTCTCGTTAACTAATAAAAGTTTCATAAAAATCAAAATCTTGTATAGTTCTGAAAAGGACAGCAAACGGGGAATAAGTCACGAATGGTGCTTTGTGCTTTAGCCCTAGATGCTTCACTCTGAGGGGCGGAATTTAAGTTGGAGGTTTCCGAACGATGATAATAATAAGAATCTTTGAAAAAAGCATGTTTAAACGATTATAGTCTCTTTTAAGAGCCGATTTGTTGTGTTTTAATTCTCATTTTGAGATAATTTTACTATTATTCATTAATTTCTGTTTTATAACCGTGTAAATGCAGAGTTGCAAGCTTTTAGTCAATTTTTTAGTTGAATTTTGAAATTTTAAGACATTTTTGTCATAAATTATAAATTTTTAGCTAATTTGGGTAATGAGCGTAGAGGAAACACAAATTTAGACGCTTTTAATCGTTTCTTGAGGAGAATTTTTGAGTTTAAGTCTAATCTTTGGGATACTTTTATTCCATGTCATTAGTTTTTAGCGAGTATTGTACTTAAATGGTGAAACGTAAATATTATAAATGTGTAATTATAGTCTCAATTTTAAGAATTTTCCGTTCTAAATCATCAGTTTTTAATAAGATTTTAGTCTATTTTTGAGCTCAATTATCGACTTTTGGCAAAGATTTTCGTACATTTTAGTCTTATGTCAATTTTCTTATAGAACCATAAAAAAGGTGTAAAATCAGTCAATTTCAATTGATTTTCAAGCTGAATTATCACATTTTTCGATTCTTTAACCAAAATTAATTAAGTTATTTTAGATTTTTGGCCCAAGCGCATATTTGACATGCTACCACTTAACACTTGTATGACCAGAAGAAATTTTTGATACGATATTTAAAAAATCCATACCGTCCTCTTACTGGGTCCTCTGCATTATCGCCCCCTTTGTAGTTACGCCACTGATTCAATCTATCGTGGCATTCAATAAGGATAACTAGCCGTCAATTATCTTTAAATTGTTAAAGTCTCGATCTGAACGTAAACCAGTTATCTATAAAGTGGATGATTATTTTAATTAAACTTTCAAACTTACTCCCGTTTTAATCTTTCTCTTTAACGAATTTTTAATTTTTATTTTTTGTTCCAGGTCGCCGACAATTTTGTTCATATCTTTCACAATCCTTTCAACAGTTTTAGCGAATCATGTAAGTATAATATTAGATTTATCGATCAATTCTTTGGAATTGGGTCAATAAATTTCGGAAAAAAATCAAAATTTATAAACCAGGAAAATTTAAAAAGGAAACACAAATAAATGAATGGTGCAGAAAATTGAAAGATAATTTCGTGATTTATGTTTGAGCATAAATTTAAACAATAAACGTTTATTGTTTCAACTTTTATTTTTATTATAGTTATTGTAACTTATTGTCCGTTAAAATCGTATACAAATGGAGATTTCAAGAGTTGTAAAAGGTTTATCTTTTGACAATTTAATTAACGATAACGAGATTATATTGCGTTTAAGTTGAAATGAGATTCAATTTTTGAAAGAAGCATTCTTTTGGGCTGTTACACTTTTGGGACGCCCAAGCAAGCCAATATTTAATAGACGATATCTTGCTTGTTTTTAAAGTGCCTAAACTGGCTTTATAACGAGCATTTCAGCTTGCATCCAAGAAGGAAATTTTATCGAAATTCTGAGTTACAGAAGAAAAACATGGAGCATGTTTTTTATATTCAGGATGTCAAATATTGTCAATTCCGTGAAATTCCTATTAGTTTCAAGCGATTCGAATAATATTTTAAGGCATTGTAGATCATTTTAGCAAAATTGGAACTTCGTGGCTCATTTGGAAGTTGGTCGAAAACGCTCATTTCTGACAAGATCAATATTCAAACAATTACAACCACTAATAATGACTCCAGACCTTTTCAGCATTGATTTTTTTTCGTTTTACTACATTGCATTTTAGGAAAAATGGAAAACATTTCCACCTGATCCAGAATGCATTGGAAAAAAAACAAAAATATCTATATTGGGAGGACGAGTCACTTTAAGAGACTTTTCTATGTAACGCGACATCATCAGAAATGAGTTTTTTTTTGCTCAATTCCTAAATGAGCTAAGAGGTTCGAATTTTACTAAAATAATCTCCAAGTACCCCCCTACAAACCCTTAAAATATTTTACGAATAATGAAAGCATCCTTTTGGGCTGTTACACTTTGGGGGCCCAAGCATGCCAATATTTAATAGACGATATCTTGTTCATTTTTAAAGTGCCTAAACCGGAGTTATAAAGAGCATTTCAAGTTGCATCCAGGACACGTTTTTGGAAATTGTAAGGAAATTCTGAGTTACAGAAGAAAAATATGGAGCATGTTTTTTTATATTCAGGGTGTCAAATATGGTCGATTCCATGAAATTCCTATTAGTTTCGAGCGATTCGAATAATATTTTAAGGATTTGTAGTAGGAAGGTCCATGGAGACCATTTTAGCAAAATTGGAACCTCGTGGCTCATTTGGAAGTTGGTCTAAGACGCTTATTTCGGACGAGTTCAATATTCAAACAACTACAACCACTAATAATGACTCAAGGCTTTTTCCAGCATTGATTTTTTTCGTTTTACTATATTGCATTCTAGGAAAAATGGAAAACATTCCCACCTGATCCAGAATGCATTGGAAAAAAACCGAAAATATCTATATTGGGAGGACTCTTTGAGTCACTTTAAGAGGCTTTGATTCTATGTAACGCAACATCGTCAGAATTGATCGTTTTTTGCCCAATTCCTAGATGAGCTAAGAGGTTCTGATAATCTCCAATGACTCCCCTACAAATCCTTAAAATATTTTACGAATCACTCATCAACTAATAGGAGTTTTACGGAAATGACCATACTCAGATTATACACCCTGTATATTTCTATACTTTTCTCCATAACCCAATTAATATTTTGCAATGAATTTTGTATTTTCAATAGCAAATTGCAAGCGCTTTTCTAATCTCCAAGAAATCTTTCTATTAGCTTGTTAGTTTTCCGGAAAATTAATAAAAAAGCCGCTAATATTGCTGCTTTCTCTTCTTCAATAACAGTGACAATTGCGCACCTCCATGACGACGACTTGTTGTACATAATTGTTGAAAAAAATAAATAAAACGACGCGTACAGAACGTAGATAATTGATTGAAAGGTGTCTTTTTTCGCTTGCCCGAAATGTAATTAAAGATATTCAAAGACCAGCGTCCATCAGACCGTAACTCTAATTTCAGTACACTGGCCTTTGAAAGAATTTGTTGGTTTCGGACGACACAATATAAAATAATGAATGGCAAGCAAAACGTGTATATACATGTGGGTATATTTAAGTAGTATAGAGACGAGATGGGAGAGACTTGATGGCACACTGACGGCTAGACGTAAGAGAATTCGCCTTATTTGTACTTGAACTTCTCAACTCCTACATTGTAATTTTACTAAAATCGACATTCCGCATCTGGTCAATTAAGTCAACAGAAAGAGGATTTTCATTAAAGTAAACATACAGGGTCTTTCAGCTATCTATGGACAGTAATCATAAATCCTCAATAAGGCTTTCATTTATAGAATAAAATAATTGTTACAAGAACTAGAAGGGAAAAAATTAGACAATTTATTGGAGGTTAAAGTACTCTACTTTTGGAAATTATGTAAGAAAATCCAAGATTTGTGAATATTGAAAAACTTCAAAAATTGCTTTACAAAATTTGGGTCAAGGATTGGAGTCGTCTACTACTATACACAAAGGTTTATTTCATTGAGTTCACAATCGTCGGTATTCCCTTCAAAATTTTATTGCATCTTTTCTGTGAATTTGAACTGGAGAATTTCATGAGCTAGATTTTAAAATAGAACAATGGTTACAAATGCTTCATTCTTTTGTAAAGGGAAAGTAATTTCCAAAAAACTGTAGAAGGGCATTTTCACGTCCACTTTCATGCTTAGTTCGCCTTCAACTTGTAATAAGATGATTTTATTCTTTAGCTACATGGAAGGGTTATAGGAATGGTGTAGCGAAGGAGCAAATGGAGAAGAACGCTGTGTTTTAGGGGTGACATACAGGGTGTTTGGTCTAAGTATGGTGAGTTCCAAGAAACTCCTATTAGTCAACGAGCGATTCGAAAAATATTTTGAGAATTTGTAAAAGAGTCCCTAGGGAACATTTTAGCAAAATTAGAACCTCGTAGCTCATTTCGAAGTTGGTCAAAAAACGATCGTTCTGGACAATGTCGCAATTTTTTAAAAAAAACGAACAAAACACACAGAACGACTAAAAATGACTCAGAGACCTTCCAAACATTGATTTTTTTCGTTCTTCTCTATTGTATTCCAGAGAAAATACGAAATACTTCCACCTGTTCCAGAATAAAATGGAGAAAAACGAAAAAAAAAAACAATTTTGGGAGGATCCTAAGGTAATTCTAGGTCGTTTTGCGTGTTTAGTTCGTTTTTGAAAATCACTGCATCGTCAGAAATGAGCGTTTTTGACCAACTTTTAAATAATCTACGAGGTTCTAATTTTGCTAAATGTTCCCTAGCGACTCTTCTACAAATCCTTAAAATATTTTTCGAATCGCTCGTCGACTTGAGTTTCTTAGAACTCACCATACTTAGACCAAACACCCTGTATAAATACCCCTATAATCTATTAAATGGTAGAAATGGGAAGTGTAGGGGCGCCTCTTAACAATTCGCTTCCGGGTGCTGAACATCCTCGCTACGTCTCTGATTATTGCGAATTTATTGCTATTCTCCATAGGTATCTGAAAGAGCCTGTATATTGTGACATTGTTGCTATTGTCTCGATTTTTATACAAAATACAGGATAAAGAATACGTTTTAAAATTTATTGATGTTGTCAAGTACACAGTCTACCAATTAGGCTTTAACATTCTGTATAATAAATCATAAAAGTCTTTAACAGAGGATATTATTCCTGTATCGAATAATTATAGAAGCTTTTATAATTGGTACCTGTAACAACTAAATAAATACACACCATTTTCTCGTGTTATTTCAATAAATATTGAACAATAAAAACCGAAACTACAAATTATTAATTATTATTCTAGTCTCTTGTATATGATTTTATTGATTATTGGTAGTAAAATCACTTGAAATTCCTTCTTATCCACTCTCTTTATCCATTGCACATTCAAACAATAAAAAAATGAATATTTCGTCATGATTTATTATTGTTGTTATTACTGCTGTCATATATATATATATATATATATATATATATATATATATATATATATATATATATATATATATATATTTTCAAATCAACTTTGAACATGACTGCATACTTTATTGTATCGATCATAAATCTAACATTTCTTTGTTAATCGTATTTGTTGTAGAAAATCAGACACCATCGGGATCGCTTTAAACGCCAACAAGGTGCCCATTTGTATCTACCAGAAAGTTATGTTGTGGATGGTGGTAGTGGTCCAGATGCTGGACCATGGGGTGAATGGTCGACACCTAGTGTCTGTTCGAGGACTTGTGGTGGTGGTGTATCAACACAACATCGACAATGCCAGCCGGGCTATAGTTGTCAAGGCCCTACGACCAGATCCTTCTCCTGTAACACACAGGTGATTTTTTTAATTATTCTCGATATTTATTGAAGTGCTTTGAAAATAGTTATACGTGCGTATAAAGGCAACGACCTGGTAATGATACATGTTTTACATCTCACCGAAATAAACTTTACTATTTGCGAATTGTTTATTTTCCCAGGACTTCCTTGAGATAAAACATTGAATAATTTTGCCGACACGTTCTTTTTTTTTGTGATTTAGATATTTATTTATTGATGGATCGTTAAATGGATCATTTATATTTTGGATATGTCAGATAATAATAACGATTTAAGTCTTCCGTATTAGTCAATTATTTCAAATGAGTCAATCGGACGCACCCTTTAGTACCTTCTCATTTCATGCTTAATCTAGCTGAAATAAAATAAGAAACAAGCATAAAACAATAACGATGCATATCGACCAAAAATAGTAATAGATGGATCAACTTAAGTTTGTCATATCAATTCGATTTTTCTTAAATATATTACCAGTAGAGTAAGAGAGAAAGAATACACTCTATTGCACTTCTACTGTAAGCAAGATCTACGGATCTGGGTCTTGGTCCATGATTTTGGGAAAACCTAATTTGATCCATCTATAATAATTACTTTAAAGCCATGTGTTCTATCAATCAGACAAAACCAGTCTACAGCTTTCTATCGTCTATCTTCTCCTCCACTGTTGTTGTGTTATTGAGAGTAGAAGGGCCCTTTTATTAATAATAAATCGTGCACACGTACATGGTTCACGCATGAACCAGTGGCGTAACAGTAACAGGGCTAAGTTTTGTGGTGCTTCAACACTTAGCGCTTGACTCGGCGATTTAGACAAATTTAGGTCCTTTTGGAAGGTAATTTTCGAGTTTAAGTTCAAATACTCTTATTCAATTTTAGAAATAAAGTTTTGATTTATGCCCAAGATTTTAGGAGATTTTCCTCTTAAATTATCAAATTTCATGGAAATTTGTTATTAAGTCGTCGCTATTAGTGAAGATTTTGGAGTTTAATTGTAAGTTTGAAATATTTTGTCCCAAATCAGCAGTATTTTGGCAAACTTTGCTACTTAAGGGGAGACTATTAGGCTCGGTTTTTCTTCCTCGACTCGCCTCAGCAAGATTTTGGCTAAAATCGAACTAAGTCTGGATTTACAGACATTTTAGTGAGGACATGTAAATACATGGACGGACCCTCACCCAAATGTTACTGTTAGCTCGATTTTAGGCAAGATCTTGCTAAGACGAGCTTAAGTAGGCAGAGAAAGACTGACAATGAGTCACTTTTAGTTGAATTCTTGATTTTTTAGTTTAGTTTTTAAGAAATTTGTCCCTAACTAAGCAATTTTTTTGGCAATTTCTACTCTTAAATTGCCAAAAAGAAGAACTTCAGATAGTTAGAGTCAATTTTTGGAGATTTTGAGACAATTTTGTCGTAAGTTGTCAATTTTCAACAAATTTTGCTGGTGAAGACGCTTTTAATCGTTTCTTAATGAAATTTTTTGAGTTTAAGTTCAAATTTCTGAACAATTTTGCTCTTGGTTTGCTTTTGCTTTTATTACATCTTTCTTTTAAGTGTTACAGTTCTTGTAGCGAATTTTACTGCTGAATCATATAATAAATAAGAAGACGGACTATTAGGCTCGGTTTTTCTTCCTCGACTCAAACTCGCCTTAGCAAGATTTTGGCTAAAATCGAACTAAATGTGGATTTATAGACATTTGAGTGAGGACATGAACGGACCCTCACCCAAATGTTACTGTTAGCTCGATTTTAGGCAAGGTCTTGCTAAGATGAGCTTAAGTAGGCAGAGAAAGACTGAGACACTTTTAGTTGAATTCTTAATTTTTCGGTTATGTTTTTAAGAAATTTGTCCCTAACTCAGCAATTTTTTTGAGACAATTTTGTTGTAAATTGTCAATTTTAAACAAATTTTGCTGGTGAGGACGCTTTAAATCGTTTCTTAATGAAATTTTTTGAGTTTAAGTTCAAATTTCTGAACAATTTTGCTCTTGATTATTAGTTTTTATTACATCTTTCTTTTACGTGTTACAATTCTTTTAGCGAATTTTACTGCTGAATCATAAAATAAATAAGAAGACGGTTAAGACCAGTTCAGCCTTTTTTCAAAGTGTACTTTCAAGTGTAGATTTTGAAACATTCTTGTCCCAAATTATCATTCTTTTGCTTTTTAAACAAAGACTATCTAGATGCAGAATTTCAGGCTGAATTCTTAACGTTTAGCAAAGGTTTTAAGAAGTTTCTGTCCCGTTTAATCAATTTCTTTGCAATTTTCGCTCAGCAAAAGTAGAAGACTCAGACACTTTTGGGCAATTTTAGTAGTTGAATTTTTACTAGTAAGTCGTATGGATGACACAATTTTGGCACTTTTGATAATTTTTTGAAATTTCTCTTATTTGAGTCCAAGTTCTAAGACACTTTCGTCAGTTTTTAGCAAATCTTGGTCTTAAATTCTGCAAAGAGACAAAATATACAATTTTAGTCTTGATTTTAACAAAGTTCCGTCATAATTCATCAATTTTTGATCAGTTTTGTTGCTTAATTGTGGAAATTTGACGATTTAGCAATTATTGTTTTTAAGTCTTAACTTTTGGTTAAATCCTTAAGAAATGTTTGCCTTCAATCATTGCTTCTTAACGAATTTTACTAATGAATTGTAAGAATGATACTTTTAGTCGATTTTTCGAGCTGGATTCTGGATCTTTACTAATGATTATTAGGCCTTTTTATCTTAAATCATCAAAAGCAACGATTTAGTCAATTCAAGTCGATTTACTCTTTTTATTCATAAATTATGGACACCATTTCCAGTTTGTGCTACGGCACTGACGACAAAACTTCCATTAATATCCATAAAAAGAGATACAAATGGAATTTTACATCAAATTAACGAAACTATCCAAGAGGGGAGAATTGAAAAATTAAAAAGATAACTTTTAGATAGTTGTTTGAATAAAAAACCAAACATCTCTCACAGCAGGATCAATAATGAAACGCATTTAATGATAAGACTAAAATAGTTCATTATTCATTTCTAATGTTTTTCTCCCTTTCCATTCTCATCAATTGCTCTAGGACTGTCCTGATATCGGTGATTTCCGGGCACAGCAATGTTCCGAATTCGATAGCGTACCATTCGAAGGTGTCTACTATCAGTAAGTCGTACTTTTTCTATTTAGAATCAAACATTAATGATTGCATTAAAGATGGGTACCATACACAAAAGCACCAAATCCATGTGAATTGAACTGTATGCCAAGAGGTGAACGTTTCTATTACCGTCACCGGGATGCAGTGATAGATGGTACTCGATGTAATGATGAAACGTTCGATGTTTGTGTACAAGGTACTTGTCAGGTGAGTTTTCGTCGCTTTATTGATTGAAATTATTATTAATCGTATTTGAATTTTTATACGTATTTAGCCGGTCGGTTGTGATATGATGTTAGGATCGAATGCACGTGAAGACCGTTGTAGGATCTGTGGTGGTGATGGTAGTACTTGTAAAACGGTAACCGGTCGGATTGATGCACAAGATTTCGTTAATGGCTACAACGATATCTTATTGATACCATCTGGAGCTACTAATATACTCGTACAAGAAATTGAACCGTCTAATAATTATTTAGGTAAAGTACTACAATTAATGACCGATTCTTGTTGTGATAGTACAATTTTTTTGTAGCTATACGGAATACTAGTGGTTATTACTATTTGAACGGTAATTGGAGAATTGATTTTCCGCGTACTTTAGATTTTGCCGGTTGTAAGTTCCATTATGAGCGATATCCGCAAGGATTCTCCGCTCCTGATAAAGTCTCTTGTTTAGGACCGATCGAGGAGCCAATTTTCATTGTTGTAAGTTTATCGTCTGATTAAATTTCACAAATCCATCCACAGTCTTGTTGTAGTTGCTTCTTCAAGATCGCAATGTTGGCGTTGATTACGAGTATAGTATCCCAACGAATATCCAGCCGGGCAGTGAAGGTGAAACGTACGTTTGGACATTCGATCAATTCTCACAATGTACAGCAACATGTGGTGGTGGTATACAGACAAGGAATGTTAGCTGTGTTGGCAGGAAGACTTTACAACCAGCTGATCGTAGTTTGTGCGATGCAAATAATGAACCAACAAATACACAGAAATGTGCTGAAGTACCGTGTGAACCAGAATGGGTGCCGTATCCGTGGGGTCAATGTTCAGCACCATGTGGACAAGGTGGTATACAAACACGACAGATATCATGCCAACAGATTTTAGCGAATGGTTACTCGACGATTGTTGAAGAAAGTGAATGTGCCAAATTCCACGAGAAACCGCAAACTGAACAAAAATGCAACGAGGGTAAAGTTTGCGGGAAATGGCATGTTGGTCATTGGAAACCTGTAAGACAAATTAAATTTACCATCTTTACAAAGGGAATTAATAAATTTTATTGATTTTAGTGTGATCATTTGTGTGGTGAAGGCAAAAGAAGACGCGAAGTCAAATGTTATCTGGAAGAAAATTCAAAGATTCGAATCTTGGATGATGAAGAATGTGAAGCAATCGAACCGAAACCAGCATCTGAAGAAACTTGTAATTTAAGGCCTTGTGAAGGTGTCGATTGGGTTACATCCGCTTGGAGTGGGGTAATTTTGATTTATTTCGATAACCAGTTGCTTGATTTATCAAATTTTCTAGTGTGATAAATGCGGTTTAAGTAATGAAACACGAAAAGTTCATTGCGCAACAGCCAAAGGTGAAATCTATTCAGATGAATTATGCGATAAAGAACGAAAACCAGAATCTGTACGTGAATGTAAAGAAACGAATAAATCTTGTGAATATTCATGGTATGCATCACAATGGAGTGAGGTAATTACAATTTCTCCACTTTTGCCAATCAAAAAGTTGTTATTATAATGAATTAGTATTCGTTTAGTGTTCAGCAGAATGTGGCCAAGGTGTGCAAACGCGTACCATCTTCTGCGGCGTAATTACTGAAGATGGTACAGTCAAAACTGTAGAAAATGATAGATGCGATCCATCTAAACATTTCGAAACTATCCGAAATTGTACCGGTGAAGTCGAAAAATGTCCAGGTGAATGGTTCAGTGGTCCATGGAGTGAATGTTCGAAACCATGCGGTGGTGGCCAAAGAAATCGTCAAGTCGTTTGTTTGAAAAATCTAATGGTTGTCTCACCAAATGAATGTGACGCTGACAAAATCATGTTCAAAACAGATGATTGTAATAAAGATCCTTGTTCAGAAGATAAAATCATTCCGACAGATGTTACAAAGTCTGTTGATGAATCTGAACCGACTGAAATGCCCAAAGCATCAGTCGTTACAGATATATTAACCACAACGCCTAGTGATGAAGATGAATATGAAATAGTACCGGCCGATGAGTGCGATGATGGTGAGTGGGTAGATGTCGAAGAAGATGAAGAAGATAAACAACCGGTAAAACAATAAAATGTTAACCAATTTACTTTGTTAATTTTTAAAATATAGTACCAATTAGGTGTAAGTGTTGGGCCAGATGGCAGGAAATCAACTAGTGATACTAGTGAAACTGCATTTTCCATGGATGATTTAATGTTAAGTGATGCAACTTGGAGTGATTTAACGATGGAAACAGGATCTGGAGATGAAGAGGGAGTAACAACTATTTCTACTGTATCGGAAGCATCAACCGAGCTTAGTCCAAGTACCTTAGAGGGTTCTGGTGATATTTCTAGTCCAATACTTGAAACTGATACCCCAGTAGAAATTGGAAGTTCAGTTAGTGAAACAACAGAAAGCAGTACCGAAATGTCTGGTAGTACAGTAATGCCAAGTAGTTCCGAAATTACCGGTAGTACTGAAGTTTTCGGTAGCACTGAATCTTCTAGCAGTACAGAATCTTTCGCTAGCACTGAATCTTCTGGCAGTACTGAAACATCTGGCACTATTGAAATTTCTAGTAGTACCGAATCTTCTGATACTACTGGATCTTCTAGTATTACTGAATCTTCTGACAGTACAGATTCTTCTAGTAGTACAGATAGTTTCAGTAATACTGAGAGTTCTATCAGCACAGACATTTCTGGCAGTACTGAAACGGGATCTTCTACGGATAGTAGTGTTGGTGGTTATAGCAGCGAATCGACTACAGAATTTGGTTCATCATTGAGTGTATCTGATATCAGTAGTATTGACACTGTATCAACATCAGAAAGCAGTACTGATACTAGTGAAACTCCCACAACTGAAACAACAGATTCGTCATCAATTTCATCTTCAAGTGAATTTTCAAGTTCAACAAGTGAATCGACTGGATCAACAGAAACAGATACAACTGAATCGACAGATCTTTCATCTGTTTCAGAAAGCTCCACTATTGCTTCAATTAGTTCAAGTGTTAGTACTGAATTAACAGAACCACCAGTATTAGAATCTAATTATGGTTCATATAGAACTACAGTCAAATCAACGGATATTTCTGAAAGTAGTACATCCAGTGAAACTGGTTTTTCAACTGAATTCAGTATGTCAACTGAAACAACTGAGATTAGTGCAGGTTCAAGTATTAGTACTGAATCTGTCATGACTGGTAGTACAGAATCATCAGAAAGTACAGAATTTTCACTATCATCTGAATCCTCATTGTCTTCAGAGTCTTCAACAGTTTCTGAATCTTCAACAGTTTTAGATACTTCTGAGTCCTCCACAGTTTCAGCTACCTCTGAGTCTTCAACAATTTCAACTTCTTCTGAGTTATCATCGGAATCTTCCGAACCTACAACGATTTCACTTTCATCCGAATCGTCAACAGTTACAGTTTCTTCTGATCTTTCAGTCACGGAATCAACTACTGGTTCTAGTATAAGTTCAGAATCTACAGTGATGGAATCTTCAGAATCTCCAACAACTAAAAGAGTTAAAGGTTTGGAACTGGAAGTCTCTACGGAGACTACCGGAACGGCCGATATTTGGGAGTCAAGTAAGTATTGGTGTTAATACAAAAATAGAAATCCTATTGTATTAAATATTTCATAGCTTCAGAGTCGTGGGAAACAACACCGCTTACCGATATATTCGTCACAAGGAAGCCCAGGATGTGTAAGCGGAAGAAGAGAAAAGATTGTAAGAATACAACATACGGTTGTTGTTGGGACAATATTACACCAGCAGAAGGTCCATTCGATAAAGGTTGTCCGAATCCTGAGACTTGTAAAGAATCAAAATACGGTTGCTGTGAAGATGGTGTTTCACCGGCACTCGGTGAAAATTTCAAAGGATGCCCGCCAACTTACTGCAATGAAACACTATTCGGTTGTTGTCCTGATAACAAAACAGAAGCTCAAGGTAGCGATTATGAAGGTTGTCCGCCACCACCACCAGCTTGCCTTCAATCAGAACACGGATGTTGTAAAGACAATGTTACAGAAGCTAAAGGTCCAAAACAGGAGGGATGTGAAGAGGAAGAGACAGAGAAGCCTACAGAACCATCACCTCCAGTTGAAGATTGTAATAATACCACATATAGATGCTGTCCTGATCAAAAGACTCCAGCTGAAGGTCCCAATTATAGAGGATGTAATTTACCATGCTCTGATAGTGCTTATGGTTGTTGTTCTGATGGTATCACTCCAGCTCACGGTTATACTGGTGAAGGCTGCTGTCTGGTTACAGCATTCGGCTGCTGTCCTGATAACATCCTGGCAGCTCGTGGACCGAATTTGGAAGGATGCGGTTGCCAATACTCTCCATATGGATGTTGTCCTGATAACGAAACAGCGGCCAGAGGTTATAATAATGAAGGATGTGGTTGTCAATACACAGAACATGGATGTTGCCCTGATAATTATACACCAGCTGCTGGTCCGGATTATCAAGGATGTCTCTGTCATACGTTCCAATTTGGATGTTGTCCGGATGGTGTGACAGTAGCTAAAGGACCTCATCAATTGGGCTGCGGCTGTAGGAATGCAGAATTTGGTTGTTGTTCAGATGAGAAAACACCAGCTAAAGGTCCAAACTTTGAAGGCTGTGATTGTAGTTTCACCAAATACGGTTGTTGTCCAGATGGTGTTACAGAAGCTACTGGTGAAAACTTTGAAGGTTGTACTGATGTACCACCAAATCTTCAAGGTAGTATTTTTGATTTTTTTTTTATAAATCTTACACCAATCAAAAATAAAATATCCAGATAGTTGTTCGTTGACGAAAGAACGGGGACCATGTCGAAATTACACTGTTAAATGGTTCTTTGATATGGACTATGGTGGTTGTTCTCGATTCTGGTATGGTGGTTGTGATGGTAATGATAACCGGTTCCGATCGAAAGAAGAATGTGAAGGTATTTGTGTACGACCTGAAGGAACTGGTAATACCAACAAAAATACAAAGTAGTATTTTTCTGATGGAATTTCTAAAAATTTAGACAGGTGTAATCTACCGAAAATCGCTGGACCTTGTGAAGGGTACTACCCACAATGGTATTACGATAAAGAAAGAAAGCATTGCGCCCAATTCGTGTATGGTGGCTGTCTTGGTAACAATAATCGCTTTGAAACACGAGAAGAATGCATGTCTCTGTGCGTTCGAGATGATTCTATCGGTAATTATCAAAGAATTGAAAATTTTTCGATAATTCCAATAAAAATTTACAAAAATCTAGATGGATGCGAACAGAAGAGAGAAGAAGGACCATGCCGTGGTAACTACCCACGATGGTATTTCGATCAGGACAGTCAAGCCTGCCAACAATTCATTTACGGTGGATGTAAAGGCAACAATAATAATTTCGCCACTGAAGAAGCATGTAGACAACAATGCGCCCAACCGGGACGTAAAAAGGGTACTATTTTTCGCTTTATTTGCTTGCTAGTTCAAAAGCATGTATTATAATAAGTAGCTTAATCTTTTAAAATTTAATCAAAGTAGTAACTAACTGCCTGTATTAGATCATTGTTCTTTACCAAGAGCACAAGGGAATTGCACGGAAAAACTACCAAGATGGTATTATGATATACCTGAAAAACGTTGCTTGCCATTCTATTATTCGGGTTGTAATGGTAACAATAACAATTTCAATAGTAGAGAAGCATGCGAAACCGATTGTCCTCCTGAAATCGGTGAGTTAACTCTATCTCCATTAACTCCTAACAATTGTCCAAAAATTTGCAATAAATGCTTATTTTGTGTGAATCTTTAGAGAAAGATCAGTGTCAACTACCGGCTGAAACTGGTACTTGTGGTAATTACACTGAACGTTGGTATTATGATACAAGAGAGAGATTATGCCGACAATTCTACTATGGTGGTTGTGGTGGTAATGAGAACAATTTCCGAACATCTCAAGAATGCGAATCTAGATGTATTCGAAAAATGGAAATGTCAACAACCCAAGCACCACCATTACCACTACCACCAACTAACGGCACAAAAGAGCCTTTCACTATTGGTAATTATTTCTAATAGACAAACTAAGATTAGATAGAATTTGGGTGATTTTAGATCAATGCTTTTTGCCGAGCGATCCAGGACCGTGTCGCGCCCTTCATGTCCGTTTCTTCTACGATCGTACGGATGGTGTCTGTAAAAGTTTCTCATACGGTGGCTGTAATGGCAATCGTAATAATTTCGCAACAAAAGATGAATGCTTACAGCATTGTGGATATGTACAAGAACCTTGTAGTTTACCACCAGTTGTTGGACCATGCAATAGCGAATACATTCAATATTATTATGATGCCAGTACTGATACTTGTCGAACGTTTAATTACGGTGGTTGTGAGGGTAATTATAACCGTTTCCCGGATCAAGCGACATGCGAACAGAGGTGTAGACGACAACAAATAACCGAAGTACAAACAACAACACCATCATCACCTGTTGTACACCCATCTAGTGAATACGCTATGTGTTACGAACCAGCTGATGCTGGTAATTGTACGGAGAGTTATTCGGTATTTTTCTACGACATTTCACGGCGTGCCTGTATCCCGTTCACATACACTGGCTGTGGTGGTAATGCTAATCGTTACAATAGTGAAGAACAATGCGAACGGCAATGCGGACAATTTAGAGGTCAAGATGTTTGTAACATGCCTCAAGATCCTGGACAATGTCAAAGTTACGTTATAAAATACTATTACGATAGGAATTTGGGTCGTTGTGAACGATTCTATTTCGGTGGTTGTGGTGGTAATGGCAATCGTTTCAGTTCAAATGAAGAATGCGAATCGATTTGTGTAACACATCAAGAAACACGTCCGAATGATACAAGTACTGGTAAGTGATTCATTCTCAGTTTTCGTCTTGATTTTTTTTTTTGCTAATAATTTTTGACTTTAGTCACGTGTCGATTACCGGCCGATAAAGGCACCTGTGACGGTGGTTATTATAAACGATGGTATTTCGATTTTGAACGTGGCGAATGTATTGCCTTTATCTATACTGGTTGTGGGGGCAATTTTAACAATTTCAATAGTTTCCAATCTTGTATTGATTATTGTAACGATTATCTAACTGTAACACAACCTCGTAAGTCTTAGCGGATATGTTACAACCTCATAATCAACACTATCATTGTCAACATTATCATTACAATCAAATCTAGATTCACGAACTTGATTAAACCCATTGCCGACTAGAAATTCCATGAGGCATGTCGAAAGATCAATTCGGGTCCAATGAGGCTTTTCGAATAGACTGCAAGCCTAATTTTAACCTTTTCCCGTCCAAAAAATATTCTAAATTGAGTTACAATTAGGTAAAAACCTGTGGAACCACTTCACTTAGGAATATCTTTGACTGGTAAGGAACAAAGACTTGCCGAAATTTGTTGAGCCAAATTAGGTTATAATTAGGAAAGCCTGTAGAAGGTACTAACTTAGGCGTATCTTTGGAATTCCAAGCAGATACCTAATGCCGGTAATTAGGACTAGCCCTTCAACTAGATGGTATCAGTCGTACCAGTTCGCATGTAATCGTTTCAGTCCTTTGATATAGCACCATATTCAGCAATCTAAGACATTATAGCTTCTCGGCCTTAATGGCTAAGATCAAAGTGTAACCTAAGACACTAAAAGACAATAAAAGGCGTTTAGCCACTAACCATGATTAGGCTCCCTAAGACGGAAGCCTAATTCGGAGCAGATTAATTAAATTGGAGTCGTCACATGCGAGTGTGACTAATGAATGTATAGGCATCAGGCTTTCCTAATTAGGCAAGGATACAGACTTGTGTTACTTTTTGCGAGCCTTGCAATTGCCTTATTTGGTCCGAACACGGATTTCGGCATGCCATATTTGGACCTTATGGAAACCTAATTCTAGTCGGCTTTTTGAGTCGAGACGTTTGTGAATCGACATTTGGCTATGGTTGTGACACACTTTTGACGTTGCTTGTGCATTTCTAGCTGCTCCAACTGTTGGTGAAGACGACCGATGCCAGGCTCATTTCCACGAATGTGCCACATTACGCTGTCCTTACGGCATTGAAGCATACATCGATAACGACGGCTGTAATCGATGCCAGTGTCAAGATCCTTGTGCCAATGTCAATTGTCCGAATGGTACCCAATGTGCTATCGATTTGAATCGTAATCGAACCCGACCGGACGATCCAAATTTCATTGCTGTTTGTCGACAAAGTAAATTTATTAATTTATTTAATAATTATGGATAGTCTAATAAATTTTCCAATGTAGTTAGTAAAGAAGGTGAATGTCCAACATTGGAACCGTTCGATAGTAATTGCGATCCGGAATGCCGAAACGATGCTGATTGTCCGTTAACACTAAAATGTTGTGTTGCTGGTTGTCGGCAAGTTTGCGTCGAACCGATACGTGAACCAGTTGAAGTACCTGCTGAGTTAGTTACACAAGGACTTCCTGCTTACACTGAATCACCATGTATGGAATTTTCAATCAAAGTGTATCTTTATCAATCTGTGTTTTTCTTGTAGATTACCCACCACGAGTCGATGAGGAAACCTACGAGCCAGAAGTTAGAGCTTTGATCGGCGACCAAGCTACATTACGTTGTGCAGTTACCGGTAATCCAAATCCGAGAGTCACTTGGAAGAAAGGCGATTTAATTGTAAATCTTTCAAAAAATTTCCACAATTAGATGAGTAATTTTCTTTGTTGTTAGATCGATGGTACACAAGCTAAATATAGGATCAAATTAGATCAATCATTGCAGATTGTAACACTTCATAAGACCGATGCTGGTATTTATTTATGCACTGCTGATAACAGTATCGGTGAACCTATTACCAATCAAATCAAATTAGAAGTTTTGGGTAAGATTTTTTTAATTACTATTAACCAACAAAATTAATCAGCACGTGTAGATTTGTTTTACTAATTTTGATTAACTTTTCAATTAACTCCCATGTATGAAAAAAAATTAATATAGATTCTGATCCACGACCTGCTACTGTTCTACAACCGGATGAGGAACCAAATGTTCTAGTATCACTAAATGCACCAGCACAATTGAATTGTTTAGCTTTGGGTTATCCATTCCCTGCTGTAACATGGTGGAAGGATGATAGTTTAATACCGTTAAAAACTAGCCAATTTGAAGTCCGTAAAGATTACTCATTACTAATACATTCAGTTAAACTATCCAATTTGGGTATATACACATGTCAAGCGTATAACGGTGTTGGTAAAGCGGCCAGTTGGTCGGTTGTTGTAAAAGCTAAAGGTCCTTACTACAGTACAAATCCTAACGATCAGCAATATATGAAATATATTGTGAATCCACCCGATTATCCTTATATTCAAACACTACCACCAGTACCACCACCACCACCAACACAACCACCTAGACTTGTACCACAACCACCACAAGTACCACCACCATCACCGGGTGATAACGAAATACGATTGGAACTACCACCGACTGTACAATCACCGGTCTATGTGGACAGGCCTGGACTGTTTCCTGGTAGAGTATTGCATGATTTAACCGCATGATTCTAAGAGTATATAGGGAAAAGTATTTGTGCTTTTTCCTTTGTACCAATTTGAGATGCTTCACCTGTATGGTAGAAGTAAACAGAATGCTTTAAGGGCTTGCAAGACAAATATCTCGATTCGGCGTGCGAAAAATGCTAATTTTCAAACATCGATACTTTGCTTGTTTTTTAAGATATTGAAAAAGTAAACGTGCGTTAGATTGATCATTTTAACAATTGATATCACAAAAGGAGTGCTTTAATTTAACTCCTGTTAACGTACTCCTTTTTGGGCAATTAATAGCTGCGACGCCCGTCTTTTAAACTTAGTCTCGTGCAAGAATTGTCGACTTTTGAAACGAGTTTTTTAATATGCCATTATTTTGGAAAAATGTGAAAAAATTTAGAATGGCGGAGAAAACTCTTAAATCCTGTTTTTTTTTTTCGTAAATTTTTCTTCATAACTGGTTAAAAATTAGCTAATATTATTAATTTTCAAAAATTATCAGGTGAGTTTAAACGGCAAATTTTCCCGGCAGGCTTGTTAGTTGCCGGAGAAATGAAGAAAATTTAAGGAATTTTCCAACATGCTTCTGCTATTCAGAATTTCATTACATTTTTGCAAAATAAAAAGCTTGGAATTTAGTGCCCGACCGAAACAGAATTTACAGCCGAAACCGAAATTTCAGCCTCGATATCAGTTTCAGCCTAAACCAAAACTTATTTAGTTGTGTTAAAATTTCTATTGTATGCTGAAACCTAATGTAAGTTTTATAGTCTGTAAAGTGACTTAAGAGACTGACTAAAGTAATAAAATTAGTCCACAATAGATTCAGTAACAAACAACTTGACAGATGTACTGAAACATTGCAAGTATACAAGATATTTGCTATGTAAAAGACCGATACTTTTTCAAATTTTTCTTATTTTGTTGTTATCTGTGACGAATTTATAAAATTTATTACTGTGGCAATATTTCAGTACCCTTGTCAAATTGTTTGTTACTAAATCTATTGTAAGCTAATTTTATTACTTAAGTCGAATCTCAAAAGTCACTTTATAGACTGTACATGTTACAGCAAAGCCTTTCTTGTGCGAACTCCTACAGGAAAACTGAAAGTGTTCGCTTAAGAAAGCGGTTCGACCATTTTAAGATTTAGCCTACGAGAGGTAGGTGTTGGCTCATTATAGGTGTCCGTTAAAAGAGATTTTACTGCATGTATAGTTACTTCGTGTTTAATGGTATAATAGCCAATTAAAGTATGTAAGAAAAAACACATAACCTCAACTCGGCACAATATGGCGATCGCACACGAACTCACACGAACAAAGTGCGACAATTCACGAACATTGAGTTTCGGCGCGCCCGAACTTTCGGCTGCTCTTTGGCCGAAACTGACCAAATCTGAATCTTCAATCGATCACTACTTGAAATGCTCTATCTAACGCACGTTTACTCTTTTCAATATCTTTAAAAATTGGCACTTTTCGCACGCCGAATCGAGAAATATCTACTTACCCTCTTTAACGATTGTTGTTTTGATACAGTTCCGGTTCGTACAAATATAACGCTGGATAATCCACGATTCCCTGTAGATGGTGATATTGTGATACCGTGCCATGTTGACGGTTATCCATTACCACAGGTCCAATGGTATAAAGATGGTGTCCAATTGAATCCATCGAATCGTATCCATATCTCTGATTTGTACACATTGAGAATACAACAAGCAACTAAAGCAGATTCTGGAATTTATCAATGTGAAGCAACCAATCCGTATTCGCAATCATCTAGTACGATTTCTGTGTTGGTTGAGGGTAAGATTTTTTTATCAAAAATTGAAATATTTAATTAATTTATCGTTGTTCTTGTAGGGATGTATATAGATCCGAATTGTAAAGATAATCGTTTCTTTGCAAACTGTGATTTAATTGTGCAAGGCAAATATTGTACGCATACATATTATGCGAAATTCTGTTGTCGCTCCTGTACACTAGCCGGATTATTACCGATCGCCGATGGGAAATATTTGCATAATAACGATAGACAAACAGCACTTAATGAGAATTTAATATAAACGAATCTATTTAGAAACTAGTCTTGTCTAAATTAAACATTCTTTGAAAATCAATTGCACTTTTTATAATAAAAATCCGTTCTTTTTGTAACAAATGTAGATAGAATCCAATCAAAGTGCAATTCAACAAACTTTTTACAATGTACATAAATTTAATGTTTCTTGTCTAAAAAAACGACGCATAAAATATGTAAAGATGTGTTCATTATAATGTAAAATTTTCTTTTTGAAGAAATAAAAGAAACTTTTTGTAATACTATCATCCATTTTATTAAAACCCAAAATTTTTACAGCTTTACGTACTAAAACATGAATGTGAGAGAAAACACAAGCAAACATAAATGATAAAGAACAAAATAATAATAAAACAGAATGTATGATAAAGACAAAAACAAATAATTAAGTGATGACTTAAAAATATTTACAATAAGATAACAATACCATGGTCAGCTGCTGGTCTCGGACCAACGCAGAGCGCGCCTCTTCACAATTTCAATATAATTTTATATGTATATATATAATATAATAACGTTCCATAATTATTATTTAATTAATGAATTAATTAATCAATTATCATTATAATTATTATAAGAAAATAGGGCTCTACAAAAGCATCATTATCATTATTATTAATTATTTTGTTAAATTTACTCCAGAGAGAAATATGTGTGGCTCCAACAATAACGTTGACAACTAACCGCACGCAAAAGAATTCGAATTTTTATTTTAATTTAAAAACAAAAAATGGCTCGTGCTGCCTAACACAGTGAAACTGCTACCCGCCCAAATATTTGAATTTATTTTTTCAATTATATTGAGTTTTAAACTATATTTACAACAGAACTAAAAATGAATATGAGTCAAAAAACGTTTAAAATTCGTGATAATAGTAGTAATATTAATAGTAATAGTTAATTATGTTTTTAAATTTATTATTTTTAGTCATGTGTATTGAGCACGACTTGTATTATTATTATTTTTTTCAATTATTTCTGGTATGACACATAACACGATATAACAACACAGTTACAATCTAGCTAAACCTAAGTGGTTAAAAGCCTAAATAATACTACAACACAACTTTCATCAAATACCATCCTGTTTTGAAACAGCAAAAATTAAAAACATGTTGTTTTGTATAACAGAATCATATACACCATGTTTTTTAAAAGTACAATTAAGCAACAAATAACAGGCTTTAATTTGTACTTGAATGATTCTGTTAGACGAATTTACTTCATTTTATCTATTTAATATAACTATCTATCAATCAATCACAAGCCCTAATTGATAATAAAACCATTTCTTTCATCATATCATCACCATCATCACAATGAAATTTGAATGAAATTAAATGAAAAATAAAACAGTCCATCGTACACACTAAGGCAACTGTTTTCAACTTGGAATGTATGAAAACACTAGCGTCTCTATATATGTAAATATATTACCGTTGATGATCAATTTGAAGACAGATAGATAACATCAACAATTTATTTGTTTTCCACTATAGAGACCGTAGCTGACCCATATTATTTAATTTTTTTTTTGTTGTTTTTTTCTCACAATAATTTTTAAGTATTTCTGTTATATCTCTACATGATGCGAGGATTATTACACTACTTTCAATTTTTATTAGAAAATTTCAAGTTGTGAACAATCCTCGCCAGGTCCTCAAACTGATAACACTGCACAAGCATGCAGCATGTTTATATTATTTTAATTTCACTAAAAATAGCAATAATCTCAATTTACTGTTGTTTGAATTGTGTTTTTTTTTTTTGTACAAACATAAATCGATTGGGAATGACGTCGTTTCATTGATTTATTTCTTATCCTTATTAATTATTGTTATCCTTAACTAATATTTATTATTAAATTTAAATGATGAAAGACGAAGCCGTTCCTATCGACGACAGATAATAATAAAATGAATATGGATGTGTTTTCTTTGTTTGTTTGTTGTATGTTTTGAAAAATATGTGGCGGTGGTGGTAGTAGCAACAAACGCAGTGCCACTGTGAATGGGGCAGTACATATATAGAATTATGCGTTTTTTCTTTGTTTTTTTAATAATATGTTTCCTGTTCGAGCCAACCACCTGGATTACGACGTAGATAAAATCTTCTAGTTTCATCATAGATGAAGATTGCAAGTGAGAATGGAACTGCTGGCAACCACCAAACGAATCTAATAAAAAAAAACACAATTACTAAAATTGGTGGTGAATAAAGCTGGGTAATATGGGGATTTACAAAGAACTTATCAGTAATTTTGATATATCATTTATCGATAGTTATCCAAATATTAAAGTTTTAATACTTATAAAACTATCAAAATTTGATAGTTAACAAAATATCAGTGTTATCAAAAATTATAACTGGGACATTATTCCTTAAAATTGTTAAGGATATCAATTATACAATGAATAAAATCAAAGAATCAAATTAGTAAGAAAAGTAATTGTTATAACAATCATCAATACAGAATGCTGATACCGGGTGATTCCCCTTAAACGGAAAGTTCTTATGGCAACTCCCATTATTTGACCAGTGATTTGAAAAATATTTGACGGATTTTTAGGGTGGTCATTGGAGAACGTTTTAGCAAAATTAGAACCTTGTAGTTCATCTTGGAAGTTGGTCAAGAAACGTTCGTTTTGGGTAAAAATGAGCAAAGCACTCAAAACTACTAAGAATGACTCGGAGACCTTCCCAACATTGATTTTTTTTTTTTGTTTTACTCAATTTTATTCTAGAACGGGTGAAGATGTTTCGCATACGAAGAAAATCAATTTTGAGAAGGTATCAGAGTCATTTTTAGTCGTTTTGTGTCTTTAGCTCGTTCATTAAAATCACAACCTTGTCCAATGCGGGGTTGCTGTTGTAAATATGTCAAATTCCTATGGAACTTCTATTAACGTTTTTTGACCAACTTCCAAAAGAGCTATAAGGTTCTAATTTTGCTTTAATGATCTCCAAGGCCTCTCCTACAAATCCTTGAAATGTTTTTAAAATCGCCCAGCGACATAACAAGCAATAAACAGGTGGTATACTGTAGCTGACTTTATTTTGTTATATTTTCGTAAGCGCAGCGAGTAGGTGGGTTCAAGTACTTGGTGAATTATAAATATACATATAAACTACGATTAAAGTAAAAATCAAGAGTGACATACACTGGCGATCAAAAAAAAGGGATCACTTGTTGTGCGGCTATGTAAAACCGGCTTATGATGACGGTCATTACAATGTACTAGAATCTTAACAGGTGAGAATTTGTGAAGATAGAAGTTGGGGAATTTTGATATTTTGATAACTATCAAACTGATATTTCAATAAAAATTGATAAATGATATATGGATAACTGGTTTTATGTATTGATAATAATTATGCACAGCACTAGTGGTGATAAAATCGACTCACTTTAACGGGAACATCCGTAAGCCTTTATCCATACCAGGTGTATATGATAGGAAGGCGGCCAATGCAGTTTCAAAGATTAAACCGAAATTTAGAGCCCAATTGCGCATTCCTTGATGCACGATCGAATTACGGCGTGTTTTACAAATGATCAAATCAGCCCATTGTACAACAACAATTGATACAAAGAACGCAGTATGGCAGGTGTATTCCAATGTTTTTCGATCACGATACGTCTACAAAAAAAAAGAAAATTAATTAAAAAATTTACAAATAAAATTCAATTAAAATTAAAATTATTACCCATTCTTGTCCATATGAATCAGCTAAATCATTAACAGCTTTCGAATCCCATTGTTTTCTGATACCAAATAACTGTGTTGGACGAAAACCATTTTCAGCCATAATAACGAAATAGACAAAGAAACCAGCGGCTGCTTGTATCATTCCGATTTGACCGTATGCCATCGAAATCAATCTAAATGTGAATGAAGAAGAATAGGGAGGCAAGAGGAGAGAAATAACAATTAGAAAATTTGTTCAAGTTATAAATTATGAATGTAACAATCTTGAAATAAAACAATTATTATTGTTAACTAAATTTCAATTAGAATTTGTGTTATTTCAAGATGATTACATTGAAAAATAATCACCGACACCAATATTAAGAGATACTTACGAGAAAAGCACACAAATCCACGTATACATGCGTTTACATTGATTGCATTACAGTTAGTTTTATGCATGCCAATATTTACATTGCTCGGTTATTTTTTTTATTGATTTTTTTTTTTTAACCAGTGTATACTCGTGTGTATGTGTACGTGTTACACCGCTTTTATTGAAATCAACTCTTGGAAGAGATTCTTTAATTATCGTCATTTTAATGGAAAAAAGCGATGCACCACCATACTGTAAGCGTTACTTCTGCTTTATGAAGGAAATTAAAAAAACAAAACAGGATTAGTGTTCATAGGATTATATACTTATCACTATTGTTATCGTATGATTCTTTGAAATTTATTTGAACTACTTACTTTGTATAGCTTTAAGATTAATTATTAAATCTTAAATATTCGGTTATTAAAATAAGAGAAAAGCTGCTGGAAAATCGTGAGCATAGGCAAATATAGAAAGCTCCAGCTGTTTTTTAAAAAAAGAATTCATTTTATTGAACAATAATAATTTTATTTCTTTAAATATAAAATAACTACGAAAAAGATCAATTCGTCAAAGAAGCATACCAGAAAATAGGAAATTTAAATCAAATTTAAATGAAACAATGCTACATGCAACTGATTGTTTAAAATTCTAATTTAACAAAAACAGAAAGAACATGTGAGATATCACTAGGTTGAAGGCAGATATAACACTGTGTATAAGACACAGTTGATTTAAAAGAAATAATAGAAAAAAATGTTTACTAAATTTGTGCTTTCTATACAATAATCTACGCACACATCACAAACTATACCTCGGCAAAAATTGTTAATTATTTAAAAAAATATACTTGTATGTATACAGAGTGATTCAAGAAGAGTGCCTATCAAAAGTACAACAAGTTATAATTGCTGGAAATTAATGAAATTTTGTTATATAGCCGTTAAAAAATATTTTAAATAGAATAGTATATTTAGAATTTAAGTAGTAAAAGTAATGTATTTTCTATCAATTTATACAGCATTTAATTATTTTTCAGCAGTTGAAATATATTTTTTCTGGCAATTTTCAAATTATGATACAGTGCTAATTTTAAATGGGCCACTAAATTCTTCCTTATATGGTTATATAGATAGAGAAAAAAATCTCCACTAAACTGTATTAGCATTCCCTATACCTATCTTTGATAACTTTTCAGTTATTCAAAATTTTCAATTTCGTCTAATTTTCTCGCCTGAAAGAAAATGTTAAACATAGAAGGCTTAACAAAATAGCTTTCAATTCAATTGTTACAATTAATGCGAAAATAATAACTTAATTTCATTTTAACTAAATGAAGAAAAATGGAAAAAGTTTATAATCAATTAAATCAATATTTGTCGGATTTGCTTTTTGTGCATGCAAAATGTCCTAAATTTGTAAAAAAATATGTAAAATTTTCAATATTAACGTCATTTGTGACATTTTGCTAAGCCATCTATGCATTTCATTATTATTAAATTGATTTGGCATAGGCGACTTGATTTCCTTTCAAGGGAGGTGATTGGACGAAATTGAAAATTTTGAATAACTGAAAAATTATCAAATACACTTTGATACAGATTTTTTTCTCTATCCGACCACATAAAGCAGAATATGGTGTTCCATTTAAAAATAAGCAAGATATTTCAGTTTGAAGATTGTCTGAAAGAAAAATTGATTTCAGCGAAAGACTGAAAGATAAATAAATATAGTAAGCTTTGATGGAAAGTACATTACTTGTCCCATTAGAATTCCAAATTTTAATCTTTCAACTTCAATAATTTCTATGTTGTGAATTATTTAATCAAACACTGCAAAATTGAAAATTTCGCCTTAAGTTGAAATATCTGAAAAACTTTCAGCGTTAGCCCATGGATCATTTTTAACAAAGTCCCCTTCGATTTTGTCAAAAAATTTAAAAATTCTACAAAAACATACTGTTCCATTTAAAATAAGAGATTAGGGTGCAATATCCCATATAAAGGGGTAGCTAGAACAACGTTATATTTTCTAAAAAAAGTGCAAGTGACATAATTTCATTTCACTAACTTCTATCAATTATAACTTCTTGTACTTTTAATAGGCCACCCTCTTAAATCACCCTGTATAGAAAGAAAAACTACAAGGTATCAAAAAATGTATTTTCAAAAAGGGCTTCCTATAATTATAATTAAATTATTAGTAAGAGGCTGCCTGCAACTCAAATATTAAATCAATCAAAACTAAATGGATGCTAATTTTAAGATTAAAATTGGTTCTTGTAAGAGACAAAACAGGCAGTAAATGATAATTAATTAATTAAAAATCAATTAATTCTAATGAAAACAGAAAAAAATAAAAGCCATAACATTATCATATTATTGTTATTATTGTCGTTATTATTTATTATTAATGTTATAATAGTGGTGGTTTTTTGTAGTTATGATAATAGTGCCGAGGTTGTAGTTGTGGGGTGCTATACCCGTAAAATTTGACGAGGCACGACAGCACTCAGCGACCCACCTGCGATTAACCAAATTGTCCGTATAGGGGTCGCGTGGCTGACGTTTCATAATGTCGGACTCCGGGGCTTCATAAGCCAGAGATATAGCAGGCACCTATATAGAGAAGAGAGAGTGGCCGGCGCAACATACATTGTTAGTATAAGTGAGAGAAATTTCAACATGCACAAGTTTTGTTGTTGTTGTTGTTTTAAGTAGTCCTGTTGTTTAGTTATCTCGATGTAGTGTGTTAGGTAGACAAAAATTATTTGAGAACAAAAAAAAAACACAATTTTTTTTGAAGAAAAAGGAGAAAGGTTTGCAGCTGAAAAGCATGGGTGCCAGAATGTATGATGAATAAAATAGTGCAAACTTACCTCTCTTACTTATTAAACCACAAATTATTTTCTTAATTACAATTTTTTTTTATTATTGAATGAAGAAGCAGCAAAGCAAAAATAATCAACAAAATCTACGACTCAATTGGTGGTAGATATAAAGGATTTACGGAAGTTTAAGGGGTTAAAGGCTAAGCAGAAGTTCGCGTTACACATGGCATACGATTTACAATCCGAATATTTATCAAGATTCAAAAAAATAATTACAAATAATACGGACCTTATATAAATATATATACAACAATCTTTCAATAGATATAAATAACAAAAATATTGTAGAAGAGCAGGATAATATAAATATAGAAAGATAGAACACGGGACATTCCTATTACCTTTCGTTGACGAGTTTATCACAGAAAGGATTTCTAGGACGACGCTTCATTATATCAGATTCTGCCTCTTCGTATGCCAGGGATATGGCGGGGACCTGAGCTCGGCCAAACAAATACACGTCAAAACAAAACAAAGAACACAAAAAACGTAACAGAAACAAACACAATGGGAGAGCGACTTTTTGGTGGCAAACAAAAAACAACAAAATAAAGGAAAGGATAATGTTGATGATGATGATAACATGCCAGCACTGCCTCTTGACTTGCCTAAGTCTCTTACATCAAAATTAAACAAAACAAAAAAAAACAACATAAAATAGTGAAATTGAAATAAAATTCATCTATTAACATTCTGTTTGAATTAAAAAATGAATATCTAAAAGACTAAGGGGTCGAGTCAGCGGTGCCAAGCAAGGCGACAACGCAATTTGCGTGATTTAATGATGGAGATATGGGGATTGTGTATGTGTTATTTTGTTTCTTAAAAATAACAGTAAAGATATCATAAATATGATTCTTTTATGATATCTTTAATTTTTTTCACCATTAACTAGTTAGTAAAGACAAACCAATAATTGTTAGGATAAAATATTCTAAAAAAATTGCGTTACTATTAAATAATTCAAAATACCCATGCTGTTATTCATTACTAAATTTCCTATATTATTGTATTATAATTAATACCACGACCAGGCATCAGTATTAATATTATTTTATCAATTAATTAAACCCCATATGTACAAAAGTTAAATGGTTACAAAAAAAAACTGTAAAAAACAAACCATAAAACGACCACATTTGTTAATATTTATAAAATAAAATAAATAAACTAAAATAAAAATAAAATCAAATAAAAACTGCACCTATCATTGACTAGTTTATCATTTAATGGATCCCTAGGTGGTCTCTTCATAATATCAGATTCAGCTTCCTCGTATGCCAAAGAAATTGCCGGTACCTAAATGTTTTCAATTAATCATAAAATAAAATAAATAAACTAAAATTAGAATAAAATATACTAAATAATTTAAATTTTTCAAATTTGAACCGTTTCATTATTGGTATTGTTGTTGAACAAAGCTTGAATGTCAACAAATAAAACATGATAAAAGCCTACAAAGGAGCTAAGAAAGACAAAACATTAAAATTAAGAAAGATGCCGAACTTTTAGCTGAAAAATTGAACACGTACCTTCTTTTCTATTACTTAAATCATCTATACTTGTTCATAATTGACTACTATGATATTTGTTTTAAATATAAGAACTTAAAATAAACTATCTACTTGAATTAAAGTGTCTTGTAAAAGAAACTTATCGAATCTAAAATCAGTGCAACTTTCATCAACTCTCTTTGTAAATAATAATAATAATAATAATAATAATAATGTAACATGCTTTAAAATATTTTGCTCCGCTTAAAAATTGTTTATTTCTTTTTTGGTATCTGTGTATATGTGTACCTTTCATTAACTAATTTATCAGCATATGGGTCACGTGGTCGTCGTTTCATAATGTCGGATTCTGCTTTTTCATATGCCAGTGATATAGCCGGCACCTTTTGTTTTTGCACAAGGAAAAACAAAATCAAACAATTAACTCTATACTAACTGATGCCTTATGAATCAAATTAACTCCAATGTTTATAAATCGGTAATATTTTCTAAATTTTTGTCTTTATGAATTGGTTGTTGTTTTAGTAATAATAATAATAATTGGTAATTATATTCACTTACCATGTCAGTTCCAAGATCGATGCATAAAATTGTAACTGTACCAAGTGGTAAAGGAATATCGCATAGAATGAATGCTAAGAATGGGGATATTTCTGGAATATTAGAGGTTAAGGTATATGCAATAGATTTCTTTAAATTATCGAAAATTAAACGACCCTCTTCAACACCAGTAACAATCGATGCAAAATTATCATCTAATAATATCATATCAGCAGCTTGTTTTGATACATCCGAACCAGCAATACCCATAGCAACACCAATATCGGCTTTCTTTAAAGCTGGCGAATCATTTACACCATCACCTTTAGATTAGATTTTTTTTTTCATTATTATTATTATCAATAAAATAGTAATAAAAATATTACCAGTTACAGCAACAATAGCACCCATTCGTTGACAACCTTCAACAATAATCAATTTCTGTTGTGGTGATGTTCTAGCAAATACAATTTCAGTATGATAACGTAATATTTCATCTAATTGATCTGATGATAGATCACGTAAATCTGAACCATGTACAACAGCAGCTTTAGCTTCTCTTGGATTCACTTCTGATACGGGTATGTTAAGACGTTGTGCAATATCTTCAACAGTTTCATTCCCTTCAGATATAATACCAACAGATTTTGCAATAGCTTTAGCTGTAATTGGATGATCACCAGTTACCATAATAACTTTAATACCAGCACTACGACATTTAGCAACGGCATCTGGTACAGCAGCACGTGGTGGATCAATCATTGACATTAAACCAACAAAACGTAGACCATCCAATGGGAAATTTGGATCATCACAATTGAATTTGTAACCTACAAAAAGACAAATTTATATAATAATAAAATAAATATGTATAATTATACTGGGTGAATCACGTAAGACGAAAAGGGACCTCCCATTATTTTGTGAGAAATTCTAAATATATTTCAGGGTAGCAGAAGATCAGCAAAATTAGAACCTCGTAGCTCATTTGGAACTTCGTTAAAAACGCCCGCTTCTGACGATGTCAGAAGAAGATGGAGAAAAACGAAAAAAATCAATGTTGAGAGGGTCTCAGAGTCACTGCCCGTTTTTAAAGTCGATTAAAAAAAAGATTTGTTTCTAACGATGTCGCGATTTTCAGACTTGAAACCACTTAGAGTGACTGAAGAATCTACCCAACATTGATTATTTTGTTTTTCTTAATTTTATTCTGGAATAGGCGGGAAAGTTTCGCATTTTTTTTGTAGAATGCAATGGAGAAAAACGAAAAAGTTCAATGTTGGGAGGGTCTCCGAGTCATTCTTACTCGTTTTACGTCTTTAGCTCGTTTGCGAAAATCGCGAGCTTGTTCAAAACGAACGTTTTTCCGGCCAACTTGCAAATGAGCTAGGAGGTTCTAATTTTACTAAAATGCTCTCTGGGTACCTCCCTGCAAATTCTTGAAATATTTTTAGAATCACTCGCCAAATAATGGGAGGTCTTACGTGACACCCTGTATAATTTTATTTAAATTATTATTATTTAAACATACCAATTGGATATTTATCAGTTGGTAGCATGAAATCACAAAAACCTAAAACACGTTCTCCTAATCCACCCAATTCTAAATAAGCATTATTGAATGCTTCTTTCATTTCTTCATCTAAGACTTTCTCTTTACCACAAATAAAGATTGTGCTACAACGTTCCAATATACGTTCTGGTGCACCTTTCATAACCAAAATATGTCGTGGATCATTTGGATCTTCATTTTCATGTATTGATACTTGATATTTATTTGTTGAATTAAATGGTATTTCACATACTTTTTTATTTTTACGTCTAATTGCCATAACATCACCTAATGCTAATTCCATACATTTTAATAATGCAGCTTCAGAAGCATCACCATTAACTTCACGTTTCAATATTGGTATATTGTCTTGACCTGGTTTGAATTCAGCACGATTACATAATGTAGCAATGCGTGATAATGCTTTAAAACCAGGACTTGTACGATCATATTGTATACCAGATTGATCTTCAGTTGTATCAGCTTCAATGATTTGATTATCAAACCACATGTGTGCAACAGTCATACGATTTTGTGTTAATGTACCAGTTTTATCTGAGCAAATTGTACTTGTTGAACCTAATGTTTCAACAGCTTCCAAATTCTTAACTAAACAATTTTTCGATGCCATACGTTTTGCTGTTAATGTTAAACATACAGTGACTGTTGCTAATAAACCTTCTGGTACATTTGCAACAATAATACCAATTAAAAAGATAACAGCATCTAACCAATGATAGCCCAATATGAATGCAATAATAAAGAATGTAACACCTAAGAAGACGGCAACACCAGTAATCAAATGGATGAAATGATGAATTTCTTTAGCAATGGGTGTTTCACCAGTATCTAAACCGGATGCTAGACCAGCGATACGACCCATCACTGTATTGTCACCACAACTAATCACAACACCTTTGGCAGTGCCTTCAACAGCATTAGTTGAGAAGAATGCTAAATTTTTCGTTTCTAATGGATTCTCATGTGTGAATTCAGGACTACGACTTTGTGGTTCCGATTCACCAGTCAATGATGAATTATCAACTTTAAAACCACGTGATTCAATAATACGAATATCGGCCGGTATGCGATCACCAAATTTCACTTCAACAACATCACCTAATACCAAATCTTCAGCACGTAATGTTAATTTTTCACCTTCTCTAAGTACTGTCGCAAATTGTGGTACCATATTCTTGAACGATTCCATAATCTTCGAACTCTTACTTTCTTGATAATATGAAAATATACCTAAATAAAAAAATTCAATATTAGTTTTTCAATTGATCAATGTGAAACAAATCGATTTTGTAACCTGTAACGATAACAACGGCAGCTAAGACGATGCCAAGAAATAGATTATCATCGGCTGGCTCCTCAACAGTACTAGCCTGAATTGAATAGGCAATAAAACAGAGGATAGCACCGATCCATAATAAGAGAGCAAAACCACCAAATAGATTTTTGCAGAATTTCACCCATTCGGGTGTTGTTTTAGGTGGTGTAAGTGCATTGGGTCCGTCCCGTTCCAAATTCTCTTTTGCTTTCGCATGACTGAGACCCTACAAATATAACAAAAAATTTTTTAATAAATCTCCAATTTTATATAAACTAATTATAAAACGTACATTTTCTGGATGTGTTTGGAATCTTTGATATAATTCTTCTGGTGATATTTTATGATAATCGATATCTAATTCTTGTTTCAAATCATCCAAATCTTCGGGCTTCCTTACTCGTTTCACATTTTTCCTTCGTGACTAAACATGAAAATTCAAAATAGAAACACGTTAGAACTAGGAAATTATGATCGATAAAACCCAATATTAGTAGAATTAATAAAATTATTCACATATACAGGGTGTGTCCTAGTGATGGGCCATTAACAGTATAAGAAGTTCTAAGCAATGAAAATTTCTGAAATTTGGTATATAGCCGTTTTTCCATCTGAACTACATTTGGAAAATACTTTCTTTGTTCTAACAACCCCTGTTGTATGGGGTAGAAGACCCCAGTTTCTTATTTTAAATAGAATAGTAATTTTTTATTGCACTTTTGAATTCTTTGATGAAATCGAATGGGACTTTGATCATATGATTCATGGTCTGGTACTGAAATTTTTCAGATATTTCAACTTTTAGTGTAGTTTTAAATTTTGTAGTGTTTGAAAAATTCTTTGATAATTTTCAAGTTATTCAAAATTTTCAATTAGGACTAAATTTCTCCCTTGAAAGAAAATGTAAAACATAGAAGACTTACCAAAACAACTTTCAATTCAATTGTTACAATTAACATGAAAATAATTAATTAATTCTAGCCTATTTCAATAACGAAATTGCAAGAAATTGATAATTAATTTATTCAAAATTTATTGCATTTGCTTTTAGTGTATGTAGAATGTCCTAAAATTGTTAAAAAAAGACATGTAAAATATTTTTTCTATTTTGGTTCTATAATGAGGTTGTTAATATAACAAAAGGAGTGCTTTAATATCTATTAAAGCACTCCTTTTGGGTATTTTAATACCTAGTATAATTTATTTTCTTAAGGTTGGCAGCTTGCACATGCATCTTTTATATTCTATGTGATTGGTCTTGAGAAAAACAAAAGTTGACATTGACAATATAACCTCAAATTATTTTGTGATTTTATTTATTTATCTTCGTTAAATGTGCAATTATTATAAACGGTAACGATTACATGGGACGTACCGCTAGAATTTATCGTAATCTCAGGTTCATTATTTGTTAATACAAAATTTTTAAAAAATTTATTATTGTCACTATACGTTTGTGATGGTTTCTGAATTTAAATACAAACAATCGAGCAAGTGCAGAACAGAAAACAATTGAACAATTTTAATATGTCGTTCTAGTTAATACCAACTGCCGCGAAATTCCCTAAATTTCAAGGGTTCAATTTCTATTAAAAAAGGGTACAAAAGGGTGCAAAATAGAAAAAATAGTATAAAAAACGCGTTTCAGAAGTCATTCCTGCACTCGACCATTAAAAAACTCCCCGCTTCGCGAGTCGTTTTTTAAACTTGGTCTCGTGCAGGAATTGTCGACTTCTGAAACTCGTTTTTTAATGTACTATAATATTAACCTCATTTGTGATACTTTGTTATTTTCCTAAGCCTTCAATGCATTTCATTCTAATTGAATTAGTTTGGCATAGCCGACTAGCGAGGTGATTGGACGAAATTGAAAATCCTGAATAACTGAAAAATTATCAACGATAGGTATAGGGAATGTTAATACAGTTTGATACAAATTTTTATTCTCTACCCAACCAGATAAAGAAAAATATGGTATTTCATTTAAAATAAGCAAGATATTATGGTTTAAAAATTGCCTGAAAGAAAAATTCATTTCAGCAAAACACTGAAAGAGAAAGTACATGGTTTATGTTATTTGTTTTCCAAATATGAACAATGCAGCAGCAATCGTTTAAAGAATTTGAATTTTTTAGTTAGACACTGCAAAACTCAAAATTTCATGTCAAATCAAAATATTTGAAAAGCTTTCAGCGTTAGACCATAGTTTGTGTTATCAAAGTCCCCTTCAATTTATTCAATGAATGCAAAGATGTAATAAAAAATATACTATTTCATTTAAAATAAGAGAGTAGGGTGCACTATCCCACTTGCGATTTTTCAAAGGTAGTTTAGATGGAAAAAACGACTATATCCCAAATTTCAGAAACATCCATCAATTAGAACCTCTTTTACTTTTAATGTCCCATCACTAGGACACACCCTGTATAGATTTTGACCGTCACCAATAGTCACCATAATACCACATGCATTGTTGTACAAAAGGTAATAGTTTAGAAATTTCTGGATTGTTCTAGATTTAAGCAATTTTTTTATTGTAAATCGTGAAAATACAACTAAAATTAAATTATATGCACATTATCTATAATTTATTAGTTAAATAAAATAGACGATATGACGTCAAAGGAAATTGTGTATTATCGAAAAGTAGATTAGATTCCTTTCCCTTTTAATATCCTATACATTTATTATAATAACCATACTGAAAACGATTTATATTTACAAAAGAAATTATAAAATCCACAATTTTATAGAATAAAGAAAAAAATTTAACTTTTATAACATAGATGATAAGGTGATAAGATGATTAAGCAACAATAATATTATTAATACTAAGAATTACAAGATTAAAGGCCGATCCACACACGGAGATATATCTTAGTAAGACGGTCTCATGGTACGGTACAGTGATATATATCTAGCTTTGTCTATACATGATACCGACAGAGATAGATATATATCATTGCACCGTACCATGAGACCGTCTTATAAGATATATCTCCGAGTGTGGATCGGCCTTATAGAGAAAAAATAGACTATAATAAAGCGTAAAGATTTTCGTGTGCGTGTTAACATAAGAATTTATGATAGAAAAGAGTGCAAATAGAAGACTGAAAGAGCCCCCAAAAATCCAATTGTAGTGATTTAATTGTGAAATAGACCAAATACAAATAATCGGGCTACCTTTACTCTACCATCGGCAGTCTTGTTGTCATCATAATTGGACGGAATTGTTGCCACACGATATGAATCAGAACGACCGTGCTGTAAAACCATTAACTAAACTAAATGTATCTAGTGGAAAACTTACCAAAATTCTTTCTCATCAACACGTCCTATATATATCGTTAATAAAAATAAGACATATTTCTATTAAATTGCATATTTATATAGAAAATAATCGAATTTAGTATGGAGGTTTATTACAAAATATCCACAAATGTTGGATACTGTGCCAAATTCTTGATAAAACTTTAAAAATATGCCTCATTTCACAGTAGTTATTTTTTTTTTCAACAATTCTGCTTAATAAACAAATATGTAATAATAATAATTCTCAATTGATAAGCAATCACTATTATGAACTAATTAAAGTTTAGATTATGAGAATTGTTGATATGATTTTATTAATAATTCTTAAAACATGCATTGTACTTTCAGCCAAAATTATAAACAAATACATCATTATCTTACCATTTATAATTACGATATCTGTAGTATCTCTTTATTATTATTATTAGTAAATATTATAAAGGATTCTTTTGATTGAGTTGCGTAATTTTAAATATAGTTTCTCATATCCTAATCCTATTTAAATAATATTTATTAATAATGTTAAGAGATTTTACAAGGCCGCCAAACTGAGAACTTGATGTACGAAATTGATACTATTGCCTTTATAATGACTGATTGAATAAATACTTCCTACTGGATCAAAAAGGAAGTAAATCTATCATATAATGGTAATAATGATGATTATCATGAGCATGATGATGACAATAAACACAATAATCAAAGATTGTGTGTGCATTAATGATTTATTTATTTTTTTATCAAAATCATTTATCGAATTGTCGATTATTTAATTTTATTGAATCTTCAGGTCAAGGCCAAGTCATGTAGTTATCGGACAATTTCAAAGACTATTGATCAAACAAATAACAAAATTTTTGGTGATTCCACCCTCTCTTCCATAATCTGAAAATTTAATCAATAAAGAAGCACAACAATCTTTTACAATGTTATCGGGGATTATTTTTTACAAAAATCAATATCACCCAAAGTGGGCGTTATCTTCAAACACACCTATTATCATTCTTCAATATACTAATATTTAATAAAAAAAAAGAACTAACCGGTGATTAAAATAGCATTATAATTAGATGCTAAAAGGAGAAAATTGTCAATATTTCAACGAAAACGATCATGTCAAAAATCTTTTCCCCATCATCGTCATCATCATCATCAACTTGATTCTGGCCAAATCTATTTTAAAATTTGAGTCTGCGCCTGTTCGGACTGCCCCAAAATCAGACTGGAGGCAGCCGATATTAATTTTAATGAACGAAGAAAAACCGATTTTCATCATCGTCTACTTGAAATTGTAGATTATTGAATAATTTTCTCAATTTTACAACAAATTTAACCAATTTTTTAATATTCCTCATATTGGTGATAATCAATAATGTTATCATTGTTGTGAGTTTATCAATGATGTCGTACGTTTGTAATTAAAAATTGGAACTTCGATCAATAAGCTCAACATTGAAAATATTTTTTTTATATATATATAAAAAAATAGGTCAATCTTTCGTGTCAAGAATTTAGAAAAATTATCTTTTATACGTTTATTTATTTTTGTAATCTCTAATTAAAATCCAATCAAATTTTAAAATTTATAAATAAATGATGATTATTTAGATTTTATTGAAGCCGCCGCTGCTAACCGACCGACCAATGGTAAAGAAATCGATACGTACAAGTCACCCCCGGCAAAAGCTCTCGTAAAGCTTACCCTCCTCCTTCTCTATCTACCCGTTTGATTTAAAACAAACAAAATATTGCAGGAAATCTAAATTTGGTTAACTAGTTTAAATCTTAGATTGATTAATAATAAAACATACCTCCCCCATGTTGATTTAATTAATTATTTATTGTTCTTGTTAATAGTTTTTTGTTTTTTTTTTTTTAAATAAAGTTCCGGGGAGTAATTGATGTTAAATAGAAAACTTCATGTGATGTCCTCCCAAAAAAACACACAAACTCCACTAGAACAACCGCCTCACTAATACTCAACAACGGGCGCGGACCCACTACTACTGAGAAAGAGGATTTTCTATCGAGGATATGGTGGTGCTCGTCGTCGCCTGCGCTGCTATTACCGCGGCACACACATTATTGAGCCTTGACGTCATACTGCGGACACGACGCCGACGACGACGACGACAACAACAACGACGACGACATTTGCATTGGATACAGCCAAAGGGGTGAGGGGTGTGTATACACCACCATCACCAGCTGAAAACCTGCCCCAAGTTGTGGACTTTTGATGCCAGCACTACATCATGATCATGATCATGATCATCATCATCATCAGGGAACAGGAGGGTGACGGGTGATAATTTTGTTAAACTCGCCCCTATTTTCAGTACATACCTACATTGAAAAAGGATAGAAATTTTATAGACAGAGGTCATATAATACGTCATAGTTAATGTCGGTTAGGTGGTGGTTGTACGGTGGTGATTTTCAAACAGGAATTAATGTCGACGCCACCGTCTCATCATCGTATCATTGGCTGTCAAATTGATGAAAATTAAGCACCCTTTAGAAAAATGATCCATGATTAATCGAAATTTGTACAGTACTTGAAAGATGTTTAGTGATTTTGTTTTAATTATAGTATTTAATTAAAAATGAAAGATTAATAATATAAACAGAATTGAATCAATAAATCGATTATTCTATTTTAATCATGTTACTATTATTAAACTTCCAAATAATCAATATTGAGGAACAACATGACAATAAAGGGTTATTCACGTCGGACGAAAAGTTCTTATGGTAATTCGCATTATTTAGCGAGCGATTCGAATTTTTTTTAAAGATTTGTAAAGGTTAAATATTTAAGCATAATTAGAACCACGTAATTCGTTTATAAGTTGATCAAAAAAAAAAACACGTTTCGGACAAGGTTACAATTTTCAAAAACTAGCTGTACACGTAAAACAACTTAGAATGGCTTGAGGATCCTCCAAACAGCGATTTTTTCGTTTTGTTTCATTTAATTTTAGAAAATATGCAAGACTATTCTACTTGCTCTAGAGTAAAATGAAGAAAAACAAAAAAAAGCAATGTTAAGAGGATCCTCGAGTCACTCTGAGTCGTTTTACGTGTACATCCATCTTTTGAAAATCGCAACATCATCAGAATCAAGCATTTTTGAACAATTTCCAAATGAGCTGGAAAGTTCTAATTTTGCTCAAATGTTCTCTGGAGACCCTTCTATAAACCTTTTGGATATTTTTCGAATCGCTCGTCAAATAATAAAAGTTTCCATAAAAACTTTTCATACGATGTGAATAACCCTATATATCGTTGTAATTCATCTGACAAGGTAAAATTCACAAGTGTCTCCTTTAGATACCGTTCTTTTCTGTGACATGTTTATTTTTTATGGAAATTTAAGAGATTAAGTTTTTTATCAGAGGAAACACACTTCCAAATGGTGAAATGATGTAAAGCTAGTCATTATAATACTATACATTACAGATGATGAATGCATTCACTCACATATTGATCGAATATAGATGAGCGTTCGCAATCCTCACTCTATTCCTTTATTAAATTCCTCAAATTCGTATTGTAATGCAGTTTATAACGGTACAGATTTTCATTACTATGGTTAAACATTTACATTTAATTTGGTATTTGAGAGCCTCAATAATTCTTCGATACCAAAAACGTGAAAAAATCGTGTAATATCAAAAAAAAAAAAATCGTTAACAATCAAGATTTGTAGATCGTCCTTTCAAAAGTATTTTTCATAAACTTATAAGTTTTTGCAGTTTCTTGTCCTATTTAAATTATTATTAGTGTTATCAAAATGAAAATAAGAAAATTATAAGAATTTTGAATTTCCATAAGCTCTGTACAAATAAAATAAAATCGAAGGGGGACACTTGGGACAATTTCCTTTTAAAAACGTAAACAATATTTTATTATACCAATATTTAACGGCTTTTAAAAAATATGCAAAAAGACCATATCCGAATGCAATAATAAAAAACAATAATATAAACAATGTTGTTTAATTTAATGAAATTTGATGGTTTATGGAGAGAATTTGAAAATTTCCACTGACAGTCAACAAATGCACATGAAATTGATTAAAATCGTTGGAAATTCATACCAGTTGATTATAAATATGGTCAATACTATGAAACTCCTATTAGTTAACGAGCGATTCGGTAAATATTTTAAGACTTTGTAGGAGGGTTAACCAGGTAATATTTTAGCAGAACTAGAACCTCGTAGCTCATTTGGAAATTGATCAAAAAACGCTCGTTTTTGAGGATGTTACAATTTTCAAAAATTTGCCACACACTTAAGATGACTTAGAGTGACTCGTAGACCCTCCCAAAAAAATTTTTTCGTTGTTCTTCAATGCATGCTGAAACAGGTTTTGCCTTTTTTGTAGAATGCAATGGAGTAAAAGGAAAAAAATCAATGTTGAGAGGGTCTTCGAGTCGTTTTTAGGTACTCGTTTTACGTGTTAAGCTCGTTAATAGAAAATATAATCTTGTCCTAAAGAAGCATTTTTTCACCAACTTTCAAATGGCCTACGAGGTTCTAATTTTGATACATTCTTAAAATATTTTTCAAATTTCTCGGCAACTAATAAGAGTTTCATAGTATCGACCATATTCAGAATCGACACCCTGTATATGGCTCTACCATGTCTACATACCATGAAATTTGATGATTTTCAATACGAATTCGTTCGTTTTCTTACTAAATCATATGACCAACCGTTAAATTTCACCCCTGCAGGAAGAATTATAGTTAAATTTTGATAAACGATCAAAACGTTAACGGCTCGTTATTGCCGGATTGTTGAATTAAAAGTGACCTAGCTAGCAAATAAAAAATGTTGATGGTGAATTGGGTCTAACAATTTAATCCTGTTATTGATTTTTTTGAAATTCTCTCTCACTATTCATATTTTAAAATGGTTTTATAACGAATTGTTGAGGAAGATTGATAGACAAGTTGAAATTTTAATAGTCGAACATACATGCAGTAATTTTTCAAACTGTATTAAATTTATCACAAAACCATTTTGCATCAATGGGAATTTAAATTGTTGTGGCTAACGTTATTTTTCAGTGTGTTTGGATTTTAAAAAAGCAATATTTAATCCCTGTTCATCGATTAAAATGTCCTCTCCGAAGGATTATTACAACTGAATTATAGTTTTTCATTCGGGACTACTTACATTAGTTTTAATGGAAAGTCATATTATTTGAAGAGCGGTTCGAAAATTATTTCAAGAATTTGTAGGGTGGCCCTTGGAAAGCATTTTACCTAAATTAGAACCTCGCAGCTCATTTGAAAGTCCATCAAAAATTATCGTTTTGGACAATTTCGCATTCATTAAAAATGAGCTACACACGTTAAACAACTAAAAATGATTCGAAGACCCTCCTAAAAATTGATTTTTATGCATTCCAGTTCGAAAATAAAGTGGAGAAAACGGGAAAAAAAATAATGTTGGAAGGATTCTTAAGTCATCTTATCTATGCAGCTAGTTTTTAAAAATAACGAAGTCGTCAGACACGAGCATTTTTTGACCAACTTCCAAATGAGCTACGAGATACTAATTTTGCTAATATAGTCTCCAAAGTCTATCGTATAAATCTTTGAAATTTTTTGCGAATAGCTTGCCAATTTATAAGAACTGCCATAAGAACTATGTGGTTTCGAGTGAAAATTCCTGTATACATAAATATTGAGTTTTATACGGTATATTGTGGATTGTGGTGGTTCAAGGATAAATGGTCCTAGTTTTATCATAAAGGTAAACTAAATTTTGTATATAATTTATTTTGCTGGATTTTTTAATCATATTGTTATCGCACATAAAATTTTCCAATAACTATCTCATATTTTTAGATAAAATTGTAAAAATTAATAGTTAAGTAAATTTTTACCGATTCAGTCATACAAATATTTAATACAAAAATGAATCTTGAAATTGCCAAAAAATTACGATACAACTGTAATTACGATAAAACTCTTGTCTCTTATATCGGTTTTATCGGTTCTAATTAAAACTGAATTTTAATTAGTAATTATTTTCAAGTTACTGCTGAAAAATATAACCATCAAAATTTTGCCAAAAATATCGACACGTCTACCTATTATTATTAAATCGAATTTTACAATATTTGTTCCAACCGACAATTCATTTATTTCTTTTACAGAGTTTCACTTAACAGTTGGCCATGCTTTTGTTAGATAAAGTCGTAACTTGGTTCATACATCACTACATTTGACATTTTTCATTTAAAAAACAAGCAACTGAATCAAGGTAGGGACCTACGTAGAGTACTGCATATACGTTAATGAATTTCGTCAATAGAGTTTTCGCACGACACCGTTACGTTATTTTATAGCTTTAAACTATACGGTACAAATTATAACGGAAAGACGTTTTCGCTTTACGTAAAACATTTAAGCTGTTATAATGACAAGTGACATACATTGAGATCACCGGTACTAGCAGTACGATCAGCTGCTCGGTATCCGCCATATTGATTCAAGTGCGCATGAGGTCACATGGTTTATAGTGACAGTGATTTCATTGGTTCCGTTATTTTCAGAAATAGCGTGAAAAATAGCCTCGTACGGTATTAAATCTAGACCTTAAAAGTATAACGGAGAATTTTTAACGTAACGGTGTCGGGAGAAAACTCTCTATTGTTTCTGACTGGAACAAAACTTAAGCCAATTTGTAGGGACGATTTGCAGGGGAAATAGATTGGGGGCGCTGCAGATTAACACATGAATAGGTACATTGAGACAGAACCCTTACTCTATTTTCGCTATAAATCGTCCCTAAAAGTTGACGTGTATGTAGGCTGCTTTACAAGATTCAGTTTTAATTGCTATTTATTTTGTACAGTGGAAAATATGACCCAAAGGCATTTGTTAAAGCTAACAAAAGATAATCTAAATTATTCAAAAACGAAAAATGGAGTACGTTCTGTTTGTATGTCTGTTTTTTTTTTGTTTTCTCTCTCCCATTTAAATCTTTACTATTGTGTTTTTTTTTTCTGTGGTATTTACTTTTCACTTGAATGCATTGTGCAAATTTTTTATCAAACAATAGTGTTGTAATATTTGTACAAAATAAATAATCAATGGAAATTTTAAGAATACCTGTTTAAATCAAAAGAGACTTGTATCTTTTATGATTTTAATAATGTATTGTTAATTAGAATTTCATTGAAATTCTATTAGTAAAACCTTCTAAATTGTTGTTAATTAGCAAAAAAAATGATTTATTATATTGTAAAATTTACTTTAATTTTATCAGCTAATCAGATTTATTAATCACAATTTTATTGTTGATTAATTATCATTCATTTTGTTTTGCAAATTATGTAAATAAAATATTACAAAATGTGACAGACAGAAGAATATTAATGTGCAATAAAAAAAAACACAGAAAATATATAGGACAATAAACATGTGTCAGATAAAAATGTTGTGAACAGAAGATAGATCATGATCTTGAAAGGCCCAAAATAAAACACAACAAAAAAAAAATTCATATCATTTTCGATGAGATCCTTAGGGATCACTGCCAAGATATAAGAACTGGTCGATTATTACTAAGAAATACCGTTATACAATTTGATTTTTCAATTGAACAGCCATAAAAAACCTTACAATAATGATATATTTAATAGGTACAGTATTTTTTTTAAACTCAAATGTAGGCTGTAGTAAATCTTATATTTGGGTATTATCATGTCAGATATCGACTAAAATTCCATCAAGAAATAATTGGAAATCTAATATTTACCGGTTGGATATTGATTTCGGTTTTATTATTCCATTTATTTTATTACCCACAATTCCTCTATGTGTACGTTTATAGGAAAATAATCTTAAAAATGTTGTAGTTTTATTTCAGAAAATACCAATTGAACAACACATTTGTTTATTATTTCCCATTCTGATTAATGTTTTTTAACATTCTTTATTAGATTGAATTTCGAATTTCGTTCTATTCAAAACAACAAAACCAAAAATTGCTAATTGTAAGTACGATTAAAGTTTGAATCGTTTAGATAAATTTTCATTTGTACAATTAAGAAATAACAGTTTAGATTTTTACTTTTAAAGTATAAAAAAGCTAGTTTTCTCTCCGTAGTGATTATTGAAGAAAAATACTAACAAAAGTTGAAAGTTTCGCTACAATACTACAAATACAGTTAGTAAACTGCTGATTTTACTTGAGAGCTTTTAAGGCACGATTTCCGCTTTAAAATCGTCACGAGAAGATGCGGAAAGCATGTCTTTTTTTTATTGAATTGTCACAGTTCATGCACTACAAACAACCTCTTTTTACTAAAGAAAGTTAAGATTTTACTAAAGAAAGTTAAAAAATTGTAATGTGAAAACGTGCTAAAGCACCGAATAGATGTCAAATTAGATATGAGAGTAGTGAGGAACTTCAGAACTTTATGAAAGGAGTTAAGGTGTTCGTACCTACGTATAGTACTAATTGCTAACTTTAGACCATCCATTTAAGCTTCAACTTTATACAGGGTGATTCAAGAGAATGAGCTATTAAAAATAGAAGTTTTAGTTCTTGGAAGTTGATGAAATTTGGTGTACAGTCGTTATGTCCCTTGAACTTTCTCTAGAAATTATTTTCGTTATTCTAGCTACCCTCCTTATATGGGGTAAAGCACCCTACTCTCTTATTATAGATAGAACAGTATATTTTTATTGCAGTTTTTTTAAATGAAATCGAATGGGACTGAATGAAATTTTGAATAACTGAAAAACTATTAAAGATAGGTATAAAAATGCTAGTACAGCTCGGTATAGATTTTTTCTCTATCCAACCAAAATATGATGTTCTATTTAAAATAGGCAAGATATTATAGTTTGAAAATTATCTGAAAGAATAATTTATTTCAGCTAAAGGCTGAAAGATAATTGAATTCTGTTTAAATTGGATAAGAGTGCATCATTTTTACTACTTAAATTTAAAGTTTCAATTTTTCAAATGCTATAGCTTTTAAATATAAATTTTTCAAACAAACACTGAAAATTTTAAAATTGCACTAAAAGCTGAAATATCTGAAAAACCTTCAATGCTAGACTATGGGTCATGTTATCAAAGTCCCCTTCGATTTCATCAAAATGCAGTAAAAAATACACCATTCCATTTAAAATAAGGGAGCACTACCCCATAAAAAGGGGGTAGCTAGAATAACAAAAATAATTTCTAGAGAAAGTTCATGGGACATAATGGCTATATACTTTTATTAGCCCATCCTTTTGAATTACCCTGTATAAAGGATCTAAAGTTGTCAACTGGAAATAGTAAATCTTGTAAGGAAAGTCAAAGTCCTTTATTGTTGGGACACAAAAAGGAATTTCTCCAGTGTCAAATTTGTGAATAGTGTTATACATCTTTCTGACGAGGTAGTACACGATTACAGGTGAGGGGACGGGGGAAGTATTCGACCAATCATTTCGATCAAGCGAGAGAGCGCGAAATAGTCAACCAGTGGTGGTTCGTTTTGCTAATCTTTGTTGTTTATTATATCCTATATTTTTCAAATAAAAGTGATGATTGAATGTGGAGAAGAAAAAACATAAATAATCACTCATATACAGTCAGTAAATGCGTGTACCTTGACTAGTTGAACCCAGAAAATAATTAATTAACCATATGAACTTCACTGGAAGAATTTTGGATACAATGTGATTGGCCATGACGTCACAATCTATACGTCAAAGTTCCTGATGGGAAAACAAACATGGCTGCTCGCCTCGCCTACAGATTGTGAGCTTGCCTTGAAAGATGTATAGTGTAAATGTATAGATGGATCAAACTAAGTTTGCCCAAGTCGGCGCAATCAAACAACATAATCGGAATATTTCACTTAAACTATCGTGTCTATTTGATAATTTTTTCAATATATTACTATCGAAATAAAAGATAGAGTATTCATTCTATTGCTATTGCATTTTTACTATAAGCAAGATCCACTCCGCATCTGTGCTTTTAGGTAAACTTATTTGATCCATCTATACCTGATTTTCAACAAAAGTGATCTGTCTCTAGTATAAGCTGTGAATTATCTGCATCTATTCATAAAATTTACAGTTGACAATATTGTTTTGTGTTCGAACCATCAGGTAATTTGACATTTCTTCATGATTCACTATTTCCAGTCGAGAACTATAATTGAATTGTCTTTAAATGCAAAAACCTCACACTCGCTATATGGAATGGCGTACAATAAGGTTATTTTGAAGGGTCAAAGGGAAGAAAAAAATATGGCTAAAATTGCTCAAAATTGCATCTATTGGTTGATGGTTAATAGCTAACCTACCGTAATGTTTTTGTTCAAAGTTGGTATGCAAGTTTAAAGGTAATTAAATTACACCTTGTATCTATAATTATGAAAACTAAAACACTGGCAATTTGAAATGGTAACATACATTTAGTTCTCTTTCGCAAAAAAAATTGGATAAAACTCGAGTAGCTTGAATTGTTTGCTCTTATTTATTAAACAAAGGAAACTGGAGTAGACACTTTTCTAGATGATATTGATAGACTAAAATCTAGTGTCTGGTGAATAAATGAATAAACTTGAGACAATATAGAATAAACCGAATAAATAGATTCTAAATTGCAAATTTCAAAGTCATTCTTTCTCAATTTTCAGTAAAGAATGAAGTTTATAGAAGTTGATCTAAGGAAAATTTGTACGGAATATTTTATTATATGATGAACAAGAGCTCAATGAGAAATTTCGCTAAATGTAGTTTTCATGCAATTTTACACAAAAAAGAAACAGCTATTATGTATTATTGATTTGTTTTAATTTAATTAATTTTCGACCGTCATCTATTTGATTTTCTGTCCCAATTCGTCTAGACGATTGAGAATTTATTGTAAATTGTTACAAACGACTGTGCAATGAGTTAGATTTTGATTAATAGAGGAAATACTTGTTTATCACATGAGATGAGTGAGATAAAGCTTATAAATTTTATTAGTCGTTGAAGAAACATCGTTTTTTATCACTTTAAAGACATGTCGATCAATATAAAATAGATCGAGTATACATATTAAAAAATATTTTGATAGTAAATATGAATATGAATGAAACTTGATAATAATTTGAACTAGTTATGAACCAGTTTTCTTACTATACTATCAACCTTACGATTTACAACTATATTATTTTATTAAAATCGATTGAAAGTGATTGATTTTAATGAAACAAACCGATTGAAATTTCATTTTTAAATACGCAAATTTGGGGTTATTCCAATATTCAATTATTAAAACATCTAAACGTAAAATATAAAAAAAAACGAACATAATTTTGTATTTATAAATAATCTAAATATAAAACTTGGATGTTACACGTTTATGATTCAAAATAAATCAAGAAACTAACAACAATGACGTATTCATCTACCTTTTTAAACTAAAGACGTCATATCAGAAAGTTTGGTGAATTTCTTATGGCCAGACAAAGAGACATACAGGCATAAAAACAATAATCATAATAATATTTTTAATCTAAAACATAATCCTGTTGGAAATATTCAGGGTTACACGAATTATTTGTTGCCTACGCGAAAAGGAAATAGCGAATTACAAAACCATCCTACCTAATATTTTACATACACACACATATCTGTCTGCTCCTTTTTGTTGATTCATTTTTCGTTTTGAAAAAAAAATAAACTACAGACGTTTATTTTTCTAAATTTCAATTGCAGTAGACGTGTACGTGCATAAATATAAAGGAGAAAATGACTCGAATTCCTCAAGAAATCAACACAATCTAACAATAATAATATACAAACAATAAAATTTGATTATTGTGGAACGTTGAATATTGAATAGAATTGTTTGAATAGTGTCGTTTTACGTAAACGTTATCGAACGGTAATTGCGTTAAAATTAAATTTACGTACTACTTGTGGAAAGCTCTATTGTCGATTTTTCCATCGACATGTGAAGGTTGTTTTCTCATTGATTAAATATTGCAATTATTGTGTAACTTATTATGGTTTTGAATACATTGGAGAATATCACGTTAATGAAACATGACTAGAATAATAGCAATTGATTGAAATTTTACAATAGTATAGTGTTATTACTACTTATTACCACAATACAACAAATTATCATGTGAGAGGAACACGCGGCTTTTTTTAAATGAATGTAGAAACAGCGCTACCAGGTCTAATGAAGCATTTTTCTTTAGACTTAGAACAAAAAATTTCCTAGAATTTCCTATTTATTTGCTCCAAAATTCAATTTTTTGATGGGTTAAAAGTTAAAATTGCTATTTTCGTCAACAGTAGGAATTTCGACAGAAATGAAAAGACAACACGAGTCTGGACGAGATTGTATTTTGCCACTAACGTACTTATCGCAAAACACAATCTCACCCAGACTCGTGCTGTCTTTTCAATTCTGTCGGAATTTCTAAAACAACTAATGCTAAACGTAAAGGAATTTTTACTTAAATAATTTTTGTTTATATAAAATAAGTTAGCTTTCAAAATTTATTTTTTCCAAATTTTCTCTAAATTTCCCTAGATTCAAGAAATAACTATTAAATGTTCCCTTTTCCTCTAAAAAAATAAAAAATTCCCTAGACCTGATAACACCGTGTAGAAATAACAAATAATATTAATAATAATAATAACAATAGGGAAATTTGTCTGTTATATCGAGAGCAATTTGTGATTATATCGACCGTTAAATTAGTATTAAAGTAAATGATTAGATTAACCTTGAGAGACTTGATAATTTATTTCCACATAACGGACAATTATATGATTAGGTTTGAACGATAAAAAAAAATAATGTTTTCTCGCCACTTTTCGCATAGTTTAGGGATAGGTTCTGAATTTATTTAATTTAATTCCGGTGAGACGTACAACAAAAACTCGTAAAATAAATCAATATATTCGTATGGTGATATTTAAGTGGGATAATTTAAAAAAATTCCCATCGTTCCCGAATATTTAATTTTACCAGTTTAGAGCAATTTAAAGGATACTTCCTATGTTAGTTAATTAATTTAACGTTCATTTTCATTATACATAATGTGTGTGTGTGTGCATTTTTTGCTCGTGTCAAGTTTAATAAATTAATATCCTCGCATATCGTTTATTTACACAAAAAGCCTCTTATCAACAATGATAAATTAATTACAATTTAAAGGATAACTAATTAATACAGGACTGGTATTTAGTTAGTCCTAAAGGAATAAATATATTGATGTAATCGTAGAAATTAGGTAAATAGTATTATTTACAAAAAGAATAAAAAAAATGACGTCAACAACAAAGCAAATCTCGAATACCATCTAATCTTTAATTATGTAAATGTATTCATATCGATATGGCAAGGATCAACGAAACTATACCAATGTCTAGACCAGTGTTTCTCAAACTTTTGAACATTCTACCGAAATAATCTTTTAGAAATGATAGTACAAGAGATTACAGACAAATTTTTCAGGGAAGGAAGTCTTCATACCCACTTTTTTATTGAAAATACCTATCGGAATGTCATTTTAAATTACATATTATGAAATTGAAAGAGAGAAAAAAATACATTTTATGTAACACAAGGTCTTGCGCCCCGCACAAAATTATTGCTACCTAATTATGGGTCACAGCCCATGGTTTGAGAATCGCTGGTCTAATCAAATCAAACGCTGTACCTAGAAGAATTTGCTATATACTTGTTCTAATTAGACAATTAAAACATAAATTATGTTACAATAATTCATCCATTTATTAATATACACCTGTAAATTTTATTCGAATGGCTGTTGTTGCGAAGGAAAACGGTACGAGAAAATCTGATGACCTCGTTCTCTTCAAGCAACGAAAGAGAGGAGGTCGATCAATAAATACTACGACCAACCCCCAGAATAAATGCATAGACTCGCCTACCACCACCACCACTACTACTACAACCACCATCACTAGGTACAATTACCACCGCCAGTGTAGACGGATCCACCCCATCGACTTCTAAGTGATTATACAACCACCTATCTCCCGGTTAGCCAACACCCTAGACATCTTACACAACTACTAGACCAGAACATATCCCCATAAAAGAGAGGATTGTTATCGTAATAAGGGTAGATCGGATGAAAACTGAAGATTTAGTGGATGTTTAATCAAACTTTCACATATGCAATTTTTTTGCACAAAATACGCGAAATAACTAAACTACCCCTAAATTATTTGTGAGTAAAATAGACTAATAGAGCAGAAAAATCCAGAAATTCGATTTTTTTGTATTCCTGAAAGAAAAAACTCAATAATTTTACCTCTTCTTCAGCCATGGTTCTGTCTCTTCAACAATAACAACAACGACAAGAGCCCTTTTGTATGTTCAAACAACCCTACACTTTCGCCAGGATTATCCTTCAACAATAACAACAAGAACAAGAACAAAAACTATACAACACTATAACAATAAAACAACAACAAGAATAAATTTACAACAAAAAGTATAAACGATATATGTGTCTTGTTTGAAGGATGGAACTGTACAGTGGGGATCCTGTTGTCAGGGAGCTTAGCCCACACGGGCTACAATAACTGAGGATAATTACCTCAATTATCCCGCGACATTATGTATTATCACTGTAATATCAATGAGAAACAACGGTCCAACATTTATCTATGTTACAGATGTGTTTTTTTCAAACATCAATTTTGGGAAATAATAAACTTAGAACGGCGGCGTCTTCAAGACTGCGCTACCCTCTCATCGTATCGATTTGTGTTTTTTTATTTCTATCATGACTCTAATTGAATTTCATTCTTTCCATTACTGCTCCTTTTCATCTCTTCTAAACGAATCAAGTTTTGGAAATCTTACAGGGTGTACTATGCTTTTTGCCTTTGTTATATGGAGTCGTAACTTGGTTCATATTTTACCAGATTTAACATTTTTCAATGGCAAAACAAGCGGCTGATCTAAGCTACAGACATACGTAACTAAAAACGTAGCCAACTAAAAGGTGAAATACCGTTGTACACCCTGTATATTCATTATTCATATACGTATATGTACTACTAACACATATCTAATGAGTCACATTATAAAGAGCTCAATGAATTAAGTACATGATGATAGTCGTGTCTTTTTTGTTGTTGTTGAATGGCGTGCATAGCCTTGTGACGTAACTTAGGGGGGCGACCGGAAGTGCCCTTATTGCCAATTGCGTCACTGGACGACGACAGTTTTTTTCTCTCCGATTCTATCTATCTCTCTCTCTCTCTCTTCATATACAATCATCATTATGGAGATACGAAATACAAAAAGGAAAACGGTATAAATGACCACACCGAACGGAAATTTACCAAACTATATAATAGACAAGTCAATTTAATTTAAAGAGAAAAAAAATAGAAGCTTTCATATTAGGTTTGGTTGTTTTCTATTTCTAAATTGTTGAATCTTCAAAGGTAATTACAGGTAAAACTGGTTTTAATGGTGTTTCTTGTTATTACAAGAACAAAACATTGAGAGATTACAGAATACAAAAAAATATAAATCGGGTGGTGGGCACGTTATGTTGACCGGTATTAATCTTTATTTTCTTCTCAAATTAATCAAAAAATAAGTTGGTATGGGTGCTAAAGAGCTGGCCATGCACGATATCGTTAAAAAGACCATCTAAAGCATGCACCCCAAGGATGCTAAAAAGGATTTTTAGAAACACCTTTCTTTTGAAAGGTTTCCAAAAAATAACGACCTTAACACAGTTACCTATGCAATATTTCAGTAAAGATATCATATTCTAAAGGATGTACGAGATCATATTATAAGAGTCTTTGGGAATGCTAGCGTGTAAAAAGATCAAGAAGCTCTGGTGTAAAGAGTCTGGAAAATGGATTTGAAATCAATAGACTCCAAAGACTGGCAAAAACAAAAAGTAATTTTGGATGATTGCAAAATAAAGAAAATTGTTAAAAGTTGTAAAGAAAAACAACCATGGGAAAAATTGAAAAGGAATTCAATAATTGACATCTATCTAAGATTTTAAAGCAAGGCTTGGAATCGTTATTTTACGATTTTCTTCCTGCGAAAATAATGGTATTTTCAGTTTTCGGTTCAGTTCCAAGTGATCAATTTTTAAATTTCACCGTAAAAGGTTACAATTGTATCTTAGGGGTTAACCCCTAAGAGATATTTACATAGTAAGTAATCTAAAAATAGAAGAATTCTCAAACAAGTAACTTTTATTTTGTAATTTTCTATTAGCAGAAGAATTTTCATAGTGATATGTTTTACCATGGGGTAGAAAATCTAAAAAAAGACATAAAAATGGCATATAATCATCTAAAACTGCATTCCACAATAAGTGATGAAACTCGCTTTACAACTTTTGAAAGCCCTAGCAAAAATCTATATCTTTTTGTTTTTAAACCATTAAAAAATATTGAGCTGTTAAAGAGATATTTGAAAAAAAGTAATTTTGCAAGGGTAACTTAACCCCCCCCCCCCCCCAACCTCAATATCTCCTTTAAACTTGAGTATAAGCACAAACGACAAAATAAGCAAATAAAATAAACTACCAATATGCCAAAAATCATCGAATTCGGGACTTTCCTAACAGCTTTGGATGAAAGAATAGTTGAAAAGAAAAAAAACCGAATTTTGTTTTCGGTTCAGCTCCGGATTTCGCTCCGGCCAAAATTTCGGTTTTTTTTCCCAGTTTTCGGTCAGTTCCACTTCGAAGCCCTGTTACAGATAAAAGTAACAAATCAATATTATTCATAAAAATATTAATTTTTAGTAAAATAAACAAATAAAATGATTCGTTCTATAACCAATATTTTCTTTATTAGTAACAATTATTAATTAAGAAAACATTGGTTATAGAATGATGCATTTTATTTGTTTATTTTACTTAAAATTAATATTTTAATGTTGAAAATAAAGAAAACATTCGAGAAAACAATAAGTTTTATAATTGAATAATAATTAAAGCCATTGATTACTGAAAATTATAAATCATGGCTCGTATATTGACCGGATGAAATGTCTTGTAATTATGAAAAAACAGCAACTAATTTAATCGAAAAACTACATAGAAAAAAACATGAAAATTCTTCAAAGATTTAGCAATTTAAACCAATTAAACATTCTTGGCCACAGCAGTAGTGCATAAAAATTGTAAAGCACCGTCGATTAGGAGCGGTTCTTCTTCCCTTACTAGCCTTAAGCCGACCTAAGCGTGGATTTACAGTTTGATAGACCACCCATTCCAATGTATTTATACGTACCGTTAACTCGATTTAAGGTAAGATCTTGCTAAGGCGAGCTTAAGTAAGGAATGAATACCATTTATGTCATTGTTTTTACTAAAAAATAAGATGGGAATAACTTTGTTGCTATTTTGGTTGATTTTTAGTCCTTGGTTACTAGGAGATTTTCAGCATTTGTAATATGTGTAATTAAAACCCCACTTTAGATTGATTTGAGCCTTACTTTAATATATTTTAATATGTTTTAATGGAATTTGAAATAACTCTTCACTAATGTGAAATATACGAGCAGTTAATAAATGAATAAACTTTTATTAAAATAAAAGCATTATTATTATTACTACTGGTAACTTTCCATTTAAATTATTAAAGAGTTACATCTATGAATTTAAACTACTTGTCAACTTTCTTTAACTCGTAATTTGTACTAGAAACATACCTATAAAAAATGTGCTAATTAATTGTTTCGTCATTTCTTAAATACAACCGATAAAAATCGAATAGTTCAAAGTATTTTAACCCTTATAGGTAAAAAAAATAATTCGGTAATCAGTATAGATGAATATTTATTATTTAATTGAGATATTCACTAACAGTTATATAAATTAGTTTAATAAAATAAAAACTAGAACAAGATCATATACATTTTAATCCATTTTGTCAAGTTTATCAGATAATTGAAACACACAAAATTACCCTAATAGAGATTAACTGAAGGACAAGATGCAATTTTGACAATTTTTTCAATGAATCATCCTTTAAAATGCGCGATTAACAACCGTCTTATCAAATGATTTCGACCTTTAAAAAAAAATATATACTTAAATCTATGCCGAAAACCAAGAAAAAGGCTTCCTCTAGATTTTTCACATAAATGCCGCAATGTTATTCGAAAATTTGCCAATAATTTTGTGTAAACCACCCCAAAAACCCGCCACCCCCATGCCAATTAAGAGAGTCAGTAATACTTCAATACGTTCATCTAACACCCCTTTGAAACTTGTAATTATCATCTGTTGATTTACTGATCAACAATGGGGAATATTATAAAGATTTAACACAACAGAAGTTCAAAAAGGGTGACTGAAAATTTGCATAAAAACTTGTTACCAAAGCCTATTTTTTCACACTATTTTTGCCACTTTACAACGCCATAGACACATGTAGGACACGGGAAATTTCCATGTTCGAAAATAGAACTCGATCTATGACCTAGACGACAAATGAGGTTCTAGGGCGGTAGCAATGTGGGCTCTCTACATGTGAAATTTCATCGAAAAAAGGCTCCAGATGATTATTTTTATCGTCAGATTTTCACAGAATAGATCACAACTGACGTCAGACTACGCTATACATACGTTAATTTTTAATGAAATAACGTTGTGTAATCAGTTCATTCAAGTTTTTTATAATTATTTGGAGAGAGATAGACAATCACAAAAAAAAACAAGGTAAATGACACAATTAAATTGATTGAAATTCATAATTGATCTTGATAGGTAACGTTTGAAGTGCTTATTTCTTAATAAGCATGGTACTCAAGTTTTGGAACGAGTTATAAAACATTAAGAAAAAACATGTCCGTGAAAAAACGGTTTCTTTAGAACTGGCAATTCTACAAACTTTAAGAATCCCAATCAATAGATTTAATAAAACTTGGGAAATTCCTAAGATTTAATTAAAATGAAAACTTTTCATTTAAATCAATCTTGATTAAATTTCCTTAATTACAACACTGTAAATGAGTTATTAGAAAACGGTTGTGCTGCCATCTATCGACAAGAGTCATTTTAACGACTGCAAATTTACTAAGCAAACACGAAAAACGGTCATTTTTGGAAAATGTCTAAAAAACCTCCAAAAAGTTTCCATCAATCAATTTGATTGATTATTGAAAATTTAACGATTGTTTTAAATTTGATTTTGTTATTAGAAGCATAAAGTGGGCGTTTCTGTAATATACCGGTAAAAAATTGAAGCTAATTAACCGATTATTTTAATAAATTAAAGAAAACACGTTGAATCATTTGGGACATTTTACTTTATTCCATTCTATTTAATTAAAACTCATTTATTTCAATTGATACGTAATATAACCGTATAGAAATCTATAAAATTTCCAAATTATTAATTAATATTGTTAAATACCAAGTTGACAATATAAAAAACAACAGAAGAAAACTAATCAAAACAATGAAAAATAGGCGTAGCCTTGGCCACCAAAATCATCACAGTACTCTAGATTACAATTCGAATATGTACTGTATCTTATCAGATAAAATCTTTATCATTAACCAGTTTAGATTCATTTATAATTTTGGCTGATTTACATTCTCGACGTGTTGAGAATTTAATAGAAATTATAAATTATTATTTAATTGTGAAAAATTAAGACTCACCTCTTCCTTCATGTCGACACCTAGAACCGTACGCCAACTGCTGCTCTGTCAAATCTACTTGGTCTTCCAACTTATATACAAACATCTATAGATAAAAACAGGTGAGTCATCGACTATTATGCGAGAAATGGTGTAATTTTATTTTAAAATAAACTAAGATTGTTGTTTAGATGAATTCCATTTCTGATTGATAAATGTTGATAATTTCGTCTAATTCAAATTAGATTTGAATTTATTTTTGGAATTTTCAACAGGTTGATTAAAGAATTTCGAAGGTGACATGTTGGCAATCATGGTGAAAATAATGGCGCCAATTTTAAACAATCATTAGTAAATCAAGCTTTTTTTTTAGTCATATTTGTTTTAATCATAGAACAATTTTATTAGAATCAATAATTACATATACAGATGTATAATAATGAAACAATTACCAAAAATTATAAACTGCTAAAATTTAATTGAAGCTTTTAATTTTTGTAATATACAGCACTAATGTTTTAAAAGATTACAGTATATTATGTACAGACTATGTTATTATTATTGTTATTACTGTTAATATTTTAAATAATTATAGCACATAAAGTTAATAATATAAAGTATTTGGCATAAAAAATATCATTATTTTTTCAATTTTCTTCTCAAAAGCTATCCATATGTGATATCTATCTAGATGTAAAAAAGTGATAATTTACTGTTCTATTTCTGTATTATTGGCCGAATACGTTTCATTAAAAAATTAAATAAACTACATTTAATCACAACATCAAAATGTAATAGCATAATAATAATAATAATAGTTATAATAATAAGGAAGTAAACATGTCGATATAAAAAAGCATCGTTAATCAATAATTAACTTTTCATTAACAAGAAAACGTGAATTATATACAAAATAACAGGGACAAATACGTATGTATATATGTAAAAAGCAGCACTACCAAAAAAAAAGAAAACAATGAGAACAAAAATCAAACGAAATTGAGATGACTAGGAATACAATTCGAATTGATTTCATAATAAAGAATAAGAGAATATAGTAAAGTTTGTAAATCAAATGGCACATTATAATATAAGTGCAAGAAAACTCGAAATATATTTCTTATTATGCAATTATCTCATTATTTAGAACAATTCATATTGTAAATATATTTGAAATATATTTCTAGTTTCGTTGATAAATTATAAATATTGTTTCCTAGATTTGTTTCTATTAAGAAAAATATCAAAATAATAAATTTGTTAAAATGTAGCTCTTAATTTGAATATTCAAGTAATTGTGATAAATTTGGAAGTTTAATAAAATACAATCGTTATTTCAAAGCTAGCTATCGTTTGTTTTTGAATTAGTTATTCCTGATGAATCTTGTTGTTCACTTTGTTTCTGTAATTGTTGTACTTGTTGTTGTTCCGATCTATTTATATATAATCTTAATAATTTCACTTTACCACCAGTTAAACAAGAAATATACGGTGCTAAACGTTCCTCACCAACAGCTAAATAAAGAGCAACCATACAAAATATTGAACTTTTCCTCACTGGACTCTCTTGATGATCACTACCCTATAATTAATTTAATAAAAGATTACAAAAAAAAATCGATTTATTCCAAGAAATATTTATATACTTTAATTACTCCCGGCATAATCAATTCCAAATGTTGATCGGTAACAGCTGTTGGATTTGCTTGAATTAATTCCGTCAGCATTTTAATTGCTCCTAATACTTGTGGATATGTACTTGTACAAATTAATGGTGCTAAAATATTAACGACAGCATCGAATGGGAAAACACTCATGGCTGCTGCTGTTGTTTCAGCCATTTTCACTACCTATTATAAATATTAATTAATAATGAATATTTATAGAAAAAATAAAAATTTCTATATTTACTTCACGTTTTTCATCACAATGCGCATTCAATACACGTAATGTTAACAATTCAACAAAATTACACCAACATTTCTTCATTTCAGGATTTTGAAAGATTGCAGTTAATACTTCTAATGCTAAAACTTTAACATGGGAATCATTCTCATTTAATGTATCAATTAATATACGTAATAATTTTCGAAAATTCTCAACAACAGATTCAATATGGCCTTGTTTTATTGTATCGATTAATTGTGGTAATAATTTACGTTTTTCTATAATTAATTTACTACCACTATTTGTAGCACAACATTCAAATATTAATTGAACAATATCTGAATCTTTCAATGTATCATCTAAACTTTTATAACCATTTGAATCTAAATCTGTTATACCATTTATTGTTGATGATGATGATGGTGGTAATGATCTAGGTCCAGATTTATAATTTGTACGTATATTTAATTCATCCATACGTTCTTCTAATGATGCTATATCATTCTTTATATCATTACCAACTGACATTTGTGATATACCAGAATCTTTTGATGTAGTAACACGATCTTTATCCAATTTTGGATTTTCATAACTATAATTTTGTATTTCTGCAGTTGTTTTCCTTAAACTTTTATAAATTTCTTCATGATCCAAATGGCTACTATCAACACCAATACGTAATGTTGGCGGTGTACCTGGTGATAATGGTTTTGGACTACCAGGTTCACTACCAGTTGAACTTTTACGCATATGATTATGCACAATATTCCGTGCTATATCTTGATGTTCTTTTGTTAATTCAGATAACATCATTGTCATTTGTGCTGTATTACAATTCCACATTGCAACTAAACAATTTTTGGCTGCATAACGTAATTCAGTCGATTTTGTATCTTGTGTCATTTGAATGATCTTTTGTAATGCTTGATTAGCTTGTGGTGATACAATAAATTGACTACTATCGGCTGTATTACATAATGTTGTTAAAAATGTTAAAACAATTACTTTAACTTTTGTATTTGGTGTTTGTGTTGCATCTATTAAAAATCTATAAACGTTTGAGATTAATAACTGTCTTGGAAAGTTATTTTTAACAATATCTAATGTTGACATTAATTTACTATGGACTGAATTTAATGTTTCTGTTCCTAATTTTAAAAAGACTCTTTGTAATAAAACATAAACCCAACTATGTAAATCTGATTTATGAACTCTAATAACTTCATGAAGTGTATCAAGAAAGACACTTAAACCTTTCGTATGTGAATCCATAAACATCTTGGTAAAAATTTCAGTTAAATGTTTTAATTCACCTGGTGTCAATAAAATCTCACTACTTAAATAATGTTGAAGTGATAATAAACCATCTTTACGTTCTTGCCATACTGTACTGGCACACATACTAATAATTTCATTAATATCCTATAAAAAATAAGATAAAATAAATCAATTATCACGAATCTTATTTGAATATTTTATACATTTATAATTTTCAAAATAAACCAAATTTAAATATGCATAAAAAAACTAAAAAAAAAAATGACTTACATGAGAAGGCTCCCATAGTTCCCTACTAGAGAGTCTTTGTTGTGAGCCACTCCACGAATACGACTACCAAAACAATGACAATAACAATTAATTCAAGCAAAATTAAAATATACAAACAATACGATAACATGCAAAACAGATTAAAAAATAAAAAAGTAGAAACTTACATCACTAGGACGCCGAAATGAATCAAAAGATCTCTCTGAACAAACACTAGATGTTTCAGACTCATCAGAATGATTGTCCAATGAACGCATTGTCTTCCTTGCAATTCGATAATTTTCACCTGGATCATTCTATAATTATAAAGAATAATAAAATTATAATTATGTAAAGATTTGTTTTATAAACATAAATGTCTTACAAAAACATCAGCCAGAGCATTTTCAGCTTCACGACTTTGTTGTAAAATCTTTTGTGCTAAAACAGGTCTAGATGCTGGACTTAATGGTGGACGATCACTACTACGTCTAAAACGACTTAATGTTGATGGCCTATTTGGACTAGTTTCACGTGATGTATCCCTTGATCCGGTTGTAGAACGTGCTGTACCAGATGATAAACGTCTTGGTCGTGGTGAATCATGTTCTGTACTACGATTATAAAGGTATGCTAATCGAGAACTTGGGGAACCAGATCTACTAGTTGCTATATATGATGAAAAATATAAAAAAAACAAACACAATTTTAATAACTGTTTAGCACAAAACAACAACAACAAAAAAACATACGTTGTGATTGTGAATTCCGATTTCTGGTTCTACTGATACGTTCAGGTGAGGCTGTTGATGGGGTATCCGATCTTTTTGGACGAGCTGAAAACAGTATTTTATTTTTTAATTGTTTTCACTCACAGTCCTGTTGCACTAAAAGTAGACGATTAGTATCAAATTCCTAATTAATTGACGAGCTATTCGAATTTTTTTTCAAGGATTTGTAGGGAGGTGTCTAGAGATCATTTTAGCAAAATTAGAACCTCGTAGCTCATTTGGAAGTTGGTCAAAAAACGAGCTAAACACGCAAAACGACTAACAGAATGACTCGAAGACCCTCCCTACATTTTTTTTTCGTTGTTTTTCACTGCATCCTATAAAAAATGCAAGACATTTTCTTCCGCCTCGGAATAAAATGCTGAAAATTTTTTATAATGAATTAATATTCTCTAATAATTAATAAAAGAATTAATATTCTTTAATAATTAATAAAAAAATCAATGTTCGAAGGATTCTCGAGCCGTTTAACGTACATAACGAATTTTTGACAATCGCTAAACCGTCAGAAACGACCAATTTTTGACCAACTTTCAAATGAGCTACGAGGTTCTAATTTTGCTAAAATGATTCCTAGACATCCTGCTATAAATCTTTGAAAAAGTTTTTCGAATCGCTCAACATCTAATAGCAGGGGTGTCTCTAGAATTTTGGCCGCCCGTATGCAAAAGGTGTTTCAGCCACTCTCTCAACCATAAAAAGAAACGATATTTTTTCACAATATTATTATGAACAATAAAAAACCCAATGGGATTTAATAGTAGAAAATATATAGTCAATTTTGTTCGCCCGTATTTTTTGCACACCTTATCAGGACGCCCCTGATTAATAGGGAGTTTCATACAATTTGCCTACTTTTAGAGCAACAGGACGATAAAAAATCGTACAGCAAATAAAGCATTAAGTTCTACCTTAGTACAGATTGTATAAAATTATTAAATAAAAAGTTAAGTACCTTGTTGGGCAACCTCTCCCTCTACAAAGACATGAAAAAGAAGCAACAAACATGTTAGCCAAATTTGATAAATTTTCTAAATTAAATAATTGTTGAAAATGCAACAAATCTACAACTAAAAACATGGTTATATTATACTCGAATTAAAAATTAAAAAAATCTCCAAAGGCAGCAAGTACCTTATATAGCGAATTTTTTAATGTATCTACATGCTGAAATATTATTAATTCACAAACAATAAGAAACACTAATAAAATTTCACACTTTTGAAATTTGTCATTTGTCTACATAGATCTAGCTATGGATTTAGTTTGCTAATATTAACATACTAGATCTACCTATGTTTGTCTAATATTAACTGTCAAAATTAGTTGCCCTGTGCGATATTCAATTTTTATTTCTAATATCAATTGTCAGAACACATAGCCATCTGAGATATTGGATTTTACTGCTTATACTCAAAAAAGAGATTTTTGCATTTTTCATGCGATCCAACGAACCGATTTTGATGATTTTTTTTCTGGGTCATAGAGAATGGTCGGCTCTACTGTTATTTTAATTTTCATCCAAATCTAAGCAAATGTAATATTGAAAATGATTTTTTTTAACATTTCTTCAGCTCTTATTCCAAAAGTGTTGGCCCTACCAGTCTGGCCAACGAACTCATCCAAGCTATCCCAAAGACCGATTTTTGTACCAAGTTTCATTAAGATTGGTGTATTTTTACGGCAGTTATCGTGGGTATACATATATATATATATATATATATATATATATATATATATATATATATATATATATATATATATATATATATATATATATATATATATATATATGCAACTTTTTTAGTTATCGGTGCATTTTTTCCAAATTCACAGAGTTACTCAATGGTACAATTGCGCAGATTATGGGATGTTAATAATACTTAAGTCACTTCCGGTTTGACCGGAAGTGGACCTATATCTCTTATTTTAAATAGCGACCTATATATTTTTTGATTTTGTCTTATTATACTAAGAATTAGCTTTCCAGGGACGTATGACAAGTAGGGGTTTAAAAAAAAAAAATGCCTAAAAATAGTATGAGATTGTCCAGACTAGTCAACTCTGATTTAACGGAAAAACAACTAAATAAGACAAATTACATAGTAGTTCATAATAATAACAACAGAACAAATTTATCAATCTCTGTGGTTACTGTTTAAATAATAATGTTCACTAGCTTCAAAGCCCCCTGTGTTCTTCAAATCACACAAGAGAGGATAAAATTTAGAAATTCGGTAATAATTATTGTTTATTCATTTAGAGACAAAATTTCAAAATAAAAATACAAAGTACTAATATGAAGCTTGAAAATAATGTAATAAAACTAGCATGTTCCTATTTTAGTTCTTGAGGAAAATGGATTACTTTATGCCGGAAAATCTCAAAAACTGTCAATTGATCATAAGTCCACCAAAATTGGTTTTTAAGTATTTATAACTAGTACGATTACAAATTGTGAGGTACTGAACGGTATCCAATAGTTACAATCACGTGTTCAGTTGTTTGGATCTTAAATCATGGATGACTAATTTGGACAATGTTTTGCCATTTTTAGGCGTTTTTCCATTTTAAAAATCTACTTGTTATACATTTTCGGAAAGCTTACCTTTAGTACAATAATACAAAACCAAAAAATATAAAGGTTGCTATTTAGAACAAGAAATGTATGTCCACTTCCGGTCAAACCGGAAGTGACTCAACTATTATTACCACTCAAAAATCTGCACAATTGGACAGTTAACCAATCCTGTGAATTTGGGAAAAATGTACCGACAACTAAAGAAGTTGTGGCTTGTAGCCTGTTTTCATTGTCACCCGGTATATATATACATATATATACAGGATGAGCCAAGAGAATGGCACCCTAAAAGTATAAGGAGTTCTAATAGATGAAACTCTATGAAATTTGGTATGTGGCCGTTATGGCACTTGAACTACCTTTGGAAAATATTCTCGTTGATCTAGCTACCCCCCTTATATAGGGTAGTGCACCCTACTCGCTTATTTTAAATGGAATGGTATATTTTTTATTACATTTTTGAATTCCTTGATGAAATCGAAAGGGACTTTGATAACATGATCCATGGTCTAGCGCTGAAAGTTTTTCAAATATTTCAGCTTTTAGTGCAATTTTAAAATTTGCAGTGTTTGATTGAAAAATTCATATTTTAGAAGATATAACATCTGAAATGTTGAAACTTGGAATTTAAGTAGTACAAGTAGTGTACTTGTTGCCAATTTAAACAGAATTCAATTATCTTTCAGCGTTTAGCTGAAATGAATTTTTCTTTCAGACAATTTTCAAACTCTAATATCTTGCTTATTTCAAATGGAACATCATATTTTTCTTTATATGGTTGGATAGAGAATAAAAATATGCATCAAACTGTATTAACATTCCCTATACCTATCTTTGATAATTTTTCAGTTATTCAGAATTTTCAATTTCGTTCAATCACCTTCCTTGAAGCAAAATGTAATACTTCTAGTCGCCTATGCCAAAATAATTCAACTATAATAAAATGCATAGAAGGCTTAGCAAAATGACAAAATATCACAAATGACGGTTAATATTGAATATTTTACCTGTATTTTTACAACTTTAGAACATCCTACATACACAAAAAGCAAATGAAATAAATATTAATTTAATTAATTATCAATTTCTTCCATTTTATTTCATTGAGATAGTCCAAATTTAATTAATTAATTTCATCTTAATTGTGACAATTGAATTGGAGGTTGTTTTGCAAAGCCTTCTATGTTTTACATTTTATTTCAGGAAAGAAAATTAGACGAAATTGAAAATTCTGAATAACTGAAAAATTATCAAAGATAGGTATAGGAAATGTTAATACAGTTAGATGCAGAATTTTTTTCTCTATCCAACCATATAAAGAAAAATATGGAGTTCCATTTAAAATAAGCAAGTTATTATAGTTTGAAAATTGCCTGAAAGAAAAATTTATTTCAGCCAAACGCTGAAAGATAATTAAATGCTCTACAGTTTGATAGAAAGTAAGTTATTTGTGTTATTAGAATTGTAAATTTCAAACTTTTAACTGCAATAGTTTCTATGTCATGAATTTTTTATTTAAACACTGCAAAATTAAAAATTTCATGAAAAGTCAAAATATCTGAAAAACCTTCAGCGATAAGCCATAGGTCATATTATCAAAGTCCCCTTCGATTTCATCAAAGAATCTAAAAATGTAATAAAAAATATACCATTCCATTTAAAATAAGAGAGTAGGGTGCACTACCCCCTATAAGATGGGGAGGTAGAATAACGAAAATAATTTTAAGTTGTACAGAATGTCCATGGATACTGTAAGAAAAAAATCGCAAGTCGATATGTCTTCTAGCAACGGAATTATGGAGCTTGCACGTACCCCTGGGACACCCTATATATATATATATATATATATATATATATATATATATATATATATATATATATAAATTTTAACGAACGGTGGATATGGGTTCCTGAGGTCCCAAAACGAACTTCTGTGCAAAAATTTTTCGGAAATTCAAAAGTGAGGATCTCGTCATTAGCTAATTTTTTTTAAAAAAATTCACTAAAAATATTTGGAGAGAATGGATCAGAACACAATTCAATTTCATCAGAAGATGCTTACAGAACAACATAATACCATCATTTGTTAAACTTTAGTTAGGTAAACTTAACAAATAAAATAACCAACTGAAAACTAAGGGAATACTAAAAACGTCGATTCTTAAATAGTATTCTAATGTCAATACATTGAATCAATAATTACTTGATTTATAGAGACATTAAAACCAAAAACTTTAATATCAAATGTTTAAATCACTTTAAATTTCATGTAAATTATCCAAAAACTCTCAAATGTAAATTTTATACCAAAAGAGCAGCAATGACTAAACAAAGGACACAAATTCTGTATTGATAATAATAATAATAACCATAAACTTCCTCTGATCTAATTGTCATTTGTATGTTCATGTTTTATATTTGGTTTCTTCGAAAATACCGCTGAAATTTCCTTACAATGATAATAAAAATTAATAGATTTCGTGTTCTGAAAGTGCAAATCCACGATGAAACAAAAATATCATGAGATTTTGTTGAGATTTTAGTCTCATCAAACAAAAATATCGAATGTGTTCCTTATCAATTTAAGAATTAAAAACCGGTTAGCTTTCTCCACACCTTAACACCATTATTAATGGTATTAACATAATGTGATCATGTAATTATTCTTATTGATAATATGAATGTTTGTTGTAAAGAATTTTCAAAATTTTAAATATTAATTAATTGAACCATCGATAATTTTAATGATGGTTTATGGTTTTATGTAATAAGCATCTAGCTAGAAATCAAAACTAGTACACTGTAGAATAAATTGATATTCTGTGATTTTAAGAATAATTTTAATTTTTAATTCGAGTAAATCAAAAACTGTTAATTTATATTAAATGCATTCATTAATAATCCAATTAAAAAAAATAATAAGACCAAAAAGCATAAAATCTATATCGTCTGAAATTATAAAAAAAAAAATTACTCACGTAAACTCGCTGTTCCTGATGTAATTTTATTTCGGGCCATTGCTGCATATTGTGATCTAGCTTTTGCCCTTTGTGCCGCTTGTAAATCGATAGCAGAATTACTCCGAAAACCTTTCTTTCCTGAATCTAAACAACAAGAATTATTTTACATCATTCCTTAATTGTTTCATTTGATTTATTTTAAAAATTCGTTTAATTATTATTAGGGAAAACACTTTTATACCTTTAGATAATACAGGTATACCACTACGTTGTCTATAACTTCGTGGTAATGATGGTACTCTTTGTAAACCACCACTACCACCACTAGTCGATAGATTTTCTGTACTACCTTTATATGTATATAATCCAAATTAAGCAGCAGAATAAAATAATTTCAATGATAATCAATAGATTAAATTTAAATTAAATAAAAGACAATAAATTTTAGTAAAATCATCATCAATACCTGTAGCACTATGTGTTGTAGCTGGTGTACGACCATATGTTCGTGCACTCTTAAAACCACTTGCTAAATTATTATTAGATGAACTAGTTGACATTCCATCACTTTGTAATGCTCGTCTATAACTTGGATCTAATGATTGTAATAAAATTTCAGCTTGTTCTGGAAAATGTTCACGAAATCCTCGAAAAGCTCTATATTAAAAAAAAAAATTAGAATAAAACATAGGTTACAAGCAAGAAATACAAACTTTCTGGATGAAACACGTGCTTCTGGATCAGCATCAGCAACACCCTTCTTTACAGCATCTTGTAAATGTCTCACATGTTTTTCTAAGGAATGTGATGGCCAATTATTTAAAATATAATCTAAAAATTCACAACAGCTACGGCGTATATCTTTACTTTTAGATGTTATAGCATGACTTGTTATTATTGGTATTAAACGAGGACTTTGTATATGTTTTATAATGAAACGTATTGTAACAATACCAGATGTTGCCATAATCTATAAGAAAAATATTGCTAATTTGTATTATTTTTATATTAAAAATTAATTGTAAATATTACCTTTGCTGAATTCTGTATAAGATTAATTAATGTTGGTAATAAAATTTCAGCACTTCGATCGAATTTACAACCCATCGTTTGAGCTAAATAAGCTATTGAAATACAACCTTCACGAACAACTTGTGATCGTAAATCTTTAACAATTACTTGTAATGGTAAATCTAATTGTCTTATATTAGTATAGAATTCATCATAATTTAAAGCATCAGCTAAGATTAATGAACGAATTTTTTTTAACTGTAAATCAAAACTAAATAAATAAATAAATAATAATAATTAATAAAATATTTACAGCATCAGCACGCTTATTCCAGTCTTTATTTGGATCAGAGATAATCTCTTGGATATTTTTTATATGTTCTGTAATTTCACGGGACGAAAAAATTTGAATTGTCGGTACGTCTTCAAAAGATTTGATAAAAACATCTTCATCAACACCACAATGACCTTAAATTAGAAAAATAAATTGAAACCTCATCTTACACATAAAATAAATATTAGTTATTAAAAAAAAAAAAAAATCAATTATAAATAGATATACATAATATCTTACTTGGTGTAGAAATCTGTCTAAAGCTACCCATTCTGGTTAAAGCTGTTATATCATGCAGCAAATTAACAATGAAAAGCGAAAAAATATTTATAAATTAAATTAAATTGAATTAATACTCCTGCCCCATAATGATAGTAGCAATTGAATATATATCTGAATCCTCAAAATTAAAATTAATATTTTTATTTTAATCTAGTTCTTTCGATAATAAATGTCGCCTTCTATATTCATGTTCTTTTGATATTAATATAGGATAAATTAAATTTATCAACTGCTACTATTTTTATGGAATAGAGGGAGTAATAAGGCTTGAAGAAATTAAGATTTTAAAATAAAAAAATTACCAGGTGTTGCATTAATCTGTTGTACTACATTTCGAGATTTTGTAGCACTACTAAAAATTTGTTTTTTGATCGGTACTTGTGGTTTTGGCATTGCCATCCTATCAACTTCGTCAGATTGACCTATAAAATTAATTAGATTACTCCTTTATTAATGCAGATATTTATAAGCATATGTATGTATACTATGTGTCCATTCAGCGGTGTACACTTTAACATAAATGTACAAAAAGGTAAATGGGAACACAAGATATAATTATTTTGAGAAAAGTACTAAATTTTAAAGATTTGAGTGCTAGTAACTACAAATATTTAAATAATTGAATATTTTCACACAAAAGACATTATTTTCAACCTCTTTTCTTCAAAATATTTATAATTTCTCGACCTTTATTAAAATTATCCATTAGTATAATTACTTATTTGCCTGCTAACAGCGATTACAAGTTGTGAAAAAGTTATTTTTAGTATATTTGAAGTGAAAATCAACAATTCAATAGCTTTTATCGACTCAATCTTAAGTAGCATCTGTCGTGACTGATTATTAGTGATTACAACTCTCGTATAAGGATTTCTACTGGCACTCAACATTATAAATAAAAATAGTACTTTTCTTTTGATTTAAGTTAATTATTTTAGAAATTTACTAACTATCTAAAGGACGTGTAGCTGTATATAATAAATCACCACTATTTTTAAGTTCATCAAATCTAGCTGATAAACTTGGCCATTTCGATGCAGGTACTAAATCCCGTTTTTGTAAATCTATACGTAATTTCTCACCAACATGTCTATATAAATCTACTAATGTATTAAAAGCTGTATCACGTACTGTTGATGTTGGATCTGATAATAATTTTACAATATCTGGTATAACACGATTTAATGTTACTGAATGGGCACCATGCCTAAAATAAAATTTACAATATATTTTTTTCAATAGTATCATCATAATAAAAAACTTACTCATTTAATATATTTAAAAGGCACCGTAATATTTCTTCTTTAATTTTTGCATTCTTATGGGATAAAAACGGCGTCAATTTCTCTAATAACGTTTGTGGTGTTATTGTATTCCTTTCCAATAATTTCAATATAAGTAATTGAGCTTTCTCTCGTACTGTATCTTTGGCATCACCTAAACGTTCTATAACAACAGGTAATACTATTTGTAAATATGGTCGAAAATCTGTTCCTAAACGATCAATTAAATATGTTATTATTTCGATTCCATTACTCGATACCTAAAATTAAAAAAAAGACATAAATTAAAATTTTAATCTACAATACTTATATGCAATGATCTTTTGCAACAAATCAAGTGTCAAGGACAATAAATTTACTACAAATCGTCTTCTATATTTAGCCACATTTTCTATATAAATTACCACACACCCAATTTTTAAATGCAAGAAAAAACAAACGATTTAGCAAAACAATAGCTAATGATATATTAATTTGTCTTACATGAGTGACTCAATTTAATCATATTGGTAATATTACTGATTTCTTCATAACAAGTTTTTTGCAAAAGAAAAAATCACTGATTAATAATTAAAAGATACAATACACAATAGATGTGTGCATCCACTGATAATTATTTGTAGATTTGTGTGTCTATCTTTTAAAAGTAACGTTTGCACACCTTAATATGAATCTAAAAATAAAATTTCTATTTACAACTATAGGAGACAGTCAGTTATTTAAAAATGAAGTGCATTTCTCCCGGTTACTAAGCAACATACCAAAAAAGAATCAAATGGAAAATAAGTAGGTAGTAGAAGAGTAACAAAAAAAAAACACAAGAAGATTCCGCAAATGTAACAGGATTTTTCGATTATCAATAAATAAATCGTCAAATTATAACTGTTTAATATAAGCAAGGAAAAGAAAAGAGTCATCTCCCTAAAAGATGTATAAATGACGTTTTGAATATATTGTATTTACCTACAGTAAACCGAATGAGAAGCAATAAAGGAATAAATTACAAAATCAATAAACACATAAAACCAATGTAACCGGTGAAATTCTAATTTGTAAGTCTCAATAAACCACAATCGCCAATAATAATCTAAAAGTGATACAATAATATTATTTCACACTTTGATATACAATAAATTCATGAGAATTTTATATTCTTTATTGATATTTTTATTTTAACTCTTGAAAAAAAGTATGAATAACAAGAATAGAAATAAATAAAAGAATTCCCACAATAATTAACGAAATGCTATTTAGTTTAGCTACCGGAAGACAATTGTAATGTCATAATAATGTTTCACATACATACATTTACAATAACTGTTCTCTTTTCTTTTTATTCATAATTATAATTTTATTTTTCAAATAAAGTAAAAAAAGGAAAAATCAAGAAGAAAACTACTTTAACCTAGATTTTTCAAACGAATTTCCGTTTTATCTACACAGAGTGATTAACAAGAGATAAGTCTAAATAATAAAATCAAAGTAAAGTGGAAATTTGAAGTACTGTATCTCAGACATTGTACAAAGTGCCCAAATTTCGAAGGTATTCAAGGATATGAAACACAGTGACACAACTTTCACTGATTTACATCCAAAAAGATTGTCATAATACAAATGTAGAAAACAAAATATCCTTGTGCTGTTTTTTTTGAGATTTTCTATTTGTTTTTCAGATATTCAACATTTTTCTTGTTTAAGGTGCTCTATAAGTGTTACAAAATACCAAAAAATAAGAGAAATTTACGTTATGTCTAGCAAGTTTTTATATACATTTTATTACGAATTTAAAATGGAAAAATTGGTAAGATAATTTGTAATTATTTGAATTCTTAACGAAATTATTCTATAAGAAATAAAAAAGAAATTCTATTTACAATACACAGAATGCTATAGAACAATTGTCATTTCAATAATTAGTCGACTGGTCATTAATTTAATAATTTCTGTTCTTCTTGACCTTTGTATTATTGGTTATTTATGTAAAAAATATACAGAAACAAACATACTGTTTCATATATTTGAAAACGAAAAGAAAACCCAAAAATTATATACACTCATTTCTCATTTCTTCATTTATACGAGTATCTTTCACAATATTTTCTACTGATGTGAGATTTTTTTATTAAATTTTCTTGTAAAATGAATCCATGTATGTAAATTGAGAGAGCTATAACATCATTTAACGAATTGTTATGACAATTATTAACGAGTTGGAAAAGGGGCCGAATCGAAGACCCGGCCTAGCAACTTCCCCGACTGATCAGTCCCAGTAGTTAATCATTAATTAGAAAAAAATTTTTCTACGATCAAGAGAAAATTGTCAAATTTCTGCGAAAAGCACAGTGGTTGCGCTCTCGCCTGACATCTGTTTGCTACGGGGTTCAATTCTCGCCAGAATAACTTTATTTTTTTTCTTTTTAATTATGGAAATAATCATCTTTACCATTTTGTTATTTTATTCTTAACAAATAGAAAACTTTAGTTTACTTACCGCCTCTATGGATAGTAAAAGTATTATTACTCATTATGTTATCCATTACAATAAATTCACAACAAAAGATTAAACAAATATTCCAGTAAAGCTTTTAACAAAACCAAAGATGTCAAAATCAGCACCGAAATTTAAAAAAAAACAACGCAATTATTTACACCTACTCGATCTTTCACGAAACAGTCTTGTTGCTAGACAACGGCCGTAAATCCTGATTTATATTTGATATATTAATGTCTTATTCTTTTGTCTTGCGTACATACTTGATTAGTAAAGAATCACTGTCCATCTAATTAATTTAATCATTATAAGTCGCCAGATTGAAAAATATCGCACATGATGGGTATTATTTCTGACATAAAAGCACATGCCCTTTTGATTGGTGATATCAAATTAATACGTTATCTTACATTTTTTTCAATCAACCCCCTCCCCCGTCCACCCCCGTGGTCCGATTGGCACCAAAAACTAATCAACTCGAAAGTCCACGGAATAGTTGATGCTGGCCAAATTTGAACGCAATCGGTTAAGCCGTTTTTGAGTAATCGTTGGAGAAACGACAGACGCACACACACACACACACACACACACACACACACACACACACACACACGGACATCATGCTAAAAACTTCAAAAACGTGTTCAGGGGACCCCAAAACGTAAAGATCTGGTGAAATCTCGAATTCGAAATTTTGGTCCGAAACTAATAACTTCCCTACCCTCTGGTCGGGGAAGTTAAAAATAATGTTAATTTTCAATGATTTCGATTAGCTTGTTTTTTAAAGTTGATAAAATTCGTTCAAAACTGAAAACTTTAATTTATTTTAAAATTTGTTTTATAAATAACTGTAATATGAAAACTTTAAGCTGTTAACATCTTAAAAACTTGAAATATTAACCTTTTCACTTTGCTAAAAAAAAAAAATCACAAGGGATTTCAGTTATCATAGGTTTAAAGTTGAAAATTCAACCCTCTGAAATCCCTAAGTTGTCTCCTAATAAAATTCGTTAAACATTGAAAAATTGGGACAAAAATATGTTTTTTCTATTTTGCGTCTATAATAGCGTTGTTAATGTAACAAAAGGAGTGCTTTAATACCTATTAAAGCACTCCTTTTGGGTATTTTAATACCTAGTATAATTTATTTTCTTAAGGTTGGCAGCTTGCATATGCATCTTTCATTTTCTATGTGATTGGTGTTGCGAAAAACGAAAGTTGACATTGACAATATAACCTCAAATTATTTTGTGATTTTACTTATTTATTTTCGTTAAATGTGCAATTATTATAAACGGTAACGATTACATGAGACGTACCGCTAGAATTTATCGTAATCTCAGGTTCATTATTTGTTGATACAAAATTTTTAATGAATTTATTATTGTCACTTACGTTTGTGATGGTTTCCGAATTTAAATATAAACAATCGAGCAAGTGCAGAACAGTGCAGAAGAGAAAACAATTGAACAATTTTAAAATGTCGCTCTAGTTAATACCAACTGCCGCAAAATTCCCTAAATTTCAAGGGTTCAATTTTTATTAAAAAAAGGGAACAAAACGGTGCAAAATAGAAAAAATTGTATAAAAAACGCGTTTCAGAAGTCATTCCTGCACTCGACCATTAAAAAACTCCCCGCTTCGCGGGTCGTTTTTTAAACTTGGTCTCGTGCAGGAATTGTCGACTTCTGAAACTCGTTTTTTAATGTACTATATTACAACTAAAACTGAAACTCTCTATATCGTCTTGCTATAAGCAAAAAACATAAGTAAACAGTTCAAAAACTCAAGAATAAAATAATGTAATAAACATCTAATTACACAATTTAATTAGTCTAATATTATGTCTTTTGAAAATCATCGAAATTCGAACAATTTGTACATTATATTGTCACAGTATCGTTTCTTTGTATAAATAAAATACACGCAGTAACACAAAAATCTGCATACATAAACGAACAAATTCTAGAAATCCAAGGCGTTATGTTTAATTAATTTTACTTGTACCAAAATAATTATAATTTCTGTGATTTTAATGGTTGTATTGTAGTTTGAAGAGTGATATTTAAAAATACGTTCCTACTTTTACATTTCATTGTAGGAATTAATGGTATGGGAATATATAAGATAGAAGTACATATTGGATTGTTGGCGTCTTTAGTAAAAAACGATTTTTTGGCAATTTTCAATCGATAGTTTACAAAGCAAGCTAATAGATAAATGCAGTCTTTTTCACGTGAATGGCTTTAACTCTTTCATTTATAGGAATAATCTGAGATTGGCGAAAATAATGAAATTAGTCCATAATACATTCAATGGTAAACAATTTGACAGGGATACTAAAATATTGCCACAAAATATTTATGGAAAAAATTACCTGTTTTGAAGAAAACCGACCTATTTTGTAAATTTTTATAGAAACATCTGGAACATCCACATCTGGTTCTTCATAACCGTGACAGATTTATAAAACTTACAACAGTAACAAGTACATAGTATTATTTTAGTACCTCTGTCAAATTGTTTACTACTGAATCTAATGTGAACTAATTTTAATACATTATTTTATTATATACACTTTTTCTTGCTTTTTTAGATTTATAGTTTCTAGTAAAAGGAATCCCCTGTCCTAGATTCTCTCTTTAATAGACAGCGTAGATGTTCCTCTGCAAACTCTTGTAAAAATTATATGATTTTATTAATAAATGAAACAGTTATAGCGAATTTACTGCCACTGACCACATTTACGTGAAAAAGACTGTATAGAACGCAATTCTATTTGAACAAACAAATTTCTTTCGAACAAAAACTAAAATAGTAGTTATTTTTTAATCTGAAAGAGCAGTTTTAAAGTCTTTAGCAGTCGCCAAGCTACAATCCAAATAAGCCTTTTATAAAATTTACTCAAAGTAAAGCTTAGAAATCATAGTGCAGCATCAAGTGAGGTAAAACAAAGATACGAGAACGAGAAAAACTTAAATAAATGCACGACCAAAGATCATGGAAAGAAATAATAAAAAAAAGCAATTTGTAAAAATTTTTTGAGTTAATATATCGAAAATTGATTAGTTAACTAATTAGAAAAATTTTAGTGACTCAATTTAATCGTAATTTAGTTTTTGTTGAGATTAAAAATGCACTTTACTGTCTTCCCAATTTCGTGATCAATCTAAGTAGACTTTATCAACAGAATTGGTAAAATTGGTAATAATTCAGATGAAGATTTATTTAATTAATTAATAAGAAACCACTTATCGCAAATGACTTTACTTTGTACCTTAAACTTGTAAAAATCACTCTGTAAATTCGTGTATATGTAAAAACTTATTGGGGTCTTATACAGATGTTATTCTAACGAAGAAAACCAATGAATTTTCTATATACCTACTTTATAATTACTGCTTTGCATCCATGGTATAAGGCCATCAATAAACAATCCAATATCCTGACATACAATCGGATTTGATGGTTCAGCTAAGAATTTCAATATATCTGCACCTAATTGTAAACGAAATCTTGTATCTGGTTTTGATAAATGTGGAATGAATCCATCTAAATCACTTGGAAATGTATATGCCATTGTGGCTACTTCTGAAACAATAATAACAATAACAGATTTCTAAATTTTTAACTTGAGAATTTATGTTGAAATTATTAAAAAAAAATTAAAATGACACCTGATGATATCGATAATGGTTGTTTATTCTTTTTTAAATCGACTAATTGCGTATTAACGGTTGCAATAAAAAAACAATATATTTAACATTATAAATTGGCAATAATTATTATGTCTATTCATTTTTTTTATATGATTTTTATATTAACAATATCACAATCAACATATATGGATAACGGGTATCCTTGACAAAACCCGTCGAATCAGATACGAAAATTCCAAATAGAAATGAATGATATTGCAATAATTTTCATTGAAATAGATACATTAACTCAAATTTTAATCGAATTTTTATCAAATTATCTAGAAATTAATCAAATTGATGATGAATTATATCGAATAAAATAAAATTCTATCTCTATGTGTAGGCCGGAATAGAACAATCTTCTATTTACTGTACATTATACTTACACTAATTCAAACCAAAAATAATTGCATGGACAATTAATTATCGTAAGTTATATTCTTTTTTTCTTGTACCAATTGATTCGATATTTAATATTTAATTAACACTGTTCTTTCTCAATTAAATTACAAATTTAAACATTTTCAAATTCAGCCATATTCTTTTCTCATCTCATACACACACACACACACATAAACTGACAAATATGACAACAACCGTCACCGCACCCTGGTTACAAACCCGAATTTACAGAGACACCACAATAATTGTCAACATCAGCACCGAGGGCGCCACACAAATTCCCAAATTATCCCGATAATTACACAAATATTGACAATTAATTGCAAATTTCCCATTTATAATTTGTAATATAATGAAAAATTTGTATGTATTTACAATTAACGCCCAATCAAAATTTTATTTGTGGAAAAATTAGTTGCGCGCCTAAAGGCTAGGCAACACAAAAAACACAAAGTCGCTTAACACAAAGCTACGACTTACGTGCTAAATTCTGACTAGATGTACCTAATAAATACAAATTGGTGATTAAAAAAGATGTTTATTTCTCCAAAATTGTTGATTACAATGTTATAATGATAGTGTTAAAAATAAATTAATTTATCATATTGGCTAGATTCCAGTTCTGTGATACAGCAAGAGGTCCATCAATTTTAACACCATCATCTTTATCAATGGTTGCCATTTGATATTTCGGATAACTTCTAGCATCACGATAGAATAATACTTCCATACAGACATCAACTAGAGCTTGTGCCTCCTCTTTTGTTAAATTTGGTTTTTTCTCCAATTCAGCACGTAATATCGGTATAGCAATATGGGCACCATAACCGGAACAAATAATTTTATCTGTATAGGCTGTACCTAATTTATCTACAGTGCCCAAAAATGGTTCACCATCCTATGAAATCGAATTTTATCAATCTATTGGTGATAAAGTTAATTTAGGTATCTCACCTGGATGCCACCGACAACGAAATTATTCCAGAATGGATCAAATTTGCTGCGACGATTGTACATGATTCGTGTCAACCAACAATATAAAGATTTCGGTTTCAATTTGAGACCGTCATCTAGACAATCCTCATCGATTCTGTGGAAATACAATATAAATTAGAATTGATACCAATAATGAGAGATCTATTAACATTTTCTGTTCGATTAATTCTTTAACATATTGGAAATCAGCATAATCACCGCCGGCACCCAAAATTATATTATCATTCACTTTAGTAACACGGGGACAATTTCGATAGCGTGCCAACGAGCCGTATGACGCGAGAAGATCACCAGCTATCACCACACCCTTATTATAGGTTAGAGCCACGATTGATGTTGCTGTTGTTACTGGAGCCCTAAAAGACCACGATTTGCAAAAAATTTGATACATTTCGAAGTTAACTTACTGGGATCGTTGACTGAAATCATTATTATTACGATTGATTGTGGTGTTTGGGAAATTGTAGAAAGCACCAGGTGATGGTCCATTATACCAAAAGGCTGGAGTTTGGGATGTTGATTCGTACATTTTTCGATTAAAATCACAAAAATTGCAGAGTTAATATTTTGAAAATTGTAAAGAAAATGACTTTACAAATATTTTGACAGTTCAAATCTAAAATCACTAAATCGTAGTGTGTGAAAATGAAATTCCCTAGAAAAAATGTGTGACAATGAAATTCCCTAGAAATAAACAACAAGCAATCAGAACCGTATTTAAATATTCTCAACCTACAATACGTTTCTCAAAGTAGTTGATAATTTTTGGGAAATATTTCTAAACAAACATAAACCACACTATACTATAACGTAATACGATAATTGTGGATATTTTGCGAATAAATTTGAATTATTGTCATTAGATAAGATGGACGATATCGACCGGATCAAAGTCCGGTCCTGACTGATAAACATAACCAAACTTGCAACTTGTGGATTTTCCAATCCAAGTTACAATAATGTATAATCAAATAAATGATAAAAATAATCTGAACAATAATAAAACCAAATTTAGTGCTTTACTTTGTTGAAAAAATGACTGTAGTTCGTTTTATTTTCGCAATAATTCTTGTTGCAGTCGGATGGGCGGGTTTTATCACATTTACACTATTTAAAAATTATCCAACAGCTGTTTTAGGCGCAATTGTTGGTAAGTTCATGCTTTTATCAGTTATTATTAAAATTATCAAAAAAAAAAACGTAAATGTTAGAGAAAAGAGAGAAAAAGTGATGCGCCCAACGTGGGGCTCGAACCCACGACCCTGAGATTAAGAGTCTCATGCTCTACCGACTGAGCTAGCCGGGCTTATAAAATTAAAGTTTCTAATTACGTATTAAGATTGATTTTGTTATTTTTACAGCAATTACAAATTCAGTACTGGCACATCTACATTTTTTGAATTATAAACGAAAATTACACGAATGGTATACGTTGGAGAATATTGTAAATATAGGCCGATTTGGACTTGTTATATTTACAGTAGGAACTATGTGTTTGGTCTATTTCTCGACTATTGAGATTATGCTACAGAAACGTATGTTGCAGATTATTATTGTTGTATTTTATAATAATTGAATATTTTTCCAGCAATTTTCCCGATAGAAACCAGTTGTATACTTGCTATAGTTTGGAGTTTTATCACATTAAAAAGTGGATTAGTTCTGTTCTATTATGGACATGTTTACAAACAAAACACTCATCAATTAATAGCCGAATCAACTGATCAAATTGCTTAATTAAACAATAGTCTTCCATTGAAGTGAGCGTTAAAATTAGAACATTGATCGTAGCTTGATACATTCTCATTAGTAAAGTTGACGCTGTTTTGCACCGCTTACTTCAATTGAAAATCAGTGATTCTAATTATTTCCAAAAATATAGTTTTGAAATAATTTGGATCGCTTATTGTTTAGAAATCATGACTATATTACTCAAAATTATTTTAAAAAATTCTAAAAATTTCAATAAATTTATGAAAGTTTTGTATTAATTAGTTTCTGTTGAATGAAATCGAAATTAAGTATCGACAAAGTTTCGATGCTTTCTCTTAAAAATTCTAATTATGGGAATAAGACTAGAAAACAACAAGTATAGAATAATAAAGATGCGCTCTTTAAATTAAATTTATAATTCGAAAGAGAAAGACTTGTCTATTTGTTGTGTGCGTGCGTTAACTTTCTTCATTTTTAATATTCGTTTGGTGAAATAATAACGATTCTAGTTGGGCTGTTTTATGGCCGTTTTTAACGACTGTAAACGCTGAAACGTAAAGTCCCGTAAAAACTGTATTTTGTCAGGTAACGTTACCTGTATGTACGTGTTCGCTTGCCTGCTCCTAGTTGAGATTTGATCTTTGTGCAAGAATAAAATCGAACAAAACATGCCTATTTTATAGCGAAATTTTACATATTTTACATTAGCTAAATTGGCAAGTTATCATTTCTAAAAAAGAAAGAAAAATGGATTATTTTCGGTGAGTAATAACTTTAAATATTTGCTAATTCCATAGTAATAATTAGAAGTGATTTCTGATTGTAAATTTATTGTAAATTTTCTTTTTTCTCGGAGAAAATATTGATTTTTTCCGCATCGAATTGTTGAAAATTATCAGAAAATAACAGCGTGTCAAGTTTAAGGAAACGTTAGTTGTACACGATAATGAACTAAACAACAATATAGCGGTACTTTTTAAATAATAATTTCATTTCAACAGACACTGTATATTATATAAAGCCATTCTAAAGGTCATTATCGTTACAAGGTCAACTACTTTAATTAACAAATAAATACGAAAAACACCCATAATCAGTGGGTACCTTTGATTGCCAAACTATTAGGTCAGTGGACATCAAAAGGCCCGACGAGAACCGTGGGAGTGGGGTGGAGGGCCGCAAGGACCTAGAGAATTATTTCTTTAAATTTTATTCAACACATAACTGAACATCAAGCATTCTACTTCGAAAAGTTGCCAGTTTGAAAATAAGTCAACTAACTGTAATATTGTATCTATTTTTGATAATTGTACCTATACCGTGTGTCTTTTTTAAATGTGGTCGTTTCTTACCAAACTCCTGTTAGTCCAAAAATCTTATTTTGGCCAATGTTACATATTTCAAAAATGAGCTAAGCACGTAAAACGGCTAAAAATCATTCGAAGACCCTCCTAACATTGATTTTTCTGTTTTTCACCATGACATTAGAAAAAATTCGAGACTTTATCACTTGTTCCAGAATACAATCGAGGAAAACGTAAAAAAATCAATGATGGAAGGGTTATCGAGTCATTCTTAATCACCTTGACCATCTAGCTGGTTTTCCAAAATTTTCGAGCGTTTTTGAGAGACTTCCAAATGAACTACGAGGTTATAATTTTGATAAAACGGTCTCCAAGGACTACCCAAAAGATACTTGCAATATTTTTCGAATCTCTCGCCAATTAATAGGAGTTTCATAAGAATTATCCATATTTAAAACAAACTTTCTTTACCGAGTGTACCACGGTATTTATTCTCGCAGTTGGCTGTGCTTTTGAAATGTATTATCGTAGTTTTTTTCGGCCATTTGAAAAATACATTAACAAATATCAAGTGTGAATCAAGTTACGATATTATGTTACCAAAGACACAGCCAACTGCGAGAGGAACTATCGTGATACACTCGGTATACTCCTTGGCCGTTTCAGTTCAAAAAATAGAGCGATTCGGATAAAATTTTAAGGATCTATCGGGTAGTCCTTGAATAATATTTTAGCAAAATTAGGAACTCGTAGCTCATTTGGAAGTCGATCAAAAACACACTTTTCTGATGATTTCGCGATACTTACCAACCAGATGCACACGTAAAACTACTTAGACTGACTTGAGGATCCTTCCAAAATTGATGTTTTCATTATTTTCCCATATTTTTCTGGAACAAATGTCAATCTCTTACATTTTCTCTAGAATCCAGTGGATACAAAAACTATAATTATGTTCGAAAATCTATTTCCAGGTATTCATTAAACGTAATTAGTGCCACTTTTTTGATATTTTCATCAATAAGTCTGTTAATTGAATCAGCATCACCGCCAAGTCTCCGTTATCCCATACCAATTGTACAAAATAAAATTTTAGAAACTAATCTAACGTGTGATTCAAAATATTTCAATATAACAATTCAACTACAACATCCATTCAAAGGTGTTGTTTTCGCCAAGGATTTCTCACAGGCATGCCAAACTTACGGTGAGTATAAATTTTTGTTAAAGTCTCATTAATTCTGATTTGATTGACTTGACTAAGAACGATAAGGATTGCACTTTCCCTACATTAATTGTCTATACATACATGCAAGGCATTTCAAGTGGATACATAGTAGAAAACGTCAATACCATTCATTTTTATGATCTACGTATTTTCTTATACAGGGTGTACAACACTATCTCCTTAGTTACGTAGCGTCGTAGCTTTATTCATATTTTACGTCGTTTGACATTTCTCAATGGAAAAAAAGCAGCCGAACAAAGCTGCAACGCTACGTGGCCAACTGTGAAATGACATAGCGTTGTACATCCTGTATGTAGAAAAAATTTAATGTATTTTTAAATTATGCGCAGGCGGTATGAATGATCGGTACTGATGTTTTTTACGTACCCCTGCACCGTGTCATAATGTGGTCCGTTACAGTACAGATTTTCGTTATGCCGCAACTAAAAAATATGAAACTGTCTTGAAATATTGATTAAAAGTGGAGGAGTTAGATCAAAAAAAGCAACTATATTTGGCTCAAATTAAGATTGCCCAAAACCATGGATACGTAGTAAATTTTGTTTACAGTAGAAGTGGAATAGAGTGTATTCTTTCTCTTTTACTCTACCTGTACTCCTAAAATTTTGTTTGGAAGCGCTAACTTGGGCAAATTTATGTTGATCCATCTATAAAAGTGTCTACTTCTTTGGTGATTTGAGGGTACAATTCACTTAAATGACCAAAAAATACTAAAAGATGCAAAGACAGTTCAAAGCACGAAAGAGGCCAAATTTTCACAATTTAGTACCAGAATTTAATAAAAAATAAACTTAAAAATGTCTTGAAATTTAGTCAAAATGTCAAAAATTAGTCTCGAAAATCGATTAAGTGCATGTGTCTAAAGCTTTTCTTTTTCGCATTTTAGAAGAAAAATTTGTTAATAAATTACGTTTTACTTATTTTAAATCAAGAGTTCAACTTAAAAATCCTAATTTTGCCAATTCAATAGTAAAACAATAGTGGTACCATAGTAGTATCTATGATACAACTGTCTAAAAACGAAAATATTCTAACATCTAGACAAAAATGCTGCTCAGGAATAGACTAAGGTCTCCAATACAGCCCCCAGCAAACGTCAGGTTTGCCCATATTGAATTTTCCCTGGTACTGATTGTAATAAGTGCGTACCAGCACCAAAAAACAGTACTATTTCGGTTCCACGAGGTCACTCTTTTGGAAAATTACTCTTATAATCTGTGATGTAAAAACAATCTAAATTAATCACAATTAGAGATGAGATTCATGCATTTTCCTCTCTACTGACGTTTGGCATTAAGCCTAAATAATTAGAATCGTTTTTGAAGTACGTACTCTGAAGAGCAGGCGCGGATTTAAAGGCAACTTATGAGGCTTATCTTATTATTAGTGCCTCAAATTAGCCCCTTAAAGTAAACCAGTTACTCTTTCTAAGATCGGGTTTCCACTATGTTATCCACCCCAAACATCTTGGCCTGAATCCGCCCCTGCTGAAGCGATTCAAAGTCAAGTCGTCAAAATTTTATGTTCATGGTTAATAACGAATTCTTTTATTGATTGTTATAAATTTAGGTTCAATGACAAATATGGTTTCTATCAATCTACCGACTTCTGGTTGTGGTGTCCGTTTAAATTCGAGAAACAATGATAGTGGCAACAATAAAAAACGTATGTTCTATAGTGTAAATTTAATCGTACAACAAGACCGATATTTACAACAAATCACCGATCAAGACAAATATTTCGAATGTGAAATCGACGAGATTGCCTTTAATTTCAACAGTAACACAATCTCGACAATACTAAAGAATGAATTGAAAGAAATTACAGGTAGAAGTTACAGGTAAAATTAATGATAAATTACAAACAAAAGAAAAACACCAATAATGATTGATTATGTGTAGAAATGGTCGAAATCAGAAACATTATGAAATTGATGATTCAATCGGTAATAAATTCGATGAAGCCCTAACAGCAGCCCGTGCTTGGATGGAAATTACACCGGAGAAAAAGGAAACCCACCAAGAGAATCTGTTACAAGTTGGTGATGTTGCATTGCTCACAATTAAAACAACACTACCTGGTAATTTGTACTAATTTATCCTCCATATTTATACAGGATGTTTTTTAAGTGTGGTCAATACTTATGAAAGCCTAATTAGTTGGCGAACAAGTTGAAAAATATTTCAAAGATTTGTAAAGAGCTCCTTGGAGCTTATTTTCCGAAATTAGAGCCTTGTAGCTTATATGGAAAAGTAATTAAACACGCAAAATGACTAAAAATGAGTCAAGGATTTCCCAGCATTGATTTGAAAATCGAGACATTGTCCAAAAGGAGTGTTTTTGCCAAACTTCCAAATGAGCTACGAGGTTCTAATTTCGCTAAAACTGTCTCTAGGGACTCCCTACAAATCCATGAACTATTTTTTTAATCGCTCGTCAACTAATTAGAGTTTTACAAGAATTAACCACGTTTAAAATAATATTCTGTGTATTTATTAATAACAATAACAACTATTGTAGTTGGTGTTGGTTGGAAAATTGTCGATTGTACAGCCCATGACGGTCTAGGTGATTCCTCACAGAAACTTCTGGATGAAAATGGTTGTCCTATCGATGAATTCTTGTTACCAATACCGAAATTGGGGCCAGTACAAGCCATATCGTTGATGCAACACCAAGAGGCTACAGCACGATTTGTGGCGTTTAAGTTTCCAGATCGGGATCATTTACATTTCTCTTGCGGTCTAGAATTGTGCCGTCATGATTGTCTTATAGTAAACATGTTGAAAATTATCAATAATTATTGTAATTAACATCATTAAATTGTAGTTCGATTGTCGGAATGCTGATAAGAAGAATTTGTCATCAATAACAGAACGTTCAGGTAGAATTCTATCAAAATCTGAACGGGGCGCAATTTTGGATCATTTAAATATTTACAATAGTGTTGAAGTGATTGCACCAGCAATTGATGATTTAAGAAAAAATGATGGATTACAATATAATAATGGTGAGTTTATATACCAGATGGTTCTTATATCGTTCAAAATCTGTCTCTTATATTACAACTGTAATTTTGTACATAAATATATGGCATTTGTGCACATATTCTATCATTTTCTTTATCTATATCCTTTATATATTTTCCACAACTCTTATTTTCTATGACTCTTCTACAAGAAAAAATCGTCGGTGTATTGGCTTTCAATTACACGCAACATTAATCTCAATTAAAACAATAAGGTGGAAAAAGGCGGTGAACTGTAGTGTTATTTTTTCCATCAAATCTTCACCATCGTCTATGGCTGCTATTGTCGGCTTGTGGGAAAACCCTTACAGATTTGTTTAAAGAAATAATTGCAATTTTTTTCTTCAACAATCGAGTTGAATTTTACTGCACTCTAATTTATCTGCAGGTGGTTTATTTATCGGTTGATTTAATTTTAACGCTCTACTAGATGATTATTGAACTATAAACAAATTAAAGTCAAGGTTACAACATCTTCAACAAAAATTATCGAATGATAAGATTTATTTGAACTGACCGCCATTAATGTAGGGTTTTTTCAAACGTATGGTTTGCTACACTGTCATGTTACCATATGTGACGTTCATTTGTTCCATTTTCGTAATGGCGTTTGTGCTTCTGTGTGGGCAGAATTTTTCCGTGTTTTCTTTTAAAAGAATTTTCAAAATAAACGAGCAAAATATAATTTTTGAGATTAAAAAATTGGGAAATATTTCAACTCAATTGTTTTACTGTGCAAACTTTGGATAAACTTGATTTTTACAATGCATATTCACGTAAAAATGCAGTGTTGTCGGTTCGTGAGTAATTTCCCATATTCTCAATAATTTAAAGAAAAATGAAACAATCTTAATATTAAAACAAATTTTATTTTTAGGTTCACCTGATAAGATAAGGCTTTTAAAAATTTAGTCAATTATACATGAAATAATGCTAACAATAAGTTCATTTGAAATTTAATCCATTTAAGGGGCGTAGCATTGATAAGAAGGCAGAAGGGCAAAAGCATCGTCGTGTTGAGTGCAACACTTCGGTAGATTAGTGAATTTTTTTAAATTATATGCGACCTTCATATTAATTATTGAAGTGCTTAATTAGAATAGAAATTACAAGAAAAGTCACGCATGTTCTGCTCCAGACCATGAGATTTTTACTCGTATGATTTGTCGCAACCCTTTGAGAAGTTCCTGGACAAAGATATTTAGAGTGATGAAGTTTTCCCCAGATTTTTCGGTCGTAATAGGGAACACGTGTGAGGAATCCAAATCCAGAAAATCCTCCAAGATTGCGAGATAGAGTAATGTCTTTAAAATGAGTGTTCGCGTTGTATAATTACCGATTCCAGCAGAACCGCCTTACACCCTATCAAATAATCATAAATCTTCTCTATTATAGTTGTACAAGATGAAATATGGTTCTAAGAAATTATTCTCTACATAATTCCACATCGGAGTAGATAACATTTATCATTTTACCAAAGATAATTTATCTTCTTCGCCATTGAAGATACTCTGTAAACATCTATATCTCGTTTGTCGATAATCACAAGAATTAATCTTATTAATTGTAGAATATAATTTAAAATCTGATTGTAATATATATATAGACGTAAGAGGAGTATTAATATCAAATCCTCGGTAGTATAGTGGTCAGTATCCCCGCCTGTCACGCCTATGTTAAGATAGGTTTTTAGATACTTTCCTATCATCGATCAAATAACTTATTACAAAAACAAGAATAAAACTGCAACACCAAAACACGTCATTATTCTTAAGTGTAAATTGTACACATGTTAAATTTTCATTTAAGTGTAGGTTCTTGATAACGGGAACACTTGTATTTGTATATTATAGATCCAAAAATTTATCTCATGTAAATTTTGTACATAGAATTGTAATTAATAAAGACTTGAAATTCAATTCAATTCATTCCCGCCTGTCACGCGGGAGACCGGGGTTCGATTCCCCGCCGGGGAGGATTACTTTTTTCCGTCAATTTTATTGATTTTTTTATTTAATTTACAGAGCCATCAACTTATCCATTTGTTAATCTACCCGGCGATCGTACATTCTGTGTCTCACCTGATAAGATAGCATTAACATTCTGTATATTGGGTGTAATTTTCTTGATTGCTGTAATAATCGCAACTTGTGCACTGTACCGTGCTAGAAGATCTAGAAATCATCATCAGCATCAGCATCCGGATGGTCCATTCTATACGAGAAGTATTTTCTCATCGAGTAGCAGTGGTGGTGGTTCTGCATATGGTAGTAAATTATTATTGAATCAAACAAATCCATGTGGGACCGGTGGTGGACAATCTAGAGGCTTACATTATGGGAGAATATTATAATGGTGATTTTAATTGTAAATAGGGTTGTGTGTAAAGGGTCGGTTTCAGGGATGGGTGGGGTCTATGGTGATTGATTGAAATTTACAAGAATTTTCGAATTTTTGTCAATTTCAAAATTGAATAATTTTCATAAATTAGAAGGGAAAATTGTTATTTATTACATAATTGCAATATCATTGAAGTATCAATTTGTTGAAAACAAAAGAATCTACCTTGAATTTTATTGTTTTTAATTAGTTCCAAAGATGTATCGATTGTGAATATTTTTGATGTATTTCAGTAAGTACCTTGAATAAAAAAATCTGTCAAAGGTCATCGGAAATTAGCATTGTGCAATCAATGATATTTTACAAATTTACAACATTATCCTCTTTATCATTTATAAAACTTGTAATTTGAATTATTGACGAGTTATATAAAAGTATGGTCTGTTATTATTGCATAGCCCCTGTGGCCTAATGGATAAGGCATCGGCCTCCTAAGCCGGGGACTGTGGGTTCGAGTCCCACCAGGGGTACTCGTTACGTTTTTTACATCTTCTATAAACCATCCTTATTTTATTTTAATTATTAACAATACTACCTTTTGATCCTGTCATTTTAACAAGATAAAATTATAAAAATTTCACATTGAAAGTGAGCGTATATCACGCTTTGAAATAACTTGATGTGAAGCTCTATTGTATACGCAATATACAATATAGCTGGATGAAAGTGTGAAATATTTAAAAATGAATCTCGTTTTCATATTAATTGAACCCGATAGATGAAACTTGATTCGTTCCATTATTAAAAATCTTTTTCTTCTCATCTCTATAGGAATAATAAAACAGTTAGATAAATTGTGCATTGAATCGATAATATTCAATCAGTATCGGTGTTTTTTTATTATTATTGCATTTGATATTTAAACGTCTTTATAAATGGTTGGTCGAACCATAAAAGGATACCGTTGGTGAAAACCGCACACTTTCAGCGTCTTTCTAGTACATTTTTTGGCTTTATTCAACGCTAAAAAAGCAACAATTCCCATAAGACAAACAGTATGGAAGTTTCTCATGTTTGAAAAACCTTACTAAAGGCGGTTATTATCTAATTTTCATTATAACTAACGGGCCATCCGAATTATTTCTTATAGTAAACCAGTCTCGAATTCCTCGAAGTTGCTTTAATTGTTGGGGGTTTGAGTAGATACACTTTTTGTTCTTCAAAAAATATCGATATTTGAATTCTTTATTCTTTAGTTTTTTATTTTCATTACTTCCCTTTAATTAACCCCGGCGCCACACTCTGGGCCCAGACAAGTTCGTAAACATTGACCGATATTGGAGTAGTTATTTTTTTAAAACGTCGAGGCAATGGAGACACCGTGGGTGGCAGATCGATTTACGCCGACCACACATTGAACAAACACTGTTTCTGTAAACAAATGGGCCAGAGTGTGGAGCCGGAGTTACAGTCCACATATTACGATTACAAGTGTGTTTTTCGTTCAATAAATAAACATTGATTATATTCAATGTTTACTATAGTTTCAACGGTCTACTCCAGTGCTTCTCAAACTTTATTTTTACTGTCGACTTGTAAATTTATTGATTGTCCTTTAAGGTGTAACCATTTTAACAAAAAAAATGTGGATATTCATTTTGGGATATGTAAAATTTTTCTGTGAGCCGATATAGGTTACCGAACACGTTTGAGCAACACTGGTTTAGAAATCGATACTAAACTAATAAGAACAGTGATTAATACAGGGAGGCGAAGGATTTTGAGTTTCAATGTTCCATGCTCAATCTCGGGCTGAAACGTTATTAATTTTTTTTGGGCGTAAAAATACTTCAAAAATCTAAATGTCACGAACGTATTAAAGTACTTGATTAATTTTGACGGGTGTATAAGGCTCGTAGACCTTGCTGCATATTCGAAAGAGAGTTTTATACGAATTTGGTATATTTACAACAACAACCTTGTATATAATTTAGATCACTTGATATTATCGCTGAAAATCCTGATATTTTACGATTTTATCCCTCTTTATCTCTTTAAACTAGTTGCTTTATAATGTGTTATTAAAGTTTATTCTTTAGAAGCAACAGCAAAAAAAAAGATTAGAACAATTAGATGCAATAAAGAGGCGGGCTAGTCACGAGTACTGAAAATACACTGATTATTCAGTGATTATATTACACATATAATGATCATTTAACTACTTATATGGTTTATTTATCGTTTAATCTATTATTATCACGGTCGAGCATTATTAACAATAATATTGTTGTAATTATTGTATCATCTTTGTTGGAATATTTCACGATTCCGCTACGATTTATCAGAATTACTACAAAAGTAGTGGTATAGTAGTAGAAGAAGAAGAAGAAGGAATCCAATTTTCAGCATCATCGTATTTATTGATGTTGTAACTGAAACATGGCGATTGTAGATAAAAACGAATCTGTAAAGTCATCGGATGCTCGTTATAATTAGTTACAGCGAGTTATCCGATTATTTTCTCTATTATCATTCAAAATTTGTAACGTTTATGTACAAAATAAGTTTTTTCGTATAGTTTGGTTAGCTCGTTACGTTTCGTGTATATCAATTAAAATTCCGGGTAATTAATTTCAATTTCACAACTGTCTGCTCATACATAAAAACCCTGATATTTTTGCATATCGAAATTAATTTTACAATCATAATAATAAAAGTAATAATAACTTGCAAATGATGATGATGGTAAAATATACGGATGACTGATTTCGCAATGTTGTTGTCGCCTTTTGTGCAACATTTTCTACCGAAAAAGAAAAAAAGGGAATTAAAGAAAGAAGCCGAGAATTTGTTACGATTCGTTGAAGATGCTGTAATTTTCCCACCTACTATTTAACGATACAACTCAGATTTTTTTTAAAAAAATAAGGCAAGAAGAAAAAGAAGAAGTAATAGAATTGTATTTATTGAAGTCATCATAGACTAATTTGAAGTTTAATCATTTGTAGTGAATGCATATCTCACTAATCAACCTATAAAATTGAAAGTTTATTTATGGAATACAGAAAATAAATAACAACAAATAAGTAGCTTTTATGACTTATTCTCAAGGAATGATTCACAGAATCGTTACGAGAAATGGACTACTGAGGAACTTATAAAGACGTATGATTAAAAATAAAATTAAAAAAGTATACGAAATGATTTTGTGTCTTGAACTCTTCTTTCACGATATGTAGAATTGGCGATTTTCAAGCTTTAGCAAGGCAGCTCGAAAATTGGAAACATTTATTTTCTTTCCTTCATTGTTACTTTAATCATTTGAAGTGGTCTAAAATCAGGCCTGAGGTAAGTCTTCTGAAAGACCACAATAACCTCAGAGATCATTAATTACACATTGAAACAGTAGATCCTCCATTGATAAAGGGACTGGAGTAGGAATCTACGGACCCACATACAGGGCATCCATAGCCTTAAGAAAGTCCCCTAACGTAATGCAAGCTGAAACCTTAGAGGTGCGCTAATAAACATTTTGACTGGCAACTAGGCAGTCCTGAAGGCTCTAAATATCCATAGCCTTGAGACAAAAACCGCCTTTCGTCAATCCTTGAAACAGCTTTCAAGGGCTAACAAATTTACCGTAGCTGCGAGTGAACTAGCAAGAGCAGGATCTGAGGCTCCATTTGTAAATGCGGAACCGTTCTGTGGGCAAGCAAAAGCTCATCAGGGAAAGGAAATCTGCAAATGGGAGAGGAGTAATGAAATGCTCCATTGAGGACCAAGTCTAGGAATGAGGCAGGCGAAATTGTTCATCAATTATACGTCTAAAGGCAGGTTCTTCTTTTCTCAGTTAGGCTCGTCTTAGAAGACCCTGCCTTAAATCGATCTATGTAAGTGTAGACTTACACACACTTGGATGGGAGCCGACCTTACAGAGATCCTCACCTTAATGTCTTAGGTCAATGTAAGGTAAGGTCCTAAGACGGGACTAACTCAGGAAAGGAAAACCGGACCTAAGAATGTTAAGAAGTTGCTCGATCCTAACACTTGAAACCGAGGAAATAAGCAAAAAGGAAAATTTAGGCTCTAATCTATGGGAATGAAGGCGCTCTTACATCTGAGGGCCAAGCGGCACTTCTACTTGAGGCTATCTACTGGAAGTGAAAGCGCCTTTCTGCAATTATTGGAATTGTAGAAATTGAATTCAACTTTTAAAATTTACATCATTTAAATTCTAACACGAGTATAAAAATAAGATTCTCATTTTGGAAGTGTAATTGACCTTTGCAAAAATTAACAAAAACTTGTGAATATTGAAAAGAGTAATTGAATTCCTTTAAAAATCTACCAGTTTTGACTCCAATGGAACTTCCTTTTACCAAGATCTTTTATATCATCCTTTTAATATTTTATAAGTTATTACAGAATATAAACGAAGTGAAAGACTTACTGTATCTAATTTTTTTTTGGCTTTCTGAAGACCTTTACAGTATAAATAAAGGTAAATTTTGAATAAAAACGGTTTTAACATATGGCCCATTATTGGTCATTTTATTGATCAAAAATCTTAAAAGCTTAACTGTACTTAATCGTCGTTTTTGTTACTTTTAAACGATAATCATGATGATAATAGAACAATTTGTTACAGGAAATAGAATTTTATCGAAATTTTCACAATTTATCAATCTTTTGTATAAGGCTTTGAAAATCACCCTGTACAAATAATAGGATCAATCCAAAGTTTCTAATAAGGCTTGAAATAGAATCGAAATTAACCATTGAAAAGGAAACGGCAATTATATGAAATTAATGACCATCAAATTAATTGTTGAATTTCACTGATGAAAGTGAGAATCATTGCCATATCATCAACGATCGGATCTGTTGGTACTAAGATAGCCGTTGTATTATAATAGAAGAAGTATGTTAAGGTCAGAAGAGTATTGTTACACAAGGAAGGAAGTCTAAATAGGTGCTAGCATATTCTACAATTTGAACTAAACTAAAACAATAACAGATAAATGACGTCTTGACGAAATAGCTACCGTTAATTAAACAATCTTTTTTTTTTTTGTTAATTAGTTGCTAAAAGAAAACAAGAATTTGTAGCAATTCGTGACGGAGCAATTCTCACTTTAATGTTGTTATTGTAGAAAAAAATGTTGTAATTTTATATTATCAAATCTTGCTTTATTGTTCTTGTTTTGTATGATTTACAGGAAATCCAAACATGGAAATGATTCATTTTTTGCGATTTATTTTTGAGAAAATTTAGTCAGGTTTAATATCGTCTTAATGGTGATGTTTTTCCGGTTCTCTCCATGATAAATAAAAATGAAAACTGGTTACATATTTTTTTTGCCTAAAAGCGTTAATAATAAAATTAAGGTGGATGATTCCCATGCTAGACGTGAGAGAGTGTTTCATTTTGAATTTAACCTTTCGACATATGTATACATATCTGTACCTACTATTACTATCACAGGGGAAAAGTCAATGTTTTTCCCTTTCTTTCATTTCACCTTTCGTTCTTCTTCCTATTCGCCAACTTGTACTTGCCGACTTTCCTCTAAATAATAGAGATTTAACTGTACAAGTGTGTGTTATTATTACTATAACGTGTAATTTTCGATTCTAATACAATGTTGCATGTCGAGTTTTAAGTAAACTCCACTGTTAAAAACATAGGTGTCAGGCGTTCATGAGCAAGCCATGGGTTACACTTTCAAAAAATTCGAGATACTCAACAGCTTCCTTTGGTACGAATGGCTTGACTTGGAGGTAAAATCAAGCGTCGTCAGTGGGAATTTTTATTGACTGTATCTAATGATAAGATCAGGGCCCTGTGCACAGTAATGCAGAGGAGCCTTTTATCATATGGAGGATGTTTAGAATAATTTTGATTTTCTTTTACACATTAGTTCCTTGGTTGCAAGAGTCTATAATACATAGAAAGTCTTTTTACTGCTCAAAAAATGGATGATCCAGAGCTACAGCGTTCTAACTTTTAAAATCTTGATTGTTATAAAACCTTATAAAGATTCCTGAATCTCCTCCCTTAAGCGATTCTGTAGGGAAATTTGGTCGTTTATAATGGAAATGTTTTCAATTCTAGAACCAAAGTTGGGAATGTTCAAAAATCGGCCAAAATTTTTCTAAATTCTATTCTCATTACTATCTAAAACTGGAGTTCACTAAAAATGAATAGATATTATAAAATAAAGATAAGAAGAATAGAATAGTTACCAAATTAACTCAAACTAGTCTTTTTTTATAATTTAACAACGAAATAATAGCCGTTGCAATTTTAGTGCAAAACAAACCAAAAGTGTCACAATTTTGCCTTTTAAGACTCAACACAAAATTCTGAGAAGTTCAGTTCGAAAATTCACTAAACTCAGCTAAATTCTCTACTTTTTGACAATTCGATAATCAGATTTGTTCAAAAATTATAATTTGAAGAAAATCAGTGCCTTATAATAAATATTTTTCAAAACTCAGATTAAAAATTAATAATTTAGTTCAAAAATAGAATTATCTCTGTTACAACGACGACCCTCTCTAAAATAACAGTAATTGTAAAAATTTCAATTATTTGAGAACTTATCGCCATCATTGTAAACCACAAAATTCACAAATCATGGAAATATTCCATTGAAAACCGTTGTTTAAATAATTACAATAAGAACACTTATTGAAATTGATCCAGTTATTGGAGAATTGCGTTTTTGTTTGTTTTATTATTATTCATAAATAATATAAACAATAATAACAAAGAAGGAATAATTCTATTTTAGCTTTTTCCTTTTCTTCTCGTACACAGGGACGTCCCTAAAATGTTGGCCGTCCATATGCAAGAGGCATTTTAACCGCCCTTTTAATCAGTAAAAGAAATGCCAATTTCTCCCAACATTATTCTCAACAATAAAAAGGCCTTAGTAGTAAAAAATATAGTCAATTGTGGCCGTCACAAAGATTTAGCTTTCCGTATTTTTGCATACCCTGTCAGGACACCCCTACTTGTACAAAAAAATATCGTTTTCTTTCGAGTGAGGAGTATTCATACAGTCACTATACAGGGTGTTTGATCTAAATATGGTTGATTCTATGAAACTCTTATTAATCGACGAGCGATTCGGAAAATATTTTAAGGATTTGTAGGAGAGTCCCTAGGGAACATCTTAGCAAAATTAGAACTAAACACGCAAAACGACTGAGAATGACTCTGAGACCTTCCCAACATTGATTTTTTTCGTTTTTCTCCATTGCATTTCAGATAAAATACAAAATATTTCCACCTGTTCCCGAATAAAATGGAGAAAAACGAAAAAATCAATTTTGGAAGAATCCTAGAGTCATTCTAATAATAAGTCGATTTGCGTGTTTAGTTCGTTTTTGAAAATTGCTACATCGTCAGAAACGAGCGTTTTTTGACCAACTTCTAAATGAGCTACGAGGTTCTAATTTTGCTGAAATGTTCCCTAATTATCCTCCTACAAATCCTTGAAATATTTCTCGAATCGCTTGTCGGCTAACAGGAGTTTCATAGAATCGACCATATTTAGATCAAATACCCCAATTACGAAAAACATTGTTTGATAAGTATAAACGTGTTCCTTATCACGACTTTATCCTACTTCGTTGTATGCATATGCTCCTGCTCCAGTAAGAATAGTGCAGATTGACCTATGTAGAATTGGTTTTTCTAAAATTATTGTTTTAAAGCCTCTAATATAGAACGCCCTCTTGTAGTCGAAAAATTAAAAATGACTTGAAAAAGCCTTTTGACAATTCGATAGCAAAATTTGCCAAAAAAGTGATTTAGGACGAAAATCTTTGAAAGCCTGGAATTAGCTTTAGCTGAAGAATCGATTAAAATTGTCTAAATATGCCAAAAATGATCGATTTAGGACAAAAATTTCGTGAAATCTACATCAGAAGCATCTCTTTTTTTGTGTTGCAGTAGGAAATTTGCTAAACAACAAAAATTTAGTAAACCTCAGCTGAAAAGTGTTTGAAGAATTCAAAAATCAACATTGACTGAATCATTCGCTTTTGACAAGTGTATAACGAGATTCGCTAAAAAATAATGAAAAAAGAAAAATGTCTAAAAATTTGGAGTTGAAAATCCTCCTTAAACAAGATAATTGCCTGCATTATTATTGAAGTATTATCATTTGGAGGCTCGTATCAATCAATGCAAACACCTCCTGGCGTCCATGATTTCCCCGATTTTACCCCTATTGAATTCTCGTAGTGGCAACAGGTTAAAACGCTTCTAAAACAGCATATAAATAAAATGCTACAATTTTTATCCCGGAAAATATCCTCAAATCTTTGATCTCTAATCCTTTATTCCCTTGGGCTGATTTAATTTTTCCAGAAATTGTTAAATATCGAAAACATATAATTTGAAATAGATATACAGTTTGTCACGAATAGAAACAAATAATTTTCACGAATCATTCATTTTCTTCCATTTTTTCGTCGTGTTGTTGTTCATCATAAAATTCTCAACACAAATCACGTTTCAACAATAACAACAACAATAATTCGATCAAATTAAAGAAATAACAAACAGGAAAAGATCCGTAAAAACACAAAAAAAAACTTATGTAGAAAAACTTGTTTAATTGAATTTCAATTAATCTTCATAGATTGAAATAGAAAATAAAAGTTATTACACACATCACTTACTTAACCAATTCCCATATCCTTCCAATCCATCTACTTTATTATTATCGTTATGGAGTAAATCCAATAGAGAGGAAATACCATTGGAGGATTGATGATGATGATGATGATGATGATAATGACAGGATGTGGTCGGTGTGATTGTAGATGACATTTCTCGCATCATTTGATCAAAGAAAAAAATTATAAATCAAGAGAGAAAAATCAATTTTCACATTCGGTTATTGCTTCTAATTTCGGCCAAATCCACAATTTTTCCATGGTAATATGCGTTACAGTTATTTTCATATCATGGAAGTGCAACTGAGAATTTATAAAGTTATTGGAGTAATTTGTCACAACAGATCACCGTTAAAATGATTTGCATGAATAAATCAATAGAACAGCTGTGTTTCGTTATTATTAAGCTATACAGGCTGTCCAGTCTTGGAGCATACAATTGGGTCGTTCTGAGGATTTGTAGAGTAGTGCCTGGAGAATGTTTAAGCAATATTACCACCTTTTTTTGGAAGCCAATCAAAAAAAATTTTTTTTTAAGATGTAGTAATCTTCAAAAACTTACTGCACACATAAAATAACTAAGAATGGGCTGAGGATCCTCCCAACATTATTCTTTTGTTTTTTCTCCATTTTATTTTGGACATTTCTCTCATTTTTCCTAGAATGCAATGGAGAAAAACCGAAAAAATCAATATTGGGAAGGTCTACAGATCATTCTTGGTCATTTAACGTATGCAGCTGGTTTGCCTGAAGTCAGATGTATTTTAACCGACTTTCCAATGAGCTACGGGGTTCTACTTTTGTTAAAATGTCCTCTAGAGACCACCATACAAATCTTTAAAATATCTATTACTCAAGGCAAAATTGTGTACTCCGAGGCTGAACATTCTGTATACAAAGTGATTCACGATCATGGCCTTTTAGAAGCATGAGAAGTTCCGTCGATGATGGTGAGACATTTTCAATAAAACCGTAATTGTTGTATTTTTAGATTCGAAGCTAAATTTGAAAGGGACTTTTACGATTAGTCAAATTTTCAATTTTGCAGGGCGCTCGATTAAAAAATGCACATCGCAGAAAGTATTGGCATTAAAAATTGAAATATTTTGGAATTTATTTAAGTAGCTCAAACAATGTACCTAATGCTTACTGAGTATATACACTTATAAATAATAGTCTTCAGGGGGGGGGGGCTAGAGACCATTTTATCAAAATTAGAACCTCGTAGCTCATTTGGAAGCTTGTCGAAAACGCTTGTTTTACATGTTTAGTTCGTTTTTAAAAATTTCGATATCGTCCAAAACGATCATTTTTTGACTAACTTAGAAACGAGCTACGTGGTTCTAATTTTGTTAAAGTGTTCTCTGGCGTCCACCCTACAAATCCTCATAGCATTATTCAAATCGCCCACCAACTACTAGGCGTTTCGTTAAAATTGTCCATATTTAGAGTGGGCACGTGGTATATAGTCTTCAGGGGGAGGAGGGTCTAGAGACCATCTTATCAAAATTAGAACCTCTTAGCTCATTTGAAAGTTTGTCAAAAACACTTGTTTTAGATAAGATTACAATTCTCAACGAGCTAAACGCTTACAACGACTAAAATATCGTGAAATCCAATAAATTTGTTATCAGAGTGAGCATTGAAACTGTCAAGGCATGTCTTTGATTGAACCATCATATTTCTGTATTCCAATTGTCATTAAATGTGACGTTTGTCGTGATGGTTCAATCCAAGACATGCTTTGCCAGTTTCAACGCTAACTCTGACAACAAATTTAATGGATCACACGATATAGATCACTCAAAGACCCTGATTTTTTTTCATTTTACTTTATTGCATTCTACTAAAAATGCATACAGAATGAATGGAGAAAAACAAAAAAAAACAATGTTGGAAAGGTCCACGAGTCACCCTAAGTCATTTTAAGTGTGTAATAAGTTTTGAAAATCGCAACATCGTCAGCAACGGGCATATTTTGACCGACTTTCAAATGAGCTACGAGGTTCTAATTTTGCTAAAGTGATCTCTGGGGACCCCCATCTCCTACAAATCTTTAAAATAGTTTTTAAATCACTTGTCAACTAATAGGAGTCTCATAGAATCGACCCTGTTGACTCTATTATGATTTTTTAAATAAATTAGAAAAGAAACGTGAAAGACAAAGATTTTTATTTTTTCAGTTATAGTTGCCCGGTATGTATATCAATTCGATAAAAACACAACAATTGTAATATTTAATAGGTCATTAATGTAATCATGGACAAGAAAGAATTCTTTTCGTTTATTTTTCTTTTCTTTTTCATTTGATTTATTTTCACGGCTTTTCTTCTCATTTATTTTTTGTGTTGTAATTTTCTTTCTAATTTAATAATACAGATTCTTGCTGTATTAACGGTGAAATTCTATCATTAGTTGTATCATTACAGATAAATGAAGCAGAACATGTGTACGTTGATTTTGATGTTACTATGTAACAGTATGAAAATTGATAGCTTCGTCAGATCATTGTTGTTAATCAATTAATTGTTGTTGATATTTTAATTTCCTGGATATCATAAATCAATTTCAATTATTTAAGTTTATTAAATGAGTGAGTAAAATTATCACATATAATTTGTGGAAATGATAAAAAAAACTACTGTGTGAAAATCTCTATTAATATATCCTATACGTATACTGCACTGGCAAGTCGTAATAAAACCATTCGACTTTACAAAATCAAAAACACGGAAACAATTTGTTAAATATTTCGATTCTATCCCTTTTTAACCTAACAGAAAAATAACAGAAAGTGAGACAGATATATTTTGCCTAAATAGGTTCGTAACAGATGATCAGTCAGCATCATCTTCTATAAAAGTAAGCCATAGATAAAAAACGTAAGTCGGCGCTTAGATCGTCCTTACAGATTAATAACAACAAATACAATTAGATGTCATATTTTTTAGACACTAATTATTTCATGGACTCGATTAATTGAATAAATTAAAAATAAAAAAAGTAATCCTCCCCGGCGGGGAATCGAACCCCGGTCTCCCGCGTGACAGGCGGGGATACTGACCACTATACTACCGAGGACTTACTATAAATATCAAATTACAAATATATAACTCACGATTAAATAAAATACCTAAGAAATTTTTTTGTAGAAAAATCAGTCAATAAGATCAGCAATATTAAGAACATAACCATTTGATTATCTTTCAAATTAGTTACAAAGACGCGGAACAATTTAAATCGTAATAAAAAACAGAATGCTTTTTTTAACTTACATCGCCAATCCGGTAGAGTATAAAAACAAAATTTAGCAGTAGTAATTCCGTAGAAGTATAGTGGATGATTTTTTTTTAAATTTCTGTAAATTTATATAATTTTTTATGAATAGATTGACGAAAAATGAACAAAAATGTAATCCTCCCCGGCGGGGAATCGAACCCCGGTCTCCCGCGTGACAGGCGGGGATACTGACCACTATACTACCGAGGACTTATTTACAAATATCAAGGTAATAGAAGGCGCTCAAATTTGAAAATTGTACAACAATTTATAAGACAAAAATTTATAAATTTGGCTCATAACACTGCTAATCGATAAAAACGTATAAAAATGCACATTAAACTTACCTGAGATGGATTTATTTCGAAAAATTTCTTGTAGAGAACCGACCGTTTTGTGGATACCTTATACCTTCCCCAGAAAAACATCTGTTTATGACTGTAGAAATAGTAATAAAAATAAGAAATTTGCAAAGTATTTACCATCCCCTAAATTTATTACAATACAATGTACAAGGTCGTTTCTGGTAGGTATACGGTTGTACTATAAGCTATTGTCTTTGATCGATATCTTTGTGTACGTTTCAAATAATCGCACGCCGAAGGAGAAGCCCCCGAAAAAAACAACACCAAAACTGCAACAACGTTATAAAATTATTATTAGTAGCCAAATGGTGGAAGGGATACGCAATAACTATCTTAGTGCAATTTAGAAATTCACTACAAATGTTGAAGATTTCGCGCAAGAAGTATTATTCCTCCTCTTCAGCACCTCGAACTGTAGTATTCTTGAAAGGCGGCGTGTTTATTGTCGAAAACGATTAACAAAAAGTGTTTTTATTTAAATAAACATCAATATTTGTTTAATGAGAAATAATAGCGAAATGTGCGTGAAACATCGAAAATTTTAAAAATTTCGTTCGCATTTTTTGCAGTGTTCATCTTCGAATTTGGTCTTATCAAACGCACAAATCTTGTTGTAATAAATTACATTATTGTGTTGAAAGAGAGGATATAATTTTTCGTGTAAGAAAGGAAATACTGAAAACTAGATATTTTCGTAATATTATTAACCTAATGCCTTGGTGTTTCAATTAGTTTTTTTTAAAAAAAATAAAAAGAGACAATCTTTGCCTTTTTGTTCAACGAAAAGAATACTACATCGAGTATCTATAATGGAAATTATATTAAGGTAATAATCATCATCATAGAAATACAACACTTTCTTTTGTTGTTCAATTAAATTTATGCAAAATCAAAATTAAAAAGTGTAACGCAATTATTAATTGAACATCATATAGATTCGTTGGGAGTTTTTCAAAATATCCGCCAAAATTTTGGAGAAATTCAACGTTGCCGAATTGAAAAAAATCCATAAAAATAAATCGAAATTTAATTAATTTAAAACTAATAAAAAAAAATAATTATTAGAAACAAAATTGTAACTTTTATAACGACGAACAATAATATCGTTGTTTTATCTATTTAAAAATTAACGAATAATCAGCTAATTATCGCTCTTCGTACTTGATATTTATTATTCAAATAATAAAATTAAAACAATAAATAAATTATTGGAAATTTTTTGTTTGACAAAAACTAGCGTTATAGAATTACACTTTCAATTTAACTTCCGGATTTTTTTAAGTATGCTTCCTCTTATTTTTAAAATAACATAACGCTAGTTTTGTCTTGTTATTATTTCTAATTCACTCTTTTTTTCGTCAATTAACGGAACCGTTAATATTGTAACATCTACAATTAAGCCATTGTTGTAATTTTAATATATTTTTGATATTTATTTTGTATAGATTAATGTTAAAATAATTAAAAAATACGTAAATGAGTCTTTAAAACTTTAATACGCTTAAATATAGTTAGATATTATAATTTTATAGGTAGCCTCTTTAGCTCAGTGGCAGAGCACTGGTCTTGTAAACCAGGGGTCGTGAGTTCAATCCTCACAGGAGGCAATCAGTGTTTGTAATTACACTTTTTTACGTTTTAATAGCCTTATTTATCTCGATCAGCAATTAATTATTAACCAATACTTAATTTATATTTTAAAGCATTAAGCTTCATTTGTTTATTTTGCATTCAAGAGGTCCAGTTGAAAGCTGCATTTTTTATTATTGTTTTATTCATAATTATTATTGTTATTATTTTCAAATTAAAATAAATGCGTAATGTCGCCGTTTTACCAACAATCATCATACGGAACTGGGTGCCGTTAGTGTAATACGGTTGACTCCATAGCTAGCTTTTTTTTATCGCTTTACTCTAATATAAAAAACAAGAAAGAGATGAGAAAAATTATGTTTTTGATTCAAAATTAGCAGTAAACACAACAACCAAAACCATATAATTGTCTCATTTAGCACATTGCGGAATTGCAAAACTATCAGGAAATTAGCTTTACTGTTAGTGTTATTATTGAATTGTTACACGTATCCGTATCAAACACTATTCCTTTTATTTATTTATGTGTTATCGTTTCAAATATAGGCAAATTTGAGGTCTATAAAGATTCACGTTATCGAAATGAAGACTATAATGATTTACTTTATCGTACTGGATACCATAATGAAATTTATTTCATTAAAATCAAGCAGGATAGCTAATGGTTACTATTGATAAAATTATACAACTCGCTATAATGAGTGGTATTATTACCGAGAATGGAACTTACAACGTAAGCAAGTGAGTGTTGTAATCATTCGAGGTAATAATAAACACACATTATAGCGAGTGGTATACTATACTTTATGACAGGCTAGCACATAAAATTTTGTATGTAACACCCATTGTAACTAATAATTATGGCACAAGTCATGATATCAATCTCGGCCTTCGTTTAGTGACCACTAATACCATAATGATTAACATTATGATCCTTGTAACATTATAGTAGATGTTAATTGAAAAATTGTTTATTTTCCAGGTGGCGATACATTGTAGTCATCACAATTCTCTCAGAAATAATAATTGTAAGTAGATCTGTTCATGTAATTTTCGGCTTGGAAAATGTGGAAATTTAGGTTCATACTGTTAATTTTGAACTGACATGGAGAGCAATCTTCATGGTCTGCTATTTAATGTAATAACAAGCTCCAATAAAGACATTATAACAAAACAAAAATAATAATAATAATAATCGTAATTTTACGTGAAATTATTGTATAAACGTTTGAAATTTCAATTTATTCTCATTCATCTCAAAATATATGTTTCTTTCAGCAACACAATTGTCAAAACATAGAAGATACAACAGAGATAGAATACAGTATTAGTAGTAGTAGCAGCAGTAGTAGTTCTAATAGACGATTTAGTAATGATAGTACAGAAAATGTTGGTGATTTATCACCGGAAACAGCAGCATTATCATTCAATGGACATAATCACACTAGAGAGGCTCTAAACCGTGAACCCAGCGAACACCAATCTGTAAGTTGTACACAAGAAAACCACATCCCTGTACCTTTATTAATAGAAACTCCTATAAAACTTTTTCATGGTAAAATGAAAAGAGAGTCTTAGAAACATGCAAAAGTTTAATTATTTTTTCAATTTCTTTCATCTATAAGCAATGATATTTATAGTTTTGGTTTTTGACATTTATGGTACCATACACAAATGCCAAACCGGTATATAAACTGCTAGTGTTGACAAAACGAGATTTTTACCGAATAAAGGGGAGCTCAGAAAGCTCTTATCATGAAATAGATTAGAAAGAATTCGTCTGGCTTATATCCAGTGGCGGAACCACCGTACAGCGCCCGGAGAGCTTAGGGACACAAAAGTTGTGTCTTTATATAAAATAATTCGTAATTTATAAAATAAAGCATCTGGAATGTGGATAACAATAAGACATTATTTTATCAAATTATCATTTCATTATTTCAATTTAATTAAAAGTTGTCAAATAGACGGAGCTGCATTTTGCTGGAGGGGGGAGAATTTGACGTTCCGCCACTGTTTTAAATATCCAGCGTCCTACAATTAGAGCAAAAATTGTACAATAATTCCTGTTGTTTAAGTGGTAGCTTTGTATAGTTGATCTCTATCAAGAACGTTTAGAGATAGAGATCGATATACGGATTGTTACAGAATACAGCTACTGTATAATTTCGTGTAAATTGGGCAATATGTACATAAGTTTGAATGTATGACTGGAACAATACGATGAAATCTAAAGATATTAACAAAATCTTTTTTAAATGATTACAAAAATTTTTTGATTGAATGAATCCTATTCTTATTACTATTACAATCATTCTCATCATCATAATTCCATTAAGATTTATAATTGTAATGTTGGTGTAATGTTGTAATTCCTCACCGTTTTAATAATTTTTCGTAATCAACTTATGAATGAGATTTCCTCTATTAAAATCCTAAAAGAGTAAGTACACATTAGTAATATGTACAATAACGAGTATATAAAAGAGACCACTTTTTGTGGTGCTTTGTAAAACAGGCTTTATGAGAAGACTTTGACAGACAAATGTTATCTACAAATTTGGTATGTTGGAGACTCGTTCTGACACTCCTTACTTACCCTCCTTTTCCGCCTGACTCCCAAGAGCCGAAAAACGTGATATTCTTCGCCCAAAACTTGCTCTCTTTTATATACTTATCACTGTACCTACATGTAAATATCATCATTTTTGATTCGTTCTATTTCACCAATAATCATCTTAACTAGCAGTCATTATCAAATTATTTCCCGTCTTATTCTCTATCTTTAACATTCTTCAATTATAACAAAAAACAGGTTTCTGTGTTATTATAATAGTAAACAAATTTAATTTTAGGTGGTTTTTATTGGTGACACATCTGGTTATGTTCCGGTGCATTCATTAAATACACCAAGTCTACCACCGATCTCTAATATTGATGGAGATGGTGATGGAGATGTTGATTGGCACCATCCGATCGATACGTGGGAGCGAGAATATCGACGTTTTCGATTCAATACAACACGTGTACAGCGTAAGTCCTAAATTATTTCAGTTTGTATCAGTGCCGGATTATACATTTTTTTTGCACCCTTTCTGATTCGGTATTCGAAAAATGCTTATCTTTAATCATCACTTATTTTTTGTGACATTGAAATGCGTTAACCAGCATTAGAATGGCCATTTCTCCGAGCATTTGAAGCCATTTTCCGTTTTGGAAAATCTTGTCGAAATTATAGATTACAGAGGAAAATCTCGGAACATGTCTTTTTATATATTTTCTCACAAAACTGGCCATAACTTAGCCAATATTATTTATTTGGCAATGATTTTTAAGTAATAGATGGAAAATTGAAAGCATCTTTTAAGTCTCCAAGACATGTTTCAATAAGATTGTTAGTTTTCCGAAAAATTAATGAAAACTTTTAAAAATTCATTCCAAGATTTTTTGTACAATCTTAGGGATAAAGAATTGTATAAAATCCTCTGTTAGAAAGCTTATCTACGAGGGAAAATATAAGCGAAAATCAACGACAAATTTCTTGGAAAATTCGGGAAAATTGTCCAATATTTCATGTTATTTTCACCTATTAAAAGTAATTATTTTGCAACCAAATCTTACTCAGCTTGTAGCGAATTTTATTGTACCTAATCCTGAAATTTTCCTCACTTTTTCGAAATAAATCCGAGCTTATCGCCAAATTTCCCCATGGATAAGCTTCAGGGCACAAAATTTGTGTCTTGTTCGTAGAAAGAGGGCCCGAAACACAATACCACTTACAATCAAAAGACACGTAAATCCGCTCCTGGTTTGTATAATGAATGAAGAATGATACCGAAAGTGTTTCCGGTTTCGGTATATATATATATTTTTTTTTCGTTTACGCAACTCTTGTTCCGGTCAGTTTGAAAGCGTGAAAGTGGCCATCAAAGATTGCTGCGATAAACCATCAGTATATGGCCTACTTCATTAATGATATTCTGGTGGATTCTTCTTACAGATATTGAAGCCGAATGCCAGGATGATTATATGAAGATCAGGGTCGGTTTCAACGGTACTTTCAATGGTTTGGTTTATTCAGCTGGTAAGTTCAATTTGAATACTTCAATAACTTTCCATAACGAAACGATCAATGCCAGTCCAAGAATTCGCACGGTTCAATTATTATAATGTTTGTTGATTTAAAACAGGGCCGTAGTAAAAATTATTTTCCCTCAAAACATCCTTACAAGTTAAAAACGCGCCCCTTCTGGAATAGTTTTCTGATTGCGGTCCTGCTTTAAAATTTTGACTAACAAGTGTAAAAGGTCGATGTAAACGTCCTAACACCGGAATAGTTGATTAGATTTTCTGTGAGAAAGACAGAAGAACAGTTCCTTGAAATTACACATCTTGTCACATTAGAAACAGCACTAAAGAACTGTACTTTTTTTTCTTTTCTCTATATATAATTAGAGTATTTAGAAACGCATTATCGTCTTAAATCTATGTAAGATCTGGTGCATGTTTTCCACTATTTAAAGAAAAAATTAGATGAAAAACACACACAGACTGTTTTGATGAGATAAAACTTTTGTTACAGGCTATGCATATGATCCAGATTGTATGTATATCAACGGTACTGGTCGGGACTATTATGAATTTTATATTCAATTAAATCGCTGTGGTACTCTTGGTAAAAATACGCACAATGAAGACAATAGGAAAGCACCCACGGTAATTTAACCATGAAAAAAACCAATTTTACCTCAAATATCTCAATTACACACAGCATGTTTCATTATTTAGACAAATAACGCCACAATTCAATTGCAAATTTTATACCGTTAATAAAAAATAAACACTCCTTATGTATAGCCAATTAATTGAAAATTTCAAATTTCGCGCCTTTATAAAACCTGATTAATTAATCCATACAATCAGACTCTATTTTATGTAAACTTGATGTTATATAAAATCGCAATAATTTATGTATTAATTAGTTTTTATATAGGGTTTGTTTCTAATCAGTACATTTATTAGTTTTTCACTATTATTGCAAATATGGCAACATTGCACAACGTGAGCTACAACTAACCACATTTATATTGATTATAACAAGTGTAAAATTTAAAATAAGAATCAAATTATTCGAGTGGATATCTTTAAATGAAACATGTTCAATATGCAAGTCTATAAATACTATTTAATTGATTCTATTTAAAATATTGCTATAATTTTACAATAAAGTGTAGATTAAGAAGCGTGTCAATGACATTGGTATATAAGTAGCCCGGGTAGCTCAGTCGGTAGAGCATTGGACTTTTAATCCAAGGGTCCAGGGTTCAAGTCCCTGCTCGGGCGGCTCAACTTTTTTTTTCGTTTTATAAATAAATTTGTTTTATTTTTAGAAAAATTTCATGTGGAACACAGTCACAATCCAATATAATCCATTAATTGAAGAAGAATATGATGAACATTTTAAAGTGACATGTGAATATGGCTATGATTTCTGGAAAACTGTAACTTTTCCATTCCTCGATGTCGAGTAAGATTATTATTAATTATTAAATAAATTAATTAATGATTAATTAAATCTATTTATAGAGTGGCAACAGGGAATCCGGTTGTTTTTACATTAACACCACCGGAATGTTATATGGAGATACGTTACGGTTATGGTACTGGTGGGAATCGTGTTACTGGTCCTGTACGTGTTGGTGATCCATTAACTTTAATTATTTATATGAGAAGTAAATATGGTAATTATAATTAAATTAAATTAATTTTATAAAATTCCAATTAATAAATAATAATTTTAGATGGATTCGATATTGTTGTCAATGATTGTTATGCCCATAATGGGGCTACAAAGAAAATACAATTAATCGATGAATACGGGTAATTATTTTTGCGTCCTTGTATTTTGACACTACAAATAGACTCGAAATAGATGTTTCGACACTGTTTCTATAGTAGAGGGCGCCACTGTAGCTAGAGGGTAAAATTTAAAGGCATGCAACAATATTTGATGACAAAATTAGAGAGAGAAGACCCATATGTGATAGTCTTCTTTATCTCTACATTCCATGGACCAACCAACGATTATGAATTCTTACAAGGATTGCTCATGGACCACATTTTTTCGGCATCCCCACTCTTGTCGTCTCCAGTGACGTCATTCGCGTACATACAGATACGGATAGACATCGATAGAGACAGGTAGCTATGCCTGTCTCTATCATGTATATGTAGGTATGCTAACTATCCGTCAATGACGTCAAATATTTGGCTTATATGGAGAGTATAGGCAATGAGCAATCATTGTAAGTTTACAATCGTTGTGGACCAACCACAATGCATACTCTCTAGCTACACTAGCGCTATTCTGGTCATTTATCGAACCCTTCTTTCATACATTTCGGTGAACACTTATTCGGTTGAAGAACCATATGAGATAGTTCTCCTTATATCTATAATCCATGGTTTTGACAATCAAAATAGCCGTGGGTTCAGCTAGCAAGTCGTAGATTGACGCATCTTTTTTTGTAAAATTGACATTTATTTGCGACTTGAGTGACTGAGAATCCGATTTACAACAATAAATTGTGTTTTGGAAATAATTAATGTCAAAATTATAGATGAGTAAAAATCACTAGCAGATGGGAGTATCAATTAACAACAGTTAATGATCTGTATTGCCGGCCTAAGCAACGACTTACGTTTTCTATCCATGGCTTACTTTGATAAAATCAATCGCGCATTTTTTTGTTTAATCTGTAAAATAATAGATGTCATTCTAATCTCGTTGCATAAATGACTATTATGCTATTTATGTTGATTTTTCTGATAGATGTCCGGTTGATGATAAGTTAATATCGAGATTTCGTGGCTCCTGGACCGAAAGTGGCATCTATGAAACTCAAGTTTTTGCATATATGAAAACGTTTCGTTTCACTGGTTCGCCAGCACTGTATATAGAATGTGATGTCCGGATGTGTCATGGAAGATGTCCGGTAATTTAAGCCCTGAATTATGATTATTATTTTTGTAATAATCAAAGTTATTTTTTCTTAGAGCCAACCCTGCCATTGGCGTAACGTTAAGAATATCAGGAAACGTTCCCTACCATCATCATCATCAACTACACCATCATCATCATCATCATCATCATCATCGCAATTAACATCAACACTACCCCCGAATCCCTCATTATCCGAAAACGTGAATCTTTTCCAATCATTGCGTGTTCTACAAGAAGGCGAAAATGATGATGAAGAGCGAAATTCGACAATAAGAAACGGTAATTTTCTCTATCTCTCTATCATTATTCATCTTCTTATCATTATGATTTTTTTTTAGATTATCGAATTGATCCAAATACGGTTTGTTTGAAGACCGGTTGGTTTTCAGCCTTATTAGCCTTAGGTGGTGGTGCAATGTGTTTATTAGGTGGTGCCCTATTGGCCACATGTACAAGAATGAGAAAAGTTGCCATAGATAAAGTACTGTCCACATCACAATTTAATGGTTATATGAACCACAAGGGTAGTATAAATTAAATTGTAAACGTATCGAATTTAGGGATGATTATTTTATTACAATTATAATTATTATTATTATTACAATCAATTAATTGAATTACATTAGAATTTGTATTAATTTATTCTAGGTTTAGTGTAATAACGTTTTTATATTAGACTTGATTTTACAAAACAAAAAAATCAATTTTAGTTGTAGTTTAAAAAAAAACAATAGTTTAAGTATTTCAAAACATGTACAGATGCGTGTCTTTTGTTAGGAAATTTGTATATACTTACACTTTAATAAAATCTCGTATTTCATCATTACATAGAATTGTTAAATCTTTTCCGCACTGCACTATACCAAAATGTCAAATCGGCAAAATCTGTATGAACCAAGCTTAAGATACTTTTCTCATACAATCAAGGTTGCCAAATTTCTTAAAGTCAACCACAAAAAAATCAGATATAACCTCAGTTTTTTGAAAATTTACAATTCTATTATTTTTGTATAGGATACTTGCTTTGATTATTATATGGACAAATTTAAAATATTTTAAAAGGTGATAATTGAGTAATTAGTAGTTATAGTTGACAACGCTGCGCTTCAATTCGCCATCTTGCTGATAAACAAAATATTCTTCGCATGAGAGATTAGACAGAAATACAATTATTAACCCCTCTGTAAGGAAGAATGAGATGGAAAAACTGTCAATTTGACATTTCAATAATCAGCGATGACTAATTTTTCTATAAACAATTGTAATTAATTAAAAATTATTGAAATAATTCAGAAGAATGTCGATAAGTCAAGGTAAATTATAATTTTCCAATATTAAATTAAATTCTTAATTTATTTTCTTTCTACATATTTAAAGATAATCGTCCTGAATTGTATGAAGAAGTGAAATTGTATCACAATGCTCGTGAACGTGAAAAATACGATAATTTAGCCGATTTGTATGCTGTTATAAATACATTACAACAATTAGAGAAAGCCTATATTAGAGATTGTGTTACACCAAAGGAATACACGGGTGCTTGTAGTAAATTATTGGTGCAATACAAGGCTGCTTTTCGGCAAGTTAAAGGTGATGAATTTCCAACAGTCGATGCATTCGTACGTAAATATCGCGTAAGTTGATAAACAATCAATCAACAACAATAATAATGTTGATAATTTTAAATAGTTGGACTGTCCGGCTGCTCTAGAACGAATTAAGGAAGATCGACCGATTACAATTAAAGACGATAAAGGCAATACGAGTAAATGTATTGCTGATATAGTTTCTGTAAGTTGTTAACTTTCAAACAATCGTACATATTAATTAATTTGTTTTTAAAGTTGTTTATTACATTGATGGATAAATTAAAGTTGAAATTTCGTGCAAAAGATGATATACATCCGGAATTGAGGGATCTTATTGATACAATGAATCGTTTAAGTATAATACCATCAGATTTTGAAGGTAAACAGAAGATAAATGAATGGTTAGCAACATTGAATTCGATGGAGGTATCTGATGAATTAGATGAGACACAAGCTAGACAAATGATTTTTGATATGGAGAGTGCTTATAGTGAATTTAACAAATTATTACATAATTCATAATTTTTATTACCATTCTCTTGATTATTAATAATAGTATAGGCAAAACAAAAATATATTAATTTGTATCCATTGTAGTTTCTTGAGAAAGCACAAATTGTGATGGAATATAATCGGTTTCATTCCATTCGTTGTTACAATTCGGACAAATTTGGCGTTTTTCTAAATAGCCACCAATACAATAATTGTGAAACAATGTACTACAAGAATCACACATTTTACCCTAAAAGTATAAAATCTCAAGTAAATACTTAAAGTGATAATATTAATTTTACATAAAACGTTAATTCAAAACAAAGACCACATTTACAATTTTGTAAATGTGTGCTTAAATACGGTTGAAATTCCATTATTAATCTTTTACCAAGATAAATATAATTGTTTTTATTAATAAAATATCGATTAACAATCCAATTATTTAAAACACGTTGGACATCATTACGTTGTAATCGACCAGTCAAATATGATGCAACATTTTCACAAATTGTCATTGTGATACGATAATGATCTGTACTGAGAATTGCATGTAGAACTTTATGAAAATATTCCAATTCTAAAACTGTATATGTTGATTGTAGACGTGTAAATTTATCATTCTTTAAATTCAACCATAACACTAATTCCTCTTCGGTTATTTCACATTTTTCTACAGTAATTTTAAAATTTTGCTTAATAATCTCCTCATTAATCACATTGATGATATCTTTAATCTTTGATAACGTATTTATTTCTAAAAATGCAATTTTTCAAATTGAAATTTTATTGTTGAAAAAAATCAAAATTATACCTGGATTTAATTTAGAGCAAAACTGTATTGATTGATCTACAGTTACACCACCATTTCTCATTAAATATTGTATAAAATACCTGTGAATATTCTCAATTTTTGTCATTGTTGAAATTTTAAAAAACAAACAAGATAACCTCAAATTAATTGCAACAACAACAACACAACAGCTATGTTGCCAAACTCGGTGTAAACAACAATTTCCTACAAATTTTAATCAACAATTGGAATTAAAAATAAAGTTATTATTTAGTTTTGTGTGTTTTTTTTTTTCGTAAATCAATTCAAATTTTTAATCTTTAAATATGAAAAAACGATAGTTTGTTGGAATTCTTTTGATGATGTGGCAACGTGCATGTTTAACAATGGTGATACTAGCGCCAAAACGGCGGAAATTAAAACGAATTATTTGAAACAGTCTTACCACCGTACGTCAGTATAATATCTAAACAAAGACAGCTAATATGGATTTTTCATGATAGAAAGAGAAAAAGTGCAATTTAGGGATATTTTCATCATTTTTCTCTGGCTATTATTACTTACTAAAAATTAAAACTACAGATGTCACTAGTAACAAACAATAATTAATTATTTTAATTATTAGTAAAAAAAGTCAATAAAACATCAAAATCTAATTTATTAAGGCAAAAATATATTACAGTAAATTGTCTGCTTTAAATAGTGCTGTTAAAGATTTTCTATAGTGTTATTATTTTATCGGTCAGTAGATGTCGTTAGTGTTGTTTGATTGAAGCTAACCTCAATTTTTCCGTTTGTTATCAAAATGTTTCCCTCCAAATTCAATTCTCTAAATCAATAATAATGGGTGTAAGTTTGCAAATTTCTATAATTAATCAATTCCTTTAAATGAATTTATCAAATTTTTAGCGTAAAAGTTCAATGAAGAGTAAAGAGAAACGTCTACAACGTAAAGAAGAACAACAACGTATCTCTCATGCAATGTCTGTTGTGAATGAAGCAAATAAATTAATTGATCCATTAGAACCATTTCCTGTCTTTAGGAAATTCACCAAAAACGATCAAAATGGTGAATTATCAATAAAGAAAGTCAAAGATTTAGATGAGAATCAAAAGAATTGGATATTTGATCTAACTAAACGTAATATGCAAAAGAAATATGAAGAATGTTTGTGGGGTTGGAATGATGGACGAAAATTGGAGGAAATGATGGACGATAGTGCTTGGTATTTGATTGCACAGGATAATGATGGTAGAAATTTGGGTTTTTCGCATTTTCGTTTCGATCTAGATGATGGCGTTGAAGTTTTATATTGGTTAGTTTGATTTATTAAAAAAACAAATAATTTGAATTGAATTTTTTCAGTTATGAACTACAATTGGAGCCGTTTGTTCGACGGAAAGGCTTAGGGAAATTTATGATGCAAATATTGGAATTGGTAGCATTTAAGAATAATATGAAGAAAGTTGTATTGACTGTGTTGAAAAATAACGAATTCTCGCAATTTTTCAAAGCATTAAAGTATTTATCTATCAATGTTTTGATGATTTAATTGTTGATTATTTTGTAGTTACAAGATTGACGAATCTTCACCTGTTGATAACGAACACGAAAGTTACACCTATGAGATTTTAAGTAAATATAACAAACATCTAATTAATGGTGTTGGTAATGAGCATGTAATTAATTTGAAACGAGCTCATTGCTGCGGTGGACATTGCTCTTAATATAAATTTTTTGTTTGAGTATAATTTGAGATTTATTTTTGTATAGTAATCGCCCGCCCGTCCCCCTCTCAAATCCAATTATGAACGATTTTCATTGGCAAAGTGCGCGTGTGCATTCGATTTTTTTCGCGTTTCCTGGGGAACAAATGGCGAAAGAACTGCATTGTCTACGGCGGCGTGCTCCGTGAATTTTCATTAAATTCAGTGTCAATCAGTAGATTTCGGTGACGGGTAAACCAACAACAAACACCCAGAAAATGAATGGGTCACCGAGGAAAAGGTTACGTACTGATGCAGAGATGAAAGCCATGGTGGTGTTGGGGGCGCAATGGGGCGATGAAGGTAAAGGGAAAGTTGTTGATTTATTGGCTGAAACTGCCGATATTGTTTGCCGGTGTCAGGTGAGTTGTCTATTTCCAAAAAAAAAATATAAATTATTAAAATTTGTATAATTCTAGAAAATTTACAAATTTTGACCTGATTTGACCTTTTTTATATAACAATAATTGTAGGTGGGTTTTCAGCAACTTAATCACACGTGACAATTGCGTTGATTTATTCAAATATTTATCGAATTTTGGGGAAAAGGGTGTTTTATTTACAATTATAATTGCCATTAGAAATATTTGTGTGTAAATATATCAGAATCATGTGATTTGGATGGGAAATACGAAACACAATTTCAATGTCATTATTTATAAACAATGGTAAAGTTTAAAAGTAAAACTTTATTGCACTGATAATTTATCAACGAATTCAATTCGAATCGAATCCAAGTTGAATTTCGGCCAGTTTATTTTGGCGGTGATATTTCTGTAAACTATAAGTGGTTCCTCTTAATTAATGGAAAATTTCCCATCAATTGCATATAATCATTTTTTTTTTTGTAATATTACACGAGTACAAAGTTCAAATACATATGTGTAGACAGTTAAAATTCTTGTTAAGATTGGCAATAATTTTCCTATATTGTTCTTGATTTCAGGGTGGAAATAACGCCGGTCATACTGTTGTAACTGAAGGTGTTGAATACGATTTTCATCTATTACCAAGTGGAATTATCCATCCGAAATGCGTCTCTGTTATTGGTAATTGTTATATTTAAAACAAATTGGCGCAATTCCACCATCGTAAAGAAATCAAATTTGATGTGTTTTTGGAGTGTAAAATTTCTAATTTTCTATGTAAACTAACCACAAAAAGTTCTATAACCATGGAAAATTTCTGTGTTAATTTTTTATATTGTACGATAATATTTCAATTGATCAATTTTATAAATCGTTTTTTTAATGTTATTGTTAGACGTGGTGGAAATGTGCCAAGGTTAAAAACGCTTTTTTCGATTTATTGCGTAAGTTTCAAATGTTTTGTGCTTAATTGTAAAGCTTATCAATCTACTTAAACAAAAGCAAATATTGTAAATCACTCGAATAAGATAAGAGATGATTTTGTTTGTTTATCGATTAATTAACAAGGCAATTATAATTTCCAATAATAGCCGGTGAGTCATCTGAGCCCAACTCCACAATTGGCCCCAATGTTGACTCATGTTGGACGAGTAATTTTGTTAAAGTGTCCAGGTATTAGGACCAAGCTCAGTTCCAAACTGAGCCAACATTATCATACCTGATATAGAAATTACAGTTCCATAAATTCAATAGCTCGTTTATATAATAATAGTATTAATATTTTGAATAGTAATTTGACTTCCGAGCTGTCAAGAGTCTTTTTCAAGAAGACTTAAATCATCAGTCACAAATCAATTCTGAGATAGAAATTACTTAAGTCCTAAGTCAGTTATATTTTTGGTATTAGAATGATTTAAGTCTTAAGTCGCTAACTAAAATGACTTGATAAGTCTTAAGTCTTCAAGGCGTTATTTATGAAAATTTAAAGCCAATTTTGATACTTGTCTGATTGAAATCTTATTTATTTTTCAAGTAATTTGAAATGACTTAAATCAGAAACCATTTTATTAATTTAAATCGTCAGATATGTGTGTAAAAATTGTAGAGGCTTATAATTGATTTATTATCGGATATACGTTAAATTTTTGACATATATATTGGCAAATAATTACTAATTATTATACATTTAGCATGTGAAAAGTGGATGCATGAATGATAAAGGGTGAAAACTGCTTACGTTCTCGTCTACCTTCGTACCCCACAATTGTATTTTATTTTAAATTCATTATTTCTTTATAATTGACGTCAATTCACTTGAAAAAATTAAATGTTTTTTTTTTGATTTAAGTATTTTTTAAGATATGTACTTAAATCATCCATAAACGATTTAAGTATTTTTTACTGACTTAAGTCTCTGATTTATTTAAATAAGTACCGAAAATAATCAGTCACTTTGACAAGTCTTAAGTCACCTTTCAAAAATAGATTGAAGTAAAAATGACTCAAATCTCAAATTTCAATTAAGTCAAAAAAATTATTTAAATTATCAAAACTCTGGCTACTCTGCTTGACTTTGCTTCTCAACTAAGTTCTAACGTGTGGTTGGCTAGACAAATGTTGGCATCAACTTCTTTGATATTTTGTTAAAAAAACGACAACACATGCACTATTTTCAACCTTGGGACCACACATTGGACAAAGACCGTTGGCTCTAACTTTGGGGCCAATGCGTAGAGCCAGGCTTAGACGAAAAGTTCTTACGGCAACTTCCATTATTTGATGAGTAATTCGAAAAATATTTCGATGATCTGTAAGGGTATCTGGAGATCATTTTAGCAAGATTAGAACCTCGTAGCTCATCTGAAAAATGGTCAAAAAACGCTTTTTTCTGACGATGTTGCGATTTTCAGGAACGAAACAAACACGCAGAACAATTTAGAATGTATCGAAAATCCTCCCAACATTGATATTTTCATCTTTCTTAATTTTATTGTGGAATGGGTGGGAATGCTTCGCATTTTCTCCAAGATACAATGAAGTAAAACGGAAAAAATCAATGTTGGGAGGGTGTCATAGTCAATCTTAGTCGTTTTGCGTCTTTAGCTCGTTTTTTGATCAACTTCCAAATGAACTACGAGACTCTAATTTTACTAAAATGTCCTCTAGGGACCGTCTTGAAATATTTTTCGAATCACTTGCCAAATAATGTGAGTTATGTATTTTCCTCTTGCGTGACTCACCCAATATAACGGAGCCAGGTACCATTTCTATTCGAATTTATTATAATGAATATCGATTCAATTTTCTACATGAATATTATGAAATTTAGGTAATGGTGTTGTCATCCATTTGCCTGGTTTATTTGAGGAATTGGAAAAGAACGAGAAGAAAGGTTTAAAAAATTGGGAAGGACGTTTATTAATATCAGATCGTGCACATTTAGTATTCGATTTCCATCAACAAATCGATGGTTTACAAGAACAAGAAAATAATGAAAAAGGTCAAGGTTTAGGGACAACGAAAAAAGGTATTGGACCAACATACTCATCGAAAGCAACAAGGAATGGTATACGTATCGGTGATTTACTTGGTGATTTCACTGAATTTAGTAAAAAGTAATTTAGATTTTTTAAATTCGTTAAAAATTGTTAATACAATAAAAATGTTCTAGATTTAAAACATTGGTATCAATGTATCAACGGATGTTTTCTAATTTAGATGTTGATGTTGATGCTGAATTGGCACGTTATGAGAAATATGCAGAAAAAGTTCGCCCTCTTGTTCGCGAAACAGTTTCCTATTTGGATCATGCCATTAAAAATGGTAAAAAAGTATTAGTAGAGGGTGCAAATGCTGCAATGTTGGATATAGATTTTGGTAAGTGTTCTCTCTTTATTATAAAAAAATTAAAAAGAAATTATAAATTTTTTTAGCTTTATATGTAAGTTGTTTTTCAATTTTATAATAAAAATTCTCATCCAGCATCTCTATAGTTAACAATTTCAGGTACTTACCCATTTGTGACATCCTCCAATTGTAGTGTGGGTGGGGTGTGTACTGGCTTAGGTATACCACCATCACGTATTGGTGAAGTTATTGGTGTTGTTAAAGCTTATACGACACGTGTAGGAAGTGGTCCATTTCCTACTGAATTACTAGACGTAATAATAATTAAAAAAAATGGTTTTGATTTAATTAAAAATAATAAATTGTAGAGTATTGGTGAATCATTACAAGAACGTGGCGCTGAAATTGGTGTTACAACAAAACGGAAACGTCGCTGTGGCTGGTTAGATGTCTTCCTATTGCAATATACTAATATGGTAAACGGTTATACATCATTGTGCCTAACGAAATTAGATATCTTAGATACATTACCAGAAATCAAAATTGGCGTTCAATATAAATTAAAAGGGAAGACAATCGATTATTTCCCATCGACGGCATATGATTTAGCTAAAGTTGAAGTTGAGTATTTAACATTACCCGGCTGGGAAACATCAACGGAAGATGTACGGGCATTCAAAGATTTACCAGAGAATGCCAAGAAGTATGTTGAGAAAATTGAGGAACTTCTCGGTGTACCAGGTAATAAGAAAAAACGATTATTAACCAAATAAATCAATAAAATTTGGAATTATTATTTTCAGTTAAATGGATAGGTGTGGGAAAAGGCAGGGAATCTATCATAAGAATAGAATAATTTTCGATTAATCAAATTTTGCAAAATATAAAACACACAAACTTAAGCCAAACATTGTAGTCTTAGATGCGCTGTCTTTAACTGAAACAATAATTGAAAGTATTTTAAAATTCTGGGTCTAAAATAGCACATTTTGTCGTTTTTTTCGAAAGGTAAACTTTACGCCAACAGTTTACGTTGGGCAATAAAAATCAATCTTAATTTAAATATTTGTTTTATTTACAATTTAACTCTCCTTCTTCGGTGTCTCTACATCTCGATAATTCCAAACGAATTGTTCTGTTTGATTTGTTGTTGTTGTTTCGTCGCCGGTACTTTTCGTTGGTTGGCTTTTCTCACGGCGTTCGCGAGCGCGCCGATTTTGGAACCAAATTTTCACCTGTTGGAAAATTTTATAAAATTATTGTCCAAATGAAAATCGTAACAAATTACTCGAACATCGGCTAAATGTAATTGTCTGGATAGAATGATCACTTCTTCACTACTAAGGTACGGACTCTGTTGGAATTTCTCCTCTAATATCGATAATTGATAACTGGTGAATGGGATACGGGGATGGCGGCCGAGTTGGCGTTTCTGCGGCGCTTCCCTTCGTTGGGTTCCTTTATATTTTCCCGATTAAAACTCGAATAATATAATCTGAAATTAGATAACTTACTTGGTACTTTCGGCGGACAATATCTCGTACAGTGCAACCATTGGAAATTACTTAAAGGTACTGCATTATCACAGATATCACTATCACTTGTTCTTTGATAACTAACACCGGCACGGTTCAATATATGATCGATACTAAAATCGCTGTGATTTCTTGTTGTATTATTGGATTCATCCATTTGTTGTTGTAATAAAATCATAACAATAATCGAAGAAATTTTGTATAGTGTCAAATTCTAAAAGGCTACTGATACACAAACCACGATACAAGTTGGGTTTTATATTGTAGAACCCCACCACCCTTGGAATTGGTGGTTTTCGGTTTTGAAAACGAATAGATCCCATCTTTTTGGGCAATTATGCGTAAACTAGTAGCCTAGTGTATCAATAGAAAACAAGAGGACTGGTTATCGGTCTATCAAGTTACATCATTTTGTTGTTGTTATTGAAACTAAGGGTGGGATTCTACTCAAATTCTCACCCAATGCAAAAATCGTATAATTTTAGATACTTTTATTTCTTTATCTTTCTCTAATTTTTAACAGAATTTCTCAACCACAAATCAACTCGAATAATAAATGATAGATCTGATAAGAGTTTGATATTGGTATTCTGATGGAGGTGGTTCTTTCTACTGTTATTAATTATTGTGTTCAAGCAATCGTTGTTAATTCGTTATTACAAGCAGAAAAGACTAGAGGATCATCATCCCTGGTGGTCTTTTATGTATAAAATCTAGTCCCTCGAAAATATTACAACAGAAAAGAAATGAAGGGGGCCATACGTATTTAAATATTCATTTACTGTATGTGTAACTGATACCATTGAATAAACCGAATAATATACGTAAGGAGATGAAGAATAACAACAGTTTTATAGATTGTTGGAGAATTTTATTAAACAAAAAACTAGATTATTTATAGACAAGTACCATTAGAATAGACACTGAAATAGAAATCTAATCCGGCAAGATTCATTTCCATCTCCAAGACTTAAACATTGTTCAAATTGACCACCATCGAATCAACGTTGAAATTTCGCATATTATTCCAGGATAAATCAATAAAATTTAAATTCGTCAAATTTTGTAAATTAAACCAATTTATTGTTGCTTAAATCCAGTATTTTTAAATTATTTATCTATGACTTATAAAGTGACCATTACACTGGTTTTTGCAATATAATGCCCTACATTATTCCCTACTATGGCTCACGAGATGGAATAAATGAACCATTTAAACCATTAATCTCGTAAGCCAATCAGATAATAGTATTTGAATCATTGTTTCTGTCTAATATTAAACCCATGGTAACGACAAAAATAAATAAAGCGATAGTTTCTACAATTAGGCCTAAAGTGGGCGTTTTTGTGCGATTTTGAATCATGGTTACTGTGAAATATAAGATAATTGCCATAGCAACGACAAAACATAAATAAAACGATATTTCAAACAAATACTTAATTGTGAGAATTTACGTATACCGGCAGAAAATGTTGGATAGAAACATTACAGAATCATTTCTCTCTTTTCCGCAGTCATTTTCTCACATGTGTTAGAAAAAGTTCGAGCAAATTAAGGCGGGGCATTGTTCTACATCCTAATACTCATTTAACTCCATTGAATAGACGGAGAAAAATGTCTACTGTTTCTCTCTAAGTTAAGTCGATGAGAAAAGGATAGCGAGTGGAAACATTGCCAGTTTCCATAAGTTAGACAAGACAAATAAATACATGAGATGGAATGATGAAAGTGGGAGATAGATATATACTTTGCTATGTTTCTATCCAATTCCGCAGATATGTATAGTATTTACAATGGAAAGTGATCCAAAAGACGATTTCAGTAGTAGATAATAATTTTTGTTAAATGTAAAAAAACATAGTAACGACAAAAAATAAATAAAACGACACTTTTTACTAACAATAGTTCTATAGTGTCCGTTTATTGTGCGATTTTATCATCAAAATCTCCAAAGGCAGCAAGTACCTTATATAGCGAATTTTTTTGATGTATCTACATGCTGAAATATTATTAATTCACAAACGATAAGAAACACTAATAAAATTTCACTCGTTTAAAATTTTTTGTTTGTCTACATAGATCTAGTATGTTAATATTAACATACTAGATACTAGATCTATGTTTGTCTAATATTAACTGTCAAAAAAACTTGCTCTCTGCGATTTTCAATTTTTTTTCTAATATCAATTGTCAGAACATATAGCCATCTGAGATTTTCGATTTTACTGTTAATACTAAATAAAGAGATTTTTGCATTTTTCTTGCGAACCAACGAACCGATTTTGATGATTTTTTTTCTGGGTCATAGAGAATGGTCGGCTCTACTGTTATTTTAATTTTCATCAAAATCTAAGCAAATGTAATATTGAAAATGATTTTTTTTAACATTTCTTCAGCTCTTATTCCAAAAGTGTTGGCCCTACCAGTCTGGCCAACGAACTCATCCAAGCTATCCCAAAGACCGATTTTTGTACCAAGTTTCATTAAGATTGGACTATTTTTACGGCAGTTATCGTGGATATACATATATATATATATATATATATATATATATATATATATATATATATATATATATATATATATATGTATATATATATATATATATATATATATATATATATATATATATATATAAACATTTTAACGAACGGTGGATATGGATTCCTGAGGTCCCAAAACGAACTTCTGTGCAAAAATTTTTCGGAAATTCAAAAGTGAGGATCTCGTCATTAGCTAATTTTTTTTTAAAAAATTCGTTAAAAATGATGAAGAAGGTAAATATTCTTGTACACCACCAGTACCATTACACTTAGAAATAAGTCGTAGATAAAGTATAGTATACAACTCGCTATAATGTGTGCTGTTATTACCTCGAATGATTACAACTCTCGCTCGTGTTGTAACCTTCATTCCCTTTAATAATAACACTCATTATAGCATCGTTGTATAGTATAGGTACTATTAGATTAATTAGAGAATTACAGACAGTTTTGGAGTTGTTAAAAACTAATTCTAATGTTTGAAAATTAATTAAATCATCGAATGTATCCGAACTGGTTAGTTCGATACAAGAAAATCTCACACGTAAATTCATTAATTTCATCAATGATTCTCTTGTTAATTTCTTGATTGATCGATTCGATATTAATAATTTTTTTAAATTTATTAATTTCGAAAATGTGTAATCCTCAATAATTAAATCGCGATTATTAACAATTTTTTTTCTATTGTGCGTCTATAATAGCGTTATTAATATAACAAAAGAAGTGCTTTAATACCTGTTAACGCACTCCTTTTGGGTATTTTAATAGCTAATTTATTTTCTTAAGGTTGACAGCTTGGGTATGCGTCTTTCATATTTTATGCGATTGGTCATGCGATTACATGAGGCATACCGTTAGAATTTATCTTAATCCCAGGTATTTAAGTTATTTATTGCTACAAAATTTTTATTAAATTTATTATTGCCACTCACATTTGTGATGGTTTTTGAATTTAAATATGAACAATCGAGGAAGTGCAGAAGATAAAAACAATTGAACAATTTTAAAATGTCGCTCTAGTTAATACCAACTGCCGCGAAATTCCCTAAATTTTAAAGGTTCAAATTTTATTTTAAAAATGGCACAAAAGGGTGCAAAATAGAAAAAAAAATTGTATAAAAAACTCATTTCAAAATTCAATTTTTCCATTCATTTTTCAATATACACTAAAATATGCAAATACGTACAATTTCTAAACCAATCGTGTGTTAATTTCTGTAAACGCCAATTATCGTAATGATTCAATTGTTGTACTCTTATCAAATCTAAAACAATATCATCAATTACAGTATTACGTATTGTTAATTATTTTACACTAATTAAATCACGTAATGTACCTACATATCTGCATAAATATCACCATCAATACTATCAAAATCGAGTTCGTTCAATATTTTTGAGTTGTTTTCCAAAACAAAACTACCAATATTTGTTATACATATTAAAAATATTGTTATCAAGAGCATTTTAATTTCCCGACTGATTAAATTGAATTTATTGTTGTTTCAAGCGTAAATGACGTGAATTTTTGATGTTTTATTGATAATAGAACGGAAACTGTGCGCAGTCTATTCAAAAAATACAATTTAATAAATAATTCATTTATCCATTCTGTTAATACCCGGTTTCATCCCTTACGTGTATGTGTGTGTTTGTGTTTGTAAGCGATACTGTTCGGCAGTGAAAAGGCACGTATCATCGTATCATTCTATTAAAAATTAACGTACCGTTTTATCCGTCTATTGAATTAAACAAAAATACAGATGTAACAACAACAATATATTTGTTGTTACCCGAAAATAGCCGGTAATTTGACACTGTTTGTTGTTGTAAAAAGGCGGCTGGTTACATATAACAATAACAATAACAACACAAAACCACAAAGCAGAAGAAGAAAGGAAGCTTCTTTAAGGGCTCGTGCCTTTTCAGTATTCTTCCTTTGATTTTGTAGAAAGTCCATTTCATTAAAGGATTTGTACTAAAAGTACATCTAGGTTAATCCAGTCTATTATCCTGTCAAACTTCTGGTCTATTGCTTCTCATTATGTGCCTATCCAGAATTTTCAAACAAATAGCTTTAAGACAACTCTAATTATAAGCAATATAATGAAAGAAATCCAATTACGTATCAAGGGCTAAATAAAAAAATAAAATGTTAGTGTCAAGATAGTTGGGGACGCAATAAGGGATGAAGAATATTTATGTCAGAAATTCTGGACGGAAAATCTTTAATCCATCTTTATTTCCTTAAAATGGAAATTTCTAAAGCGATTTCCTTGAAAAATCTCGAACAATTTTTAAACTTGGCTCATTTTCATCAACATTTATATGTGGGGTGAGATTAGAATCACAGCCATTAATTGTGATTGGTCGTTTTAAACATGCAATGAAAATCTGTACCGTAATGAATCTCATTAAAATACAATGTGTACAGAATGGTATATTTTGGTAATAATAGTGAGTGCAATTTATTAAATAATCAACTTTCGTTATGTAATGATAATGAGATCCCTAATGATTACAACCCTTAAAAAGGTTATCATTATAATCATCAAGGGTGTAGCGTGTACGTTTCAAGATAATTATTTTTCACTAAATCAATTTTAACATCGACATTCTTGTATGAAACATCCATTTTCTACACAAATATTCTCATCTGATTCTAGTTTTCAATCAAGATAAGAAACTATTGAGTGGTTTAAACTACCAACTGTCCCACTTGAGAAAAACCCCAATAGTTTTCAATACAAATACAGGGAAAAAAATCAACAATCATACAAAGAAATTGTCAAAAGTACCATAACGGTGATTTTTCAGTTTAATTACCTATACGATAAATACGAGAATTAAAGAAAATATCAAATTTCATAAGTTTTCAGGTGAAAATCTACAATAACCCTTTCTTTTGATGAACGATTATCGAATTAATTTGTAAAGATTCACATCGTTGTTATTGTGATGGTTGTTGTTAAACCAGAAGGGCATGTTTAATAGCCCTTTAAGAATACACAAATAGAGATCAAGATAAAATTGTAACTATTTTTAAGGGGATAGATTTGTGTTTATGATAAGAATTCTTAATCTAACATAGGGGATGATGTTTTTAATGCATCAATAAGGTAAACAACTGGAACAGTTTATTGTGTTGTATTGTAATTTGATAATGTGATGATAATAAAACAACATTTATATTTTTTTTTGTGGTTAAATGAGTTTTCAATTATAGTGCAACAAAATCAACCCTCAAACTGTACGATAACAGGAATTTTAAAAAAAAAATCGTTACAATTTGTCAGTGAATTAGATTGTTCTGTTGAACGCTCATAATCAGTTAAAGACTAATATCGCTATTCTAATGTCAAATGTCATAATTGATTTATTATGATACTGGTAAAGATTTTCATTAAGTAACGAGCAGGGCCGTTCCTAGCGGGCGTGCAGTGCGTGCCCCGCACACAGGCGGCCGCCCGAAAGGGTGGCCGATTAGTAATACAGGATGTCCCGTAAGTCGCGCATTTCCTGCTAAGGAGCAGATAAGGGATGAAATTCTAAGGTGAAAATTCCTGTACCATTTTTTTATCTGACGCACACATAATCAGTTATTAATTAAATCATATAACCAAATCAGCTGCTCGATATAGCGATAAAAAGAGAGAAGGAAACAGTCTTGACGGAAGGACGTAGGAAGCGGACCAGTTAGCAGGCTGGCGCGAGAGCCGTTCAAAGTAAGAGAGCACCTGATTGGCTACTTGATTTAATTAATTAAAAATGCTACAGGACTTTTCACCTTAGAATTTCACCCACTATCTGCCCCGAAGGAGCAAGGGTGCGACTTACGGGACGCCCTGTATAGTATAATACAGGGTGTTTGGTCTATGTATGGTGACTTCTATTCTAAGAAACTCCTATTAGTCGAAGAGCGATTCGAAAAATATTATAAGGATTTGTAGGAGGGTCCGTAAGCCTCGTAGCTCATTTGGAAGTTGGTCAAAAATCGCTCTTTTCTAACGAATTGTAGCGATTTTCGAAAACGAACTAAACACGCAAAACGACTTAGAATGATTTTAGGATCCTCCCAAAATTGATGTTTTTCGTTTTTCGCCATTTTATTCTGGAACAGGTGGAAATATTTCGTATTTTCTCTAAAATACAGTGGAGAAAAATGAAAAAAATCAATGTTGGGAAGGCCCCTGAGACATTTCTAGTCGTTCTGAGTGTTTCGTTCGTTTTTTAAAATTGCGACATTGTCCAAAACGATCATTTTTGACCAACTTTGAAATGAGCTACGAGGTTCTAATTTTGCTAAAATGTTCCTTGGGGACTCTACTACAAATCTTCAAAATATTTTTCGAATCGCTCGCCGACTAATAGGAGTTTCTTAGAATAGAAGTCACCATACATAGACCAAACACCCTGTATACTAATAAATATAGGGGCAGCAGTTGAGACCTTTGCACGCAGGCGGCAATACCCCTAAGAACGGCCCTGGTAACGAGTAAACTGACCAATCATAGCAATCGAACGATAAAATTTTAATAATAATAAATAAAAATCGTCAGAAAGGGATGTTTTAGATAAAAAGTTTTTCAGGAGTATTTTCAATTGTTTCATATTAGATTTTCGGAAATTTTTGTTCTAAATTATTAATTTTTAGCCAATTTTTCTACTACAGAAGAGACTTTAAATTGTTTTTTGAGGAGGATCTTTCAGTTTAAATCTAATAAGTAAACCACTTGGGGTCAAAAGTCCCGATTTTGATAATTCTGATAAGCAACGGTCTTTATTCCCAGTACTATATTCTAATTCATAAAGTCATTTCACAAGGTCTACTTGTGTTTCAGGTTCGGTTAATTGTCAATTTACTCTTTAAATTCGACTTCTATTTGTTCCATAATTTGTTTCTACTACTAGGTTTTTTTGGGAGGCTCTTTTATCGTCCTCTAAGGTTTCGGTTTCTGTTCCCCTACTTAAACTCGACTTAAATCGAGCAAACCATAGGCTTACAAATATTTAAATTCGACTTCTATTTGTTCCATAATTTGTTTCTTTACCTACTACGTTTTTTTGGGAGGCGCTTTTATCATCCTCTAAGACTCGGTTTCTGTTCCCCTACTTAAACTCGACTTAAATCGAGCAAACAATAGGCTTACAGACATTTGGGTGGGCTTTGTCCAAGTACAGGTCCCCACTAAAATGTCAAAAAATCCATGCATAGGTCGATTGTAAGTGGAGCTTATTTAGGGGGAAAAAGTCGAGTATAGAAACCTCCCCATTGATATTTGAATTCAAAGTTTGTCAAAAAACGATGGACAATGTCGAAATTTTCAAAAACGGGCAAAGCACGTAGAATGTGTAACAATGACTCCTAGACCCTCCTAAGAGTGATTTTTTTGTTTTCCTCTATTGCATTCTGGAGGAAATGAAAAACATTTCCACCTGTTCCAGTTGAAAATGAAGAAAAACGAAAAAGTCACTATTGTGCGGGTCTACGAGTCATTTTTAGTCGTTTTTCGTGGTCTACTCGTTTTAAAAAATAGCGGCATTGTCAGCGTTTTTTTAACTAACTTCGAAATGAGCTACCAGGTTATAATTTTGCTAAAATGGTCTCCATTCCCCTTCTACAAGCTCTAAATTTTTTATGAGTTGCTCTCCAACTAATAGGAGTTTCATTAGAAACGACCACTGTTAAAAAAAACCCTGTATATTTGTGAAATACATAAAAGTTCGTTGGTTTTGAATACATCGCGAAGATGCTAGAATTCAAAAGCAACAACGAATGATTTAGATTTCAAATCTCGATCGGCTTGCAATCGAAACCAAAGCAGAATAATTTGAATCACTCGTCGTATGCCGTCATTAGTTTCTCGTAGAAATGAATGTTTTCAAACTAATTTGGAACTACATTATTTGAAATATTTTTCTCACGAAACTACTCTTACAATTGTAATTAACAAATTAGTTTCTCTACGACAGTGCGGGATGTCTCTCTTTTTGATGATCTATACTGCTATGGAAAGTAACCTTTTACAGCACTCAGGACGGGAAATTCAACTGTAGAAGTTATTTTCTGCATTCAGTGCGGTAAAGTTACTTTCTGCACTTACAGTTTACATATGCAACTTTGTTGTGAAATTCCGGAGTTGCACTGACCGGGATTCTAGTCCAGCACTAAACCTATGACGTTTGATTGTAATTTCAGGTGGCTTACCACTGCGCTACTCGAAATTTAATTTACATACATTAAATCAAGGCATGCTTGATTTTTTAGCTTAAAGCTGTCTATCAGGCCTGTGCATTTTTTTAAAATCCCATAACAAGCAAAATTTTGAAAAAATACCAATTTTGGCCGCATTGACGCTAGTTACCATCACATGAAAGGAAATAGCTAGTATAGTATGGCAGAAGATATACCGCGTTTATGACATCTTTCGGTATTTAACTTTCACAAATTTTTATGAGGGTGTAACCGCAGACCGTCATTTCTCTCCCCCAATAAATAACACAAACAGGTCTTTTCGATATCCAAAAACCGTTCTCTCTAAGCAGGGCCGTATTGTAGAAATTAGTTATATTTGACACGTTTAAATAACAAACGTATGCACATTTTTTTAAATTTCTTATGGATATATCTATTTGAGGCTCTGAGAAATACCTAATAACATGCTTAGTTATCTATCTGACTAGCATCCAAGAAAAGCAACTAATTTCAACGTCAGCCCTAAATATAAAACTGAATGCGGACCTGGAGCGGCATTGAGAGCACGTGTTTGGGTGAGTTTATCAAAGGCTGGAAATGCATCGTTTGTGGTTAGACCCTCATAAAAATTTGTAAAAGTTGAATACCGGAAGAATGTCATAAACACGGTATATCTTTTGGTAAACTCTATCTCCACCTCTAGTTTACTGAAATAATTAATGACAATTTAACCACACAGTATGAGTGAGATAGAGATGGAAATACTTGTTATTTATTTTCTTGCGCTGGTAACTAGCGCCAATGCGGCAGAAATTGTCATTTTCTTAAAATCAGCGATTTAGGTCAAATACACAGGCCTGTTGACAGCGTTGAGCTGAAAAATCAACCAGGTCTTGCATTAAATTATCATTATAACGTACTTTTTTTCTCAAGAAATGTTTACTGTTTTAGCAATCCGATCTTCACAATTTAAATCAATGGTAGATTGATAATTATAACAATAATTATAAATTTGTTTTTAATTACCTTATTTCAGTTATTTATGTCTATTTTGTATTGTCGTAGAAAAAATAGTATACAACACACGTACAGAAAGTCGTATGAACGTTGCAGTACTCGCTTTGTTCTTACTCGTTCTGCAACAACTAACTTTCTGTACTTGTACTTTAATATATTATTTTACACTTTCTACAAAACTCCATATTTATCTAGATGTACAATAATATCCATTAATTTTGAACAATATTCTTCCATATTAAAATTACAATCGATATGGGCGTCCTTTTGAAAATCGATATCAGTTAAATCGGTAGTATCTGATTTTATTTTAATTTGTATTACAAATGAACCCAAAATAAAGCCGAATTTTGCATAATGTTTCCAATCATTTTTTAAACATTCCAATGACAATAATCGTTCTGGATCACTACCCAATTTACGTATTGTATCCGATAGGGATCGATGATAAATCAATAAATAATCATCTAATTTATTGAAGACATCTTTTAATGAACTGCTATATAAACAGTATGATAAATCAAAAGTCGGATTGCCATAATGCATTAATTGTAAATCAATTAAGCGCATATCAATCGGTTCCCTGGTTGATTTCTATCATAAACAGAAAACAAAAATACACAATCATACGAATAATTATAATGTAATTTATGTTAATTACACTACTTACATCATATTTGAATAGCATATTATTACTCCAACAATCTCCATGTAAAATAGTTGAATTTGTACTGTTTGTTCTCAAAGTCCGAATAAACGTATCGTTTATTTCAGATGGTCCATATTTTCTCAATTTCTCCTGTATTTCATGATCTAGTTTTGGTGCAATATACTCTTCGATAATGCCACCTAAACGTTTAAATTCATTCTTTAAAAATTCCGTTACCATCATATCCACCATAGCACTCGTTAATTTACTTGCCAATTTCTTATATTCTTCTAGATGCTGATCTTTATAAGCAAAAGAAATACCATGTAAACGGCCAAAAGTCTCAAAGACTTTTTTAATATGTTTGCCATCAAAAAATGATTGTCGATCGATCGATTCAAAACCTCTGGTGCGTAGATTTTCTAAAATTACCACCTCAGATTGATCTTCAACAGAGGTATGATAACATTTCGGTATAAAATCGTATTTGTTATCGATTTTTAAACTTTTTGATTTTAGGAATTTTTCATATTGTGGAAATAATGTAAAATATCCATAAATTTCATTTTCGAATATCTTACGTATCGGTATAGATTGACGTATTTGTTCATCTCTAATACTGGCTTTTATCACAAAATCAAACTGTCTTCTTGTTACTTTATCATTGATAGTAATGAAAAATACATCACCACAGAAACCTTCACCTTTCTGATTTGTTTCAACTTTCTTTATATCATAATTATTAAATCCATTATCTTTCACAATTTTTTCAACAAAAACTAATAGATCATTACGTTCTTTTAATTGATCCATACTTTTTATTTGTTAAATAGTGAGTAGTTGGGATGAATATACCATACTCAATAATTAGAAATTGCACCACCAGCTTTTAGTAATTCTAATTAACAATTAGAGGGGGATTATCACAAGGTGAATACAATGATATTACATACATTTGATATGTCATTTTAATTTATTGCAATTAAAGATTTATAATGTATTTATCGATAATTAATCAATTATCGCAATTATCACAATGATACACTTGATGTGTTATTTTAATTTATTGCAATTAGGGATTTATAGTGCATTTATCGGTAATTAATCAATTTTCATTTAATAATAGTATATTATACAACGAGTCTATAATGAATGCTATTATTACCGATAATAAAAGTTACACGAGCGAGAGTTGTAATCATTCGAGGTAATAATAGCACACATTATAGCATGTTGTATACTATATTTTATCTACGACTTATTTCTACATGTACAGGTACTGGTATTGTACAAGAATATTTACCTTCTTCATCACTTTAGATTCTAAAATCGCACAAAAAACGAAGACTTTAGAACTGCTTTTCGTTAAATTTGTCGTCTTATTTATTTTCTGTCGTTAGTATAGTATTTTACTATGTTTTTGTCTATTACATAGAAACAATAATTGAAATACTATTTTCTGATTAGTTGATGAGGACGGAATAATGAACCATTATTTACTGGTCCACAATCAAATGTCTATAAATCTACGTTTAGGTCGATTATAAGTTAGGCTTATTTATAGGAAGAACAGCCGGACTTTAAAGACCCTCCATTAAAATTTAAGGGTAGATGAACGTGGAATTAAACAAGTAGAGCTATTTTTGGTCAAAAACATTTAATTTAAGTTTGAACCAGTCTTAATCTTACAGGTAGTTCATTCTGTTCTAAGGGATGCATATTTTGTCGTTCCTGCTCACATTTAAGTTTAAGGAAGAAAATAGGGATAGAAGTTAACTCTGCACAATCAGGTTTTTTTTTCAAATAACTTAAAAACAGCACAATTTTTTTCAGTTCTTCAAAAAAAAATAGAGATTTGCTAAGGCTATCACATGGTGTCAACTGAATTTTCATCCTTTGTTAGGGGTTGAAGTCTTAGATGATTATATGCAATTTTTGTTGTGATTTTCCCCCTAATGTTAAGATATGTAAACATGAAAATTTGTCCTAAGTCATTGATTTTTGCTGTAAAATTGTAAAAATATGACCCAGATACTTGGTTATTTTTTTAGGAATAAGTTTGGGCTTAAGACTACATTTTGGGACATCATAATTTTTTTTTTGGCAATTTTTCCTATTTGAAAAGTGATTATTGAGTCATTTTTAATCGAACTTCATGAACTTTAAGTACAGTTTTAAGAACTTTGTGTTGTGACTTATTTTTTTGCGATTTAGTTGTCACAAGAAGGAGACTCAGACACTTCTATTTTATTTTTTAAGATATGTTTGTCTTAGTTTACCAGTTTTTAGTAAGTTTTTCTACAAAGTTGTGACAATTGGACTATTTAAAAATTTGTAGACAATTTTTGAGTTGCATTATGGACTTTTAGTTTAATTTTAGAAAAATATTTGTCCTAAATCTTTGGGTTTTCAGAAAATTTTACTAGAGAATTGTGAAAAGGTAACAAATTTTAGCACTTTTACTCGATTTTAGAGCTAGATTCTCAACTTTGAATCAAGATTATTAGATGTTTTCTTCTTGAATCATCAAAAAGGGAATTTCAGTTAATTTTCACGCTAAATTATCATTTGTTCTAATTATTTTTCTTTAATCCAAAATTAAGAGAGGCTTGCCATGTTACGACGCTGCTCTTAGTTTACGCTTTTGTCCCAAAAGAAGTAGTTTTAGTGGAGTTTTCTATAGAATTTTCAAAAGCAAATGATTCATGCAGTTGCTTTTTGATCAAACTTTTCAACTTTGAAGCTTGAGATTTTATTAAAAATTATCAAAAAGCAACATAAAGATAATGTTCTTTTTAAGTAATTATTTGTATGTCAAGGTGAAAAGTGCACCGCTTTCCATCTCCACGTACATTTTACCAATTGGTTGTAATACTTTCTCATTCATTATTTCATTAATGTTGTTTTTGTTGTTATAATTCCAGTTGCCAGTCAACTGTTGTACTGTTAATAAACACTCCACAAATAAGAGTAAAAAAAATCTCCAACAAAACAGAATAAATCAATAAATAAATTGATTAAAAATTTAACAAGTTAATTGTACGTTTATTATTGAAAATGGTTATACCAACAGTAACTTTAAGTTCTGGATATAAAATGCCTATGATTGGTTATGGGACATGGCAGGTAAGTTACTAACTACTAATAAATCACTTCTTGTTCTAAAAACACCGAATACAGTTCGTTTATACGTTAGTGAAATTTTTCATATTCGATAAATAATTTTTCTTTTTTGCTTATGGACCTTATTGGGAAAAGCCTGAAAATTATTCCCTCAATCTAGAAATTCGTCTTCCCTAAGAAGAACACCCAATAAGATTATTCTTTCAGTGTTATAGATTCTTGTGATGGTTTTTCGAATTTCACACAGTGTAATTTTTGTATGTCAGACTTTCTGTCGTATAAAATTAATTTACATTCTTCTATCTTCGCTTTATATTATGGCTTACATTTTTTAGATAAAGCGGTCACTGACTCATATACAATATACAGACTGTCCCGCTTTAAGGGAACACATTAAAAATACGCATGTTTGTCATTAAAAGACCACAATACGAACAGCCTGTATATAATAAATGAAAATTAAGGTCAAGGCTTCTGTACTGATTATTCTGTGTTAATGGCTTTACTGCTGTGTATTATACTTCGATGAAGTTTACATTGAATTTCAATAAAAATCTTGTTTCGGTTGACATATTATTGTAACCTTTACACACTTAATAATACATCGGAAATAATTAATGACCATACTGTGAAAAATTATTATGAAGGTCTCCTAATTATGAATAATTTGCTTTTTTATTAATTTCTTATAAATTTTCTTTAGACGTACACATAAAAAAATATCATTGATAATCTGTTCTATATCAGCGTTTCTCAAACTTTTTCTAACCCTGGACCAGTGGCAACCTGTTGGAGGTGAATTTTTTACCTGAAATATCTGTATTTTGTTTTTGAAAATCACACCACCTTAAGGCAAAAGTACCTTTTTGAGCAATTCTTAGTCAATCAAACAACAAATGACTTCTTTATTGCTTTTCAATAATTATTTCTTCTTTGCAAAGAAAATTTGTCAACATGAACTGAATTTTAAGCTATACAGGTGAAAATATCAGATAAGTCCGTAAGAAGGAAGGCCAGACTATAAAATCCATATGTTCTTCAAAATTTTGTATACAAAACAAATAGATTAGACAGAGCTTTTTGAAATGAGGCTAAATTGCTCATAAAATTTCAAATCTTAGATCTCAGATCTATCTTTATTTGTTTCAATGGTTAGGAATCAGGATCATATAAAGTGATGAAATATTTTGCGAATTCCAGAAACAAAACTTCTTATCAAAATCTTGAAACTTTTGAGATGACGGTGTTAAACTTTTCTAAATTATGTATTGGAGTCATATGAATCAATAGGTACTTGAAATAATGCAAAATTTCTGATACAAACCTTGAAATTTTGGACTAAAAAAAATAGTGAGAGTTTTTCCAAATAAGACGAGACTTCTTACAAGAATCTTGCGATTTTGCATCAAGCATGCTATATTGTTCGAAATAGTATAGACAGAGCTCTATGAAATAAGGTAAAATCGCTCATAAAATTCTTAAAATCCTAGACCAAGGGTCTTATTTCTTAATTTTTTTGGATTAAGATCATATAAAGTGGTAAAATATTTTCGAAATTTCTAAAGCAAGACTTTATCAAAATCTGGAAATTTTGAGCCAAGAGTGCTAAACTTTTTGAAATTTTATATTAGGGTCTTATGAATCAATAATAGATACTTAAAATAGGGCAGAATGTTTCATACAAGCCTTGAAATTTTGAACTAAATCTTGTATTAGAGCAGGTAAAGTAAATAGACTTTTTCAAAATAAGACTGAACTTTCTATAAAAATCTTGCATTTTTGCCTTAATAATTCTACATTGTTCAAAATTTTGTACAACAGTATTTTATCACTTAATAAGCAAGATTTTTTGAAATTCACATGATTTTTAGCAGAGATTCTAATTTATTTAGAGTTTTTGATTCTACCTAACGAGATCCTAACATACAGGCTGTTCAATGTAAATGTAGTTGATTCTATGAAACTCCTATTAGTCGACAAGCGATTCGAAAAATGTTTCAGGGATTTGTAGGAGGGTCCTTAGAGAACATTTCAGCAAAATTAGAACCTCGTAGCTCATTTGAAAGCTGGTCAAAAACGCTCGTTTCGGACGATGTAGTAGTTTTCAAAAATGAACTAAACACGCAAATCGACTTAGAATGACTCTAGGATCCTTCCAAAATTGATTTTCGTTCGTTTTTCTCTGTTTTATTCTGTTTTATTTTGTATTTTCTCTGGAATACAATGGAGAAAAACGAAAAAAATCAATGTTGGGAAGGTCTCCGAGTCATTCTTAGTCATTTTGTGTGTTTGGCTCGTTTTTTAAAATTGCCACATTGTCCAAAACGATCTTATTTGACCAACTTAGATTTGAGCTACGGGGTTCTAATTGTGCTAAAATGTTCCCTAGAGACTCTCCTAAAAATTTATTTTATGTATTTCAAAAATATTCAACTAAAAATACAAGATTCCATCTTGCCATCTACTTTTTCTAAGCACCCTTAATTCACCGAAACATTTCAATAATCGCATGTTTTTTTCGGTGTTTCTCAACCTTTTTTCAAGCGTGGGCGAGTAAACTGCTTGATGTCCTTTTAAACACCGGTAATCTACACAAAAAGACGAATTCATATTAGTCGTGGATCAGAAGATTTTCATGACTGATCAGATCAACGATTGAGAAACATTGCTCTTCCTTTCTGCAACAAACAAAACTTTTATGATAGGAAACAAGAACGGAAGAGATTTCAATTAAAATTTGATGAACGTCGGTCCAATTTCCGTTGTTTGCTATCTATTTTCAGGTTTCTCATACCAACAAACCGCTTCATTAATTATTTGTTTTTTTGTTTGTTTTTTGGTGCTGATATTAGGCAAACGATGATGAGTTGGCAACAGCAGTCGATGCAGCTTTAGAAGCCGGTTATCGTCACATTGACACAGCTCATGTTTATGAAAATGAGAAAGTTATCGGTGATGTTATCAATCGTTGGATTAAATCTGGCAAAATTCAAAGTAATCAATCTGTATTTTAATTGATGAAATATGTAATGATCTTGATATTTTTAATTTTGTGGTGTCATTAGGGGATGATTTGTTTATTGTTACGAAACTACCAGCTGGCGGAAATCGTCCTGATGGTGTTGAGAAATATTTGAAACGTTCCCTTGATTTATTACAAATCGATTATGTTGATTTATATTTAATACATGTACCATTTGGATTTAATGATGTCGAAGGTGATTTGCATCCTCATACACCTGATGGCCGGATCGATATGGATGTTAGCACGGATCATGTGGCTGTTTGGAAGGTAATTTTTGATCGTATAGTAATTAGGGGAAATGATTACAAATTTTATAGAACGCATAGAGAGCTGTTTTTATTTAAAGATATACGATTCGTATGGAACTCCTATTAGTTAACTGACGATTTGAAAAATATTTTAAGGACTTATAGGAGGGTGCCTAGAGAAGATTTTACCAAAATTATAACTTAGAAGTTAGACAAAAAACGCTCCTTTTGTACAATGTGGCAATTTTCAAAAACGAGCAAAGCACGAAAAACTACTAAGAATGACTCGCGAATCTTCCCAATATTGATTTTTTTCGTTTTGCAGCATTGTATTTTAGAAATAACGCTAAACATTTGCATTTGTTCTCGAATAAAATGCAGAAAAATGAAAAAAATCAATGCTGAGAGGATCCTCGAGTCATCTTAAGTGTGTAGCAAGTTCTTGTAAATCGGAACACGCTGGTCTCTAAGAACTCTCTTATAATTCCTTCAAATATTTCTTGAATCACCCGTCAACTAACAGGAGTTTCATACGAATCGTGTACCTTTGAAACTCCTCTTAGTTGACGAGCGATTCAAAGAATATTTATTTCAAGGATTTTTAGAAAGTGTTTTTGGACGCCATTTTATCAAAATTAGAGATTCGTAGCTTATTTGTAAGTTGGTCAAAAAGCGCTCGCTTTGAACATAGTCACGATTTTCAAAGATGAGCTGAATAGGTAAAACGACTAAGGATGACTCGAAGATTCTGCCCCTCAACATTGATTTTTTCGTTCCACTTCATCGAATTTTACGAAATATGCAAAACATTTCCATCTATTCCAGAAAAGAAGAAAAACGAAATAAATCAATGTTGGGAGTATCCTCGAGCCATTTTACGTGTATAGCAAGTTTTTGAAAATCGTGACACCGTGAGAAATGAGCGTTTTTGACCAACTTCAAAATGAGCTACAAGGCTCAAATTTTTCTAAAATGGTCTCTTAGAACTCTCCTAGAGTTCCTTCAAATATTTATAGAATCACCCGTCAACGAACAGGAGTTTCATGCGAATCGTGTACCTTTAAAAAAGCAACGCTGTGTAGGCACAGATTGTCGGATCTAAATATGGTCGATTCTGTGAAACTCCTATTAGTTCACGAGCGATTTGAAAAATATCCTGACGATTTGTAGAGGTGTTTTTGGACACCGTCTTACCAAAATTAGAGCCTCGTAGCTCATTTGTAAGCCGGTCAAAAAACATTCGTTTTGAACAACGTCGACATTTTCAAAGATGAGCTAAACACGTAAAACAACCTCAACAACTAAGAATGACTCGAAGGATTCTTCCCTCAACATTGATTTTTTCGTTCTACTTTATCGAATTTTGCGAGATATGCAAAACATTTCCATCTATTCCAGAATGCACTGGAGAAAAGCGAAAAAAATCAAATTTGTGAGGATCCTCGAGCCATTTTACGTGTGTAGCAAATTTTTGAAAATCGTGACACCGTGAGAAATGGGCGTTTTTGACCAACTTCAAAATGAGCTACAAGGTTCTAATTTTGCTAAAATGGTCTTTAAGAACTCTTCTATAATTCCTTAAAATATTTCTTGAATCACCCGTTAACTAACAGAAGTTTCATAGATATGAATCGTGTACCTTTAAAAAAACAGCGCTGTGTACAGGGTGTCGTATTTAAATATGGTCGATTCTGTGAAACTCCTATTAGTTGACGAGCGATTTGAAACATATTTTAAGGATTTGTAGAGGTGCCTTTGGAGACCATTTTACGAAAATTAGAGCCTTGTAGCTCATTTTAAAGTCGGTAAAAAAGCTCGTTTTTAACAATGTCACGATTTTCAAAGATGAGCTAAATACGTAAAACGACTAAGAATGACTCGAAGATTCTCCCTTCAATATGCATTTTTTTCAATTTTCTTTATCTAATTTTACTAAAAATGCGAAGCATTCCCATAGGTCCCAGAGTACATTGAAGAAAACGAAAAGGATCCTTGAGTCATTTTACGTGTCTAGAAGTTTTTGAACATTCCAACACTCTGAATAATGAGCGTTTTTGACTAACTTCAAAATGAGCTACAAGGTTCTAATTTTGCTAAAATGATGCCCAAGGGCCTTTCTATGGGTGTTTGAAATATTTTTCGAATCGCCCGTCAACTAACAGGAGTTTCATACGAAGACACCTTCGATTAATTCGAACTGTGTCAATTATTATCGCAAATCTTAATAAAATTTCTATTGCATGATACATTCCAATCGATTCGCGAGCCAATAAATAACATAAAAAAAGCAACCGAATGCAGCACGATAATAACGAAAATTCGACCTTATTCTTTGTTTTGCAAGTCAAGGTTCCCTCCGTTGCGTGTTTTTCATCAATAATTAACTTTACAATAATTACAAGTTTTTATAGTATACAACTTGAGAAATGAACGGTTGCTTTCAAGGCTATGGAGAATCAAGTTGATGCCGGCTTAACAAAATCCATCGGTATATCCAACTTTAATATCAAACAAATCGAAAGAATCTTACAGAATGCCCGTATACCACCATGTAATTTACAAGTTGAATTGCACGCCTACCATCAACAAAAACCACTAGTCGAGTTTTGTAAGAAGAATCATATTGTTGTAACAGCTTATTCACCGTTAGGATCACCTGGATTGGCCCAATTTATGGAACAATTCGGACAAAAGTAATGAAAAATCCATCCATATTATTTATGTTCTTGATTAATATTTTTTCGGTGAAATTTTAGAATTGAATTACCAGATATTTTGAATAATCAAACAGTGAAGAAAATTGCTGAGAAACACAACAAATCACCAGCACAAATCTTATTGAAACATACTGTACAGAAAGGTATTGTACCAATACCGAAAAGTACAAATCCAGAACGATTACGACAAAATATCGACATTTTCAATTTCAATTTAGACGACGACGATATGGATGAACTGAATAATTTAGATGCTAATCTGAGAATTTTAGATTTCTCTGCTTTTAACGGGTATGAATTTTATTGAAAATTTTATTCATCTATTCCAAGAAATCATCATTGTTTTTTATTTTTATTTCAGGATTAAAGAACATCCAGAATTTCCATTTAAATAAATTAAAACAGCTCCATTCGAGACTTATAAATATGTAATCAATGCATTGTAACTTATCAAATTATTTATGTTATTTAAGCTTGTTGTAGAAGAAAAAATATGTAACCAATAGTAGCGCACTGGTAAGCAACAATTAAAGTATTTTTCTGAACATACTCGTGAACCTTTTGCTTATCCTTTGAAGTTTCCCTAAAGCGACAAGTTTTGGTAGAGCAGATTTGATTCCTTGACCCCTTTTGAATTTATCATTGAAGTTCGCCAAAGAAATTGGATCCAGGCGTTTTGTGGACTAGCAAAAAGCCATCTGCAAATTTTGAAGAAGCATAAAAGTGATCCAGCGTAGATAAATTTCAGAAAAGCGGTAGACAAAATTGATTATAGATAACTCACCTATGTAACGCTGTCTGAGCAAGAACGGACCTTGAGCCGATTCTGATCGGGCTCAAAAATTTGAGCATTTTTGATGGGGGTAATGCAGGTTATGCGCACCGGAGGCTGAAACCTTAGAGCAAATGCTTGTGGCTTGTGTTAGACTCACTCACTTGGTGAATGTGACTTAAGCCCAATCGAACAGCACTGCTGCGTAACGGATAAAAAATCAATTCCTACAAATTTTGCCTCGATTTCAAAATAAAGTTCAGGTTGTTTAGAATCAAGAAAAATTGTGTATTGTTCATTTAATAACTGATAAGTTGGCTACGGTGGTGGGAATCGTAATTTGTATATTTGTATTTGATCAAGTACTTGAACCCACCTACTCTCTGCGCTCATAAAAATCCAAATCCAGCAAGAGAGGAGCAAACATCAGCTAACGTAGACCGCTTGTTTTTTGTATTTTTCTGAACATATGTACTCGTGAACCTTTTGCTTATCTTTCGAAGTTTCCCTTAAGCGACAAGTCTTGGTAGAGCAAATTCGATTCCTTGACCCCTTTTGAAGTGATCATAGAAGTTCGCCAAAGACATTGGATCAAACCGTTTTAGGGACGAGCAAAAAACCACCTGCAAATTTTGAAGAAGCATAAAAGTGATCAAGCGGAGACAAATTTCAGGAAAGCGAAGGGCAAAATTGCTTATAAATAACTCATCTATGTAACTCTGTCTGAGCAAGAACGAACCTCATGACGACTCTGACCGGGCTAAAAAATTTGATCATTCTTGATGGGGGATACTTCGGATTATTCGGATCGGAGGATGAAATCTTAGAAAAAATGCTATGAGGTGGCTTGTGTTAAACTCACTCACTTGGCGAATGTGACTTAAGTCCAATCTAACAGCACTGCTGCATAACGGATAAAAAATCAATTCCTACAAATTTTGCCTTGATTTCAAGATAAAGTTCAGGTTGTCTAGAATCAAGAAAAATTGCGTATTGTTCATTTAATAACTGATAAGTTGGCAATGGTGGTGGGAATCGTAATTTGTATATTTGTATTTTATCAAGTACTTGAACCCACCTACTCTCTGCGCTCATAAAAATCCAGCAAGAGAGGAGCAAACATCAGCTACAGTAGACCGCTTGTTTTTTGTTTGTGATGTCGCTCACTCACTTTATCAAGTTCGTTGAATGATTGTAGTGCTACAATCGCAACAAATAAATGGATAATTTCATTGTGAGGTCGATGGAGATCGAGCGCGACTAGACAGCGGTTATATTAAATTTAATTCAGAGCAGTCACGTGATGCGCACGCTGAAGTGTGCAAATCCCGCTGCTAACTGATAAGACAAAAATTGCTAACACTAAAGCGTTTCTTGTAATATCAATCAGATTATGAATCCTGCAATTTTGGCACTTTACCTACAAGTGGAATGATGTTAAGGCTATTTGGAAGCGGGCATCGTCTTATTGTCTGAAAAACTGACAATTTTTAATCATCGATTTTTCGGTTACTTTTAGCGATTTTTTTTAAAAAAATTAGCTTATGACGAGATCCTCACTTTTGAATTTCCGAAAAATTTTTGCACAGAAGTTCGTTTTGGGACCTCAGGAACCCTTATCCACCGTTCGTTAAATTTTTTATATATATATATATATATATATATATATATATATATATATATATATATATATATATATATTTATATATGTATACCCACGATAACTGCCGTAAAAATACACCAATCTTAATGAAACTTGGTACAAAAATCGGTCTTTGGCATAGCTTGGATGAGTTCGTTGACCAGACTGGTAGGGCCAACACTTTTGGAATAAGAGCTGAAGAAATGTTAAAAAAATCATTTTCAATATTACATTTGCTTAGATTTTGATAAAAATTAAAATAACAGTAGAGCCAACCATTCTCTATGACCCAGAAAAAAAATCATCAAAATCGGTTAGTTGGATCGCAAGAAAAATGCAAAAATCTTTTTTTTGAGTATAAGCATTAAAATCCAATATCTCAGATGGCTATGTGTTCTGACAATTGATATTAGAAAAAAAATTGAATATCGCGAGGGGCAACTAATTTTGACAGTTAATATGTAGACAAACAACAAATTTTCGAACGAGTGAAATTTTATTAGTGTTTTTTATTGTTTGTGAATTAATAATATTTCAGCATGTAGATACATTAAAAAATTCGCTATATAAGGTACTTGCTGCCTTTGGAGATTTTTTTGAGATATTCAAACGTTGTGACCAGCGTTGAATTGGGCATTTCACCGTACACCCGACAGACTTTTCCATTTTGGAAAATTTTCACTAAATTTCAAAGTGCAGAGGAAAATGTCGGAGCATGTCAAAAAAATTCAATACAACGTATTATCTGCAATTTTAAAAATCAAAAAAGTTATTAAACAAACATTTAAAAAAAAAATCCACTTTTTCATTTGCTCTCAATAACTTTTTGGATTTTCAAAAATTTGATTTTTGGGGCTCTATATGCCTTTTGTACATGAATAAGCTTTCAAATAAGCTGCTGTACGATCTTTTAGTGCAATATTTTTAGAAATGAAAAAGAAAATTGAAATTGAAAGAGCGTTACAAGAAGTTTTGTGACCCAACTTAACACTACTTTTTACGCCAAAAATCATGCTATTTCCGGATATTTGGAAAATTTAATCTGTTTTCCATGGAAAATCGGCTGTTTTTCCATGAAGAATAAAATTTGTGATCGATTGAGGTATTTTGGAGGTCCATATCTCTACCCGTTTACATAAATGACACTACCCAAGAGTTCGCTTATGGAATCTCCATGTAGGATTTAAAAATTAAGCTCGCGAATCCCCTTAAGTTCGGTAGCTAGAAGATTGTTTCATTATCGCTGCTTCTTCAAGAGTCTAACAAGTAAACATATCCAACCTAAAACTCCCGATTTTGATAATTTTTGGTATATAGGTAGGTCATTCTATTCTAAGGGATGCGTGTTTTTTCGTTCGTGTCCATACTCAAGTTTAAGGGAGATATTAGGGGTTGAAGTTACCCCTGCAAAATCAGTTTTTTCCAAATATCTCTGGAACGGCTGAATATTTTTTCGCAAGACAAAAACTAAACGATAGAGATCCACTAAGGCTATCGAAAAATGAAAACCGCGATTTCATCCCTTGTCGGGGGAATTATTGGAAAACTCTCCAGAAATTCATAATTTTATAAGGGGGTAAGGGGGTCGTTGACAATGTTGTAACAGTTAAAGGGTTGATAGCAAACATTATTACTGATTAAATTTTTTTATAACAATAACAATTGTTTATTATTTATGTACCACATTACTACCTACTTTAATTTACACCACAAAGGTCGTATTAGAAAGGTAATGAACAACCCAACATCCAATTGCATTTAAATATTTCTAAACATTAAAAATTAGATCAGACTCGATCAGAAATACAAAATTAAATCAAATTAACACATTATAATGAGAATTATTAATTGTAGAAAATTATACAAATTTATAGCCTTATAATTCGATAAAGGGTTGTAAGGGGTGATTGATTATATATCATTTGAAAGATCTTTTAAAGGCCTTTAAGATGCATATAATTTGAATTTTGAAAACTAATATACATAGCCAAACTTCACCCCTTAATGTACAGCCCCTATAAGCTGTTAATGGGGTAAGTAGCCTTAATACAAAAAAATCCTCGGACAGGTAACTTTTATTTTCTAGTTCTCTATCCGCAGAATAATTTTCATGATGATATGTTTTACCATGGGGTAGAAAATTGCAAAAAACCATAAAAAATGACATATATTCATCTATAACTTCAACCCCCGACAAGGGATGAAATTGCGGTTTTCATTTTTCGATAGCCTTAGTGGATCTCTATCGTTTAGTTTTTGTCCCGCGAAAAAATATTCAGCCGTTCCAGAGATATTTGGAAAAAACTGATTTTGCAACCCCTAATATCTCCCTTAAACTTGAGTATGGGCACGAACAAAAAAACACGCGTCTCTTAGAATAGAATGAACTACCTATATACCAAAAATTATCAAAATCGGGAGTTTTAGGTTGGATATGTTTACTTGTAAGAATAAAAAATCACAACTTTGGTTTATTATAAAAAATGTATTGATATTAATTCAAGATATGGTAATATACAGTTTTATACACGAAATAGATTCGTTGTAATTTGGTGTTAATTTTTTTTAATTTTAATGATATCCTTAACTGTCTTAACTAATTGACTTTGAGAAACAATAAAAGTTTAAATAACAATGATGATAAAAGTAATAATAATAATAAAAGTCATTGTGATATGCAGATTCAGGTAACAAACACTTTATCAAAAGCCGTTCGCAAAATCACTAGGAAACAACGATAAAAATATAAGAAAGGAATCAACAACAACAACATCTTCCTGATAAGACACATTGGAGCAAAACTAGAAATTCCAAAGTTTCTATTTTGATAGGATAAAAAAAAATCAAGTCTTAAATTCTACTCTCCATAACACTAGAACAGGTATCCAAATGATGATCATGTTGTGGATGTTGCGAAGTGGACGCTATTATTGTTCGATTAACATCACCACCATTCGTTCGTCTTAACCCATCATCAACTTCTTTATTCAAATTATTCTCGTTATTTGCATTAATTTGTCCCATTTCGATGTCTTGATTGTTCAGTTGTGATGGTGGTGATGGTGGTGGCAGTGGTGGAGGTATTGCTTGGGTGCGCAACATCAAACTCACCTCACTGTACGATGGTGGTAGATCATTTTTATCGCCAAAAATCTCATCATAGGCGGGCGGTGAGAAACCGAGCGATATCGGTGATAAGCCTTTGCTTGTTGTTTCCGAATCTAAAATACTTGGAGTACTACCCAGTTGTAGTTGTAAATGTTGTTGTTGTTGTTGTTGTTGTTGTTGTTGTCGTATCAAATTCGCACTTAATTCCATAAAATCGATGCCAGTATGATCGGCTTGCAATTGAGCAAACACACTCCTATCCACTACCAACATACGTCCATAAGGTAACAGGATTATTGTTGGTGTTGTTGCTGAACCAGCGGTTGTACTATCTGGAATTTTTACAGAAATATTGAAGATAACTAATAGAACTTTATTACAATTATTCTTAGTTTTCCTCTAAAACTAATTTTTTATTTTTATTAGAAAGCATTTAGAATTATGCTAAACAACAAAATCGGTTAAAGTTTGTTGATTTTGGCGTGCATTGAAGTATGCAAAGCTTTTAAACAATATTTTGGCAGACAATTCAGAACTTAATTAACTCCAAAATCAATGAAAACCAGAATTCTCTTTAATCTTGTAGTTTGTCGAATACCTTACGGCTGAATCGATTAGTTAGTAGACAAACAAATTCAAATTTCAACCGAATCACAATCTAAATATTGTTTTGAAATATACAAAATTAAATTTCAACACTGCTTCTTTCTAAAAACCAGCAGTCTTCTAAATTTTTCAATAGAACAAAAGGTTAGCTTGTTAGACAGCGCGCACTGTATATTTCGTTAATTAAACACCGCAAACGGGCTAGATTATTTCAAATTAATGGCAAATAGATTGCTAAAATAAGTACAGCAATGGCATTCTTCCAACTAGACAATCCTTTGGAGTATTAGCGTAAAAATAAAAACAGAAACTTTCCGCAATCGTAAAGTTAACGTTACAGAAAGTCTCTATAGTTTAGTACAAACAACTCAAAATTCAATTAGTTAGAGTTAATTTAATTAGAAAATCTTCCATCGAATTACCTAATACCTAGATGTCCTTCTAGATTTTTCACGTTTTATCTGAAAGTCCACTCCACGACCGTATTCTAAGCTTCGTGTATAGACTGAAAGAATTCATATAGAAAATGTTTGGAAAATTTATGGTATAGTCATGATGATTAATTGTATAATTTAAATGTTTGTTGTTTTTTTAATTTATTTTGCCCTCTAAATCCTTCTGCGCTTTTTTAAATCTTTCTATACATGATTATTATAAAACGTAAGACATATGTCAAAATTATTTTAAGGTATGTAGGTATACATTAATGCTACTAAAAATACAATATACAGACAAGAAAAATTATTGCACACTATGCCAAGTATTTACAGTGGTAGCAACAATAATAACAACAGCAAACAAATAAAAGACAGGAATGAACTAGAATCTGTGAAAGCCTTTGAACTCGCATAATAAATAAAAATTTTATTTTTCACCAACACAATAAAAGATAATTTATGAAAATTTTTGTGGAAAAATGTCTGTTATTGCATACCTATAACGCTAGATTATGTATACAAAAAAATCTGGAATGCGGTTGACCCTGCTGGCTATTCCTGAAACTTCCCGCTAAGATTTTAAAGCTCCACAATTATTGTTAGGAGTACAAATTTGATTGGTTAATGAATTTTGACGTTATGATGAAAAAATGCTTTTTTAAAAATTTTCGACAACGATATCTCACGAACAAATCAACGGATTTTGACGAGCTTTGTGGCATTCGAGGCAGTTTTTAAAGCTCTAAAATTATTATAAGGGGTATAAATTTGATTGGTTGAGTAATTTTGAAGTTATGTTGAAAAAACACTTTTTTAACTTTCCGCTAAGAAAATTGAAAATTTTAATTTCGGGAAGTTATTGGTTTTACCCCGATTTTCGAAAATTGAATTTTCAGCAGATCTCGACGTTTTGGGACCCTAGGAAGCTATTTTGACTATTTTTGCGAGGGTGTCTGTATGGCTGTATGTGTGTGTGTGTGTGTGTGTGTGTGTATGGGAAGACTATGTTAGCAGCTCATAACTTTTGAACGTATTCAAACGCTCTTCACGGCATTCGAAGGGGTTCCACTAAACTTAGATTTTGTGTAAGTTTGAATTCATTCGGCCCGATAGATTTTGAGAAATTCCAAGAAAACCGAAAAATTTCTTTTGTTAAAATCATGTTTTTTCAAAATAACTATTAAGCTGCTGTACCGATCAATTCCATAATCTAATCAGTTCTTAACCTTAACTAATGACGTCGAATACCGTTTAAACGATCACAATCGGTTGATTCGTTCACGAGTTACCGTTGTCGAAAAATATCGAAAAAAGTGTTTTTTCAATGTAACCTCAAAATTACTTAACCAATCACATTTGTACCTCTCGCAATAATTTTATAGCTTTAACAAATGCATCGAGTGCCGCGAAGCTCGTCAAAATCCGTTGATTCGTTCACGAGTTATCGTTGTCGAACAATATCGAAAAAAGTGTTTTTTTCAACATAACCTCAAAATTACTTAACCAATCAAATTTGTACCTCTCACAATAATTTGAGGGCTTTAAAAACTGCGTCGAGTGCCGCAAAGCTCGTCAAAATCCGTTGATTTGTTCGCAAGATATAGCTGTCGATAGATTTCGAAAAAAACGATTTTTTAACGTAATTTCAAAATTACTCAACCAATCAAATTTGTATCCCTCACAACAATTTTAGAGCTTTAGAAACTGCGTCGAATGCCGCAAAGCTCGTCAAAATCCGTTGATTTGTTTGCGAGACATCGTTGTCAAAGGTTTTTGAAAAAGCGTTTTTTCAACATAACCTCAAAATTCCTTAACCACTCAAATTTGTACTCCTCACAATAATTTTGGAGCTTTAAAAACTTAGCGGGAAGTTTCAGGAATGGCCTGCAGGGTCAATTCCATTCCAGATTTTTTGATATTTTTCAACAACGATAACTCGTAAACGAATCAACGGATTTTGACGAGCTTTACCGTATTCGATACAGTTTTGGAAGCTTCAAAAATATTATAAGGAGTATAAATTTGGTTGGTTGAGTAATTTCGAGGTTACGTTTAAAAAACACTTTTTTCAATTTTATTCGACAACGATAACTTATGAACGAATCAACCGATTTTGATCGTTCAAATGTCATTCGACGTCATCAGTTAAGGTTAAGAGTTGATTAGATTATGGAATCGATCGGTACAGCAGCTCAATAGTTATTTCGAAAAAACCTGATTTTAATAAAAGAACTTTTCCGGGTTTTTTGAAATTTCTCAAAACCTATCGCGCCGAATCGGTCCAAATTTACACGAAATCTAAGTTTGGTGGAACTCTTTCGAATGCCGTAAATAGCGTTTCGATCCATCAATTCGTTCAAAAGTTATGAGCTGCTTACATACTCTCTCTCTCTCTCTCTCTCTCACACACACACACACACACACACATACATACAGCCATACAGAAACCCTCGCAAAAATAGTCAAAATAGCTTCCTAGGACCCCAAAACGTCGAGAAGTGCTGAAAATTCAATTTTCGAAAATTTTCGCTTTTCTTAGCGGGAAGTTAAAAATAGTAAAGGATCATTTTAGATGAGATGACAAGCATCAAGAGAGTCTAATAAAAATAACGAAAATTGATTGGGAAAATTTGTAGAAAATTTATTATCGTTTTCCTCTAGTAAAAATCTTCCTTTTATTTGGCACAATGTAGCGGAAAAAATCACAATAATCAGCTATTGTTGCTATTTTTTGAAAGACTTACTCAAATTTAAAATAAATAATTCCAAATGCTACATTATCGTGAAATAGCAGACATACCAGTCTGGCGAGCATGACTAGAAACATAGTAACATGAGTGCTCCTACTTCAATATGCCAATAATATATAGCATGTATGAGTGGCTTAGCGATAAGTGAACACCCCCCGAGCCTTAAAACCCCAAAGAACAACCAAAACTAAAATAATTTTTAAGCATCTCACCCGAGGAAAATTAGTTTTTCCAAGTAAATTTTTTGAGACCGACTCTTGTTACTTATAATTTAATCATAAACTCTTTTCCAAATTACGTTGAAGTAAATATTTTTTAACCTTTTTTAGGTGCACATTTAGGCTGCGCTACTGCAATGTATGCTTTGTGCTGACAATGAGTAGCTTCTTATTTTTAGCGAAAAATAAAAAAATTACATCTAGATTTGTAATTTTTCTGTATGAAAATATGTTCTAAGTCTTCCATGCGTTTGATTAATTTTGTAGGCTTTACTTAATCCTCTGGGCTAAGCACAATACGCATAAATTTATCAAAGTATTATAAATCAAAAAGCGACGTGAATTAAATGATGTACAATTTTCAGTTTTTTTTACAGCAAAAAATATTTTTAAAATTAGCAGCAGTTTCAAAATTTTCTGAGAAGTTACAACTGGTTAAAGACGTATTCCAAAATTTTCTAGCAAAGGCTAATAATCCTTCTTTTTGCGACAGTTTTAGGTCTTTAGTGCTGTTATTTCTTCTTTTAGAAATGCTATTTTCTTACTACAGAAGAAGAGAGCGAAACGCAAACGCAATTTCGACTCAATTTGTGATTTTTCCTTTGTGTACTTGTTAACCAAGAGTCTTAGCAAATCAAGAGCTTAACTTACGTTAGTGTAGAAAATTCCTGATTCTTTGGCAATAATTAAGAATAGTTATAATGTTGTGTAATGGACAAAAATGCAATCTGATTCACTATAAAATTTGCTCCTTACAAGCATTTTTAACGAACATTATCCTAAACTACTAGCCGAAACTTGATGAAAATTGTATTTGACAAACTGTAAAATTTTGTGCCAACAACAGACAGATTTGTTTAATTATTTAATAAAAATATTTGAAAATTTTGGCAAAATGCATAAATCTGAGAAATAAATTTGATTACTCTTATTAATAGACTCAACTACTCATGTCTCATAGGACAATTTTGAGTATATATAAGAAGTTCATTGGAATAATCTTTCTTCTTTATAATACTCCAAAAAAAAAATGCGAAGATTAACGGGTAGCATAAGCTTAATATAAGTGCATTTGAACAAATGCCAAAGAAATAAAAACAAGGAAAATGTGATACGATACAAAATTCAACAGCGGATCTTTTTTTAGAGAATGATGTCTTCCTGAAATGCCCAATAAACAAAATGTTGTGATACAAACAAGAGTCTATTTATTCTTTTGCTTTATTCATGTAAACAAGTAAAGACATGTTGTGCAAAAAGCAACAAATCGAGTTCCTGCTTGCATTCCCAAAACATTCCGAAATATGTTCTTAAGACGTTAGCTGTTTAAAGAGTGGAACAAAATGAAGAATCCTGAAGGTGTATTTAGAGATGAGAAGACAACTCAAAAAAGCATGCTCAGGAAAGCATAAAAGATTTTTGCTAACACATAATTAGAGAAGGAAAATTTTAAAACCAATAGGGAAGTGGAAAATACTTATGACATTATTAATACCAGCAAATTGTAGGAGTGTCAAAGAAGTCAAATTGTACAGAAGTATAAAAATATTCATTTGAGAAAAATGGGCACCTCAAGGGCCACTCAAATTCTAGTCTCTTTCACTCCTTCATCATTTCCTAAATCAAATAAATAAAACTGAGTAGTCTGGGAGTAGCTCAGTGCTCAGTTTATATCTAACTTAGGAGAATCAAAAATGTGATCGAAGTTTTGTGTTGAATTTGGCTTATTTTGTGGCTAAAGATGATGGACGTATTTCGAAAATACTCACTATTATCCACATCAGGATCATCAATGATACACGTTCTGAAGATATATCGCCTGCATAGATCCCGTACACCGGGTGCAGCAAAACAACAAAATAATATAATTATTGTTAAAACTGTTATCATAACAATTAATGTTGCTAATCCTTGATTTGAATGACCACTATTCTCCGGTTCTGGATTCTTCACATTCGATGGATTCACCTCTGTAACAAACAACAACAATATCAAAAATGGACAAACAACAATTTGACAATTATATGGATTGTTGCCAAAATTTTAAATTGATTTTGTCTCATGAAATTGAACATGAAAAATAAATGAAAATATCAATTTATAAATTTAAGTATTTTCTATAATACATCTTTATATGAAAGGAAAATTGATTTTGTTGTGTTTTGTGTACGTTTTGATGAATTTTCCGTTTGGAAGCTATCGTTATTGAACTGTCCAAATTGTTGATTTTTTCCTGGATGTATAAAAATAGGCCTGTTGCGGTAGCTCTAATAAACGTTTATAATAAAATACTCATCCATTATTTTAAGGACAAGCAAAGTGTATTTTATAATTATAAGTGAGAATTTAACACGTTATTAATGTCCGCTAAATGAATTTATTATTTAATATTAATCCATCATCAATATTTTATCTAGTAGAAAAGAAAAAAATATCCAGTATAGAATAATTTAATTTTAATTACGCTATAAATTAAATGTCTATTATTATTCATTCCGTTCAATCGTTTCTATGATTTTATCAACAATTTTGTGCCATAAATGTTGATAATTTTGCATTAAATCAATATTTGAATAAGCTATAAAGCTATTAATAATCAAACAATACTGCATAGTTATGTTTACACGTGAGAATTTTATTTACATGAGTCTTCGTCTAAAATTATGCTTTTATAGTCCTCTCAAAAATACTATTAGCTAATATAACAAAACAATTTCGTCAATTTTCCTGTTCATTTAGTTCAAAAATGTTAAATTCAAATTTTGGAATCTCATTGTGAGGGTTGCAAAATATTTTGCTTAACACTTCGAAGGTGCTAAAAGTACTTTAAAAAAATTGACTGGTGTAATGTAAGGTTCCTTAATCATTGCATGCATCTATTTAGATATAATTGCATGCTTGATTGTCTAATGATTGCTAATGCGGATAATGTGCAATGAATAATTTAACCTTCTAATATTGCTTAAAATAACAATTCACTCAATTAACAGTATTGCGATATAATTGGATAGTTTTAGGCCTTTAAAATGTAGAACAATCAAGGCCTTAAAACCTAGTCTAATAGTCAAAAATTTAGCTTCGGTATAAGTAAAAGTGTCTAAAGTAATGGCTTATGAGAAACGTTCTCCAAAAACTTCAGAACGAAAAAATATTGATTGAAAGTGGAGTAATCAGATCTGAAAGTGACTCATTTTCCGCTTTTTTAACGATCTATAAAACAAAAAATTATCGTTTAGACTATCGAATTTCGCTTAAAAAGTGATAATTTTGAAGAAAAATGACTCAAAATTGAGAGTTAAAGAGAAGAGTTGGGCTCAAGAACAGGCTAAACATATCCCTTTCGTTTCCTTGTCAATTGCTACTAATAAAAATAGGTTAAAATCTGAGAATTAAATCATTAACAGTATTGCGATATAATTGGATAGTTTTTGGCCATCAAAATGTAGAAAAATGAAAGCCTTAAAACCTAGTCTAGAAGTCAAGAAATTAGCTTCGACATAACTAAAAGTGTCTAAAGTAAAGCTTAAGCGAAACGTTCCCCAAAAACTGATGATTCAGAACGAAAAAATATTGATTGAAAGTGGAGTAATCAGATCTGAAAGTGACTCATTTTCCTCTTTTTTAACGATTTATGATACAAAAAATTATCGTTTAGACTATCGAATTTCGCTTAAAAGATCAATTAAAAGCGTCTATATTGTGTCTATTTTGCTAGTTAAGAATAAAACTCGCCAAAAGTGATAATTTTGAAGAAAAATGACTCAAAATTGAGAGTTAAAGAGAAGAGTTGGGCTCAGGGCCGTTCGGCTTTTCAGCCCTTCAGAATTGCGGCTATTCTTATCTATTGCTCATAGAGTTGGGCTCAAGAACAGGCTAAACATATCTCTTTCGTTTCCTCAAATTAAGTGAAAGCGTCAAAATTGCAAATTTATGATTTAGGAAGGAAATTGCCCCAAAAATTTAGGCTTAACGATAAAAATTTAGGTCAGTCTATGACGATGGAAAAATTCACTTAAGACCTAAACCGAAAATCAGAAGGCTAAAGGTATCTCAACAGTTTCCTGAAAAGGCTTTCTAACAAACTCTGGATTGGACCGTCTCTGTGTAAAACTATACGTTGAGCAACTTTCCTTGATACGATACAACACTGTTTATTTATTCACGCTTAAAAAGAAACACGTGGTAGGTGGAGTCAATTTACAAATACAATTGATGATGTACACATTGTGTCATTATTGTGAGATGTTGTTTTCTCTAACTATAAAAATAAAGGAAATGAGAAAGGGAAATTCTAAATCTAAACACATTGCCCAACATTTATAAAAAATAAATTCTTAAAGCTTCCGATTTCTGTTTTTCATAACAATCTTCCCTAGTGTACAGTGATGAGCATATAAAAGAAACCAAGTCTTAGAGCGAGAGATATCAGGTTTTTCGGTCGTGTGAGTCGGGCTCTTTCTCTCGTGAGTGTAGGAAATATTAGAACGAACCAAAAATGGAGTCAGTAAAGTCTGACATGCATAAATTCTGTGACATTGTCACTACCGCCCTTAAAAGCCTGTTTTACACAGCGCTACAAAAAGTGGTCTCTTTTTTATGCTCGTCGTTGTACATGTAAGCCAGTAAACGGTTTATATCCCGATATAAACTTCTAAAGACACTACAAAGATAGCCTTAAATGGGGGATTTATTGTAATTTAAGGATTAAAAACAATACGACGCAATTTTATTATCCAATTATCTAAAAATCAATAGTGGATCACTTAGAAGTTTTCATTTTTAATCAATATTTGACACTGTTTCTTTTGTATTAAATCAGAAAAAAATTATTAATTAAATTTGATTTAGATCTTTGCCAAATTGTTGTAACTGTAGATGAAAATTATTTGATTTTTTCGAAATAGTAAATTTTAATCCTAACTGTTCACGTTATTAATCAGGCACGTGTAGTTTTAACTTAGCAACTTCCTTATTGTTAGACAGATCAAAAAAATTTTCACTTGTTGTTCTTGTTATAACTAATCCTCGATTTTTTTTCCCCCGAATATCATCGACTACAAGACCAGCCTTTTCCATTTAAACAATTTATCTCTTTCGATTAACAACATTTTTAAGACTTTAGCTTCTAATTTTGTATCAACTAATATATTTTTACAATACTTGGCGCCAGTGTTGGTCTTTTTCAATATTTTACTTGATTCTGTATTTAGATTTTGCTTGGAAATTAAGAATGAAAAATTTCCCTACTCGTTATACAAAATTTCGCTATTAACACTTGTATCATAGACTACTATGCTTCAGAATTTTCGTTAAATTTCCAATGAGTTGTCTGTTCTTGGAAAAAATTCTTGATTCATCTATTTTTTTTCGTTGATTTTATAGAATGATTTATGACATTTGGCCTATTCTCAAATGCTCTTTGTTCGTACTTTTATTAACATTTCATTTAATCCTGATTAATATTAATACCACCTGTCTATATTTTTTGATAGAATAATACATCTCAATAATTTTTGTATTTTTTACTACTTAAAATCAATATAATAAAAGAAGCAGGATATTTGGGCCAAGTAAGAAAATATCCAGTCAATCTACCCTCGTTTATTGCCAATACTTTCATAAGAATTCCGGAAAAAATAGGTCAGGTACATACATTTTTCCACCCTCTATAGAGCAGCATGTCTTATATCAACAATTTCACTTTCTACTCTCTGAAGCATCATTGATTTTTTAGCATATTCTGTCATACAATTTTTTAGAAACAGAACCATTATGTTTATATAAGCTTACATATATTGTGTATCATGCTTATTTATAAGCAATTGATATTTAAAATAGAAATAACACATGTAAAGACATTAATAAATAAACAATTGTTTGAAATAATATTCTACAGGAGTGTTTATAATTCATTTTTACAACAGTATTATAACTAAGTATCTGTCTATGGTATAACTATAGATATTTTGTGTTGTTTTGTTAGTTTTATCGAATTATGGAAACGCCAAAATTTCTGTAAAATTCACAGAAATTACAGAGCAACAACTGAAAGATTTTTAGAAGCACTTCAGTAGTTACGATATTTTGGACCATTATAATAAATGACAAGCGAATTTATCTTTGGTTTGAAAGAGTTATTCACAATCATCATAGCATTCTCTTGTTTTTATCATCAAAGAAAAATAATCAAGAGTCCTAACGACTCCTAACAGTCAAAAAATCTGGACTTGAAGCTGTAAAAAATGAATTTCGTTTTAGATGAACTCTTCTCGAACACAATGGATCAGTATCAAAGGAGCGCTTCTTTCTATTTTTGAAGTCTTTAAGGAAGAAAATCTTCCTGTTGCTCAAAAACCAATGACTTAAGGCAAAATTGATAATTCTGAGCAAGAAGATCGAAAAATCTGCACTAAAATCTGAATAATCAGCTCCCCAATGGTTTGACGAATCGATAGCAAAATCCACTGGTAACTGAACGACTGACAATGAGAATAAGGATTTTTTTTTTAAAATCTAGTCTAAGAGTTTACAATTCAATTAGAAAATTTGTTGAAAATTGATAATTATGCCAATGACTTAAAAGTTTATCAAAAAATGATAATCTACTGCAAAAAATTCTAAAAATTTAAGGTCTAGCAAATGTCTAAATGGATGATTTATGAGGAGAATTATTTGAAATGCAAATTAAAAAACAAAAATTTAGCCTGAAAACCAATTAAGAGTGACTAAATAGTCTCTTTTAACGATATTCTGTAGAAAAATTAACAAGGCTGACGATGTAGAACAAAAACTGGATATTTGGTCCTCTTTTGATACTAAAAGTAGTAAAATGGATCTCGTCTCAACTTAAACGTTATTTATGGTCCTCGTTTCACCCTAAATGAAAAATTCGTGAACCTCATCTCGTCCTAAAAAGAATTCTATGCTCCTCCTTTCGTCCTACATAAAATCTTATAGGGTCATGAGTGAGAGACAAAAATGTTTTTTTTCCTTATATTTGTTCTGTCTTGAGAAGGAGAGTAAGAGGTAAAAGTGTATGAACGAATGAGAGAGAGAGAGATAAGAGTGTATGAGAGAAATAGAAAGAGAGATAGGTAAGAGCGTATGAGACAAAGAGAGAAGATGCAATGAATAAGACCAAATAGATTTCATGACTCATAAAATCTATTTACATTTATTTTACAACGCTCCATAAATTATGTGGTTGTCAAACAGGTCCTCTTTTAGACCTAAACATCGTTTAGGTCACACTTAGGCTCAAAGTAGGACCGAAAATCCATTGTTCAATGATCCTCCTTTCAACCTACTAAGTCTTGAAAAGTGGGTTTTGAGGGATGAAACGAGGGCCAAAATTTCGACTCGGGAAGACATGAGGAATTTAGTATAAAAATCTATTAAAAGACTTGAAATTGTCTTTTTTATGCATTTTTAACAAAATTTGCAGAAATTAATATTTAAAAAGAAAAAGCCTATTAGGAACCATAACTCCAACTCTAAAATTGATTAAAATTGTTTGACCCCATCCTTTTCATAGCGCCCCAAATAATGTTGCAAATAGTGATTTATGAACAAACTATCTAAGAATTTTCAATTAAAATTCAAAAATGTAGTTCAAAAATCGATTTAAAGTGTCTAAATTACAACCTTTTACGATAAACTTTTAGTTAAAATTCAAATTTCCGCCTAAATCAACTCCAAACTTTTAAATCTTCTCATTTTTGCAACTTAATACTAAAATTTACTAGTTAGGATCTACTTAGAATGAAACTCAAAACTTGGACCAAAAATAAGAACTCCTCAAAAAACGATTAGAATCATCAAACTCGTCTCATCTATGTTCGATTCACAATCAGTAACAAAATCCGTTAAGAACTGATAATTTACGACAAAAACTCTTTTTTTCTAATTGATTAGAAACTAGAGGTGCCTTAATTTTCTCATTTTAACACACTGAAAGAAAGCAAAATTTGGCAAAAGATTGTTGACTTAGGACAAAAACTAATTAAAATTTAAACAAAACAGCAAGAATTCAGTGACTATAAGTCTAGTTTCAAACAACAAAATTTCCAAATAGACTGACAATTTGAGACAAAAATGTTTCAAAATGTAACCCAAAACTCAAAAATTCCACTGCAAGAGGAACTAAATCGTCTGCTTTTGACAAAAAAAACGTCTTGAGATTCAAAATCAAAAAACGACTTAAATAAAACTCAAGCATTAAAATAAAATACGAGATAGTACCTATATTAACAAAGAAGTTGCTTAAGTCATAATTTATTACACGAGTTCAGCTTATAAAACTGGCCGTGAAGTTGAGAGTTTTATGAAAAACGAGTGTAATAATTGGCTTCTGCAGCGAGTTTCTTGTATCAATTTTTCTGTTTTACACCCCTTGCATTCATTTTGAAGAAGAAAAAAAATCTTGAAATCTAGGGAATTTTATAATAGAACTAGAAGTTCAGTACATATTCCAATTGTTCTTTTATTCCCCCTGCCACTTGATTTTCTATATATTTTTTAACAATTTATTATTGCAATATAAATAAAAACGTAAATAACAATTTAAAATGAATATGAATTTAAACGAAAAACGTTCAACTATCGTACCAACTTTGAAAAAATAAATTACACTAGCTATTAAAGCACAATAAAAAGTGCATTAATGGGTATTAAAGCTCTTTTTGTTGCCTTAACAAGGCTAATGTTAACGCAAAATAGACAAAAACAAGTAGAAAATGATTCAGTAAACATGTAGGAAGCGATAATATCCGAACTTTGGACACCTCTATTGTTAATATGGAATAAAACGTAAAACAGATAGCGTTAATGTCAATGTCAGCGTTACAGATGCGGATGCTCGCCTAGATAAATTTTCCCCAATTTCTCTATTTTAACACGTTTCAAAATACATAAAGCGGCTATTTTAGCATTCTTTCATCTAATAATAGTTGATCTATTTTAAAATGGACTAAATGTATTGTTTGTTATTTAAAAAAATTTAATTGTTCGTGAAATACAAAGAAATTACTTATATGTTTATTGAATTATTGCCAATTATGAAGAACGAACAATAATCTTTTTTTTGTGTGTGTAACTTTGAGAAATAATAATTTATGTTCAATTTTAATTAGAAATCTGTCCTATAGAGTTAGAATTTGAATAGGTTTACAGCTATTGTTATTCGCGCTAGTTTTGGAAACTTGTTAGATTAGTTAAATGTCAACATCGTTAACGAAACTTCGACTAAAATAACGATAAATTTATGAGCATTGATAATTATCCGAATATATCGATAGAATTATGTGACATAAAACTGGCAAATTTTCAAATAAAGTTGCTGAACTTTATTACACAAATATCGAAATTCTGACAATAATAGACGTAAATGATCGTTGATTTTATCTAATAAAAACAATAACAATGACAACAAGTGATTTTTCATATTTATATTTTCATAATTTGTTAGAGATTTGATAGTTTTGATGGACTTACTGTTGGCGATCGCCCTAATCTTCCTTTGTAGCTCCATTTAGTTATCAACAATTCAACATTTCACCTTCGCTGGACCATTTCAACGAAATTTCGAAAATTCCGTGGCTAATATCCAAATCACCGCCGATATCTAAATTTACACTTGTTTTCAGCTCAATAATTTCCCATTTGTTTATTGTCTAAATTTTTTATTTTTTCCTAATAAAACTAAATTAAAATAACAGAGAAGAGATGTTTCGAATCGAAAATTTAGTGTTTTAAACCATCAAAAAACATAACCGACTATGCATTGTTAAAATGCAAATCTTTTAAAAAAAAAAAAAAAACTAAAACAAAATAATTAAAAATCCACCCAGGTAACATGTAGAAAGTCGTCACCTGTGTGTGGTGCATATCAATTTTATGTCTAGATAATTAATTGGTGCTAGTTATTTCACGTCTAAACTAAAAATTGGTGTTATTCCTGATTTGTTATCAGTAACACTTTCACCGATGCTCAGTTGATAGCGTACTGCGGCGTCGTCTCCACTTTCTTACCCTTCTTCTGTATAGTTTGCTTTAGTCGCAACCAACACGCGACGTCATGACGTCATTACGTAAATACGAGAGGAACGTATAGAGAATGATCTGCGGCGGCGCTTAGCGTCGCCGTCGTCCAAATCACCAACACAATACACAAAGGACAATTGCCCAATTTAAATTGAAACAAAAACATAGAGAGGAAAATACCCACAAAACACTATTGGAAACACAGCCGTATTGGAAAACTTGATGTTTTATTTATTTTTAAATTAATTAAAGACGCAAAATATAAACTTTATCGATGATTTTTTTGACGGCCAAGAAACGATAACAATAACGAGTAGTATATTTTTATGTAGGACGTTGTCAGTAGCACTATTAGAGAATTTAGAACTAGGTCATGCAGGTGATAAAAATACGCCACTTTGGGGGCTGTTTCAATTAGATTAAAATAACATCTAGTAGATTACGAAAAAACCCATAGGTTATTATCATCGGGTGAAATATAAGTTCGATTTAATACATGTTCAGCAATAATGAAATATTCAACCCCTCGTTTATATCTTTTGTAATTATATATTCATGGAATGTTCTATTTTGGTTAAGGTGATATAACATTAGTGAATTGGGGTAGTTGAGAAGTTAAAGCGTTGGAGACTCCAATTCGTTTCCCATCGGTGCTGTTGCATTTTTTTTTTTCGAGAATAAAGATGTCAATTGGTAAATGTAATTTTGCTAAATAAAGATCTTATAAATGATATTATTATTATTCGTTTCGTGAGAGGTCTTTTCCAGATCCTCCCACCCGAGACGTGGTTCGTGCCCCATTGTACCTCGTCCTTTAAGGCCTTTTGTACGCTCGTCAATTCACCTAATTTGGGTTAAATATCTTCCCCCAGTAGTCTCGTTTTTTTAATAAAACCCAATATACTGTCCAGAGGAGTACTTTTTATTTCATCCGAAGAGATGTATTTCCCTCCCAAGTACCACGCTTTGAGATCTTTCAAGGCCTCACAGTAACATAAAATATGAAGGGAAGTTTCATCCTCCTCTTCACAGGCCCTGCATGTTGGGTTTTTTGCAATCCCTCAGTCCACTGTCCTGCGATCTGTCTTAATTGTCTCCTATTAAGTTCCAGGAGTTCTTTGGGTCTTCTACGGTTTGAAAAATCCAGAAACATATTTGACAAGACCATCCCTGGTGATTCCTTTCAGTACAGTTGGTGTTTTTGTTCCAACTCTTCCCTTATGGCCCTTTTAGCGTCCGCATAAGCGATCCCGCATGAAGGTCCAGGTCCAATTAGGGTTGTTTTGGCGGCATTCTTTGCTAGGCAGTCCGCCCTCCCATTACCTTCAAACCCTTGATGAGCCGGCACCCATCCCAAGTTAACCTTGTTATGTTCAGCCAGCTCTCAAGTGCTTCGAAGAATTCCAGCACCAGTCTTTTATAACTGATAAGATCTTCCTAAAACGGCCAAAAAGCTGTTTGAACTTGAATTTTTAGACTAGAGGTTCTTGATCGGGCGTACGAGAAAGGGCTTTAGGGGTGCGAAGCCCCTTTATTAAGAAAAGGTTTAAAAAATATCTTCCATTTTATTCATTATCAAAAAAAAAAAACACTCAGTGACCAATGCAATAATATTCAGTGAAAATTCACTTTCTAAAAGAGGTACAAGACCTTGTTTCAAGAGTCATTGGGGGTACCATCCTATAAAATGGTTAAGAATCAGTGCTACAGACATTGAATAAAACATTTTTTTTCCTATTAACTTCTTGGACTTACCCAAAAAGAAAATCTAATTGCTTCCAAATTTAAGAACTGACCATTTTTTCTACTATTAAGTCCTATTGTGCTTCTTATTGTTCATTAATATTGAGAAAAAATATGGTTTCATTTTCTGATTGAAGGAGCGTCCAAATTTCTAGGGACGCCCCTGAACATTTTAACATGATTATATCGTATAAATGGAGATATGAAGGCACATGTAGTTAAATTTTAGGTAAGTTTTGAGATTTTAAGACATTTTTGTCATGATTACCAATTTTTAGCAAATTTTGGTAATAAATAGCACAGTGGCGTAGCGAAAGAGATGCAATGTTTCAGGGGCGCCAAGTGGCAACATACGTTTAAAGATCCCTAAATAACAATTCAAAAAAGTGTGAAAGTAGGAAGTTGAGGGGATGTCTCTTAACAGTTTGCCTCTGGGTGCTAAAATTCTTGTTTTCCCCCTGGAATCGTACAGAAAACACAAATTTTGACGTCTGTTGAAGAGGATATCTGAGGCTTAAGTTCAATCTTTGGAATAGTTTATACTAAAGGTTAAGCTCTAAAAGATTATTGACAAAAGAACTTAAGATTCAAAAATTTAAAAAAATACCAGAACTCAGTATTAGCCTAAGCTTTACTTATACCAAATTCAAAAACAATTTGACAGGAAGCTTACGGAAAAAAGTGAAAAAATCATAGTTTTTGCACTATTTTATTTTTTATTTCCAAAACTGTACACCAGATTTTACTTAAACTTTTTTATTACATCCGAGTTAACTTTATTTAAGTCCTGGATTTTTTTTGGATGATACTGAACCTTCCGTTCTTGCACCAAAAAATAAAAAGACGAAATATTGAAGTGTATTCAATGTTAATTTACACTTGAAACTAAGTGTATGATATAGAATCAACGATGAAAATCGATATAAATGAAATTATTTAGCATCAACATCAAGTTTTTCTCCAAAAAACACATTTTAAAATTTTGCAGAGCAAGCGCCATCTAACGTTTGAGATACGTAATAACCATAGGTATTATTCTATCTTAAATGGTAAAACGGAAGTATTATAAACAATTTCAGTCTCAATTTTAAGATATTTTAGTTAAAATCATCAATTTAAAAAAAATTCTTCTACTGGGTTGTGAGAATCAGACTATTTTAATAGAATTAGTCTATTTTTGAGCTAAAATGTTGCCTTTTCATTAAGATTTCAAATTTATGGAATCATTAAAAAGGTGGAGATTTACTTATATTTCTCTGCTCTTTTAACTAAAATTAAGGGCGTCATTTCCGATTTGGCCTCCGTGCTCAAACTTGCCATGCTTCCATTTAACACTTGTACACTCACGAGCACATAAAAGAGACCGACTCTTGAGCGAGGAATATCATGTTTTTCGGTTCGTGTGCGTCAGTCTCCTTCTTTCGTCGGCGGAAGAAGGTGTAGAGGTAGGAAGTGTTGTAGCCAGTTTTCGCCATAGCAAATTTTGTAGAACAACCCTCTTTAGAGAAAGTTATAATTTACTAGCTGTTACCTGCCCGCTTTGCCATTCTATTTCCTGTTGAAATTTCGTAGATATGGAGAAGTGACAATAACTCCACCCCTCCCCTTGTTCCGATTGGACAACTCTCTTCCCAAATTCTGACCAGTTAAAATTAAGACGACTGTTCTCGCAAGCTGGTTTTACACAGTCGCACAAAAAGTGGTCTCTTTTATGTGCTCGTGAGTGTACTATGCCCTGAAAATTTCATTTCGGTATAATACTCGGAAAATTGATAGATAATCCTCGTTTCAGCTGAGCCCCTTGCATCAACGCCTCCTCCCCAGCGCCCAGGGGTTGTAATCCTAATCCTTGATCGAACACTGTAGTAAACATGCCAAGAAAGAAAGGATTTAGAGTGGAAAATTATCCCTCATTTCCTTTATACACCTGACCTATTCCCATTAGTTTACTATTTATTTTTAGCGAATTTTTTTAAAAAAAATTAACTTATGACGAGATCCTCACTTTTGAATTTCCGAAAAATTTTTGCACAGAAGTTCGTTTTGGGACCTCAGGAACCCATATCCACCGTTCGTTAAAATTTTCATATATATATATATATATATATATATATATATATATATATATATATATATATACACATATATACACAATATGTATACAATATGTATACATATATGTATATATATATACAGGTGAGCCAAGAGGATGACCACCTGAAAGTATAAGAAGTTCTAATTGATGAAACTCTATGAAATTTGGTATGTGGCCGTTATGGCACTTGAACTACCTCTGGAAAATAAATTCGTTGTTCTATCAATCCCCGTTATATGGAATAGTGCACCCTACTCTCTTATTTTAAATATTTAGAATGGTATTTTTTATTACATTTTTAGATTCTTTGATTAAATCGAAGGGGACTTTGATAATATGACCTATGGCTTAGCGCTGAAGGTTTTTCAGATATTTTGACTTTTCATGAAATTTTTAATTTTGCAGTGCTTAAATAAAAAATTCATAACATAGAAACTATTGCAGTTAAGAGATTGAAATTTAGAATTCTGATAACACAAATAACTTTCTTTCTATCAAACTAAAGAGCATTTAATTATCTTTTAGCGTTTGACTGAAATGAATTTTTCTTTCAGGCAATTTTCAAACTATAATATCTTGCTTATTTTAAATGGAACCCCATATTTCTTTTTATATGGTTGGATGGAGAAAAAAATTCTGCATCGAACTGTATTAACATTTCCTATACCTATCTTTGATAATTTTTCAGTTATTCAGAATTTTCGATTTCGTCCAGTCACCTCCCTTGAAAGAAAATGTAATACGTCTAGTCGCCTTTGCCAATCTAATCCAACTTCAATGAAAGGCATAGAAGGCTTAGCAAAAAAACAAAATATCACAAATGACGCTAATATTGAATATTTTACCTGTATTTTTTACAACTTTAGGACATCCAACATACACAAAAAGCAAATGAAATAAATATTCATTTAATTAATTATTAATTTCTTCCATTTTATTTCATTGAGATAGTCCAAATTTAATTAATTAATTTCATCTTAATTGTGACAATTGAATTGGAGGTTGTTTTGCTAAGCCTTCTATGTTTTATATTTTATTTCAGGAAAGAAAATTAGACGAAATTAAAGATTCTGAATAACTGAAAAATTATCAAAGATAGGTATAGGGAATGCTAGTATAGTTCGATGTAGAATTTTTTTCTCTATCTAGACATTTAAAGAAAAATATGGTGTTCTATTTAAAATAAGCAAGATATTATAGATTGAAAATTGCCTGAAAGAAAAAATTATTTCAGCTAAACTCTGAAAGATAATTCAATTCTGTTTAAAATGGTTAAAAATTCATCATGTTTACTACTTAAAATTCAAATTTTAACACTTCAAATGCCATAGCTTAAAAAATATGATTTTTTCAACCACATACTGCAAATATTAAAATTGCACTAAAAGCTGAAATATCTGAAAAACTTTCAGCGCTAGACCATAGGTCATATTATCAAAGTCCCCTTCGATTTCATCAAAGAATCTAAAAATGTAATAAAAAATATACCATTCTATTTAAAATAAGAGAGTAGGGTGCACTACCCCATATAACGGGGGTTGATAGAACAACGAAAATATTTTCCAGAGGTAGTTCAAGTGCCATAACGGCCATATACCAAATTTCATAGAGTTTCATCAATTAGAACTTCTTATACTTTTAGGTGGCCATCCTCTTGGCTCATCCTGTATATATTTATATATACAGGGTGATTCAAATTCGGGTCTATGCATGGAGATCTTGGAAACGGTAAGAGATACGAAGATGGTTAAATTGGGGCAAAGTTGCATAATCAGGAGGTCAACATAATGGACCAAAAAAATCAAGGATAACATGATTGGTTCTCTAAATATTTGGAAATAATCGAAATTTCGGGAATCTCATTTTATTTTTTTTCAGCCTTATTTGAGAAGATATTGCGAAAATGATAGCACATCTTCATTGCAACTTTTAAGCCGCCATCTGATAGTGCAAACAGATTTTTGATACGATGCACCGTTTTTTCAGGGCTATAGGTAACTTTTTTTTTAAATACGGACCTGTATTTTTTTTTAATTATTGGAAGGTCTACATAGTTAAAAACACTATGCTGTTTTTGTTCGAATCGAATTCAAATGTTGTGTTTGGAAAAATGCTTTTTGAAAATTTCTGTTTGGAGTTTTTCAGATTGTTTTTATTTAATTACTACCATTTATGTGATATTTTCACATTTTAAGCGACAATTTGATCAGAAAAAACTTCAGGTGACTACAAACAAATATTTATTTCTGTATTATACATTCATGTTAAAAGAAAGAAATTAAATTTTGGATTGAAATAAATAATAGTATATTATACAACGAGTCTATAATGAATGCTTTTATAACCGAGAATGAAGTTTACAACACAAGCGAGCAAAGCGAGCGAGTGTTGTAATCATTCGAGGTTATAATTAGCATTCATTATAAGCGAGTTGTATACTATACTTTATCTACGACTTATTTCTACATGTACAGGTACTTGTGGTGTACAAGAATATTTACCTTCTTAATCATTTTCGATTCTAAAATCGCACAAAAAATTGACACTTATTTACAACTGTTTGTTGAAACTGTTATTTATTTTTTGTCGTTACCATGGTTTTCTACATTTAACAGAAACTATTATCTACTACCAAAATCGTCTTCTTTAACACTTTCCATTGTAAATACAACGAATTTTCTCACAACTAAGTATTTGTTCGAAATTTCAGAAAAATTAAATGTCATTTTATTCAAAGTTGCATGAAAACGCCCACTTTAGGCCTACTTGTTGAAACTATTGTTAATTATTTTTGTCGTTACCATGGTTTGTTTACATTTGACGGAAATTATAATTAAAATACTATTTTCTGATTGGCTGATGAGAGGGATATTCATTTACTTTATCTCCCTAGGGATATAAAGTAGGTCATTACATTACAAAAACCACAAGTATAATGATCACTTTATATATAAGTCGTAGATAAATTTAATTTAATTAAAACAATATCAAACGAAAAACTTATTGAATCTAGTAGGCATATCTTAACAATGAAAAAAAATGTGTTGACATAATTACATAGGTTACTTATAGTAAATGTTCAAATTGAGTACCACCTATTTCTAAGCATTTTTGCACCCGTTTTTGAATAGCTACTACAGAATGTTGAATGTCTCTTTTTTTTATAGTGGCAAAAGCATTAACAATGTTTGCTCTCAACTGCTGGACTGAATTATTTTCTTGGGCATAAACCTTATTTTTTACAGTACCCCATAAGAAAAAATCTAAAATAGTTAAGTCTGGAGACCTAGGTGGCCATCGCTTAGGGCCATTAGTTCCAATCCAGCGCTGCGGAAATGTCGTATTCAGATAGTGATTTACCGCTCTTGTATTATGAGGTGGAGCACCGTCCTGTTGGAACCAAATGTTGCTTAGTTCTGCCAAAGAAATTTCATCTAAAAACGGTTCTAAATTGTTTTTGAGCAGTGCCAGGTATCGCTCCCCATTTAATGTTCCTTTAAAGAACAATGGACCAATAATACGGTCTTTATAAATTGCTGCCCAAACATTTAATGAGAAACGCACTTGTGGGCGTAGTGCTCGACAGGCTCTTGGGTTTTCGGTGGCCCAAATATGTTCATTATTTCTGTTGAACATTCCACAATTGGTGAAACAGCTTTCGTCTGTCCAAATAATTTTTTGGGAAAAATGTGGATCGTCATTTATTTTGGTAGTGAACCAGCGACACCACTCTAAACGCCTCTCAGGATCTCCACGGTGTAAAGTTTGACTAATATGAATCTTGTAACACTTGAATTTATTCCATTTTAGTGATCTCCAAACTGTGGTTTGAGGTATGTTTAAATTGGTCGCAATTTGACGTGTTGATTTTGAGTGATTTTCATTTATCTAAAACATTTATTTAATTATTCAAAACAATTTCCTTACTGTCTGAATCCAAGATATGTACCTGGTGGCAAATATTATCTGCCATTTCCGCAGTAATCTTATTGCCATATTTCTCTCTCCCTTTCTTAAAAGACCCATATTGAGCTAAACTATTGTCCAATTTCCTAAAAGTGGTAGGGTGCGGTTGCTGCCTTTCAGGATAGGTTCGAAAATATTTTTCCGACGCCATTACCATATTTTTGTTACACTGATAATATGCACAAATCATATCACGTTTTTCACTATTTGTAAACATTGTTAACAATAGTATAGGTAGATACAAATTACTATTATTGACTATGGTTAATTGTTAAACTGTCAAACTTTATTGCTGTGCTTACTACATTACAAACTTTATTGTTATGCCTACTAGATTCAATAAGTTTTTCGTTTGATATTGTTTTAATTAAATTAAATTTATTTATTTCAATCCAAAATTTAATTTGTTTCTTTTAACATGAATGTATAATACAGAAATAAATATTTGTTTGTAGTCACCTGAAGTTTTTTCTGATCAAATTGTCGCTTAAAATGTGAAAATATCACATAAATGGTAGTAATTAAATAAAAACAATCTGAAAAACTCCAAACAGAAATTTTCAAAAAGCATTTTTCCAAACATAACATTGGAATTCGATTCGAACAAAAACAGCATAGTGTTTTTAACTATGTAGACCTTCCAATAATTAAAAAAAAAAATACAGGTCCGTATTTAAAAAAAAAAGTTACCTATAGCCCTGAAAAAACGGTGCATCGTATCAAAAATCTGTTTGCACTATCAGATGGCGGCTTAAAAGTTGCAATGAAGATGTGCTATCATTTTCGCAATATCTTGTCAAATAAGGCTGAAAAAAAATAAAATGAGATTCCCGAAATTTCGATTATTTCCAAATATTTAGAGAACCAATCATGTTATCCTTGATTTTTTTGGTCCATTATGTTGACCTCCTGATTATGCAACTTTGCCCCAATTTAACCATCTTCGTATCTCTTACCGTTTCCAAGATCCCCATGCATAGACCCGAATTTGAATCACCCTGTATATACAGGATGAGCCAAGAGGATGGAACCCTAAAAGTATAAGAAGTTCTACTTGATGGAACTTTATGAAATTTGCTATATAGCCGTTTTGGCACCTGAGCTACCTTTAGAAAATATTCTCGTTGTTCTAGCTATCGCCCCTTATATGGGGTAGTGCACCCTACTCCCTTATTTTAAATGGAATGGTATATTTTTTATTACATTTTTGAATTCCTTGATGAAATCGAAAGGGACTTTGATAACATGACCCATGGTCTAGCGCTGAAAGTTTTTCAGATATTTTAACTTTTCATGAAATTTTTAATTTTGCAGTGCTTAAATAAAAAATTCACAGCATAGAAACTATTGCAGTTAAAATGTTAAAATTTAGAAATCTAATAGTACAAATAACGTACTTTCTATCAAACTGTAGAACATTCAATTATCTTTCAGCGTTCGGCTGAAATGAATTTTTCTTTCAGGCAATTTTCAAGCTACAATAACTTGCTTATTTTAAATAGAACCCCATATTTCTGTTTATATGGTTTAATAGAGAAAAAAATTCTGCATCGAACTGTATTAACATTCTCTATACCTATCTTTGATAATTTTTCAGTTATTCAGAATTTTCAATTTCGTCTAATTTTCTTTCCTGAAATAAAATGTAAAACATAGAAGGCTTAGCAAAACAACCTCCAATTCAATTGTCACAATTAGGATGAAATTAATTAATTAAATTTGGACTGTCTCAATGAAATAAAATAACAGAAAATAGTAATTAATTAAATTAATAATTATTTCATTTGCTTTTTGTGTATGTAGGATGGGCTAAAGTTGTAAAAAATACAGGTAAAATATTCATTATTAACGTCATTTGTGGTATTTTGTCATTTTGCTAAGCCTTCTATGCATATTATTATAGTTGAATTATTTTGGCATAGGCGACTAGAAGTATTACATTTTGCTTCAAGGAAGGTGATTGAACGAAATTGAAAATTCTGAATAACTGAAAAATTATCAAAGATAGGTATAGGGAATGTTAATACAGTTTGATGCATATTTTTATTCTCTATCCAACCATATAAAGAGAAATATGGAATTCTATTTAAAATAAGCAAGCTATTATAGTTTGAAAATTGCCTGAAAGAAAAATTCATTTTAGCTAAACGCTGAAAGATAATTGAATTCTGTTTAAATTGGCAACAAGTACACTATTTGTACTACTTAAATTCTAAGTTTCAACATTTCAGATGTTATATCTTCTAAAATATGAATTTTTCAATCAAACACTGTAAATTTTAAAATTGCACTAAAAGCTGAAATATCTGAAAAACTTTCAGCGCTAGACCATGGGTCATGTTATCAAAGTCCCTTTCGATTTCATCAAGAAATTCAAAAATGTAATAAAAAATATACCATTTTATTTAAAATAAGAGAGTAGGGTGCACTACCCTATATAAGGGGGGTAGCTAGATCAACGAGAATATTTTCCAAAGGTAGTTCAAGTGCCATAACGGCCACATACCAAATTTCATAGAGTTTCATCAATTAGAACTTCTTATACTTTTAGGGTGCCATCCTCTTGGCTCACCCTGTATATATATATATATATATATATATCCACGATAACTGCCGTAAAAATACACCAATCTTAATGAAACTTGGTACAAAAATCGGTCTTTGGCATAGCTTGGATGAGTTCGTTGGCCAGACTGGTAGGGCCAACACTTTTGGAATAAGAGCTGAAGAAATGTTAAAAAAAATCATTTTCAATATTACATTTGCTTAGATTTTGATGAAAATTAAAATAACAGTAGAGCCGACCATTCTCTATGACCCAGAAAAAAATCATCAAAATCGGTTCATTGGATCGCAAGAAAAATGCAAAAATATTTTTATTGAGTATTAACAGTAAAATCGAATATCTCAGGTGGCTATGTGTTCTGACAATTGATATTAGAAAAAAAAATTGAATATCGCACAGGGCAACTAATTTTGACAGTTAATATTAGACAAACATAGGTAAATCTAGTATGTTAATATTAACATACTAGATTTATGTAGACAAACAACAAATTTTAAACGAGTGAAATTTTATTAGTGTTTCTTATTGTTTGTGAATTAATAATATTTCAGCAAGTAGAATGAAGTAGATACATAAAAAAAATTCGCTATATAAGGTACTTGCTGCCTTTGGAGATCTTTTTATTTCTATGAAAATGTGAAAGAAAATTTTTAAATACATAATTAATAATCTAAGTCGTCCTAGATATTGTTGTGAATTTTACAACAAAAAAAGCTGAAATAATTAGTTTTTCACATAGTAAACCGTACCTATAAATGAAAGGAAAGGAATTTGCTGCAAAATTTAAAAATAACAACACTAAATTCCATTCTTATTTAAAATAAAATTACTTCCTAAATACCACAAACTTGAACTTTGTACCGTGCTGAGGTAGATGCTTTGTATTCAATATTTTATACAAAATAATAAAACCGGCACATCTTTCTAACGATTATGTTTATTTATAAGGGACAATATGGATTTTTTTTAATTTTTGGACACTTTTGTATTTATGCCAAAATATTTAAAAAATCAACAGAAGGAATTTCATAAAAATAACGTGTAAATTTTAATCTACAATTAACGCAAATCTTTTGTAAATTTACCAAATTTTATATCGATAAACATAAGAAAGATAATCTTGTAATTATAATAATAATAATAACGACAACGAAATTAACAATCTAATCAGTAAATATTATTAATTTTTGGCCTTATTACAGGAAAATTTCGACACAATAAACTCCACTCATATCTATCAACATGTATGAGATGCCAAAAAAGAGAATAGAATTCGGACACGAGAAATCCATTTAAAACAGCATCAAAAAAAGACAAACAATGCGTATAACTTTGGGTAATATAAATTAATAATTCCACCACACTTACTACCCCTGTTATTATTAGATATTAACACGGTCAAGGGTAGAATCGTACAAGGTCTATTGTTTGTCCGGTAGTATTTAGAACGAGAAAGGAAAACTAATTTAGAACTACTATAAATCATTAATGACTTATAAAATAATTAATACATAAAGGAAATTTGTATGAGAATCTGGCAAATAATTAAATCTTGATCGATAATTTTAGGACTTTATTGTTTATTTTTGAACAATTCCTGTTTAAATTCACAATTCTTGGAACAAATCTTCAGTTTATAAAGATCGTCATTGATTATTTTACAATTATAGACAAAGTTTTCTATAATAAGATTGCTAGAAAGAAAGAAAAGAGAAATAGGAAAATGGACTGACGGTAGATCAAAGATCAATTTAAGAAGATAACTGGTGGGTTTTACTACCATAAAAAACAATGAAAAATGGTTGATTTCCAGTTTATTAAAAACCAATTGTGTAAATAGTTTTAAAAAACAAACAACCAAACGCGTTTCGCCCAAATATGGGCCTTATCAATGGTTGAACAATAAAACACGCAAAATATATCTCAAAACGAAGTCACAATATTTAAAAATGAAACAAGTCAATTAACAATGGCCAAAATTGTATAGACACTAATTATAAAAACGAACAATTTATAAAACTTCGATAGAGAAAATGAGCAAACATCCACTCACGGTGAGATTTGGTCTTGACCAAAAGAGAAATAAACATTGATAAATTTCGAATTCAATTAAGGGATGTTGCAGTTTTGTACTTTTGTAGTATTTATACACGAGCCGTCCCAGAATATCTCCAATTTTAATGAATAGATTGAACGTAATCCACATAGAAAGATTACACTGTAAGTTGTATTTTTCCAAAAATAGATCTCTATGCAACTTGTATTAGCACAGGGTGTATTTTGTGTTGCATAAGCAACACGTTATTATTATACGATATTATTTTGATTATTTTTGATATAATCAATAAAAATAGAATAGTTCAAGATATGAAATTTAATCAATAATTAATTTATTCAAACAAAACGTTTTGATTGTTAAATTAATTTTGTTTATTAAAAATTAAAATGCTGCCATCTATCGTTTGATTGTTATAAGCTAAGGTAGGTCTGAGTCATACAGTGTTTATGATTGGTTGAAAATTACGTCATTTGAAAATCTATTTTTAGTCGACTGCGCAAACGTAAACAGCTGAAAGTCCGCCATTTCTCTGATTTATTGTTGTCTATTTATTAGTTAAAAGTAGATGAAAAAAAGCATGAGATTTTGTTATGTAAACTTAAATCGAATTCAGACAATGATTTTATTACGAAAATAATAAGGTGAGTAATAATTAATTATAAAATAATTGCAACAATTTAATTAATTAATTAATTAATTGAATGAATTAATAGTAGATTTATAATATCCTATATTGTAACTACAATTAGTGTGTATACTATGATGAATAATAAATTTGTATACATGTATTTATGTCAACGTCAAAATATTTTTTCGTGCATTTAACAAAATTAGTAATAACATAAACATTGTATCAAAGCAACACAATTGAAAATCAAACAAGAAACGTTATTTCAATCAATATTAATATTAAATTTAAATTTGTGATTGTAACGAATATCCTTTATTTATTTTGTGTTTTTCTGTTACTGTTGTGTTTTTCCAGCACGTGTGAATGGTGTTGACGATGATGATGAAGCATCGCTGATCCGATCTGTTCCATCTACCCTAAAATTACTGAAAACGAAACAAAAAAACAACATCTACACATTTACACATATACATCAATACATCAACGACTGAGAACTTTGAAAATTGTGTTATTGTTTACTCTTTTTTTTTTCGTTCGTTTTTTCCATTTTTTTTATAATTTACAAGAAAAATTCGATATACGTGTTGTATTTAGTTTGTGTGTCATTCTTACTACCAAAATTACCGTATAAGGAGTGATTACAATTTTCTGTTGTTTTGTTGAAATAATGGGAGCATTTTTAGAGAAACCAAAGACAGATAAATTTCAAGAATATGGCGAAGGTAATGGTCTTCGTTATGGTGTTGCCAGTATGCAAGGTTGGCGTATTGAAATGGAAGATGCACATATGGCTAGAACCAATCTAGGTGATGCATTAAAAGATTGGTCATATTTTGCTGTATTTGATGGACATGCTGGTGCGAAAGTTTCAGCACATTGTGCTGAACATCTATTAGATGCCATCATGCAAACTGGCGAATTCCACGAGGATGTCAAGAAAGGTATGTCGGTTTGTTTAGAAATAAACCTCAAAAAACTAAATCTTTATGATTTATTGACTTTTATTAAATTGTAAATTAAATAAATGTCAATCGTAAAATTTTCAATACATGGATGGTTTTATGGTTACAATTTTTTCTTTAAAATATTGGATAACAAAACGTGGAGTATCGTCAAAAGTATAAAAAGGTTACGAGAAATCACCTTTATTGTAAAAATCTTTTACATCAAACAATAGAAGTATAACAAAGACGATAGTGTTATCTTATTTTAACAAAAATCAATATCATTTTCAAAGTACGTGAAAAAATAATTCTAGAAATTTCTAGTTTTTCGGTACGATACTGAAACGATTGTAAATTGCTTGAAATTTTGTAAATTATCACAATTTTACTTCAATTGAATTATACCAGAAAGTTAATAAATAAGTAAAAGAAATGAAATTTGCAAAACTTATGCAAGAATCTATTCTGATTGAATTCAAACAAAAAAAGATTCAATCAGTGCATGATTATCTAATCCTGAGGGATTAAAATAACTATCCATAATTCATGTTTAAAAATCTAAAAATAATAACTTGGTGATTGCAAAATTGATTTCACCAAACAAATCTTCCTCTCTTCATTTATGACATTTTCTATTAAAATCAATATACAGCAAGGCTCATCCTGGTTGAAGTTTATTCTATTAAATTCAACCACCGCAAACCTTGCTAAATTATTAGAATGATAACATCTTAAGGGATTAGTAATAGTCTCATCTATATACAATTCCTTGACATATCAATTCTACAATGTTTTAAAACCTGTACAAGCTTGTGATCTGGTTGAGTTTTCTAAATTAACTCAATCAAGGTAGACACTTTTAAATCCTTTAATAATTCGATTATAACATTTACGTAAGATTAAACTAATTTTTGTTCTTTTTATGGCAAATTTTCCAGGTATCCATAATGGCTTTTTAGAATTAGATAATAAGATGCGCTCGTTACCTGAAATGGAATCTGGTGAAGATAAAAGTGGTACAACAGCTGTATGTGCATTTGTATCACCACGTTTAATTTATATAGCAAATTGTGGTGATAGTCGTGCTGTATTATGTCGTAATCGTTCACCAATATTTTCAACACAAGACCATAAACCTGGTTTACCATCGGAACGTGAACGTATTGTTAAAGCTGGTGGTAATGTTATGATACAACGTGTTAATGGTAGTTTAGCTGTATCGAGGGCATTAGGTGATTATGAATATAAAAATGTTGAAGGACGTGGACCATGTGAACAATTAGTATCACCAGAACCAGAAATATTTGTATTAGATCGTAATGATAATGAAGATGAATTTTTGGTATTAGCATGTGATGGCATATGGGATGTTATGAGTAATGAAGATTTATGTGAATATATACATAATAGATTAATGGTTACAGACAATCTACAAGATGTTACCAGTCAAGTTGTTGATACATGTCTATACAAGGTATAAAATTCTACAATCTTTAATAATTATTGAAATAATAGTAATTGTTTTGTTGTTATAATTGAATTATAGGGTAGTCGAGATAATATGAGTATTGTACTGGTGGTTTTTCCTGGTGCACCAAAGCCAACACCTGAAGCCATACAAGCTGAAAAAGAATTAGACGCCACTATTGAAAAACACATAAAAGGTTGTTTTAATTTTACAATTTGTCAGGGTATTTAATCGTTTATCTGATTGTCACATAAACAAATATTGTCTGATAATGAAACAACATTTAAAACTCATTCTATTTACACAATTTCTATAAATACTTAATTTCTATTTTATTCTCCACCACACAAGTTAATAATTTCAATGAATTGTAATGATTCCATAATTCCTAATCCAGAATGTTTTGCAATAATTCCAGTATTCAACTATAAAAGACATAAGTATTTAATAGAAGGAATTGTGTATGTTATAATATCATCATTGCAATAAATTGGGCCTTAATATTCAATATACTTGTTAGATTTAGATGTGATATATTAGAAAAATTTATCCCTCCAATATTATGTATACGAAAGTATTTCGACCAAGAATATTTCTTCCCTTTTTAGAAACTTTATATTTACACACATTATATTATAATGTCGATTAGTGAAATTAATGTATGTGTTCATGAAAATGCCAAAAAAAAATATGTACAAAATAAGGAATCTGGATATCTTCTATTGGGACTTCTATATTCCTTATTGTCGCCCCTTTTATTTAGTAGTATTAAGGATTCTAGTTGAATTTTTCTTAATTTCTCATTCTTCCATACATATTTATTTATTTTTATTTCTTTCTAAACAAATCATATTTGTAGTCTTCATTATCGTCTCATCTTTCTCCATCAAATTTATTTATTTCGTTATTTATTTTATTTTCATTGAAAACATTCCTTGATTGTTGCCATCTTTGTATTCGGTTTGTTATTTTATCTCGTCATTTCTTCTTTAGAAATATGAATAAATGATTGTTGCCCCAAGATTAGAGTTGTTTTATTGATTGTATGCGATATTTTTTCTTTTTTGTTTACAGAAATTATAGAAAATTTAGACAAAGTTGAATTTTCAACCGTACTACAACAACTGTCCGAAAGCGATATTGAAGGATTCCCACCTGGTGGCGGTTTAGCGTCAAAGTAAGTCCAAATTTTTTTTTTTGCTCTATTGAAAATATTATTAATTATTTGTATTTGTTATAAACAGGCGTGCGCTCATTGAAAAAATCTTTAAAGAATTATGTCCAGATAAGGCTGATACTGTAAGTTTAGGTTGTAATTTTTTCTAACATTTGGCTTAATTCTTATCAAATCATAATAATAGAAAGAATAAACCTGAAAGATTACTTGTGACTGCGCCCGGGTGATCAGAAAATAAAGGGGAAACAACTGTATTAAATCATTTTGTATATATTACAATTTTTATTATTACTTATTATTCTATTTTTTTGCTTTTTGTGGTTTATTTTTCAATATAAACATTTAGTTCTGCATAATGGTTTTGGTGCTATCTACAATTTTGTTTTAATTCTACAAGAAATTGCACAATTATAATGACGATAAATCGTAAAAATTAGATTGTGGAGATTATTTTATAAAAAAATTAGTGCCGTTTGGAACGAAAAATAGAAATCAGCATACAATTCTATACATTCTTTTTTTAATTACTAATTTTATTTATTAATAAAATGTATGCTAATTTCTATTGCAAAATCTCATCGATTAAGACGAACAATTTGTAGATTTGTACAGTGAAAAAACGACTAACAACACTTGAATCTTTATAAACAAAGTGATTATTAAGTTTCGACAAAGATGCACGTTATAATTTTAATTGAAGTACCATTGAATCGTTTGCACGTTATTATTAATTTATTCATTTAGTTCCTTTTGTTTTGTTATTATAAACTTGAAGCTTATGTTTTATTTTTCCCATTATTGATTTTTTTTAACAATTACTAAGAACTGCTCGCAATCCACCAATAAACAAATTAGTACAATACTCGTATTTGTATGTGTATGTGTTGTTTCTTTGTAGTCAGTAATTGTAGATAATATATAAATAATTATTATTACTATAATTGATAATAAATTCAATTCTACTCTACTGACTATTACAGAATCAACTAGATTGGTGAGAACGTTTTTGTTTTGTTTGTTGTCTAAATTAAACAATAATCCATATGGGAATTGTGTAATGTGCTTGGGTTCAGGGTAAATACTATACAGAAAATAAAATTTGATATATTAAAACATAATCAGAATAATAATGTTTAGAGGATTTTGAACTAAAATTTCTAGTTTATTACAGGACTTGGACCCTTGCGAGTAAAATTTTGAAGGACAAAAAACTTTGATGTATTATTGAAGTTAGTTTTAGGCTGTTTTATTTGTTTTTCTCGTGAAAAAAAATATTAAAAAATTATAGTTAAAATTAGAAAAGAACGATGAAACAATGTAATTATAATTGGCATGGTCTCTAATATTCAATAATTTCTTATAAACTTTATTTTTTTGGAAAACTATCAATTCAAAAACAAAACAATCGGATCAGTATATATTGCTTTATATTTGTTTCGTGTTGTTATATATGTATGGCCTAATTTCCGTCATCAGTTACCAATTTGATTCCTAATTTTTTGTCAATAATAGAACTTATAAACTTTGTTTTTATTTTGTACATTTTTAAGATGTTAGTAGTTCTTGTATGTTTTAGTTAAATGTGCACAAATTTCATTTTTACTTCAACTATTCTACTGCTATACCATTATTACTATTAATTAGGTATTTTTATGTAGAGACGATCTTTTTTCTCAAACTAAACAAAAAAAATCAATGTTGCCATTATATTAGATAATATTTATACAATTTTTACAAGTTTATTATTTTTCTTTTTTTTCTTCATCAAAATCAAATTAGAAAATTGTAATTATTAAATAGATGTAAATTTGGTCGGTTCAGGTGTAGACTTTTTTTTGTTGTATTTTGTTTTTTACGTTTGATTTATTTGTCAAAAAAAAAGCGAATTAGAAAAGATTTAAAATAACTGTAATTACATTTCATCCATATCTCTTATAAATATATTTGTTATTATGTTCTTTGTACAGCGATTGTTGTGTAAAATTTCAAATCTGTTAAAATTTATATTTTTTGAACTTTATCGTATTGTATAAAAATCAAGAATGTGTGCCGTATTATTAAGATAACTTAAGAATACTCTAAAATAAAGAGAAATAAATAACTATTTAAGTAATAAATTGACTGTTTCGTCAAATATAATCCTTTGTTCTCCTTTTTTTTATAATTTCCTATAAAACTGCAGGAAACAGTTGAAATAAAGGCAGAATACAATCGAATTCCAAATATATGTCCGAATTACAATTGTTTGTTAGTGAAATTACACTGTAGTGTAGTTTGAATTTGGCGCTTTGATCTGATTTCAAATCGCGCGCCGTTGCAGATCTGTCAGCACGCATGTCTGAAAGTTTTTGTTTTTGTTAAGTGAAATGCTTACAAATGGACAATTTTTTATTTAATTTATTTTTCTTCTTTTCTAGTTAAGTTTAGTTTTAAATTAATTTAATAATATAAACATTAAAAATAATTGTTGTAAATAATCTAAATATACAGTTAATAGTGTTAAATATATGTTATAATAAAAATATTAATAATTACATAAACAATTGTAAGGTTGGAATAACAAGGAACACACAAAAAAAAATTAAAATTCCCCAGTGTGGTGGTGAATTGGTATATTGTAAACCCTTTAATTTGTTTTGTGTGTATGTGCATGTGTAATATTTGTACAGATTGTACATGTTATGGCTACCAGCAGTTCAGATGAGAGCAATACAGCAGCCCAAAAAGAATACCATTTATCATCATCAACAGATAGTGACAGTCGTTTATTGTATACAACAATAAAATGCCAACTTTGCAATAATTCCAGGAAGGTCTTCCATTGCAAAGACTGTGTTGATAGTGGATTGTTTTATCATTCGAAACGTTCAGCAGTTGCTGAAAGGTATAAACGTATAACAATCAATAACATCAATTAATAATCATTATTGTTTCCAGTTATTTGGACAAGAAACGAACATTATTAGAATTAGAAGAAAATAAAAGGTTGTTGGAGAAGAAGTGTGTTAAACACTTTGAGAATCGACAAAGGGCTGATATTTTGGTAAAAAGAGATTGGCAAAATAACTATCGACATGTAAAGGATGGCCGATTTTCGACAGTATCTTAAAGACTGCTTTCAAATCATTAATTGAGAGTCTACAATTAATTAATTAATTATTTAAATACTATCGAAATTAGGGCATTCTATACTTGCAATTCTAATTAATTCCCTTATTGTATAAATAAATCTTTTTTATTTTTTCTACTAACAGCGAACAAAGATTAGACAATATCGTGATAGGAACCGAATTATTAAACTAGCTGTAGAAGAGAAGAAACAGAAACGGATTAAATATAAAACTGAATTAGAAAAATATCGTAAAGATCTACCAGAGGCAACAAGGAAATTAAATAAATATGATGAAGTTGTTAATAAGGTGGTGTATGGAGCGGCTGATAAAATTGAAAAAACTATACAGTTGCAGGCAAAACTCAACGATAAATATGAGGAAATCAAACGGATTGTTAAAATACGAATTAACCAGTTGAAATATGTTTTTCCAATTAATCGAGTTGAACCGAAAATGTAAATGTTGATTTTTGTTCTTGTTTGTTTTATATGCTATTGTTTGTTGTTTTGGACATTGGTTATTGTTTTATTTTGGATTATATTGAGACACACAAATATACACGTAACAAACTTTTTTTACAATACTTAATTTAACAACAAAAAATTTCTGTTTTAGTGAGATTGAATCACCTGAATCTGAAATGATAAATGCTTTAGCTGATGCATCGCATACAATGTATATTAAAGATAGATGGGAATATACCGATTATTCAGGGGAATTACAATATTCAGTCGTTGAACCAACACTACCAGGTTCAGGGAATTATTCTCTATATAATATTTGGGGTTAGTTGTGATTTTAAAGGCCGGAACAACTTATAGCTTTATGCATTTTTTATTTATTTTTATGATTATTTAGTTGATTTGGCTTTACTTTGCTCCATTTCATGTTGCCGGTCTTATCAATTTAACAAACAAATAATTTATCAATATTCTTTTGTTTCTGTATAATAGTGTCGCATAATGAGGACGCTGTTCCTGTTAATCCCAATCCAGATTTAGTTGAACATAATCAAGCTTATAAAATAAGTGCTGCTTTGACTTATACTGCTCAATTGATTCATGTTTTAGCATTCTATTTAAATGTTCGATTACCATATCGAATGGTTTATAGGTTTGTTAATAACATTTATTATTGTTTAAAAGTTGGAGTATTTTTTGAAATGAATTTCTAGTGATTTTTGTGGAAATTGTATGAAAAAACCACAATTTACACGACGTGTAAACCGTTTAAATGCTAATATTTTATATTTATGTGCAACACAAAATATTGATTTATCAACATTGAAGGCATCTGAAACTATACCGAATTTATTGAAATTGATTGATATAAGAAATCCACATTTAGGACGGTTTGTTCGCAATATTTATATTTGTGTTTTTTTTTTTTATAATATAATCAATATAATAGACACGGACCAATAGAGGTTGATGATAAAACTGCAGACTTCCTTGAGAAATCTCTAAATGACGATGCAGAAGGTAGTGGTGAAAATACTGATACAGATGAAGGTGATAATTTCCATAAAGAATGGGAGACTGTAATTATTTATAAAATATTAATTAATTTTCAATATTAATTATTTAATAAAAAATAATTTTATAGGTACCGCATATACCTTGCCAAGATATTTCAACAGGACCCGGACCAGTTCAATCAACACAAATGATAACAACACAACAAGCTACAAGCATGGCTGGTGGTTTAGTGACTAGTGCCGTTGCTGGATTGTCATCAATGTGGCAACGAATTTATCGATAGATTGAATTTATTCTACAAACACATACATTTACTATAGAATATTTAAGGTTATTTTCGTTTAATTTAGTTTTGTTAATTTATACATCATCATAACTTAATGTGATTAGTTTAGAATTTTTTGTTTTAAACGACTGATTGTGTAAAAAGTGTTTTTGTTTCTGTTAAGGATATTTAAAAATCTTGTTAACGTTGTAATATTTGCACAATTCGATCGTCTAAATATTTAAATTGCCATTAAAATATGGATGTTCTCACCTTGCTTATAGTTGTGTAAAAGAGAAATACTCTCAATTGTGATGTTTTTTTATATATATATGAATTGTAAAAATCCCACTTTCTGTAACATATACATTTTCGTCCTAATTAATCTCACAATTAGATTTTATAAAATCTGGGAGACTACAACAGAATTTCTATTGTAAATAATTTTCTCGACAAGTCTTATGGTAAAACAAAGCGCAATGTTTTTTTAATAATTAACTATTTTTAAATATTTAAAAACAACGCCCACATTTAGATTTTAGTAAATAAATATTAGGCGTGTTTTATATCTTTAGAATCATATAATTGTGATATATTTGATGATAACAGAAGAAAATACGTTGAAATAAGAAAATTACTAGTTATTAATTTTTATAAAAATACATAACAATTGGATGTTAATTAATATATTTTAAATAAACCAAAAATTGTACCGAATTAAACTTTTCTGTTTTAAATAAATCAAAGGTGAATTATACGTCTTCAGAGGCAACTTCTGTCCAATTCGGATCGGTGGTACCGTGCAAAGGACACTGAACTGGACAACGACCATTACTCTGGAAACAAACAAGTGGTAAATACTCTAATTTGGTTAATAATTAATTAAATATTGTAAATATACATGATATAATCGATGATTCCTTTGTATCGCATGACTTTTACGCATTTTAAGTACCAAATGATATTGGATTTCTAAACGTTCGATGCATTGTTCACACACTGTTTTTGGTAGATTGTCATATTTATCAATCTATAAACACATTGATTATTAACCAACAACAAGAATATCAGATCTAATAGAGACCTACAGAAATCGGCAATAATTTGATTTTCTTCAATAACGACAACTTCTTGGCTTTACCACTGTACAAATGTATCACTTTCTTCTTCTGTTCGGAACACAAACGACATATGAAACCCGTCATTATAGCTTTACCATAACTGCCCATTTTTATTAATAAAGATTTTGTTAATTTATAATTAAGACACAATTAATTAACGATGTTTTTTCTTGTTAATAAATTAATAACTATTCAAGAACATTGCGCGAAATAAAAACTGACAATTGAATGATATAAACGAAGTGAAATTAGGCGCTCGCGGTTGGCAACACTTTCCTACTAATTCCAATAAAATTTAAATTAAATCACTTTCTATCATAATTTTTAACAAATACATAAATTAAATTGGAACTTTTTCAATAAATTTTGGTTTAATGTTAGAATCCGTGCGCTGTAAATTAAATATAAGCGATGACGTATCTAATTCGAATTGCGCGGTTAATTTCGGCAACATTACAACATAAAAATTACTAGATTCAAATGGCGGTTGTTGTTGGTCGTGTGTTTACACTTGTCTTTTAAAGTGCTAGAAATTTGATTGTTTTGGATATTTAAGTGTTAAAAATACGGAAAATAACAATGAAAACTCGTCAAAAACGTCGCAGAACATTAAAGAAGCACTGTCCATGCGATTGTGAAGCGACAAATAAATCACCCGAGATTCGGAACAGCAACAACAAAAAATCTGGAAGAGGCTCTTTAAAGGTTAATGAGAAGTCAATAATAATTCAGAAGACTACAAATAAGACAAATAAAAAAATTGGTAGTATTACGAAACAAATAAAAAATGGTACGTCTTTGATGACTGCATTGAAAAAATCACCACCTATTGAGAAAACAAACCATAACAATGGAAAAATTTTGATTAAAGAACCGTACGTTCTACTAAAACGCTTGAATATTAAATCGCCGACAATGGAATTGAGAAAGAATCGACAGAAGAATTATTGTGAACCGCCGAGTCTACATGATGAATCGACGAATGAAAAATCGACCGAAAAACCAATGGAAAAACCACCAGAAAAAATCCCTATTTATAAACAACAAATTGAGGATGATACGAAAAAACCGAAGAAGAAGAAGAATAAGAAGAAGAAAAATGAAATATATGATTTATACGAATTTGACTCAGATTCTGAGGAAACAAAACATAAACGACACAAAAAACGTAAATTGAACGATTCCAGTCATGATGAATACAATAAAACAATCGAGAATATATTGAAGAATGTGGCGTTGAAAATTAAATTAAGAAAACAAAGTCCTGACAAGAAAACTACTGATACTAACACTAATAACAATAGAAATAATAATGATGAAAAAGTTAAAAAAACACGTGTGAACCGAAGGAATGTAAACGAGGAAGAAATATCCGAAAAAACACAAACTAAAGACAACAAAATTAATAATCCAGAAAGTCCTGGCAAGAAAACTACAAACAGTAACACAAATAATAATGACAAAGATAAAAGGATACGAGTAAACCGAAGGAATTTAAAGGAAGAACCAGTGTTGAAAAAAACACAAATTATAAAAGACAAAATTGATAATCAAAAATCGTCAACCTCTTCAAAACCATCACCTACTAGTACTCAACACGCTGAAAAATCATCCGAAATTAACGAAAATTCATTTACATCATCATTATCCAAACTATCATTTAATGATAACGATGAAACATTTGGTTTTCTTGATGATAACGAGGAAGTGTCAGAAATTCCAACAGAAGAACAAACGAATCAAACATCAAAAATTAATATAATTAGCAATGTAAAATTGAAACCACACCAACAATTGATCTTTACAAGAAATCCAACACAATCACCGATTATACAACCGAATGCTAACAGTACTATGATCTATAACGTACTAACACCGTGGCGATTTAACGAAATTAATATTCGACGTAATCCACATTTAATACATGTGAAGAAGTCAGCATTGCCATGTATAACACAAGAACCAGTATTAGAATATTCAATCATTGAGAAATTGACAAATACATCAACACCATATCATAATGGTGGTGATAATGATAGTAAACAAAATTCAATTGTACAAACACCAAATTTACGACGATCACCACGAAAATATGGTACACCGTCTATACAAAAAACTTTAGATGATTATTATGGGGATAATAATGAAAATAAAGAGAATCGACGTGCTATAACAAGGTATTCACTATTTGATGCTGATGAATTAAGTCCAATTAAACCTATTGAAGATAAACGTTCACCGTTAGCACAAATTAATTCGATTAAAAGACAAATTTTAAGTGATTTCAATGAAAATACAAAAGAAAATTCACAAATCTCTACAATTAATTTCAATAAAATGGAAGATAATCATAATAACAATGAAGTAAAGACATATTTCGGTTTTGAAACATCAAAAGAATCAAACGATAATGGTAATATTGACAATGATAAGGTTAATAAAGATGATCGTCCTTATCGTTTATCGATCAGTACCAACGATAAGAAATACGAGGCTAAAAAGAAACGGGCACGTATTGAAGTTTACGATAATAAAGAAGTAAACGAAGATCCACCAAATAAAGTGATCAATGATGATGATGATGTAGAAGATAATGATGATGATGACGGTAAAAGTGATGCAGAAAGTGTAGGTGGTGGTTTATTTGAAGAAATGCACGATGATAAAGAGAAGAAGGTGAATTATTTATATAAATTATTTAAAATTTAATAATTATTGTTTTAATACAGGAAAACATGATAAAGAAGCGTAAAGTTAAATGGATGTTAACTGATGATGATGAAAAACCCAGGAAACGGCGTAAAGATGTACGAACTAAAAAAGAGGTAATCTATCTTGATTTAATACAAAAACATTTAAAAGGGTCGTTTTGGATACGAGAACGGGCTTTAAATATGCTCTAAACGTTGGCAATTAGTACTAGAAACACTGTGGTTTGTGATTTAAATCCGAAAGCTGGTGGGAAGGAACCAAACTTACATATACAGGATTGGCGATTCGAGCCAGAAACACTCGTCTTTTGTGTGATATACAGGAACGGCGCTTTTAACAGTTCTGTCAATTGAAGAAAAACATTCTACAAAGGAGTGTTAGATTTTTTATATCTATACCATGGAGTATAGATATATTCTGTCGTTTATTTGTTCATCTTGACCTCTTTGTAACGTGTGAATCTTGCCATATCGGTATATTAACACATTTTTTTCTTGATAGGAGGAGGCAGCCGAGCGATGGGCAGAGCAATTCAATTCGATGTGCAAAGAAGTTGATGAGTTTCCATTAGAGATTGAGTAAGATTCGACTATACCAGATGACCGTATACCTTTTTTTTAATTTATTTTTTCCTGTTTTATTGTTTTTACTTTTAATCTACAGATTTATAGATGTACATATTTTTTTATTATGATTTTTTAGCCATATAAAGAGCCAACTTTATATTTAATAAAAAAATAATGATTATCATATGCTATTTTTTTTGTTATTGTTTCATTGATATCGTAATTCTTTCTATTATTTAATTATTCTAGTAAATGAACAATTCTTTTGTTTGATTAATCGTGAAAGATCATTGAATTTATCTTAAAATGGTCAAAACAACTATACGCTAGTGTCATTGTTGTTATACATTTTTAATATTCTATACGATTCTCTTTGTTTTCCATTATTTTTCCCGTAACAATGATTAGATAAAATAAACTATTTTAACCTTGTTCAACTTAATATAGAATTAAAACACACTTGTCAGTAAATTAGCTATAAGAAAGTGCACAGATGTTAACTTTTATTATTTTAGAGTACATGCAATGGAAAAATAAAAATTACAACAACAAAAACAGAAAGGAAAACAAACAAGTCTTACAATTAGTGATGTGTGTTAACATGTTTTATTATCCGTACAATAGATATGACGCAGTTGGCAAAAGCAACTACTTTTCTACATTTAAAATAACTATGCAATCTTATCGCTTTTAGAGCAAATAAAACATTAAGAAAAGAATAACCGACCGAAACTAGGTGTGTAAACGAATTTAAACTAGACGCTAATTATTGTTAGGTTTAAGTAAAATATTACAATTGCGTAAATTCGATTAAATGCATTAAATAGATATGTACCTATAGAATATTGTTTAAGTAGGAATGATAGTAGTAATGATAATAAATAAATTTCAACAAAGAATACTTGACATTTCCCACATTTTCTTTGTTGTATTGGTCGAAGCGCACGTGTTTCTTTCTATTATTTATTCTTATTTCATATTTACTATCACTATACTTAACACAAATATACACAAACATGATGTTTTATCTTTGTTTTAAACGTATTATTATGCGAAATTACAAAAATGACTTCAACTGTATCTTGTTATACCTTCTTAAATATATCTCTCTCTCTTTCTAATATGCATATGTTTAACAATAGTGAATTTACTAAAATGGAAACATAATAAAAGACAAAGAAAATTGAGTAGAAAGATCTATATTTAAAGATGTCACATTTTATTACTCGAAATTATTTGACTTTAAATAAATAATCAAAAAAATGTTGACAGGTCTTCAACAGTTTTATGTGCTTTGGTAGCTTATATTATACACGTAATTTTAGATATGTGTAGAAATATAATACAGTTTATTGCTAGAAAATCTCAAGAATAATTTAGGATGTTCGTTTTCTTTTATTGCACGATTTATACGCTATTGGCAATTTGATGTAAAAACATTGAACTTTCTTCTTGCTAAAAGAACCTCAAATTTTTGATTCCTTTGTTGTTTATTTGAAAAATAATGGTATTCCCATATTTGCCATTTTCGACCGATTTTCAAATGAGCAACGAGGCTCTAATTTTGCTAAATGCTCTCTAGGGACCACAATACAAATCCTTCAAATATCCTATTTGCTCGATAAACAATACAAGTTGTCCTAAGAACTATACAGTACTGGCCAATGAAATAGGCACATACAGTGTATCGTTATTTCACCTCTCACAATCAGTTGGTCATGTCTTTGTTATGTAGGGTCGTAGCTTGGTTCATACTTTACTACACTTGTCATTTTTCAATTGAAAACAAGCGGCTGAACCAAGCTACGGTCCTACGTAAGCAAACATAAGGCCAACTGTGAGTTAAAGTAGCGTTGTACACCCTGTTGGGAAATATCGAGCCCATCCATCTGTTTCATTTGCATGTAAGAAAAAAAAAAGATAGCGAGAAAGTAGTACGTTGTCCAGAAATTAGAAATGATTTTATTTGTTCTTTGACAAATTATGATATTGGTATATCTGACAATGCTAAATCATTTTCGACCGATTTGCAAATTAACTACGAGGTTCTAATTTTGCTAAATACTCTAAGGACCCCAATACAAAACCTTAAAATATGATCCTATTCAATCTGTAAATAGTACGAGTTGTTCTAAGAACTATACAGTACTGGGCAATAAAATAGGTACAAAATGTATATGTATAATGCTATTTCACCTTGCAGTTGGATATGTCTTTGTTATGTAGGGTCGTAGCTTGGTCCATATTTTTACTACACTTGACGTTTTTCAATAAAAAAGCATGCAGCTGAAGCAAGCTGCGGTCCTACGTAAGCAAATATAAGGCCAACTGTGAGCTAAAGTAGCGTTGTACACCCTGTTGGGAAATATCGAGCCATCGAGCCCATCCATCTGTTTCATTTGTATGTAAGTTAAAAAAAGATAGCGAGAGAGTACGTTGTCCACAAATTAGAAATGATGTTATTTGTTCTTTGAGAACTTATGATAGGTATTGGCATATTTGCCAATTCAAAACCTTTTTGGGCCGATTTTCAAATGAGGAGTTTATAATTTTGTTAAATACTCTCTAGGGATCACAATACAAATCCTTAAAATATGATCCTATTCAATCTGTAAATAATACGAGTTGTTCTAAGAACTATACAGTACTGGGCAATAAAATAGGTACAAAATGTATATGTATAATGCTATTTCACCTTGCAGTTGGATATGTCTTTGTTATGTAGGCTCGTAGCTTGGTTCATATTTTTACTACAACTGTGAGGTGGAATAGCGTTGTACCTTTGGGAAATATCGGGAGCCCAACCACCTGTTTCATTTGCACCTAAGTTATAAAGAGATAGAGAGAAAGAAGGTTGACTACAACAGCGTTTCCCGAAAAGTGTTCCTGTTTCAGATTTTACAATAAACAAATATAACTCAATATTTGGTATCTTTATCATGAGCACGCAAAACATTACTTAACAAATACATCAGATAAAGAAGGGACTATTCTCAAGACACCGGTATTCGTAAAATAGCAACTATGTAGTTTCTTTAAACTACCAAATATTTAAGAGTAGAGCTTGCACCACAGGGATAAAAAAAATTGACTAATTGCTCCTACTATTTTACGAATGACGGTGTATTGAGAATATTCCTTTCTTTGTCTGATGCATAGATATAGTTAACTCACAACTTTAGGAGAGTTAATAGTTAATAAATCAATTGAATTTCGTAACCACAACTTTACAATTCTGTCAGTAAAGACAGACTCTTTTATTCAGGGCTGTTTATGGTCAAGCGGCCAGTCCAGTAACTGGCCGTGTCTTAATGTTCCCATTCCTGATGGTCTTTGTTGGCTATATTTTATTACTCTCTTAAAGTTATGAGTCGACTATACATACGTAGATGTTTAAGTAGCAATTCTTATATCGTGTTTAAAAGAAAATGGCTTGATTAGTCGAGGATGTATGGCATTAGTCGCCACCATTTTAATGTTTTTAAGCACTTTGTATCTGTTTTGCCTCTTTCTAACTCATATACAAGTGGTATAGGTAGGTGAAACCGATATTTTCCAAATGTACCTACATAAACTGCCCCATCTGTATATAGTTCGTTAGTTATTTTCATAAGTTACGACATACGGGTAAATTTTATAAAAAAAACAAATCCTACAGGTAAATATTAACCATTTTACTGATAAAAATGTAGTAATTAGTAATTAAATTATTTTTTTCCAAGAGAAGACCCTTCTTTAAGGCGTTATTTCCACTTGTATATCTCTTATCTCTATAGTATAGGTATTGTCGGAATTATAGCTGCCAACTGATCTTATTGATAGAGACTTTCTAACATTACCACTAGCAGTGACTAGCACCACCAGCTTCATCACTGTTTAACACCTACTAATACATCATCTTCCCCATTCTTTTGCGTATTTGAGAGCAATTAGGGACATTTTGCTCTGGACCACCAGTACCATCCAACGCCAACATGATCAATCATTTAATTTGCCCTATCATGAATGAAATATTCTCAAATAGGTACCGTTTAAAATGAACCACTTTGTAAAACGTTATGCCAAAAATTTGTGAAAAAAACAGCATTTAACAAAATTAAGAGTAATAATAATAATATAAATGATTATTTAGGATGAGATTCCGTGTTCCAATTAAAATTGATAAATTTTCGCACTATATTTAAACTGTATGAGTCATTTTTGTTACTATCAAAGTATGCGGCTTGATTTCCGGTCAAATTTTACAATAAACATAAACAAGAACAACAATAAACGGAAAAAATACAGAGGAAAAAAAAGAGAATTAATGTCCGATCTCTTCATCTCGATATACAACTATACCACCCCCTCCAACAACATAAATCCAGCAACCTGTGACAGCTGTATGAGTCATCAGCATTTCTACGAAAAAACCGAAGAGACCACATCACGAATCGAACAAATCGTTACGGATCGTAACAATTCGCAAAATTCCAACAATTCAATTGGTCAATTGAAACAAGTTAGTCATTGGATATTTTTAGTTCTGACATCACAACAAGTCAGTGGTTCCGAGAAAGGGTTTCCCTACGTTCGTTCGTGTGTGTATGTTAGTTGATGACTCATTCGGTGTGCGTTTTTCTCTACATTGTTGTCGTTTTATTGTTGTTGTTATCGTCGTCGAAGTGATTCTAAGCGCCGCCGCCGCCGTCGTCGTCGTCGTCGCCGTCACAACCACTAATTTCAAACACAATTACCATACGTAACTGTAACCGTGTTTGTCGTAAAAGTCTTGTTGTAACAAGTGTCTGTTTACCTACCTGGCCGATGCCGTTGATGGTGGTGATATAATCGCGCACAATAACACACAATTCGTTGTTTTGTTTTTGTTTTCTGTCCTTTGAATAAATCGACCAAGGTTGTGTTGTTATATCACTGTTAACAAAATAAAGGAAAAAAAAAGACTCTCACTATCAAAATCTAGTCGGCGTGATATTGTAACAAAACGTGATCGTTTCACATCGTTGTTATCCATTATTATTACTATTATTTTTTTAATTGTTATTGTAATTTAATAAGGAAATAATGAAGTTGGAATTAAGCGATGGCATGTCAAATAATTCGGATTTTAGTAATGATAGCCAGAATTCACAAATGTCCTCAACAGCTGATTTCCTAACAACAATGGGCAATGGGGTGCTTTTAACACCCACTACCACGGTGAGTCCAAATGAGCTCAATTTTATTTATTTAAGAAAAAAAAGATAACAGTTGGCCACAATTACAGAACAAAACAATTAATTTTGACAGAAATCTCATTAACAAAACAAAAGATTTAAGAATTATAAAATAAGAATCTATAAAATTGATAGTAATTAATTACTAATTAATTAATTAACGATTTTTTATTCGATTAATTGTTTTTAAAACAGAACGGTTGATTTGTTGATGGATTTTGACAGATGTATTGTTGAACTTTGTGGCGGTTCATTTAAAAATCTACTAATTATTATTTACAATTGAAATTTAATATTTTGTGAAAGTTAAAATAACCAACAGATAATAAATGAACATTATAACAAATTCAAATTAAATTAATTTTAATTGCATTTATACCGGGTGATTTACAATTATTGTGGCTTATTAAAAGTACGTATAAGAAATTCTAATTGATGGTAGTTTATGTAATTTTCATTTGGCACTTGAACTCTTTCTAGAAAAAATTTGCTTTAAAGATTTTGAGTAGTCCACCCTATACTCTCTTACTTTAAATAGAAAAAAAAAAACGTTTGAAAAGTTACCTATGAATTTTGTTTATTATAAAAAGCACGTCTTGACAAACGCTATTAAATGTGTAATCACTAATTACTGTTCAACTAGAGGGCAAATTCACAACAAAATTAAAAATTGAGTATGCTAAATTGTTCTATACAATTTCTCTATTTAACAGTGTAAAGAACCATGTGGTATTCTATTAAAATAAGTGATATTTGCAATTTGAAGATTGCCTGAAAGAAATATTTATTTCAGATCAACTTTAAAAAATTAGCAAGAACAATAATACTCATAAAAAAATACATTGTTTGTATAATAGCAGTCTGGGCGTTGTGAATTTCGACTTATAAGTCAAATTACTTTATGGTTAGGGAACACAAAGAAAATTGTCTACGGTAATTTCTGTGAATAGCAGTGGATAATTTATAACTCACACCAGATAGGGACAATCTACCTGCTTTTAAGGAAATGTTATCCGCATCTGCTATTCATGACAATTAATGTGGACGATTTTCTTTGTACCCCCTAATCATAGAGTAATTTGACTTGAAGTCGAAATTCACAACGTCCAGACTGCTACTATACCACTTAAAATTGAAATTTTAAACTTTCAATGACAATAGTTTTTGAAGTGTGTATTTTCTAGTCGAATATTGCCAAAAATCGAAGTATCTCAAAAATTGATAGCAGGAAATCATATTATCATTTATAGAAGACAAAATGAAAAATAACAATAAATGACCGTTCTACAACACGGTTCCTTTTTTATAAATTTTGAAAATTACTGAAATTCTTGTATAGCACGAGAAGCTCCAAATGCTTTCATTATAACAAAGTACGGAAACTCTTATAACAATAAACATGCAGGTAATTCTCTTATAACACTGTAGGTTCTTAGAAAATACCGTATTGTATGAAACCGTGTTATATGGCACTCGGAGCCAGTACAACTTTTTAGATTTTGAATATGTTAAACTAATATCGTGCTATTTAATGCTATAAAAATATAGTATTACATAGTGGTGGAAACGAAATAGTGAATCTTATAAGAAAAGTCAAATTACTTTACGGTAAAGTTAAGAAAAACTATCCACTGTAAAATCTATGAATAGCCTAGGTGTAACACCACCTACTTTTAAAGAATTTTTGGCCTACTTTTTGCATAAACTGTAAATTATCTGCTTCTATTCACAGAATTTACAATGGGTAATTTCCTTCGTGTGTCTCAGACATAAAGCAATTTTAATTTTCTTAAAATATTCACTATTTCGTTTCCACCACTATACAAAGGTTTTCGCAATTTTTACTGTGTTAGCGCGAAATCGTAGTTTGAAGTGATAAACATTTTTCGCATTATTTTTTACTGTTGTAGAGAAAAACCTTGTTGAGGAATACCGTGCTATAGGAGTCCTGTCTGTACTTCGATAACACCAGATTTATCGATTTTTTTTTTCAAAACATTTACAGAATTAAGTTACCTACTTTGCCATATTTAGCTATAAACAAAAAAAATAAAAATTACTTAGGTATAGCGGCCTCCTGGGCCATGTGAATTTCGACTTACAATTAGTATAAGTCAAATTACTTTATGGTTGCGGTGGACAAAGAAATGAGTAGCAATGGATAATTAGCAACTCATATCAGATGCGAAAATCAGGTAGTTTCACCCCTACATTGTCCATTGCTATTCATAGAAATTACGATAGAAAATTTTCTTTGTGTACCCCATCCATAAAGTAATTTGATTTATAAGTCGAAATTCACAAGACTCAGGCGTCCACTATACTTTCAGCTATAAATTTGCTTACATATAGGTATAATCTTTAAATTTTTCGGGAAAGAAGCGTCTTTTGTGCACATTTAAATACAAAAAAGGAATTTTATGAGATCTACTACAACCTTTTAAGGGTCAGCAAACGGACTAAAATAAAAACATCTTTTTTAAAGAAGGCAAAAGATACAAAAAATCCCAACGAAAAATATGGTTCAGAAAGTGGTTTTATCGTTTTACCAACTTAACGGTCTCGCCACATTGTGCTGAATACTGATGAAGAATTTTAATGAAATTAGCTTGAATTAAATATTTTGTGTTAAAAAAATTTCAAACACTTCCCTCTTATTTATAGGAGGGACAATAAGGGTTACTAGAGCAAGAAAAATATTTTCTGGGGAAATTTGAGGGGCCAAAACGACTTTGACTACAATTTCATGAATGTCCATTTTCATCAATTTTAAGAGGCGTTAATCGTGAATCACTCTGTATACATATACAACTAAAATTATATGCATTAATTTGAATTGTATACGTTTAAAGTAAACGGTTATGAAAAATAATAATAATAATAATAATAATAAAAGCCTTGACCTTATATCAGATAACACTTAATATTATTTATTTTGTACATTTTGCTTTGTTTAAACCAACAAAAAAAAAATATTGAATATTTTACAAGAAATTGTTAGAATAATCGAGAAATATTCATTACCTTTCACTATAATTATCATCTTTTTTTTTGCAATTTACTAATTATTGAAGTTTATAAAATCTTTCAAGGTAGTTGAATTTGTTGTTACTTTTTTCCTCTCTTTTGACTTTTTAAAAAAGAAGAAGAAAAACAACAAATAAACCTTGGTGGTTGTTATATAAAAAAAGACCAAGATCGATTAATTGTAATTGTTTTTTATTGTGTGTATAGTGCTTGAAGATTTATAAAAAAAATTACTGGAATATTTTTAGGAAAAGCTACCACACAACAAAAAAAAAAGTAAAATAACAGAACAATGTTGCAACCTTGTACTGTTTACCTTTAAAAAAATTGGTAACGGTATTGTTTGATTTGTTTTTATTCAATTTTCTAAATTGAATTCAATTTATTTAAAAATTTTTTATACAAGGTACATAATGTGTAGTATTGAATTGAATTTAATTGATTGGAGAATGTGGGTGGGCTTTTTCTTCTATAAATTCCCATCCATTATTAAATTAGATTGTATTTAATATTAACAAAGTCTAGACTAAAGCGAAAGTGCAATATAATAATATGCAATTACTTTGCGTATGTATGTGTATATAATTTATTTAAAATATGAAAAGATAAAGGACAAACAATATTGTGCAATCGATGGGAAAAATTAGGTTGAATTGTGTTGTACATATGTAGAAATGTTGGAGGAGAAGCCCAAGAAGAATAAGAAGGTCAAGAACTGTTTTCAATAAGACTTTTTCATAATATCCATGGTTATATAGTAATACTACAACCCTCCATAAATGGTAAAGAATGATTTTGTACAAGGTTGTTGCAATATTGTAAAGTCTTAGTAATACTAGTTTATGTGTGTGATTGTTATAATTTTGTGTTTCACGACAATTAAATCGAATATTTATTGATATTTATTGATATAGAAGAGGAGCAGGGAGAGAAAAATAGACATACAAAAGAATTCCATTGATAGAGATTAGAATTATAAAACGTCATGTCCAACATTGATAGAATGAAAATAATTTAAAAGATTGATTCACTGTAAAATAGAATTTTTAATCTCCTTAAAAATGTCTTTATATCGTATAGACATCTGAAAAGTCCCAAAATTTATCGACTTTATTTTTCAAAGGAAATTTTAAACCCTTCTGCTTTCATTTAAAAACAGTACAGTGACTAGAGGAATATGTGGAATATCTGCGTCAAGTAAAAAATCTTGACTTAAAACAAAAATTACAAGGAATAACTTGATCCCAAGTACACCCGTATTGTAATTTTTAGAGCCAATTATAGGGTAGAAAAAGTACAAAAAAGTATTTTCTGCTCAATATAACAGCTTGTGAATACTTTCATGCATTGATTTTTGGATCTATTGAGTTACGCTGAGAAATAATATTCGCAGCGGGCAGCGGCAACTATTTTTCCGCAGTAGATTTTTATTTATATTGCGTCTAACGGAGATTTCGCAACACGCTACTAAAGTTACCGATACGTTATAAACTCTCCGTTAGAGCTTATAAGTTATAAGACCTAAAAACAAATCGTATAACGTGTATTTTTTTACAATATTTTGAGAAATAACAGAGCCAATTATGTGAATTAAAATGGCTGATGATGATCAGCTGATCGTATAATTTAAGGTTATAAAATAACGTACCGGTGACAAGCGAAAACTCTCTAAGATCTCCGATAGACGAAATGTAAATAAATATTCTCTACGGAACAATCGTTGGTGTTGCAAATATTACTATGCATAGGTCTATAGGAGCCTTTAATTTTGCATACCGTAAACGTTAGCCTTTAGTCTCAATTTTACGTTTTGTGCCACTTCTACGACGAAGGCTAATAATAATTAAATAATATTGAAAGAAAAATAAAAAGCCCCGAGTTATGTTTTATATTCTCGTTATAAAAGTATCTAATTATAATGCTGATGATTGTATGTAATTTGCAAATATTTAGTTATAACGTAATATGAAATTGATGTAAATTTAATAAGTTTTTTATGTCAAAATATGATTCACGTAATTAATTAACTTTTTTTTTCTCCAATGTAGAATATTTCAGTTAATTTTTAAATGTCACAGAATGGATTTATTTCAAGAATTAAACAGACAAAGTTACATACATTGATAAGAGTTTCAGTGTGACTTTTTGCTCCACTGTTGTACGCTAGTTTCTAAAATGCGTTAGTACTTTTTCTTGCCACAGTTCTATCTTTATCAATCATTCCAAAATTGCAGCCAGAGCCTTCGCACTATAAGTGAAGCACATCTAGGCTTTACAGTAGTTTTTTTTATTCTTTGCCCAAATTCGGCTCCATTTTTTTCCACCACATCAGCTTCTCGTTTACCTCTTTTGAGGGCCACAAAATTGGTTTAAATTCTTTTTTCTTAGATGGGAGTTAAATGAAATTTTCGTAAATTTGGTATTTTGTGGGAATCGTATTTTTGGGTATTTTAGTTCATTATTTTTCTGTTCCTAATTAGAAAAAAATCTCCAAAGGCAGCAAGTACCTTATATAGGGAATTTTTTTTATGTATCTACATGCTGAAATATTAAATGCAAAACATTTTTATGATACTAACAATTAATATTCTTTTGATTCACAAACAATAAGAAACACTAATAAAATTTCACTCGTTTGAAATTTGTTGTTTGTCTAATATTAACTGTCAAAATTAGTTGCCCTCTGCAATATTCAATTTTTTCTCTAATATCAATTGTATCTGAGATATTCGATTTTACTGTTTATACTCAATAAAGATATTTTTGCATTTTTCATGCGATCCAACGAACCGATTTTGATGATTTTTTTCTTGATCATAGAGAATGGACGACTCTACTGTTATTTTAATTTTCATCAAAATATAAGCAAATGTAATATTGAAAATGTTTTTTTTTAACATTTCTTCAGCTCTTATTCCAAAAGTGTTGGCCTTACCAGTCTGGCCAACGAACTCATCCAAGCTATCCCAAAGACCGATTTTTGTACCAAGTTTCATTAAGATTGGATTATTTTTACAGCAGTTATCGTGGGTATACATATATAAATATATAAAATGAGATCTCGTCATAAGCTAATTTTTAAAAAAAAAAAATCGCTAAAAAGCCAGTCATTTTGTATCGCATAGTTGTCTTCTTTGCTAATTTTTTTCCATGTTGCTTAAATGTCACAACATTGCAGTATCTGTTTGTTTTTGAAATTCTCATTGCCGCTTATATCAGGGCATACTTATAAAGAAATAATAGACTAGCGAAAATGTTTTTTTTTGCAAAATACTTCGAGTATGGAAATAACACAGAAGACTCATAGTCCTGGGTTTTCTTCCCTTACTTAAGCTCTACTTAGTAGGACCTTGTCTTAATCTTCTTGAGCGTAGATTTACAAATCAATGACTGAGAACTTGTACCGCTGAGTGCACTGAAAATGTGACGATTCTTGAATGAAAAATAGTTATTAGTTGTGTGAATCAAGCTTTCTCCATCTTAAAGGGTGATGGCAATGGATAGGGGTAAAATAAATTTTTGAGCTTTGAAAGATAACACCCCTAGTCCTACCTATGATTTTTGGTTGGATATTATTCCTTCCGAATTCTGACTTGCTAGCCATCCTAGTTATTGTGAGAACCTCCCTCGTTAGCCTGACTTACACAACCTCACAACTATCGTCACATTTTCAGTACACTCGGTTGTACATGAACGGACCTTACCCAAATGTGTGTAAACCTACCGTTGGTTCGATTTAACGCAAGGTCTTGCTAAGTGGAGCTTAGAGGGAGAAAAACCGGGTTTTAGGATTCTAGACAGACCCTTGTCAAAATGTATAGTTGTCGCGGAGAAATAGTGAATCTTATAAGAAATGTCATTTTCTTTATAGTTTAGGTATCCAAAGGAAAGTATCCACTGTAAATTATGTGAATAGAAGTAGCGTATACCAGTGGCGGAGAACATTTCATTCTAAGCAAGTTGTTCTACCCCAATTTTCTGTGTGTGCCTCAACCATTAAGAAATGTCATTTTTCTTATAAGATTCACTATTTCCATGCTACAACTGTATCTGCAAACACAACAGAAAACGATACTAACTTTCTATACTTTCTTGTTGAATAATATACCAGTTTTGTTCTGTACACATAATTTATCGTATGTACAAAGATAATCGCGTGTACTATTTTCACTTTCCAAAATATGCACCCTAATTTTCTCTCTCTCTCTCTCTCTCACTCTCGCTTATTCCTTATTGATCTAATACAACATCTGAATATAAAAAAAAAATCTCCAAAGGCAGCAAGTACCTTATATAGCGAATTTTTTTATGTATCTACATACTGAAATATTAATTGCAAAACATTCTTATGATACTGACAATTAATATATTTTAATAACATTGAATGAACTAATAAATTCATTTCCCGATGTTATTTTAATATTTATGATTTTTATTGAAAAATACTTTTAATCCACAAACAATAAGAAACACTAAAAAAAATAATAATGAAGTTTGTTGTTTGTCTAATACGTCTAATCAAGGCCTGCTTGATTTTTTCAAGCGAAATTCTCTAGCAGGCCTTGCGTCTAATATTAACTGTCAAAATTAGTTGCCCCCCCACGATATTCAATTTTTTTTCTAATATCAATAGTCAGAACATATAGCCACCTGAGATAATCGATTTTACTGCTTATACTCAAAAAAGAGATTTTTGCATTTTTCTTGCGAACCAACGAACCGATTTTGATGATTTTTTTTCTGGGTCATAGAGAATGGTCGGCTCTACTGTTATTTTAATTTTCATCAAAATCGAAGCAAATGTAATATTGAAAATGATTTTTTTTAACATTTCTTCAGCTCTTATTCCAAAAGTGTTGGCCCTACCAGTCTGGCCAACGAACTCATCCAAGCTATCACAAAGACCGATTTTTGTACCAAGTTTCATTCAGATTGGACTATTTTTACGGCAGTTATCGTGGGTATACATATATATATATATAAATATATATATATATATATAAATATATATATATATATATATATAAAAATTTTAACGAACGGTGGATATGGGTTCCTGAGGTTCTAAAACGAACTTCTGTGCAAAAATTTTTCGGAAATTCAAAAGTGAGGATCTCGTCATTAGCTAATTTTTTTAAAAAAAATTCGCTAAAAAGGGGATGGTGGCGTGGTATTGGTGGGAAGAGACCAAAGTTGGGGGTGGTCAACCATTGGAACGGTGGTCGACAACAGGGAGACGGACGGGCGTCAGTTATTGCCGGCGCCTCTGAAAAGGTAAAAAAAAACGTATAGAACACCCCTTCTAGTTGTTGTTGTTATAGTTGGATAGCGACATATTGGCACCGGAGGTAATTCCAGACGTCGCCACTATTTACCACCACTACTACTGTTACTGTCACTAATATCGTAAATATTCGAAATTTCGCCGAAATTTAAATAAGCTTTAAAACTACAAAAACAATCAATTTTATTGATTTTCTTCTTCCTCTTATACATTTTGAGGGTGGTTAATTCTGCTTAGAATTAGATTAGGAATTCTATTTAATTGTAAATGTATTTCACATTCTACATCAAATCCTCCCCCTCTTTTACTAGTCTACTTGCTATACCGTATTTTAGGGGATAACCACGTTCATTCCCCTTATAAATCTAGTTTTCCCGTGACCTTGGCATTCGATGAAAAATCGATACAATTCATGCCCCCTACTACGAATATAAAACACTATGAAATAAAAGCAAAATTATTAGCGAAAAAGACAGAGGGTGGAAAATTATTGTATTTTATAAAATCTGCTATCAGATGGAATTACCCACTAAATTATATTTTCTAGAGAAATTAATCGTAATATCAATTTAGGAAATTCCAAAAATCATCCGATTATCAATTTTTTTTTTTAATAGTATAACAAAAAAGGGAAATAAACAATTTACAACAAATTCTATTTTTAATAAAGGAATTCTATTTAATACTAGTTAAGGTATGTATTTCCTGTTAACGCGTAATTTATCGATAAGAAAAGTAAATAAATTAAAACATTGTTAATTGAGTTATTATTAAATAGAATGCTATTATTTTAGTTGTTTTTTTTTTAATGAAGTACCTATTTTTATTCAATGATTATTTCGACATTGATAATTCCACAAATTTTATTATTTTACTGCCAAAAAAATAATAGGAGGAAACAATTTTTTCTTTAGAAACACGTCGGTCAATTAATAGATTTTCAAAGGAAATCCCATCGATTTGATAAACGTCCAAGAAACAAGATTTTTATTTTAAAATAAAATAAAACAACAACAATAAACGGGTACAGCTGATTAGAAAATTCATGTCATTACAATTATGTCACCATAGGAAAATCCAGTGAAAAACAATTTTTGGCATCGATACGCGGACGATAATCTAAAAATATAATAATTAACGTCCCATCGAGATGTCTCCAACAGTACAATTATTTCAAACTATTAGAAGTAGATTATAAATCATTGGCTTTTTTTTGTTGTTATTGTTGTTCTTGTTGATGTTGGTTTGAAAATGGACGTAACCGCAACTAGCATTGTCGCCGTTAGCTGCCGACGACGCCACTCTAACATCATGATGCTGGTGATGATAAAAAAAAGAACAGAAGTGGTTGTGGTTTTGCTGACGCCATATCAAAATAACACTGAAAAAAAACTGTCGAAGACAGCATAGTCACAATAAATATCTTCATGTTAGTACAAAATGTTTACCAAATAAGCGGTGGCAGAATGTCAACATTAGCACCATCATCATCATTAAAATCTGTTGTGGTTTCAGACTGGCACGTGTTTTGTGGCTATACACCCACCACTCGCCACCTTGTATAATTCTCTGGATTATTATTTAAATACACCCCTGTTCAGGGTCCAAACGCACAAGGCTCCACTTCTCTGAAGACCCCGCACCGCTGACTTTGATTCTGCGAAATCAAAAATTGCTTTGTTTTATCGTCGACTTTAGCTTTCAAAAGACCACAATACAATGTGTAATTTAACCGCCTTTAAGCCTGCAGAGGACGTATAGGGTCCGAAAAACTGAGTCGGTTTGTATGGACCTGTTTTCTAGAAAATAGGTTTCAAAATTTCGCCAAGATTTTCAGAGACCTTTGAAACGAGCAATGTTATCGGTAATTTATATTTGTGTGACTTAATACCGTGGAAATCCGAGATGTGTGATCCTGACAACTGTTTTTTCATCAATTCCTGACCTTAACATTATGCAGCGATCATCAAACAATGATTACAATTTTGGCCGGATTTAGTCAAAAATTTGTTTTTCTTTTGACCCTTCAAAATACCTTTATTCCATGTAGGGTTCGTGAGGTTTCCCATTTAAAGAAATTTAACTATCCCCTGTAAAATAATAAAAAATATTTGAGATCTAGTCAAGAACTGTCAATGCAAAAAATGTTATCCTGTGCAAGTGAACCTTGCACCGGGTACTGCTTTTGTTCGGCACGGCCCTGCCCTGTATGATTGGTTTAAAAAAAAAAAAAATTCATCTGTATCTCCTTTTCAGCTGCTCTTCTTAATGTTCTCAATTTTTTTCGATTCGTTCTTGTCGTTAAGTTGAATAGATGGAATCAAAAGGTCAAGCCCTACGGGTCATTGGTCAATGCGGTATTTGAACTATACGGACAAGATCTGTCTGTTGAAAATGTAACGGTGTAGTAGCACTAAAGTTATCAAGTGTTCATCTTCAAATACATTTGTTCTTTATGTCTTTCAAGTATTCGTTCTGGAGTTGTTCTGTCAACTAATTGTTGTTATGCTATTAGTATTTCTCTTTAACAATCTATTTTCGTTATTGTTATATAGGGTAACATCAATATTGTCGCCGGTGGTTAATTCTATTGTAAAGATAAGGATTACATTAACGTTATCAACTTAAAAAGCGTAGAAAATCTAATGGATTTTTCGAAAGTTAAAGTCAATGGTTAAAACCTATAGAGAGAATTTGAGCGATTTACGACTTGACCATATATTTTTAATGATATGTAGAAAGAAGTAAGGGAGGGCGACGTTAGTCTCTCACCCTTTTTCCGTCTGTTGTATTGATCGATATTTTTTTTTCTTGTCTGATTCGAAGGGGTTAGAATTTTGCGAAAAAATTGACCTCTCACTCCAAGCTCTCTTCATCTTTAATTCATAAAATCATAAACATTTAAATTACAATTTTTTCTATGCCTATGATTTTATTAAATATTATTTTATCTAAATTTGACGGAAACTTCAAAAAAAACCTCGTATTTCCGCTTTATAACATTATATCACCAATCAGACAACAGTTGGTGAGGAAAAACGAACGAAAGCAGTGCTAATTTGCATATCTCTGTAGTTAATAACAGAATAATTTATTTAGTGGTGAGTTTTTTGCATTTTTTCTAAATTAATTAGAAATTAAAATGAAAATGTTGCCATTGCCACGTGCCATTCAGACACGAATTGAAACAAATCAGGTCCTTGGTCTTTCAGTTTACAATAATCCAAGAGTTGCAAGATTGTAAAACTTAAATTTCAACTTAGTGGAGTATTTTTATTATTGGCATTGGTGCCATCCAAGGAAATCTGTTTTTTTTATAATTTTGAAAAATTCAACCCTTGCAAATTTTCCACTTTTTCCTCTTTTGCACAGTTTTGGGATTTTTCAATTGTTAACAATCGTTACAAGAATTTCCAAAATTTCTACCCTTAGAAAATATCGACTCATTTATCTTAATTTTTCACCCTCTAGAGGTACAGCTAGGTGCATGAAAAAGGTGACGATAGTTGTGAGGCTGTGTAAGTCGGGCTAATGAAGGATGAAGGTACCTCAGAATGTCCACCAGATTATAATCGGGAAAGAAAGGTATTCAACCATAACTAGTAGCCGGGAATGAGGGTGTTACCTTGTTTATTTACAAAGCCTTCAAGCTGGAGAAAGCTTGGTTTACGCAACTAAAAAACGGGTATTTCTCGCTCATAAGTCGTGACCTTTTACAAGCATCTACCTGTGCTTATTGTACATGAAAATAAAAAACTCACCTCTTAAACTTTGATAGCCTTGGGGCGGATTTTTTTTCTGCAAAATACAGGCACATACAATATTCCAAGACTTGCAACATTGCAAAACTTAAATTTCATCTTAGTGGAGTATTTTTATTATTGGCATTGGTGCCATCCAAGGAAAGATCTATTTTGTTATAATTTTGTAAATTTCAACCCTTGCAAATTTTCCACTTTTCCCTTCTTGTACACTTTTGAGATTTTTCAATTGTTAACAATCGTTACAAGAATTTCTAAAACTTCTACCCTTACAAAATATTGACTCATTTATTTTTCACCCTCTAGAGGTACAACTAGGAGCATGAAAAAGGTGACGATAGTTGTGAGGCAGTGTAAGTCAGGCTAACGAAGGAAGGAGATTCCTCACAATGTCCACCAGGTTATAATTGGAAAAGAAAGGTATTCAACCATAAATAGTAGGCGGGACTGAGGGTGTTACCTTGTTTATTTACAAAGCCTTCAAGCTGGAGAAAGCTTGGTTTACGCAACTAAAAAACGGATATTTCTCGCTCATGAGTCGTGACCTTTTACATGTACCTAGCTGTGCTTATTGTACATGAAAATCAAATAGTCACCTCTTAAACTTTGATAGCCTTGGGGCGGATTTTTCGCCTGCAAAATACAGACACAGTTTACAATTTACAATAATTATTAGTCTGCTATATTTACAATTTATTGAAGCATAGAGTTAAAGTTGAGTAAAGTCAAATTTGTCGAGTGTTCAACGATTTCTTCATGATCTGTTCAAAGTCTAGGACATGCTTCATTTACTGCGAAAAATACACGAATTTGTTACAATAATGTTTTGAATTTTATTAATAACAAACATATTCTATATGCATATTTATTTAACTATTGATAAACATTCTAAATGGTCAATGTTCACAACTTCCACCGTATTCAGGGCCGTAATCAAAATATTATTTCAGATGATGCACGTTTTTTGTAAGGCAGTGTAACTTTTAAGGGGGAAAAGTTTGGATGACAGGGGGACAAGGTAGGGCTTAGTTCTATCTGGCCCCCATAGCTACGGCCCTGACTGTATTGTGTTTACTATTCGAACCATCTAAAAGGATATAAGGATGGAAGATAAATCTATTAGATAATTAGCAAAAATTTTGCTATGGGAAAATTTGTGAACGGGAAGAAAACAGGAAGGGTCCAATTAAATTTGGACATATCAATAAACCAAAGTTATAATTAAAGAAAGAATATTCACAAGACTTTGGTGTTGGTAAAATATAGCAAGTCATTGGACGACAACTTATCCTTGACGAATATCAAAATTTCCTCTTCTAGTATAATTTTTATAAAACCATAATTAATAATTACCTGTCTTAACGAATTGTACGTGCATTTTTGAACGAATTCCAAATAGTTTTCGTTTTCCGGAAATTGTGCGGTCGCTTTCCTATTAAAACATGGAAAAAACTAATTTCAATAAACATTTGTTGATTATTTATTGATCAATGTAATATTTTGTCTAATTCATTCATAAATATTTTTGCAACAGATGATTCATCAGCAACTTGTTCATTTATTAACTCTAATAACAATAAACACAATCTGGGTATCATTAATTTAAATATTTCTGATAAGAATAATTAACAAAAAAATACACACTTTTTTCATCTAACATATTTATTTTAATTTGGTGGAATAAGATCAAATAATAAAGTATAAAAAATGCTTATCATTGTACTAGTTAGATGACGTCAATTGTGTAAATCGCGTAAAAATACTTACATTTTCCTTCCGATTTTTCCACATTTTGTTGGAATTTTTCCAAGAAATCCATTTATGTAATAATTCGTCCAAGTTCGATTAAAAAAAATCGATATCTTCTTGTTCCGGGAACAATTTCCTTCCCAAATTTTTCTGTGTGTTAAGTACCTTCCCCACCATCTTTCACCAATATTAAGTACTGACGTCATTACTACTTAATACTAATCACCACGCATGTCCAAGAAAGATAACTTGATTGTTCGATTGTATACAATAAATAAAGATGGGGATAGAAATCATGGCCTTGTATATATTTAAAAGCTGCTATTCGCAATCGTTCGATAGCCAGTCGTTTTATAACCGTGTTCTTGAACGAAGAAAAGGCTTTATTCAAAGTATAAAAATTTGAAGAAAAAAAAAACACTTCCGTTTTGTGTGTAATTTTGAAAAATATTTGTGTATACGTGTACGTAGTAAAGGGCCAAAAGAAATCCAGCCTTATGTCTCAATTAGTGCCGTATTTGAATTTCGGCTTGGAAGACTCACAATCGGCCGAAGGCGATTTTCTTTACAGTAGCTACGAACCGATCCAAAATTCAAAAATGGTAAGTTTTTGAGTACATATTTGAAAATTTTGAATTCGGAAAAGTAAGCAACTCTTGCGCAACTATTAAAACGGATGAGTCACTATTACGCTTTTTGATTGTTATTATTATTATCATCATCACTAATATCAATTTAGATATAAACTATTCTCTTGTAGCGGAATTGTTAGTTTCGACTATTAAAAATCGATTTTTTTTTAATTGAATATTTAATGAAGTGAAAGCAAACTGTATTTGTACGACCAAAAAAAAAATACGGGAGAATTTCGAGGATCTTTAAGCTTTCTTTTACGAAATTTTGTCGCAATTGATCATTACGAAATAAAGCGGTTTGTTTTTTCCAAATTTTCGTAAAATCTTGTTCACATTCAAAATTGTATGTACATAAATTTCTAAAAAATGTGTGGCAAATAGTCAAAATTCTCGTGTCTCATACGTAAATTTGTTAATTTTTTTTTTTAATTCAAACATGTAAGATGAAGATGTTCAATTGCATCTACGTGGGCGATTTTAAATAGAGCTTAATCACCAATGTAAATATAAACTAGTGCTTTCTAGATATTACATTGTTCTTAATTGACAACAATTATTATTTTTGCCAAGTGTATACTGGGCTTTAAATTCTTCTTAATTCTTTTTTAAAATATTACATTGTTTTTTTGTAATGTGTTCATAAATTGTTGTTGTAAAATATGTAAATCGGTCGCCGTCTTCAAGGAGTGGTTTTTGAAATACAATTTATTTCCTTTGTTGTTTTCGCCCTAACAAAAGTAGAACATGTATGTTGTTTTAAAAGAAATAACTAAAACTAGAAATAAAACAAACATAATTTTCTTTTGTTTAATTATATCTTTGTTTTAGATTATTTAATGGATCTTATCATTTATACCGTCTCTCCGATATTAAAATGAAACATGATGATTCTTATTTTGTAACATGATACGATAAAACAAATATGTTTATTAATTTGATTAAAAATAAACAATAGACGATTTTATTTCTAATTAAAATTGTTTTTAAGATAAAATAAATAAACTTGAGAATTAAAAACCGCAAATTTCCGATTGATTCGATTTAGTATTAGATTGTGCAAGAATTTTGACAAGACCGTAACCAATCACTGAAATCAATTGTGTAAGGTCGTCTTAAACTGATTTCAGGGCGCCAAAACGCCAACTTAAGGGTAGTTTAGATTTTGTACTAGTAAAAAAACGTTTAAATTGTCTTCTATCAGTGTCAAGTCACTTTACACATACCTTAAAATTATTAAATATTCTCGTCCTTGTTTGATACTTTTTAAAACGCATGTACTATACACAAAATAAAATAATTAGGACAAAGATGCCAGATATCAACATCACCATCGTTCGTTGACCACTACCTTTATCTTTTTTCACTGTATGAAATTATACGAATTGCCTGCACTGTATAATTCAGGTGCTAATTGAATTAGTCGTCCTGTTTATCATGATAACAAAGCCCCTATTATTAGTTAATTTTTTAATTTTTATGGGTTTATTTAACCTTAACTTGTATTATTTATTTATTTGTTTGCTTGCATATTTTTTCTAACTTGTGGTATTTACGAGTATGTTGCCCTTGATTTCCTTTAATATTGACGACAATAGTTTTCTTAATTATCATACAATGGATATACAAATTTATCAATTGTTGATTAATTTCAATTTTTCACCAAGGTATTATATTAATGTTGTTTATGTAGAGATATTTAATTTTAGATAATTGTAGTAAATTAAAGTACAACTTGTTTCATAATTATTCAACCAAACTAATAGAGCAATTCAAAAAATACTCTAATGACTTTTAAAGTAGTTCCTGGAGAACATTTTAACAATATAAGCTCATTTGGAAGTTGGTCAAAAAACCTCTTGTCGTGAATTTCAAAAATTCTCACCTTTGATTTTTGTCGTTTTACTCTAAATGTGGAAATATGTCGTATTTTTTCTAAAATTTAATGGAGAAAAACGAAAGAAATCCAAATTGGAAGGATTTTAGAGTCACTCTTGGTCATTTGATAGCTCGTTTTCGAAACTCGCAACATTGTCCAAAACGAGCATTTTTGTCCGACTTCCCGATGAGCTACGGAGTCCAACTTTTGCTAAAATGTCCCCTGGGACTATTTACAGATCCTTAAAATATTATTTTAATCGTTTTATTACTTTGGTGGAAATAAGCAGCTCGGACAGAGTCTCTACAAGTTTTTTTTAAAAAAAGATGGTCAATTCGAGCAAAACTCCTAGAAGTTGGAGACCATTTTAGAAAAAATTATAACCTCATAGCTCATTTCGAAGTTGGTCAAAAACGCTCGTTTCAGACAATGTCAGCAAAAAACGCAAAACGACTAAAAATGACTCGTACACCCTCCCAACATTGATTTTTTCGTTTTTATCCATTTTATTCTGGAGCAGGTAGAAATATTTCGCGTTTTCTCTGTAATGCAGAAAAAGGAAAAATCGCTGTTGGTGGAAGGGATCCGAGTCATTGAAAATTGCCACATTGTAAGAAATGAACGTTTTCTGAACAACTTTGAAATGAGCTACGAGCTCTAGTTTTGTTAAAATTATCTCTGGTGCCCCCTACAAATCCTTGAAATTTTATATTTTTCGAATCGTCCGCCAAATACTAGGAGTTTCGAGTCTAGAACGGTCAACTTATTTATTGTAGTCCCATGGAATTATCTCTGGTGAATATTTATTTTAAAGTAAAATCACCTGATATATCAGAGCCGAAGCGTAGTTTCCTATCTAAAAAAAAATAAACATAAATTTCAATCATAACAGTAGATTTTGTCCAAACAAATAATGGATAAGATCGTGGAATTTCCGTACATATTTCACCTAATATAAATAATAAGTATTTTCATTAAATTTTCCATAATTATTCTTGTACGATTAATTATTGAAAAGGATATAAATTCCCCTATAGGCGATTTTAATGAAGGTTGTTACATAATTGAATCGATAGTAAAGAGATAGCATTCCATTCTGGACAAGTCTTGTCTAGTTCTCGAAAAGTGTTCATAATTTTCTATTTCTTCTTTTCACGTTGTACAACACGAAACTCTCACCGGCAATTATTGGAATATCCCTGACGTCATTCATTATAATAAAACCATCATTTTAATGATTATTTCTTTATATATGTATATTTATTGAAATAATGCGGCTATTTATCGCACTGATTTCTCTTTATTGTTAACAAGAACCGGACCTCTTTTTATTCTTGAAATTTTTCGGCTTACCACTAAAATGTTTGTGAAAGTTTTCAATTATGGATTTGTATTTGTTTTTGCATTTGTGGAAATTTTGATAATTAACCTTTGACCAGGCGATAGTGAACAAACAAAGACTGATTTTATTATAGTGATAACGGGAACGCACCCACGACGAGCCAATCAACAGGTTGTGTGTGTGTGTGTGTGAGTGTGTGGCACGTTCTCTATTATAGAAATTCGCCGCGAATTTGACGAAATAATAAATTCAAAATGTAGCCAACCAATCAGAATATTTAACATCAAACAATAATTGTGATAATCAAATAAAAAACGAGCATTTATGGAAGGTTGTTGTGACGTCAATGTCATGTGAGTTTATCAACTCTCGTCCGTCTCTCCTATCTTTTGTTGAGAGAACACACACACAAAACACAAAGCTCTGTAAATTCGAACGGGGCGCAAGAAGGAAAAAAACAGTAATAATTCCGATGATATTTCCATTTAAACAACAAATCGTATTGTTTATTGTAAATGTTTTAAACAATAAAAATATTTAAAGACAAAGTTGCGCGCATGCACCATTTTTAACGCGTTTCATTAGTACGATTATTTATTTGGAAAAGTGTGTTGTTTCACAAAGGATAATTGATAAAGTTTGATATTTGTTTTGTCAACAATAGTTTTACAAACAGGTATGCAAATTTTCTTTTTTTTTTGTTGGTAATTTTAATTCGGAATTATTGTTGCGGTCTGTACTCCATCCGGAAATTGTTCGGAACAAGGGAATGTGGAAAATTTCCGGTATAGATGGAACAATAAACATGTCTAAACTTGTCCGGGACTAAAAAAACACGAATTTTCTTTATTCTCATTGTATCGTGTATCCATTGAAAAATTTAAGACCTTGGGAAATTCCGAGGATTTTTTTTGTTTTACCCAATATTTCCATTTATTGCACAATTCGTTTGTTTAATGTAATTGACCCTGTATACTCCTTTTCTGGATTATTCAATAAAATATCGGATAAATTCACGCTAATCTCACGTTTCCTTTTATCGGTGATAATGTTATCTATTATAGTTTGAATTTCCCGAAATTGCGCTTGATCAAATAATCTAATACTTTTTTTTTATGATTATAATCACCACGTGGTCGTGTTTGTACTCGTTGGTATGTTGAGCATTTCCGAGAGATGCCATGGGTTCGATACAGTGTGAATCATCAAAAGACAGACCGGACTCCGCCCCCACATTAACATTGAGTCGTTGGTACTACCATGCTCTTCTATATCTTTCAATATTTGACCCCTTCACGTCCCTACAAGGTCGTGTACCAAGGTTTAACCCAGCTTCTCTGTCTCTGTAGTTGTTGTATAGTAAATATTTGCAATCTCCATTCGCAATTCAAAGGAATCTCTCTTGAGTCATCATCTATAGTCGGGTTCATGAATGAAACTAATCGAATACTATAAACTATAGAAATTTCTAGAATTCGATGTGAATTGAAAATTTTAATACCTCTATATGAACGTTGATTTGTTGTTTTTACCACGTAGGAACATTACGGTTTTATTTCGTTTTTACGAGGCGCAAAATTCAGCTAAACTGTAAACACGTTGCCTTTTCTTTGTATCCCTAGATCAATTCTCAATGACATTTCAAGTTTATTGAGTACTCAACTTTTGGTTGAAATTCTGCTCAAAATTAGTGGCGCGTTCTCACCCTCGCCCCTAATTTATCGATTCTTGCCTTTACAAATCCTGTACATTTATTTATTCTCAACGGAGGTCAGTTTTCAATGATATCTCGAGTTTATTGAGTACCCAACTTTTCGATGAAATTCTACCAAAATGCTTTGTTTTCAAAATTAGTGCCAAATTCACCCTCTTCCCCAATTTATCGATTCTTATCTTTTTTTAAATCGTGTGTTTTTACATTTATTTTCAACTGAGGTCAACTCTCAGTGACATCTAAAGTTTATGGAGCACCCAACTTTTGGTTGAAATTCTGCTAATATGCTTAGTTTTCAAAATTCGTGCTGAATTTTCACCCTCTTCTTAAATTTATCGATTTTTTTGTCCTTTCAAATCATGTTTTTTAGATTTATTCGCAACTGAGGTCAACTTTCAATGGCATCTCCAGTTTATTGAGTACCCAACTTTTCGATGAAAGTCTGCTCAAATGCTTTGTTTTCAAAATTAGTGCCAAATTCACCCTCGCTCCCAATTTATCTATTCTTATCTTTTTAAATCGATTTTTTTATATTTATTCTCAGCTGAGGTCAACTCTCATTGTCAGTGACAACTCCAGTTTATTGAGCACCCAACATTTCGATGAAATTCTACCAAAATGCTTTGTTATCAAAATTAGTGCCAAATTCTTATCCTCTTCCCCGATTTATCGATTCTTATCTGTTTAAATCGAGTTTTTTTACATTTATTTGCAACTGAGGTCAATTCTCAGTGACATCTCGAGCTTATTGAGCACTCAACTTTACGATGAAAGTCGGCTAAAATGCTTTGTTATCAAAATTAGTACCAAATTTTCCCTCTTCCCCAATTTATCTATTCTTATCTTATTAAATATCGTGTGTTTTTACAGTTATTTTCAACTGATTTCACTTCTCAGTGACATTACCAGTTTATTGAGTACGCAACTGTTCGATGAAATTCTGCTAAAATGCTTTATTGTCAAAATTCTCACCCTCTTCTCCACTTTATCGATTCTTGTCCTTTCAAATCATGTTTTTTTACATTTATTCTAATTCAGGTAGGATTTGGCAAAGTGCCAGATTCGGTTGCGTTGGCCCTGACTTTACACAATACACCATAGAAAAGTCTCGAAGTTTTCCATTTGTTTCTCCTTTATTTGTCTGTAATTTTTTGAATTCTATTTAATTTAAAGATGGGTGTGTCGTCCTGTATATTGATAAAAAAATAAAAACTCGCCCTATCGTTATCGTTTTTGTGTAAATTATTTCAAAAAGGAAGTTTGATAAACATACTCTCTTATTTTTGTTGGATGTAAATTATAAAATTTTATAAAATCAAACCACTATAACAGCAACGCCATTCGTTGGACAATGAAAATGGTGGTTGTTGTTATTGTTGTCGTTGTTGTTATTCAGTTGTATATAAATAAAATTTTGTTGGAAAGAAACTTAGATGCGAACTACTTACCTCGTGTCTAAATAAAGCAGAGGTGGGCGACAAATGAAAATTCCCGCTTGGCGAATTCATTCTTCGACCGGCTGAGCCTCGGGTAACTCAGTAACAACGTTGTGCTCAGCTAGAAAAAAAAAGAGTTAAAACTCGAACGAACGATAAATTTTTTTGTTTTTATTTTTTTGAAACGATCTTTTTTCAAAAAAAATTGTAATTTTTGAAAGAAAGAAGTAATCGATATTCGATCATTTCGATACTATATATTTTTTTTTGTTATCGACTTTTTGCTTTACAATTCTGTAATCTGTCGACTTGTTATTCTTTTTAAAATTTAATTAACAAATAGTAGTAGAAATGGCATATTTAGATCAAAGAGAAATTGCAAATTTTCTGGCACAGGAGTTATTCTACCAACAGGTACATTGTGTGTGTTGTTGTCTATTGCTTTTATTTTAAGTAAGTGAGTGATTCGTTAATTATTTACACCTTGCAATCTTACTAAGAAACTACCTTGCTGTTTCTCTAAAATACTTAAAGTCATTTCCTAGTTTGAATTTCTATTTTTAAAATCTGACTAAATAACGTCAACAAATGTTGCGCGGTTTTGTGTTGTTTTGTAATAGAATTCGCCAACAACTTTACCAATTTTATTCGTATTTGTTTTTCATGTTAAAATATTTAAAGAATTGCTTAAATCAATGTTTCTATTTTGTTACAGTTTATAACTCTAGAAGGCTTAAATTCTGGTGTGCCAACTCGAACTACCCCAACATTAACTCCAACAACATTACGAAGCATCGAACAGACTTTCATTGAATTACAATCGAAACCAGAGAGTCACGAAAACGAGGCTGGATTCGTACCACCATTAGTCCATTCTATTGGTGAGTTATTTAAAAATCATTAAAATAATTTAATTTAATTCATATATTTGTTTTTGTAGGAAATAATCAATATATTTCGGCATCTGATGCTGATATATTCCCAATGAAATCTCAAAATATGTGGCCAAGTTCATTGTCACAATCCAGTTCTGATTCAAATACAACACGTTCAACACCACCATTAACACAAAAAACTAGTCTTATCAATAATACATCGAATCATCAACAAACTAGAAGGAATATGGGTGGACGGAAACCGGCAAAAGATCTAAATATCAGTCCAGAAGAAGAGGAGAGACGTCGAATACGTCGTGAACGTAATAAAGCAGCAGCGGCTAGATGTAGGAAACGACGAGTCGATCATACTAATGCTTTAATACATGTAAATATTATTAATTGTTATTAATTAGAATTATTACTAATTCTTTTATTTTATGTTAATATAGGAAACTGAAGAATTAGAAGCGAAAAAAGAGGAACTCCACAAAGAGTTGCTGAGTTTGCAACGATTACGCGAAGAATTAGAATACGTATTGGAATCACATCGAAATTCATCGAATTGCCGTCTACATTCACAAAGTCCACCAGATATAAAACCATTCGTTCATCCATCACCATACGATACAACAATAACAACAACAACACCACCAACAACAACTGCAACAACAACGAATATTGTTAATAATATGAATCGTGTTAAAACTGAATTAGTTGATACAACAACAATACCAACATCAACAACAGTATTAACACAACATACAATTGATAATGATAGTTTTTGTTTACCATCACCAACAAAGAAGATTATGTTAAGTTCAACTGTACCAATATCGAAGCCAAGCCGACCGAATTCATTGAATGTTGGTGCAACAGCACCATTAACAAAAACAAATAATATAAGTGAAATGGCTGGTATACCAATAACAACACCATCAACCGGTATACAATTTAATTTTGATTCATTAATGGTCGGTGGTACTGGATTAACACCAGTTTCAGCACCATTAGTGCCTTCATGTAGTACACAACAAAGGAATATACCAGTTAGTGCTGCTGATTTAACATCACCAGATGCTTGTGGACCTCCTAAACTTGTTAGTTTATAATAAAAATACGAAGAATTTTTCTTTTTTCTTTTTCTCGTTTAATGTTCTTGATTAGAACAATTGTCAATTGATTTGATTGTTTTATTTTCAATATTGTTTATTGAAATCAATTGGGAATTGTGTTTTAGTCTTTTTTAATTATTAATGAACAAATAAACAAGAAAAAAAAGTTGGACGAGCTCAACAGTGTTTTCTTTTTTGGAATAAAAACAAGTACGTCCAACTAAAACTCGTATTATCCCAACCATGTTTAGTATTAAATACAATTTAAACAAAAAAAAAAGATATATTTATTACTAAATTATTTAGTAATCTTTTTTTTAAGTATCATTTTATTTATTGTTATTATTATTGTAATGTAAAAAGGTTATAATTTAGGTAAAAATTGCTAAACATGGCATTATAAAAAAGTCTAAAAACACAAGGAAAAGAGTGCTCAAGCTATTTTGCTATGCTATATGCAGATTTATTTTTTGCTACCACGAAATGCCTTTTTGTAATAAAGAGAGAAAGCAAAAAAAAAATTAGAGAAAAATCAATATTTTCAAATTAAGATTTTTTAAAAATTGTAACAACAAAAGAATACACGATTTAAGCGAAGATATTCCCTCCATAGTTTTTTTATATGAATAGTTTTAAGGTTTTTTAATATTATTATTATTAATATCAATGCTAATGATAATATTAATAATAATAATAATTAATATAGATGATGATGATAATACTGATGATTATGTATTTTTGCAATAGGAGTACTCCTCCTGTTTCCATTCAGGCAAAATCAGAATAAAATAGCAAAAAGGAATACAAAAGCGAATTTGTGTTATTATTGATAAGTATATTTAATATATTTGGATGAAATACTTTATATAATTATTACGAGAATGAGAAAAGAAAAATAAAGTCTATTTTAAGCAATAAGAAGAGTGGTTGCAATATTTGTAACCGGAAATTGTCAATTTTATATATATATAAATATAAATTGTAAGTTTTTTTCTCAGATTTTGTATTTATTTTATGCAATGCTAATAAATAAGATGTAAAAACTCTTAAATTTATTCGATAAGTGTATCAAGTTGCGCCCTACGTTCTGTTTTCGCCGCTATAATACAAGAATTGATTATGATGCTGCTCTCCTGGTATATCCCAATTCCCAATTTCCTTAAATCTATAAAATACCTCCAACCAACTAATATTCTGGTGGTGATCTTTTTAAATCCATCATTTCAAGCTGAAAATGGAATTTTTAGTAACCCTTCAAAATATTTCTTTAAATTTATGGGATACCTCCTAATATCCTAATACCAAATGTTTGAAAATGGACATTTTAAATAAAAGTCAAAATTTCTTTAAATTTATAGAATACCTCCAAGCACTTCCTAATATCCTAATGCAAAATAACTGAAAATTGAAAATTTAAAGTCTAATTCAATAAAATTCTAAATTTCTTTAAATTTACAGAATACCTCCATTCGACTCCTAATATCCAGATACAAAATTTCTATAATTTCACAATTTCAAACCAACAATTGAAAATCTCTAACGTTTCACAATAAAATCCGATATTTCTTTAAATTTAAAGAATACCTCCAATCGATTCCTAATACCTAAATACCCTGTTAGTAAAGTTTTACAAATTCATGATTTCATCCCGAAAATTGGAATTTTTAATAACACTTAAATAAGATTTAAATTTCTTTAAATTTACGGAATACCTTCAACCACTTCCTATATACTATCCTAATATTAAGTTTATAAAAATTCTTAGTTTATTGATATTTTAGAATTAAAATCGATATTTCTTTAAATTTACCTCCAAGCTCATCCTAATACCAAATGATTGAAAATTGACAATTTTAAGACAAATCAAAAAAAAATCGAATTTCTTCAAATTTACAGAATACCTCCAACTAATTCCTAATATCCTGATACCAGATTTCTACAAATTCACTTTTTAAAGTCAACATTTGAAAGTTTCTAAACGTTTCACAATAAGACCCGATATTTCTTTAGATTTAAAGAATACCTCCAACCGACTCCTAATATCCTGTTGATAAAGTTTTACATGTCCATAATTAATTGGACTTTTTATTAACTCTTCAATAGAGATTTCTTTAAATTTACGGAATACCTCCAAGCTCCTAATCCCAAATGATTGAAAATTGACAATTTTAAGTCAAATCCAATAAAATTTGAAATTTCTTTAAATTTACAGAATACATCCAATCGACTCCTAATATCCTGATACAAAAATTCTATAAATTTTAAGCCAACAATTAAAAATCTCTTACGTTTGACAAAAAAAAAAAATCCGATATTTCTTTAGATTTACAGAATACTTCCAACCAACTCCTGATATGCTGTTACTAAATTTTTACAAATACATAATTTCATCCCAAAAATTTTAAACTCCTCAATAAGATTTCTTTAAATTCACGGAATACCTCCAACCTCCTCCTAATATCCTAATACAAAATGATTGAAAATTGACAATTTTAAGTCATATCCAATAAAATTCGAAATTTCTTTGAATTTAGAGAATACCTCCAACCAATTCCTAATATCCTGATACAAGATTTCTACACATTTACAATTTTAAGCAATTCAATCTACGGAATACCTCCTAATGTCCTGATAGACCTGATACCAAATTTTCTAAAAGCTCTCAATTTCCGAGTTTCTCTAGTTTTAAACTTGAAACATTTCTAGTACGGGTTTTTAATAAATAAAACATAGACTGGATATCGTCCACAATCAATTTCAATTACAAATATTTTTATTCATCATAAAAATAATCATAAATTATCATTACACAGACAGAATCAAAGCAATGATTGCTTCTTTATTATTCACTTTTTTTCTTCTTTTCTTTAACAAATAATGAACTAAGTTTACTTACTTTTTTTTGGCAATATGTACATTTTCCTAATTTATTATACACAGAAGAAGAATAGGTAGAAGAATAAACAAGAAGAAAAAACACAATACAACAACGAATTCTATAAAAATTATTTTATCGGAATGGAACATAGTATAGCTTCTTTATTATATACCAAAAAATTTATCCGAAATTTATTTACACGATTTTTTCTCAATGCAAAACAAAAACAATCAAGAAAAATTATGTATAGAGAAGTTAATGGCTAAATAAAAAAATGTGGCACATTAGACAAAATAATTCAATAATCAATTAATACAAAAAAAATAGCGTTTAAATAAAATGTTTCAATCACAGACATATAAAAACAATCAAAACAAATCTCTTTTTTTTGATAAAAATACAATTGGAAAATTCTGCAATTCTACAGGATGAATCAATTAAGACGAAAAGTTCATAAGGCAACTCCTATTAATTGGTGAGTGATTCGAAAAATATTTCAAGGATTTATTGGGTAAACCTTTTAGAACATTTTAGCAAAATTAAAACTTTGTAGCTCATTTGGAAATTTTCAAAAACGCTAAACGGCTAAGAGTGACTCGGAGACATTTCCAACATTGGTGTTCCTTTTTCATTGCATTCTAGGAAATATGTGAAACATTCCTTAGTATTCCAGAATGAAATGTGTAAACTATATTTTTCCGGGCACGGTGTGTAAACTGGGTTTTTTAGGGAACAGGCGAGTTTTCTAAAGTTTCAAGACTCAAAAGGTTCTAAAAAAATTAAGGTTGCTTCTCAAAGTGCTTACCATATGCCCGGTAGTAGCCAAAGTTTGAAATTTCTACTGTTCCTTTAAAGACCCAGTTTACACACCATGCGTTAAGCAAAATGGAAAGAAATCAATGTTGAGACAATCCTCGAGTCATTCTAAGTCGTTTTAAGTGTACAGCTAGTTGTTGAAAATCGTGTTACTGTCGAAAATGAGCGTTTTTTGACCAACTTCCAGATGAACTACGTGGTTCTAATTTTGTTAAAATGATCTTCAAATCCTTGAAATAGTTGTCGTATCACTCGTCAAATAATGGAAGCTGCCATAAGAGATTTTAGTTTTAGTGACTCACCCGGTATATCGATTATTGTTGGTGAAATTTGATTAGTTTGCTTGTTGGGGCCGAAGAACAACAAAATTCAGTCGAATAAATTTACACAATACACAAGGCCCAACCTTCATCTATCATTATTATTATTAGTATTATTATAAGCATATTATTGTTGTTGAATTTTTATAATAAATAGAGAAACATTCGAAATGATCTTTAGTAGCTCGGAGAGGTAGCTTTTACGGAATGACAGCTGACATTGTGCTACAACAGCTTGGTCGACTGTTTACAAGTTTATTGTTTTTTGTACTTATTGATATATATGTTTTTTTTTTCAATATATATACTGTATTATATCATTTATATATAAATATAACAGGAAGCATTTACCTTGTAATCATGTAACGGAAAGCATATCTTGATTGTTTTGAATAATTAAAATAATAAATAAATGTACCTAAAATAGAATTAGGTTGAAATGATCAAGAATGCTCTCCGATTAAATTAATGAGACTGTATCTCTTACGATAATATAAATATATGTACATAAATACTATACAAACAACAATCTTTGGTTGAACAAATTTAACATCATCGGACATAAGAACGTATAAAAAAACATTAAAATTAAGAATTAAATTAGATTAAATACATAAAAAATAAAACTGAGACTGTACAATGAGATGTTTTTCTTTTAATTGTAATAATTATAATACTATTGCCGTAAATAATCGGCAATTTGAGATCTAAACAAAAAAGACACACAATAAATCCGGCAAATGTTTCAAACTGAAATTACAATACAATTTTATTAAAAATCTAAAAACTATACACAGCAATCCAGTAAATTTCAATTTGAACAATTACGGACCTGCAAGATCAGTCTATTTCCAAATTTAAATCAAAAACAATTATTAATAATAATAGTAATATTGTCCAGTCATTTTAGAAATTCTTAAAGATATTGCTGAGCTACATACAGTTTTCTTTTTTTTATTATTTCAAGAAAATTTAAATATGTACGTGTACGAATTGAAAAAGCTCAATTATTTGTTTAAAATGATTAAAGCGAAATAAATCAAATTTTGATATTATGATGATAATTGCACCGTATGTAACACTTTTTCACCAGACATCAGCCAAATCGTTCTTTAACAAGAAACATAAGCTTCTTCTTACCTTTATATGCAACCTTCATATTTTCAATTAATTGCGTAAATTGGGCATGTCCATCATGTGCTAATATGAATGTATCTCTAGCTTTTGTTAAAAAATCGATAAAATCACCGTAATGCCGTGGTGAGATATGGGTTAAACGTGAATGTGTTGTATTTATATAGGCGGCAACCGCAGCTTCTAATAGTTGACGTAATGGTGGACGATCGTAAGATAATGGTTTAATACCGCCACCAACGCCACCACTAGCACCAGTACAACTACGATTTCGATGTGGTGGATGTGAGTGGTGTTTACCGCCAGTGTCTAGAGTCGATGGTGGTGGCGGCGGCGGCGGCGGTGGAGGAGGAGGCGGTGGTGGTGCTGGTGGCGGTGGATGTGAGCACGACATACCCGGCGCTGTCATACTACAACGTCTTAGAATATCCGATAGAACTGTTGCACATTGTACATTTTTCACTAACAATGGTATCATGTTGGCTAATTCGTTTTTTCCTAATGAGTGACTTAAAGCACAAGCCCAATGGATATCGTTTATTGCTGGATGAGTATCCTGTTGAATTATAAAATTAATTAATTAATTAATTTGAAATATGATAGAAATACCTGATTGTATGCTAAATGTACATTTTTCATAGCCAACATAGCCAATTTATAAGCTCTAGTTGGATAACCTCTATGTTCCATATATCTAGCTATTGTAAATAATTGCGAAGACGTCATTATATGTGAAGCTGCATCCACAACAATCTGATAAGCAGTCTCAAAAGCTAACGCCTCATTTTCACACAATGTCAGGGCATTCAAGGCACAATTTGGAGGGTCCTATCATCAAACAAAACAATAATAATATAGAATTACAGTTCTTAAAAAAAAAAGTGTAAAAATCATGTTTTTTCTTAATTATTGAAAAACAAAAATTGGGAGAACTAAAACTTGCTTATCATTCTACATATTTACTATGATATCATTGCATGGTTAAGTATCATTTGATTCTAGTGCGTAAGATAAGGGCGAATTTTTAAAAACCGTATTTGAAAAAAGTATAAAAATTCGTTTAAAATTTTATGTTAGACCAAGTGAATTTATTATCGTAGAAATAGGAGAAGAATTGAAAAGATCTCTACGTGCAATTTGTACATTTTTAAAGAATTTACATTTAAAATTATTGAAATAAGAAGAGATATGGCAGACCAAAGATGATCAAAGAGGCAACGAGCAAGTGAACGATTCGACGTTAATTACTTACAGTGCTTTGAATATTTAATTCATTTTTGTGACTTAAGTCATTTTTACTTCAACTTTTTTTGAAAGGTGACTTAAGACTTGTGAATTAAATCATTTCTTAATTTTCGATTATTTTCGGTATTTATTTAAATAAGTCAGACTTAAGTCAGTACAAAAGGCTTAAATCATTCATGGATGATTTAAGTACATATCTTTAAAAAGATTTAAACAAAAAAATGTTTCTGATTCAAGTTATTTCAAAATATACGAAGAATAAACAAGATTTCAATCAAAGGAAATTCTCAAGATTGGCTTCAAATTTATATAAATAACGTTTTGAAGAAAATACTCAAGACGTATAGCTAAACAGGTTAAACGACTAAGAATGACTCGAAGACCCTCCCAACATTATTTTTTCCATTGTATTCTCGAAAAAAAAATGGAAGACATTTGCCTCCACTCCACAACAAAATAGAGAAAAACAAAAATAATCAATGTTGGGAGGATCCTTGAGTCATTCTAAGTCGTTTAACGTGCATACTTCGTTTTTAAAAATCGCGCCATCGTCAGAAACGAACGATTTTTGACCAACTTCCAAATGAACTACGAGATTCTAATTTTAGAGTTTCACCCCTGTATGTAAAATGATAAGTAGTAAGTTTTAGTTCTCTTTCAATTTTTGTTTTTTAATAATTGAGAAAAAACATGAGATTTTTATACTTTTTTCCACTACCGTTTAAATAAATAAATAAATGATAAGAACCTTTGTTGCACATTGTAGTGCAAGTGTTCTAGCACAACTGGACAATTCTTCTTGTTGACTAAAACTAAGATTTAATCTCATAATTGTACTGTGCGACATTATTGTTGTAGCAACAGGTCCAGTTGCTTCTGTTGCTGTAAAGAATTGATACCAATTTTGCATAATTGAAATTAAGGCATCAACACCAACTTCAGTTGCACATGTAACTAACCATCGGACCATTTCACGTCGACGCCAATTCAACGACGATAACGTCATCCTCATTACCTGAAAATGAACAATTAATTAATTAATTAAATTAGAGTGCGAATCAAAATTGAAGGACATAGTTGAGATAAAGCACGTTCGTCTCTAGTTACGTCTGATCGGTGGAGTATGTACGATTTTTCTAAGTGAAACATATAAGTATTTAGATTAATTATTAAATTACATTGCATTTCTATACTTATTAATTTTTTACTAATAACTTAACAATTGAGCTACGGTACTCAATGATGAATGATTTTTTTTTAAAATTAACTTATTAACTTAAATTCAATCAAAAGTTTGTGATTATCTTCATGCCACTGAATAGTTTACATGTCCTCCTTTATTGTTTTTTTAATGATTAGCAGCTCTATTTCTCCACCTATTCTTGTGAATTTGTACGTGCCTTTTCTCATCGATGTCCTTTAATTGTTGCTCGAGTTCTAATTATTAAAAAAATAAAAAATAAATAACAATTACTTGTAAGCCCAATTCGAAGGCAACACTCAATAATGTAGGATGTCTCGGTCCATTTTCCGGTGTAGCAAAACGGAATGCATCTTGAGCAAGTTTAAATAAATGCGATGAACTATGGATATGCCTTTGTGATGATTCTAATATTGTTCTTAAACGCATTACTTCACCTTTGGCAGCACTTAACATTGTTGAACTTAATGCACATTGCTGTGTTTCAATATGACCTAATGTAAACCATCTAGGTGAACGACTCATTACTAATGATGGATCATCACTATCTTCATGATCTTCTAATAATGGTAAACGCATTGCACGCAAACCAACCTCATATGCTAAATCTGGATAACAACTTAATAATGATAGAAATAGAAAACGGGCAAATGTATGCATTGGTATACTTTCTGGATGTATACCAATACCTAAACCACTACTAGGACCACCTTCTAATAATATAATTGCCTGTCGACGTAATACAGCAATTAAACTGTTATCTAATTCGATCTCTTGTAATTTTGCTATTAGACGATCCTCTTGTTTGCATGCCTTCTCTTGTGCATACAAACCAACTGGCATTATTCTTTGTTGGCCAAGACCGATTAATGCTACTTCAAATGCTAATGTTAGATATGTTTCAGAACGATCGCGAGATCCTACCACAGGTACGTGATGGTATCGCGGCCGTATATTATTATGTTGTTCCTCCATTCCTACAATATCTACAAATAGAAAGTCGATTAGAAATCAACAATTTATCGTCCCGCTACACCGAGTGATTGATTTAAAACGATAAGTTTTTATGGCAATTCTCATTACTTGGAGAGTGATTTATCAAATATTTCAAGACTTTGAAGGGAGATCCCCAGAGACAGTTTAGTAAAATTAGAACATCGTAGCTTATTTGGAAGTTGATCAAAGAACGCTAGTTTTGAATAAAGTCACAATTTTGAAAAACGAGCTAAAGACACATGACTAATCATGACTCCGAGACCCTCCCAACATTGATTTTTTTCGTTTTTCTCCATTGCATTGTACGAAACAATGTAAAACACCCCCAACTATTTCAGAATGAAATTAAGAAAAACAAAAAAAAAAACGCTGTTGGGAGGATCCTCAAGTTATTCTAAGTCGTTTTGCATATTTGACCCGTTTTTGAGCGTTTTCTGACCAACTTCTAAATGATCTACGGGGTTCTAATTTTGCTAAAATGATCTCCCTCCTATAATAAATCCTTGAAATATTTTCGAATCGCTTGTCAAATAATGGGAGTTACCATAAGAACTTTTCTTCATAAGTGAATTACCCGGTATACAGTACTTTAAAAAAGGATAAGAATCCATGTTTTTTTCTGAATTATTGAGGAACAAAAATAGAAAGAACCAAAACTTGCTTATCATTTTACATATTTACTATGATGATATCATTTTATGGATAAGTATCTCTTGATTACGATTAATAATATGTAAGATAAGGATAAACTTTTAAAAACTGGATTAGAAAAAAGTATGAGAATTTTCAACTTCTTAATTTTCTGCGATTTAGATTGATTTTAAATCGTAAAAAATAACTTAATTTAATACTTAATTTTTCTCCCATCAAGCTTAATTACAGCAAGAAGACAAAGAGGCATACTTTTAATAACACTAATAAGTGTTTCGTTCGTGATAGTACTTCAAAATGTTAAGAACCACTGTTTTACTTCAATAACAATTTTGATTTCTGGTAGTTTTTTGTCTTAGATCTTTCGGGTAAGCATTCCCAAAGATGCTCTACAGGCTTAAGTTAGGACTCAGTGCAAGCCATCAATCACATACCAAAAGCATTAAACCTTAGTAGTTTCGGCAGTAAGAATCGAAGCATTATCTTGATGAAAAATAATATTTTTGTCTTAAGGAATTTAATAAAGAGCAAAAGGGTGATTTTTGAGCACATTTTGGTAGTCAGTAGCCTTAAACCTACCAATGCAACTTCCGACTTCAGGGTCGTTGCTGTAAATATGCCAAATTCGAGTGAAACTCCTATTAGTTGACGGGTGATTCGAATAATACTTTTGAGGGGAATCCCTGGAAAACATCCTAGCAAAATTAGAATCTCATATCTCATCTCTTAGTTGGCCAAAAACTATAGTTTCGGACAATGTCGGAATTAAAAAAAATGATAAAAGCACATAAAATGACTTAGAATGCTTCCAGGATCCTCCCAACATTGATTTTTTTTAATTTTCTCCATTTTATTCTGGAACAGGTAGAAATGTTTCGCATGTTTTGTGGAATGCAATGGTGAAAAACGATAAAAATCACCGTTGGAAGGGTTTACCAGTCATTTTTAGTAGTTTTGCGTACTTTGCTTGTTTTTGTTAATTCCGACTTTGTCGAAAACAATCGTTTTTTGACCAACTTCCCAATGAGCTAGGAGGTTCTAATTTTGCTAAAATATTCGGCAGGGACCACCCTAAAAATCTTCAAAGTATTATTCGAATCTGGCATTTTTACAGCAGCAACCCTGTATTTGAATGGCGCCCATATCATAACAGACCCAACTCTCCCGTTTCTTTTTGTCAATATCCCTCCGTATTTTTGCAGAAAATGCAAAGAATGGCTGAATCCATCAGGATCATCCAAAATGAATGTCTCTTTATGACTGAAAACCTTGTGGGTCCATATTTTGGGCTTCTGAACATTTTTTTTTTTAATTTTTTTAATTACACTTAGAGATCTTCCCAATTCTTCTGCTACTTCTATTTGTGATAATTGATAATCCAGCTTCGCTCAAATCCAAAATTCACTGTTGAACAATTTTATTGAGACGCTTTTCACGCCTCATGATAAATTCTTTGAATATTTCCAATCCCCTCTTGTTTTCAGTGACGTATCATTCAAAACGATTATTGTGTTTAAAAAAATCCAAACATTATAATAAATTCACTTGATCCAACCCTAAACATAAAATTGGAAACGAATTTTTGTACTTTTTTCTAATACTATTCTAAAAATCCACCCCTCCTATCTCACGTAACAATAATTAGAATCAAATAACTTATCATTGAAATGATATCAAAATAAATATGTAAAATGATAAGCAAGTTTTGGTTCTGTCAATTTAAGTTTTTCAATAATTAACAAAAAAAAAACAAATTTTTATACTTTTTTCCAGTATTGTCAATATTTTACCTAAATAACTGGGAGTTCGCGGCCTTTGATCTTCCGGTATTATTGAAGCATCACAAAGTGTATCAAATAAACAACCAATTGGATCTAATGGATGACCAACCCAACATTCTGTATTTGCTGGTGCATTAAATGATGTTGTTGAATATGAATTATTACATTGGCCTGTACAACGTGACGTACATGGTGTTGTTTTACAACTAGTTTGACAATTCTTATTATTACTATTATTATTATTAATATTATTTTTATTACTAGTACTAGTACTAGCTTGTTGACTTTCATGCCATTTTCGTTGTGCTAATAATTGTTGTTGTTTCATTGTACGTACAACAGATACAGCTAATCTTAATGCTGCTTCCATATGGCCGTGTGAACGTAATGAATCAACCCGTGCTGCACACAATGGAATCGATTCTATAAAATTATCACAATTAATTACAATTATAAAAATTAAAAAAAAAAAACAATTACCGTGCCACAAGGGTTGGCCTTGTGAATTAAAACTACCCAAACTTGTGGTATCTGGTACATGAGAACAGTACGTATCGCTTGATAGAATATTCTTCAAATGCATATTATCCCATGACATACTAACAGCATCTAAAGCCCTATAGATTTATTTAATAAAATTAATAAAATTTATCAAATATAGTAAAACCTCTCTTCACGAACACCTTTCAGTTTTCCCTGCAGATGTCCGAATAAGAATGGTTTTGCTGTAAAATAAAATTACCTATGAAATATTGTTCTTGGTAACAATGGTGTATTTGACTTAGAATGATTCCCTGATAATCGTAAACGTTTACTATTCCTTGGACTATATGAACTATCATCATTATCATCATCATCATCATCATCATCGTCATCATCATCTGAACTGTCTGTTGATTCATAAACTGCACGATTTCTATCACGTTCCCGTTCCCTATCCCGATCCCGTCGATCTCGACGGTCACGTTCACGATCCAAATAACGATCTCTATCACTACGATCATGATAATATCTGTCTCTATCTCTATTTAAATACTGAAAATTTTTTTAATTTAAATTAAAGTTTTATAATTGATTATTATACAACTAACCGAATCTCTATGTGATGATGAATGATTATCTTGTTGTAATCGATAATCAGGATCTTCTGGTGGACAAACATCGATTAATGTCCATTTTTCCAATAATAATTTCCATTGTTGTTTCTCATGTTGTGTACAATTTGGATTTAATACAATACAAACCCATAGGGAACCTAACTGATCCCATAATTGTCTACATTTATCAGTCATTGGAGCACCTTGATTACGCCACATTTGTAATCTAGGATCAGATAGGAACTGTTCGGTGATTAATGTTAACATTCTAGCACCATTTGAATCTTGCGCCCTCAACATCTCTCTCACCTATACACAACAAATCAAAACAATTATAACCAAGAATGTATCAAGCTACGATGTACGTTCACATATCGTACAATACAAACTCGATACTATACCTTTGAGAATAATGAATTCAATTGTTTGTTGGCATTATAATAGCCGCCTTGAGATAAGTACGATTTGACTTGTTCGCAAACTTGTTCTTCATCTAAATGCCATGAATGTTCATCGTCGGCTGATGCACCGGCTGTTGGATCCGGTGCACCCGGTATTTGATTGATTTCAGAACGTTGTTGTAGGATTTCATCGGCTAATTTCTGTGCTGTTGGTAATACTTCTGTATGATGTTCGGATATCAGGTACTGTACAAATTTTTGTAATTGTTGTCGGTCCATTTGTAATAATGTTTCTACAAAAAAAAAAATCACAAAAGGTTGAATTAATAAGAAAAACAACACGTATCAATTAGAAAAATAAATATATTTCAAAACAACAATTTGAACAATTTACGAATTAATGCCGGACTTTATTTAACATGCATTAATTCCAGTTTTGTGCCGCTTGTCGATGTTGTTTTACAATTCTTCTTCGGCGATTTACCATTCTTCTTTCTAGCGTAATACTTTTTAAATCGTTTTGTATTATTTTTATAACCACCATTTGATTTCCTCTTAGATCCTTGTTTCTTTCGTGATGTACTACTGTTACCACTATTACGACTATCCTGTGAATCATCATACCAATCATCTTCATCATCACGATTGTAATTATTCGATTTTTGTGTTGATTCATTTTGAAGTTGATTTAATTGTTGTCGATATTTTGTTGTGATTCTCAAGAAAAAATCACCAAATTTCTCATAATTGGCTTTTGTAACATGTTGAATCTTCATAAAATCATCTTTTGTATCCGGTAAAATATCAGACATACTTTTTATTGCCGACAAATTCATTATTGATGATAATGTAACATTTCTTTCTAATGCTAATCGTCTGCATTCCTCTAATAATTCTTCATGACATTGCACTTTAAGGCTATTTATTTTAAACGAACTAACTGTTTTGATAGCCGTTGTCTTCGATGATGTTGTTGATGACGATGATGATGATGTTGTTGGAACAGATTCCGGTAGGCTTGTATTTGGAGGTTTTGTTGTTTTAACAACCGGTACTTTGGTGCCAGTCGGTAGTGCTAGCGTAATTTTCATATCGGGCTGATTTAAATTCCGAAATTTAGCACCAGGTTTAATATAAACAACAGGAAATTCACCAGTAAATGTACAAAAATCAACTAAAATATTCTTTAAAACTAAATCGATAAGGATTCGTTGTAAATCAGTGCGATTTAAATCATTACCACAACCATAAAATTTATGTTTATCGTGACCTTTATCGAGTATCTTTTTCAATTTTGAACCTTTATAAACTTCAACAATATGTAACATTGTAATATTTTCATGATTAGCCAAATCATTGACTAATTGTCCTAAATTGCGTGCGTGATTTGTTACATCAATAAAATTATATTTTTCTACATTTTCACAATTATCGCATATTGTCTGTTTATTTTGCATACAAATACGTCGATCGAATTTTTCACCTAAATGTAATAATTGTAAATAACGACGACAATCGATTGTATTCTCACAATATGATACCATTTGATGTAGATTCTCTAAATGTCCATCTATTGTCGTTTTATTAACATTACGATCAGTTCGTAATAAACGTTTTAAACGACCAGCATCACCATATGAATAGAACAAATACGAATAGGAGACTTCACCATCACGTCCAGCACGTCCAGATTCTTGATAGAATGCTTCAACTGATTTTGGTATTGAATTATGTATAACAAAACGTACATCAGGCTTATCAATACCCATACCAAATGCTATTGTTGCTACAATTACATGAAATTGATCTTGCATCCATTCACGTTGTACTTTTTCACGTAACTTATCATTCATACCGGCATGATAAGGCTTTGATTTTATACCAAAATTCGATAGATTCTTTGCTAATTTTTCACAATCAGCACGACATAAACAATAAATAATACCAGATTTTTTAAAGAATTTCGTTTTAATTAAATTAGCAATCTCTTCATTTGGATTCTTTGAACGTTTCGGTATTACTTTATATTTGATATTTGGACGATTAAAGCTACGTATAAATGTTTTAACATTTTTCAAATTTAAAACAGTAATTACATCACATTGTACTTGTTTTGTAGCTGTTGCTGTTAAACATATAATTGGTACATTTGGATATTGTCGTCTTAAACATGATAATTGTTTGTAATCAGGACGAAAATCATGACCCCATTGTGATAAACAATGTGCCTCATCAATAACAAATCGTGCTAATTTACCACGTAAATATAATGATTTAATTAATTCATTAACTTTATTCGATGATGAAATTTTCTCTGGTGTTAAATATAATAATTTTATAATTGGTTCACGTATATGTAATTTAGAAAATATGATATCAATATCAGATTTATTTAAATCTGAACATAAATGTGCTGATGGTATATCTAATGCATTCAATTTATCAACTTGATCACTAATTAATGCCCTTAATGGTGATATAACAATTGTAACACCAGGCATTAGAAGTGCTGGTAATTGATAACATAAACTTTTCCCACCACCAGTTGGCATCAATACAAAACAATCATGTTGTGTTAAACTAGCATTAATAATTTCTTTTTGATGTGGTCGAAATTCACGTAAACCGAATTTCTGATGTAACACTTCGTACATTGTTTCTGTATGTGGATAGAATTTACGGAATTCTTGTGAATCATCTTGACGATTTGTGAATTTTGGTGAATGTTGTTCAACATTTGTTGTTGTTTCATTAATTTGAAAATCTTCATTCCAATCTATATCAGTTATATCGAATTCATCATTGAATTGATTGTCTTTCGATGTACTCGGTTGATTATTATCGAATGTATTTGCCAACATATTCATCTCAAATTCAACATCATCCATATAATCGGCATCATTAAACGAATTCTCTAAATTTATAACATTAGAACTATCATCATTTCGATTAGTATCGATAATTGTTTGATTCGGTGAAATAATTTCAATACTATTATTTAAACTATCAGTACGATCTTCTAAAATTGAAGATTGCTTCTTAAAAACGAATTTTTTCGGTGTTATCTTTGTTTTCGGTAGAGTTGGTGGTGGTATTTCGAAATCATCCAAACTATTTACTGTCGGTAATTTCGAATTCTCATCAATCTTAATAATTTGTTTTGGAACTAGTTTAAAATTTAAAAGAGTCTGCGATGAAGTTGGTTGTTTTTTTAATTCCAATTTTGATTTTTTCTTGGTTTCATGCAACTTTTCTAATTTTTTTACATCCGGTTTTTTTATTTGTTCAACTACAGTCTTATTCACCAGTTTATTAGTTTCTAAAACTGATTTTCTATCATTTAAATTATTTAAATCTAATTGAGATGCTTTATTGTTAATATTATCAATTGGTGACATAACCTCAATTTTTTTAACACTATCATCAACAGACTTTGTTTTAGCTAAAACTTCCTTAAAGTTGAATCGTTTAGTTTTCGTTAAATTCTTATTTTGGAAACTATAAAGAAAATCATCATCTCCATTCAAATTATTCTCCATTTTGTCGAAATTCCATCAATCAATACTTTTCAACTACCATAACATTTATTGATTAACACAATATTAAAGACAATTTCTATAAATTTCCATACACAATAATATCTTAAAATATACAATAATAATTAAATAAAACTCTAATTATTTATAATTGAAGTCAACGGTCTGAACTTAACCTCAACGGTGTCAATAACGACGCACGCATCCATCGAAGTGGTTACAGTAACGTAACGGATGTGTTTAAAATTACATACAGTTGCACGGTTGCAAACCGGTTCGCCTTGATAAAGTACAGATTTTTTTAATTCCAAAAAAAATCCTTATATATGGTTTAATTATTATCGTAATATTTCTTAAGGCTGAAAATAGCAATTTGAATGAGTCATAAATTTATATATCCACAATAATAATAGGCGATTAAGTTTTTTACTAGTGGCAATACTGGACTTGTTTTTTTATATTGATATTGGCAACCATTTCAAAATGTGTTGACTCGAAATATACCCAACGTCCCAGTAGGATTTGAATTTTTTTTCTCATTATTATTTCAAATTTAATTTTATTATAAAATAATACAATGATGTGTGTGTATTTAAGTGAAATAATTGTTTGCTAATGTGTTATGTTTGTGTAAAGGGTTTATTTACGTTTATTCAATGAAATATACAACTTTAATTTCAATTTAAAGGGGATATTCGTAAGTTTTTGTTTGTATGTATGTGTGTATTATACACACTTTACCCTTCGAAAGATATCATATAGAATCAGTCGAGTGAGTGGAGTCGATCAATACGGGCCCCTCATTGCGACCTGTTTATATATCTATGTCTATACTTCTATAGCATATACAGTGTAATATTACAATTTTATAGCAAAAGTTTATGGTTTTTTCTTCTTTACTTCTCTCACTAACTTGTTGTTCTTGTATGTCTTCTCTTCTTTCTTTTGTACAATAAACTATTTACTCTATGTCTATTCAGTTGGTGTTCAAACTTTTAGTTTTCAGTAGCGCAAAAAACCTCTGTAATACGAAATCGTTACAGCGCTTGGGCGGAAACTTGGATTCGGTTCAGCTTTGAAGAAAACGAAGAAGAAGAAGCAGCAATGATGAGAGAAAAAAGGTGTGGTTGTCTTGTTTATTTATCGTTTGTAGATGAGGTGAATGTGCTAATTATTTAATCATCAATTCCCAAAATTTTCCTTAATGTTTTGGTTGATTTATCGTGTAATTTTATTGCATTAAATGCAAGTTTTCTCATCTTCTACCTCTAACATTTCGTCCTTTAATCAGAGCCAAGATTGTTGAACAATTCTTGTTATCAAATCGAATAATATCTTGATTTGATTTGATGGGAGGGTTTTGTAGATAGCACCAAAAAGCGACCGGAATATTGTATTCAATCATTTTATTCAAGGCTTCATCATCATCATCATCATCAACAAATATAGTCAGTTTTTGGTGTTTTATAACGAAATTCAGTTGTATTACAGTTCAACTTTTGAAACAAGTTTGGGATAAGTTTAATATTGACAATGTATAGGCTCTATAGGGAATAAAAGGACAGATTCTAGGATATAATCAAGTTTTACAAGTACGAGAGGAAAGAAAGAACAGATTGAGATGTTAGGCTTACCTGAAATAGGAACTCGCAGTCGGACACTTTCAGCATTTCTAATTCGATAAAGGGAAAGAGCGACAACATGTTGACACCAGAAGATATCCTTTGTATCACAACTGCAAGTCACTGATGTTATTTTACATCTTTAAAAGAAAAAACATTGATTTAGTTTACACATAAAATTTTGAAAGCAAAAACAGGGCCGGATTTACGGGTCTTTTAATGGTAAAAGGTATCCCTTTTCGGACCTTCTACCTACTTGTGCGGGCAGTAAATAAAATTCTCTACAAACTAAATAAAATTTAGTTGCAAAATAATTACTTTTAATAGGTGAAAATGATGGAAAATTTTCCCGATTCGTCCAAAAAAAAAATAATTCAAAAAATATCGTCGAATTTCCTCATGGCTAAGTTTTGAAACAAGGCATTTCACCTTAAAAATTGTGCGAAAAACATTGGAATGAAATTTTGGACGCTTTCATTGATTTTCCGGAAAATGTCTTGGAGATTTCGAAAGCGCTTCCAATCTTCTATTTACTGCCTGGCAATTATTGTCAAATAAAAATACTGGCTAAGTTATAGCCAATTAGAGGGCAAAATATACAAAAAACATGCTCCAAGATTTTCCAATGTTATTCAAAATTTCGCCAAAATTTTCCAAAACTGAAAGCAGCCTCGAACGTACCGAAAAATTGTCGTTTTAACGCTGCTTCACGCATTTCAATAACTCTGAAAACAAGCGAGATATCTATGATTCACCCCTTGATGCACATTTTTTTTTATTGGCAAAATGACCATTTATTATTATTATTAAAATGAAAATTTGAACCTATTTTTGCTCAAAAATAATAAAAGTGTATGTCTTTCAAAAAAAGTTGGTGTTACAAGTGCATACAGGGATAAACATCTAAATGTATACGATTCGAAAAATATTTCAAGGACTTACAGGAGAGTATCTAGAGATCATTTTAGCAGAAATTAGAACCTCGTAGCTTATTTGGAAGTTGGTCAAAAATCGCTCGCTTCTGATGATGTCGCACTTTTCAAAAACGAGCTAAATACACAAAACGACTCGAACACCCTGCCAATATTATTTTCTTTCGTTTTCCTAAATTGCATCCTAGAAAAAATGGGAGACATTCGTCCCCGCTCTAGAATAAAATAGAGAAAAACAAAAAGAGATGAATATTGGGAGGATCCCAGAGTCTTTTTTAGTCGTTTAACTCTTTTTGAAAATCGCGACATCGTCAGAAACGAGCAATTTTTCACCAACATCTAAATGAGCTACGAGGTTCTAATTTTGCTAAAATGATCTCTAGACATCCTCCTATAAATCCTTGAAATATTTTTCGAATCGCTTGCCAACTAATAAGAGTTTCACACGAATCGTATACGTTTACATTTTCATCTCTGTATATCGGAACGCCGATCGAATTAGCTCGAACGAATGTATTTTGGACCGTTTAGCGCGCTCGAGATAACTCCAGCAAGTGCGTTAAGAGGTTGAAGATTGATGTTTTTTGGACCACGAATCAAAAAAAAAATTCCATGGGGAGCCCTTAAGGCTATACGGGAACCGAAAATATCAATTCCAACTGACATATCGCATCAAGTTGGAAGAAACACGATATACTATCAAGATCGAATTTCCCAAAATTTTCAATGTTTTTCCATTGGTAATGGCATTTTCGAGAAGTTAAAAGAACGCTCTACAAACTAGTTGAAAAATAAAAGCAAAATAATTATTCTTAAGAGGTGATTATAGCCACTCAATACCTCCAAAATGTTGGAAATTTTTTTTCCCAATTTTCCGAAATTGGGAAAATCGGGCTCCATATGCCCTCCGCACATAAATAAGCTTTCATAAAAAATTTCTTTCAATTTTTTATCTTTAAAATTGTGGAAGCTGTTTTGTATCTAAAATTTTGACGTTTTTCAAAATTTTCCGGAAAAATAACAGACCGATCGGAAAATTTCTTGAATATTTGGAAAGCACTTTAAATTTGCTACGTATTGCCTAACTGAAAATGGACAATAAATTATATTTTGGCTAAGTTTCAATCACTTTTAAGTAAAAATTAACAAAAAAAAACATGTTTACAATTTTCCTCATTAATCAGAATTTCGTCAAAATTTTCCAAAACGAAAATGACCGTCGGAAGCACCGTGAAATGGCCAGTCCAACACTGGTTTACGAATTTTGATGTCTCACAAGACAAACGAGATTTCGATGATTAAAGATTGATAATATTTTCGGTTCGGTTCCAGTATAGCCTTACCCCGGCTCCACACTCTGGCCCGGACAAGTTCGTGAACATTGGCTGATATTGGAATAGTTATTTTTTAAAGCATCGAGGCAATGGAGAAACCGTGGACGGCAGATCGATTTACGCCGACCACACATTGAACAAACACTGTTTCTGTAAACAAATGGGCCAGAGTGTGGAGCCGGGGTTACTGTATAATCCGGCACTGAGCAAAATAAGAGGAGAGAAAAAGTTAAATATCTGTGAATACTATGAAAGAAAGACTGCTTTATGGCCTGTAAATTTACAACAAATTGACAAAAGTCATTTTTTATAATACAAGAAGACATCAAAGAATCCATTTTCACTGTAGTTTTTATACAATATATGCAACTTTCTTTATTGTTAACATCACATATATTATCGTATGAAGAAAAAAAAGGGGGAAAAATGTTGATAATAATAATAATATTACCTATCAAAACTGACGGAAACTTTGAATTTCTGTGGTGGTTCTTGGGCTCCACAGGGCAAAGTCGTTGGTAAGGATAGCGATCTTGATTGTGTTACCACACCACTCAAATGGAAACCTGAAATATAACAGAATTATTATTATTAGTTTTTTTTTTTTTTGTTAAAACCTAAGGGTAAATTATCATTTTTTTGTTGTGGCTGTTGTTATTGTTTAAAAATAGGCGTTCCCCATTGTCATCATTCATTCTATAGTCGGTTAGGAATTTTTCTAATCTACAACTAATTTTGGCATGACGATTATTCGACGGTGGCAACAAAAAATCCAAAGTGATCATTAAATAAACCTTTAATAGTTGATTGTTGAATAAGAAACGATAGAAAAGTATTGAAGATCGTGAGAAAGCTCCACGAATTCCTCCCCTATTCACTCATAAATACACAGTATGAAATATGAAGACTTAAAGAATCGCCCTACAGTATTGGGGTGGTTTACTGTTTATTCTCTATAGTTTCATTAATATCTACCGTTTTGTGTACGATAGGTTAATACAAAAAAAAAAACTGTTTTCCATCTTGTGTGTGTGTGTGGGTGTAAAAGGGGAGCAAATCATGCAGATTATTCTGTAATTTGTTTTAAATTGACCCTAGTTTTGTAGCAACTGTCAAGGCGGCGACGACAGTGTCACGCGCGTTTCCTTTCCTAACATCAACACAGAATAGAGAGAGGGTGGTTGTTATAATGGTAGTAGTGGTGGTGACATTGAACGATTTTCCACCCTTTCCCCATCTACACTACTGTCATCGAATCAAGTTAATTATGTTATTATAACACGTATACTATTCAATGTTTGACATACTGACCTTTTCGGTGGTGTAAATTGAATAAATTTGATCCATAAAAGATTTTTTTTTTTTGTTTAGGTACCTATGTGTACGATTTATGGTTTTTAATAATTGCGAAAAAAAGAGTAATCAAAACCACCTATATACAGATGTATAAAGAAAAATGTGTAAAATATTTTGTATTTTCGCTTTCCCCGACTTGAACTATTAATCACAACGACAATTTAATGTACGATATTTTACCTGAAACGTGCGAAACAAGCAAGCAATATTTTATTTATAATTTGCATGTCGCTTACAAATCATTTCTAGGTAGAAACACAATTCTGTATTGGGGGTTTCACATTTTTCGACAGAATAATTATTGACTACAATAATATTTGTGAGACTTATGGCATATATATATACGATTAAATTGTTAAACTTCTAATTGCAACGTTGCTGAGATAGAGCTAGTCATCGTCTTAATTTGGATTAGAAAATAAGCAATTTTATCCTATATTATTATTAATATAATAGAATTGTTTATAAATGTGTCTTGTTATGGTATAAAAACGTAAGTAAAGAAATTAAATACAAGTCTCTTCTGATTTATCTGTTTGTCTATTTCAAGACTGTCCAAGATCTCTATTATAATTAACAAACGTCATTATTTTTAATAATTTTTATCCACATAAAAGAATCAACTATGGGAAATGAAGTGGTTTAATTGAAACTAAATATCTTAAAAAGTTATATACCGATATGTATCCTTCAATGTATCTTTGAAAGGCAAGGTTGTAAAGTGTAAAATATGGCACACAACCGCATTAACAATCTAACAAAAACAATGTCATACTTATAGCCTTTAAAACTTGAATTTTGTCACAATCCATCCATTTACACGAAATCCATTCTACGTTTAGCGCAAATAAATATAATGTACACTAAGGTGCAGGAAAAAGGTTACAACAGTTATGAGGCAGTGTAAGTCAGGCTAATGAGGGAGATATTCATAATGTCTAACAAGTGGTAATAAGGGTGTCATTTCGTTTACTTTCAGAACTTTACATTGTCCACCATATTTCCTTCAAGATGGAGAAAGCTTGGTTTACACAACTAAAAGAACCGATATTTCTCGTTAAAGAGTCGTCACCTTTTTCATGCACCTAATTGTACACTCACGAGCACATAAAAGAGACCACTTAGTAAATTATAACTTTCTCTAAAAAGGGTGGTTCTACAAATTTGCTATGGCGGAAACTGGCTATAACATTCTCTACATCTCCACCTTCTTCCACTGACGAGAGAAAGAGCCTAACTTATACGAACCGAAAAATATGATATTCCTCGCTCAAGAGTCGGTCTCTTTTATTTGCTTGTGAGTGTACATAGGAGATATTGGTAGAAATTTGCGCTAAAACCGTGCTACCTAAAAAAACATCTACCTAAATGGATGAATTTTGTCATATTTTAACTATGGCAATACATACAGAACTGGCAACGTTGATAAACTATAGGTACTTTTCCATATGTTTCTAGTTAAAATTGCTAATAGACAAAGATTGTTTTTAGAAATTATCAACAGCGCTAAAAAAAATATCGGTTTATTACTCGAATTTCAACAGTTTTTTTTCAGTGGGTGTAAGTCAGACTATTTCTCCTGGGAGGGAGTAGGTTCTGTATTTTTGTATGTATTTATCTAGAATTGCGTCTCTGTATATGCTTAAATCCCATAAAAGTCAATCTGACTAAATTAAATTAGTTTTAATGTACAATATTGGAACAAGCTGACAGAACGATATCATTTTTCTACTAGTACCTACATTTGTAAAATGATTATGTACCAAAATGACTTTTATTTTAAAAAAGTATTGTATTCGTTCCATTAGATAAAGTGGTTTGTTCAAATTGTTACCGTATACTTACTCAAATATTATTGTGTTATATCTACTCTTACAATTGTAATTTCCCATTTCAATATTGAAATACGAATTCTTCATAACTTGAAATATGACGAATTGTTATCGTTTGACAAGATAAACACAATAATATTGAATTATACAGGGTGTGGTTCACCATCATGGTCTATTAGAATTTCTAATTGATAAAATTGGACAAAATTTTGGTTTATAGTCAATTTTCAGAGTTAGAACAACCCTTGTTCTAGAGGGTAGCATATTTTCTCACTTTTAAATTAAACGGTAATGCTTGTATATTTTCATCAACTATGTTGGATAATTATGGTGTTGAAATCGCAATAAATAACTGGATAACTCCGTTGAGAGGTTAGTGGAGATCGAGTATGATTGGTGAGCGCTAACAAATAAGATAGTCAGAGCAATGACGTCATCTGCACGCAAATGCGGGCAAATCCCGCTACTAATTCATCACCTCAGTTACGAAGCTGCTTTGAATCATCTTGTATACATTCTCATACACAATTTGATCATGATGATAACAATAAGAAATTCGAAATATTCCAAACATGACTTTTATTACATTGCTCTTCACAGTCTTCACTATAATATAATTCTTCTCTAACAGTATAATTTCTAAAGTTTTTCTCTGGAAATCAAGGAAGACTATACATAATGTGCAATAGATATGAGTAATAACAAGAGTATGTGATAATATTTTAAGATTGTTTTTTTTATTGTTATTATTGTTGTTGTTGTTATTATTTTCGTATGTTGAGGTCAAGAGATCATGAGAAACGAAAGGGTGTTGTCATTCACATACATCAAGGCCGTCTACTGCTACATGGAGATGACGGACAAACCAAATCAGGACATGCCTTTATTCCTGCTGCTGCTGCTGACCGAGAGAACCTCCAATGCGGAATGCGGTCCGAAATCAACGGATCCACCCATTGTTGTACACATAAATAATCTATTTTTAGACAACAACGGATCTATAGATAAAAATTATCGAAAATTTTTCAATATAAATAAAAACAGTATTGGCGACTAGAAGTAGGAACATAATTATTAAGACTATATAGACGAAATATTTTGAGACAAATGCGCAGTGGACTGTTAATCTGCATGCAAGTCTAGTAAAGTTACAAATCAATGCCATTCTAGCTTAAGTCGCCCATATACCTACACAACGATAAGTCGATACGATAAAACTGTACAGCTCTTACCTTTCGATTTATGTGGGGCGTGCGTTACAGGTCAATTTGAATCTACTCTTTAGACACAATGAGCCATGAATTTGTAGACGAATTTATTCAAAATTACGAGTAGGAAGTTTGGCAGATTAGAAGTAAAAAATTCATAACAAAATGAACAGAGAAACTGCATATGCACGGTTAACTGAAAAATTAAAATAACTAATTTTCGAAGATCGAAAGGAAAGAACTGTACAGATCTATCGTATCGATTTATCGTTGTGTGTATAGCAAAGGGGTAATCAGAGCAAATCCGAAAAATCGAAAGGAAAGAACTGTACAGATTTATCGTCGTGTATAAGAAGGTTTACGAATCGGAACGATTTGGTATTGTCGAATATACAGAGGTCGGAAAATTGAAACGTTGCACAATGTATCTATCTCATTCTACTGATTAGTTTAACCTTTTGATGGTCTAATTAATGGTGTTAAATTAGTGTTAGATAAAGGAATGACACTTCTCACATTAACACATAAGAAGGAATGCCTCAGGTATATTTGTATTGAAAGATCAAATTGGAAATTTCATCCATATATCACTACTTTTTCGTTGAGTCTCAAGTAAATTGTAAAGAATACGAACGTTTAATTAATGAGAAATTTAAACTTTTTTCCTGCCTTATTTTACAAACAATAGGAGAATGAAACACTTATTTATGTTTCTAGTTTCAACTGCCAATACAGTATATATTTTTAGATATAATAACGGTATTTCAACACGACTGTGGGCAGTTGTCGATTTCCGGTAATTTCAAACAATTCGTACTCTTTCTATAGAAAAAAATCCAACTATTGTCAATTCGATTTGAATCAATCTATAGATAGACGTACTATAATAATAATAGTAATAACTAATAATAATAATAATAATAAAGATGGTGGGAGTGCAGGTATAAACAAATTCAACCTTGAGATTCCGTGTCGACATGGGGGCGACACGGGGAAGTGGGGTAGGGTGACCTAGACCCAGACAGCAGACCGACCGGCTGCCGTACGAGGCCGCCACAGTCGCGACGCGAATTAAAGGGGAAGTGTTCTATTCTATTCCATACTATTCGGTACATTGTTCGTTTCGGTAATCGTTAGAGAGCGGAACATAAAAAACATACAGTATACGCTCTCTGTACGATTACTCTCATTAATTATAAGAAAAATAAAGATAGAGAATATGCCATTACTGATTATAGATTGATTATTATTAAACGAAGCCTTTCTTGGTGGGGTATTATTGCGTTGTTGCTTTTTATGAACTTAATCGATGGATTTGTGTACAGGTACGGGAAATGTTAAGCTTGACGACAACGTAATCAATTCCAAAATTATTATTTACAATCAATACAAACTACAGACACCATAGACGAGTGTCAAAGGGAGATAAGAGAGAACAGACGTACACACACGTAAAAACTGTGACATCACACAAGCCCTTATTAATACACACTACTGGATGTTCCATAAGTAAGGTACATAGGGGAGCATATAAAAGAGAACGACTCTTGATTGAGGTTCGTGTAAGTCAGGTTGTTTCTCTCGTGAGGAGGTAAGAAGGTGGGTAGATAGGAGGTATTAGAACAAGTGTCCATCCCCAACCCCAAAAGTCTGTTTTACACAGCCCCAAAAAGTGGTCACCTTAATATGCTCCTCATTGTACTAAGGGGTAGAAAGGGATACAATTATAAGACGAAAAGACCCATACAATTTTCTTCATCTGACACACAGTTAATTAGTTAGCAGCTGGATTTGCACGCATTTGTGTGCTGCTGACGTCACTGCTCTGAACTATTAATATAAGCGCTTTCCAGTAGCGCTCCATCTTTATCGACCTCTCAATGGAATTATACGTTAATTTGTTGCGACTGAAACACTACAATCACTCAACGTACTTGATGAACTGAGTGAGCAACGTCAAAAACAATAAACAAGCGGTCTACTGTAGTTGATATTTACCCTCCCTCCCTCTTGCTACATTTTCATAAGCGTAGCGAGTAGGTGGGTTGAAGTACTTGGTGAAATACAAATAAACAAATTACGATTATAGTCTCGTATGTCTATGATGTGCGCTGACGATAACTAGGCGACAATATGAAATAAATTCCCGATCCCGCTGATAATTATGGCTATAGCGATATTGATGGTGGGACGTAGAAAGCAGACCAGTTAGCAGGCTGGCGCTACAGTTGTTCAAAGTAAAGGCGCACCTCATTGGCTACTTAATTTAATTAATTACTATTAGGTAATAAAATGATATAGGACTTTTAGTCTTAGAATCTCATCAACTATCTACCACTAAAAGAATAAGCATTTACTTACGGGACAGCCGGTATATTGTCTCAGTATCCGCACCGTTGTTATATAATTTGTCAATAAAAAATACAAAACTTAACAAGATTAAATTCTCTGGGAATACATACTGGTTGTATAAGTGGATTTCCACAGAAAAATTTGATTTGTACACGGTTTCTCTACTCTCTCTGTCTCTCAATTAGTTGTTCTAACAATAAGAAAACAGTGGATGTTGAATTAATTTTTTTTTTGGATAAAGTTAATTATTAAAAGAAAATTAAAGATAGAAGAGCGTTGTTTGAGAGGGGGAGACGAAAGATTTTTCATCAAAACAGCTAACTTTATTGAAATTAAAAGAATAACGAAAAATCTAAAGAAAATTAATAATCACTTAACGGATAGATGTGTAAATCTCCTTACTACCAGGAAGATAAACATTGCTAGATTACCAATTCACAACAATAGATGAATCATGCTTTACAGTTGAAAAGATTAGTAATTTTCGTGTTTTATATATGGTAATTGTGACAGAATTTAGAATAGTAAAAATTTAATTAGAATGTCCCTTGGTTTTGGAACATCATCGTCATCATCATCATCATTATCATCATCAAAAACAGCAAATGCAAATAGTCAACGGTAACAAAGTGACAAAAACCACACAAGCTATTAAGTGATTAAAGGGGATGTTGTGTAATTAAATGATGGTAACATGGATAGCACGCGATAGGTTTGTTGCCGATGAGCAGTGCTGCTTTAATACGATGATCGCGAACCGGGCCGCCGCCATACACACAACACACGCCCTTCTTCTCTTGCTTAAATTCCAGGACCGGATTAACAACAACAATAATAATAATAATAACAAATCTAATAATAAAACTTTGATAAAAGAGAAACTACACGCGCATCAAATTAATCATAATTAAAAGTAATTACAATTAGAAAAATTAACATTAAGTAGAAATTTATACACATATACAGGCGTTTTCATGTAAATATGGTTAATAACAATTCTCTCATTATAACTCATATTTATTTATAGAATGAAATATTTTTTATAAAAACTTGAAGGGGAACATTTAGACTATCTACAGGAGGTGAAATGCCCTTCTACGATTTTTGGAAATAGGAGAAAATTGAGATTAAATAAATAAAATGCTACTTTTAAAAATTTAAAGTCAACTAAACACAAAAATTATTTCCTTTTTGGAAAAACAATTTCTTTTTGCAGAAAAAAATTATAAAAGTTCAACGTACAATAAAAAAGGGAATACCCACAATCGTTTATCAAGTGCAATAAATATTTGTCCATAGTTAAGTGTATCAAATTGAAGAGTGTGTAAATTTATTACCACTAATCCTTCGCCCACATAACAGCATTTATCGAAGTTTTACGATGTGATATAATTTTTCAAAAGAAACATATTAGTTTTATATTTAGTTGACTTTGAATTTTTAAAAGTAGAAATTTTTATTCAATATTGCCTAATGAGCCATATTTGTATGAAAAGCCCTGTATACCTATGTACAATCGAGTACACATAAAAGAGACCGACTCTTGAACGAGGAATATCACGTTTTTCGGTTAGTGTAAGTCAGGCTGTTTCTCTCGTTAGGTTAAGAAGATGGGCCAGGTTGGAGGTGTTAGAATGAGCTTTAAGGTTTCACCATACAAAAGTAGAAAGTATTTTTCTATTCAGGTAAATACCCAAAATGGCATCAGTAACCGCACCCTCATCTTCTGATTGAATATCTTTTTTTCCAAATCCTAACCTTAGAAAGTTCTGTTATTGTTAGGACCGCCATTAAAAGCCGGTCTCACACAACTGCACAAACAGTGGTCTCCTTTATGTGCACCCGAGTGTACATATGTAGTTTATTATAATAAAAGTTGAATAATAATCCACTAGATAATTATATCAATACAATCAAAACAATTTAATAATTAGCTATAAAGGAATATTAATCATTCCGTATATATTTTTTCTACATAATCATGGAAAAATTAAAAAGTAGATTGTGTTAATTTGCGACACGAATGAACAAATTAATGAACAGAAAAAAAGGAGAACGTGGCAAGGTCTACAAGTATAGTTTATCAATAATGTTAATTATTTATAGAAGAACCGTAATGTACATTGTTTGTTTTAATGAGACATGTTCAATATAAATATTTCTACTATTATACTAATTGTAAATAAGAAAGTATAGTCTTTCATCATATCTAGTGCATTGACTTGAATAGTAAGTCTTTAAATATTTTGTATACTGTTTTGCGTTATTTCTATCGTAAATAGAATGTTGTAAGTGTAACCCCGGTTCAACACTGTCCCGGACAAGATACCGTGGTCGGCAGATCGTCTATAAACAAATGGGCCAGAGTGTGGAGCCGGGGTAATAAATAAAAACATCAGTAATGTCATAAATATTTAGAAGTGAAACTAAGAATCGTATGGCTGTGATTAGAGTAAAAAATGCCTCAGAGCTATAAAATTCTTGATCAGATAAAATCAGGACAGAATTTTTTCGGCTTGTAAGCGATAGAAATTGTATCGATTTAAAACAGATGATGAGGACTAACTTATTAACAGAAATGTAGTCTCTTAAAACATCTTGATTTATTGATTACAGCTCTTGTTTTACTAAAATCGAAGCTATAAGTTAAGAAAAAATACCATAATCATCTAAAAGGGTTATTTTTCAATCAAGAAAAGTACAGACTCTGCTGATAATGACTTTCATACAAAACTACCTAAATGTTATAGTGCTAAGAGTAGTAGGATTAACAGTGGCGGTTTTAGGGATGGAAGGCGCTCTAATTATAATTAAATAATTGCCTATATCAATTCATTTTTATTAACTGATCTAACGTCATTATCATTGTTTGAGGGGAGCCAAAAAACTCTCACTTTTGTAGGTCAATGTCATGGAAATCTGAGACGTGTTATAACTAGTGACCATTAAATAACTGTTGCAATTTTGGCCAATTTTAGCCAATAGTTATTTGTATCACAAGGGCGAAAACTAAGCTTTTGCGAGTCCGAGTATGTGTTGCAGGCGTTAGCCAGTGATAGAAAGTCTTTAGGAATCTTTACTACATATTCAGTTTTTGAATCATCGAAAAAAATTGAGCCATTTTTGAGATTTTAGAAAAGACTGATTTTATAGGATTAACTCCCTTAAATTTGAGAACGAGAACTAGTTGTTGTATATACCACAAATCATTAAAATCGAGTTTTCACCCGTTAGAGAAGCAAAATTTGCTTAACAATTTCAACAAATCTGTGTATCCTATTTTTCGACTAGTACAGTGGATTCCCTTGAGAATTATCATAAAAATAAAAGTCTTCAACGAGTGGCAAAAGAAGAAATATAGATACCGTCCCGACCATATAAAAAAAGACCAAGTTTTGAGCGAGGAATATCACGTGTTTCGATTCGTGTGAATCGGACTTTTTCTTTCTTAAGGATCAAAAGGTGAGTAGGTAGAAGGTATTCGAACAACTTTCCACCATACGAAATTTATAGAAGTACCTGCTTAACACAAAATGGCATTAGTAACCTTCTGATTGAATATCTTTCTTCTCAAATCCTAGCCTGTGAAAAATTTTGTTACAATGCTACCATCACCCCCAAAAGTCGCTTTTATAAAACCCGACAAGAAGTGGTCTCGTTTATCTGCACCCCATAGTATAACTTCGATTTTAGATGACAAAGATTTTTGATGCAACACTAATTTTATTCTTATTTGACGACTTATCCAAACACTGTAAAATTTGACATGTAATACAAATGATTACAATAATATGTATCGTAATGAACCCCATTACAATACAGTTAGTAATAATTACATATTATCTGACAGTTCAAAATGGGAATATTATAAAATTGTAACAATTATCGTTTGTAATTTTAATTTTTTGTTGTAATCATCTAGAAGAATAACGATTTTACATAGGGGTGTTGCCATTACGTGAGACATCCTGTATAAATATGCATTTTCGTCTTTTTTAAATTGTTGGAATTATACACACACACACACGTCATGTAATTAATCCCAACTGACGGCGCCCTAACATATTCAACAAACATCTGTCCAGCTATTATAAATTTCCAAGTGTTAACACTAAGATTGGGACTATGAACCTTCTTTAGAGTGTCGCGCGACTATCGTCAGCGCACCCCATAGGCCATAGACGTATACATATATATACTTGACTCTCGCCTCTCACTATAATCGCAATTATTGCTAGAATAAATAGACATTTGATTCCGTATGTTTCTTCTCTTGTTATTCATATAATCGACCTAAGGGTGGATTTACAGACATTAAGGCGGGCGGAGATGTATACATGGATGAGCCTCAACCAAAATGTGTGTAAACCTACTACTTAGGGCAGGGTCTTGCTAAGGGGAGCTTAAGTAGGGGAGGAAGAACCGCGCCTAAGTTAAATGATTATAGTGTTGCAAGTATGAGGAATAAACACATAATTCTGTAGAGATCGAATTGTAGCTGTAGACCGCTCATATGTATGATAGTTCTAGACAGTGACGTCATTGCTACCGTACGGTATTAATTTGAAAATTAAACTAATCTGTAGGTATATTTATGTAAAAGAATTTAATCATTAAGCCTTTCCTCTCGTTTCTTTTCTCTTCACTATAAATTTTCTTGTAATGTTTTCTACGAAGCAATAACAAATGCAATGTTAGTGAGACGAAATCGTAGAACAATTATAGGGAGAACAACACGAATAGCAAAAGTCTAAGAATGTTCGGTACTAAATTAAATTTTAAACGACTACAAGAGTATTCACCTGGTTTTTAGTAGGTATACTACATATAGCTATAGTTGAAAAGGAAAGCCCATCCTCCGTCTTCGCCTAATTACAATAGCACGCACACAGGAAATTCTGTTTATATTTCATTCGTGTCGCTTAAAACTATTTTATGTATGTGTTTGTTTGTGCGAGCCTCTTTATAACATTAGAACTAGAAACTTCCTATTAAATGTAATATTTCAAAGTGCTGTCACATAATATAACACAGCATTCAGGAATTCTAATCGTTTGATAGAACTAATATGAATCCTATCCTAGGGTGTGTGTATATATGTATGTATACATATATTACTGATTTTTCATTATATACGTCAAAATAATCGATTCCCTTCTACTATCGTGGCTAAGGGTAGATGGTGTCCCAACCAACCAACCAACCAACCAACCATATAGTTTTACAGCAAACGAAATAATTAATACATGAAGAAAACAAAGAACAGGAAATGTTGGAATATTTAATAAATCAAAATGTAGACAATTTGTAAATAAATACATTTACAAAGCTACATTATTGTTTAGTTAATTTCTTTCTAACTTATTACGTATTATCTACAGTGTGTACACACTAACACACACACAAACATATACATACACAATAGGAACCTGTTATCTCTCCCATCTACATTCCACATGTGATAATTTAAATAATTTGAGCATGCGCTATCGAATTTAGGAGGTCGTCCTCTAACGTTAACGTATTGATCCGCTCATAGTGACGTCACAGCTACTTGTGAATGATCCATCGCACAAATTGTCACTAATTCGTACCACACGAGAGCAAAAAAGTTAATTATTCAACGGGGAGAAAAAAATCACAAAGATATCAGCTTAATAAATGAGCAATATATAAACTACTAGCATTTATTTGACTGATCCTTTATTCGATATTATCATGTAAGTAGTTGGAGTAAATTACAGGTTTTAATTGTGACGTCTACTATTCAAGTATGTTCCGCTTCGTTGTTTAATACTATGGTTGTACAGTCGATTTCAAAAAAAAGTGATCAAGTCTCGAGTGAGAAATAATATGTATGAGTAATTGTATATTGTATATTGTGAGGATAAGAAGGTGGGTAAGTACCAACAATTCTACCTCTCTCCTTCTGATAGAATATCAGTCTTCCCGAATCATGACCTGTGAAAATTCTGTTATATTGTGACAGTCGCCTCAAAAGCCTGTTTTACACAGCCCTAAAAAAGTAGCCACTTTCGTGTGAAACTGGTAGCATGTGATGATCATAAAAAGAAACTACTCTTTATAGGGCTGTGTAAAACAGGCTTTTGCAGACGGTCGTGACAATGTAACAGAACTTTCACGGGTCAGACTTTGGGAAGATACTCAATCAGAAGATAAAGGTGAGATTATTGAGTATTTACCTGAATAGACAAATACATACTTTATACTTTGGTATGATAGAAACTCGCTCTAAAGGCCCGTCTACACGTTCAAGCTGTTTGCACAAATCGGATTGCGCAAGCCAGTTGGCATAAGTAAATCGTTGCGTGTGTACCCAGACATGAAGTTTGTGTGAGCCATAAAGTTTGGCTAGTGTAAAAATCTGTCCTGGCAGAAAATCAACTTCTTACCTTCATGAGAATAAGCCTGATTCACACTGTACGTATTGCTTTAGAGATACTCTTTTGAATTTTAGTTAGTGGCCGTTCGAAACAGAATTGGCAGCTAAAATCGAAACCGAAACTTTGGTTGAAATATAAAAACAACAATTATAGTGTGAAGGCGCGTCCACATTATGCCGATCGACATCATTCGGTTTGAGCCGATCTGCAAAACCGAATTAATGTAGACGTCTGGCTTTATGAGTACGAAAATGAGAACATGCCGCCCGAATTGATTCGGCATAATGTTGACGCGCCATAAGAAACACATAACCTCAACTAGACACAATCTTGTCGGCGGGTGATTACAAGGCACGAAGTCACTCGACCGAAACGCGGCAATTCACGAACGTTAAATTTCGGTTGATTTTTGGCCGAATCTTCGGTCGGTCACTAGTTTTGTTGTTTTGTGTCGTCCCTACTGTGTGTAGACGAATCTTTAGTCGGTATAATTCGAGACAACCTGTATACGTACGTATAAATGGACAATCATTGAAGAAAATGAGCGAAAACAACAGAAAATTACCCGTTTATTTTCGAGACAAACAAACAAATAGAAAAAAAAAGAAAGAATTATGATACTGTTTACATTCAAACTATACTCTCTCTGTTGCATTACAAAATGGCAATTTTTCACTAGCTTAAAACCGTTATTTAAAAGAAAAATCACCAGGCGCGCCTTTTATATAAATAAAATAAATCGGGCTATACATTACTTAAAATTGGACGTAAATCAATACTAATGATCAAACATTACTCATATTTTGCTTGTTCATTTATTGTTTTTATTTCCTGTAATATGTGTATGAACATTGTACGTAATGCATAGCGTTTTTTTATTTATCATATGTTATTATTTTTTTTGTTATGATTATATGGGCATTTTATTGGATAGCGGGCAATTTCTATGACTTCCCAAATAGAAAGGAAGTTGGCTTTTTTAGTCTAGAATCGTTCCCATGACAAGTCATTGGATGCCTAGACAAAGCTTGGCTGAACACACAAACAAGACAACTATGAGTCAGCAATACACCAACAGCATTGATGAAACGAAATGAAAACCTGCTGCACTATAAACCATACATACACACACACAGACACAAAAGTAAATCCCAATGAATAACAAACAGATTTAACGACTTTATCAACGATTTTCAACGCGCACAACTATTCTGAACTAGCCTTAACAACAATAGTAATTATAATTTTGCAACGTATATATTGAAGTCTTCCTTTTAAGAAAACTCGTTATTATTATATCTTTTTATCACTATAACCGTCACAATAAACGTTAATAATTAGCCAATGTATATTGCAGGTGGTTGACGACAGCAGGTGTCAATATAGTATTCGCTTGTTTCTTTAACTTACCATTCAAATAAGGGCGGATATTGTGGTTTATTCGTGAATATTAAATAATTCAACAAAAAAAAAAACACAACTAATTGCGACAAATAATTTAATGAAAATCAACAAAAATTTCTATAATAATAATAATAATCACCTCCTCTACTACCACCTTTTTTGTATAGTATTATATTAAATCTAAACTATATAAGGTTGACACACACAATGACGATGGCGCTAAATACGGAATTGACCTGCTATTAACACCCGGGTTTATAATTAGAGGTATTTAAAGGGGAAATATGATTCCTTTATATATAATTCAACCCTCGTAGTTTAGTATGTCAGTCTATCCCCTTTAAAACATCCCTGTATATGTGTGTTTGTTCGTGTGTGTGTTAGTGTATTCACTCTGTCTGCTCTAATCGGTTACAGGCGTTCCCTTCATATTCTCTTTAGTGAATCCTGGCATTTGACCGTTTCAGTAGCTGTTCTCCTATGTGTTTTTCGTTAGGAAAACCTACCCCTATCTCTACTACTATTACTGCTACTACCACCACCATTACCGGTGGTGAATTTCTTTTCGGCCCGTTTGAGGGATAAATTTAGACATGTTCACAGTTTCACCACCTGTTCGTTGTAATCACCGAATTTATGAGAAATGAAATTTTGTAAATTCATAGATTTGGTAGCAAGATTATTATTCATTATGGGTAATACAGGGTGATTTGAAAAATTAATAGTTTCAATTGGTTTATTTAGACTAGTAAAGGCTTTTCCAGAATTTGTCTTATGTTAAACTGTAAATAGCTATGCATAAAATAAATCTGAAAAAAAAAATCGAAATTTCAGTTTTATTGCAAGGAGGATCGCTCTAAATTTTCGTTAAAACACTAAATTTTGGCATTTTTTCATTACATTTCCAAACTGTATGGTTGAAATGCAGTTTTTTAAGGTTACTGGTCTATTTAGAAATTTTAAAGTCTCTTTACACTGTCCGAGTTTTGTATTCGATCTTATATCTCGTACCGTAGATATTTTCATCTTAAAAGCCCCTTTACATTATCCCATATTACGTCCGATTTTTTGTTCCGAGCAAATTAAACAAGAAATTTTTGTCTTTACACCATCAGATTTTCTTATCCGAGCCGTTGCATCCAATATTTTCATCAGATTTTGATAGAATAGAACGGTCTCTAATTTCATCCGACCTTTTCTTCCGAGACGTGAAAAGTGTCATGCTTTGAGAATTCGAGGTTGTACGCCAGTTGAAAGATTGTCGGTGGCCTGGTGATTTGTTGTATCGTACACATGCAACTCACTCTGATAATGTAAAGATGAAAATATCTGCAATTCGAGATGAACTCGTTTAGAAAAATCGAGTAGAAATATCGGATACAAAAGTCGGACAATGTAAGGGAGTTTTTACATTATCCGACTCAGTTGCATGTGTACGCAGGCGTTAAAATTCAAAAATCGTTGATACAATAGACAAGTCGATACTAAACGACACCAAAAAACAAGCCACCGGCATGCTTTCAATTTGTGTATAACCTCATATTCTCAAAACAGTATACTGCACATGACACTTTTTGGTAGATCGGACGAGAACTCGGATGAAATTAAAGACCATTCTATTTTGAAAAAATCGGATGAAATCTCGGATAAGAAATCGAATGGTGTAAAGACACACAAATTTGTCGTTCTATTTGCTCGGAACAAAATATTGGATGTAAACTCGTATAATATGGGCTTTAGAAGACGGCTATTGTGAATCACCCTGTAAACGATAATAAATATACGATATAGTTGTTCTGTTGAAATGCAAATATACAAAACCTGTATAGTGTAACGTAAATATAATAAAATAACAAGAAAAAATTTCCTTTATTATACAATATTTTTCAATAGAAACTTGAATTTCTGGTACTCTTTTGATATATACACCACAAACGATAAGATCTAAATTTATTTTATGAAAATCCAAGCATAGAGAGTTAGTAGTTGGTTTATTTATCATTTTTTTTATGTATTTATTGAATAGATTAGTAGTTGGTATAATTTTCAGTTGTAAAATTAACATAATTATAAGATTTTGCATGATCTATACGATTTTCTTTTGCAATTCCACTATGGAATTATTCAAATTTTCAACAACTATATTCTCAATAATAACCAACTATATTGTATCGATTCTACAACAATCAACATAAATTAAACTCTATGTCATATGATTGAACATTAGTTTACAATGTTTTGTTATTTAAATGTAATTTTTATTAATCCCAATCAATTTCTCAAGCAAAATGCTATTCTTGTTTACATAAAATTTTAACGATATTGTCTAAAAGAACGCAATTATTGAGAATTTTTGACTTACACAACAACCCCTAGAACCCAACGAAAATATTTAACAAGTTTAATAATTGATGGATGCTTTTGATAGTTTTATTTCAATAAAATAGAGTCAAGTCGGTCAAATCAAAATAGGTGGAGTATAATGTGTTTTCTCAAGATATTGATGGAAAAAAATTATTGAATAATATTTTAGATTTCACCGGCAATTAAGGAAAAGGCCCATTTCGAGGCTAGTTTCTAAAAATCGACGAAAAAGTGCGGTTAACCAAAACTGGGTGTTGTTTTTGTGATTGCTGTGATTTTCACTTTCAAACATCACCGTGTATTTTTCCGTCTTCTTCTTTTTCTTCTTCTGATTTTTAACAATTATTTAAATATCAAATTGTTATTAACGTTTCCGTTTTCTGTTTTTTTTTCCTCTTTGCTTTTTATTTCATTCTATTGTTGAATATCTAATAAAATTTCTTGTTTTTTTCCGCTCTGCCGTTGTTAAAAGTCAGCCATATTCCCCCATCTAAACATGTAGTAATATATACAGTCCAGTGACATTTATGTGTGAAATAATTAAAATATATCATGCAGATAACTAACTGGAAAACGTGAAATATGTTTAAAATGTTTATATGTTGTGTGTGCTGTTCAGGTTTTTTTCCTGTTCATGTTGTTGCTGTTGAATTCGGTTAAATTCTCACTAGTACAGTTATTTTCAGTTATTATTCAGTTTATTTAATTTTAATAGAAATTATAGCTAGATTCTGCCGTTTTTTTTCTCTATTAGAATTTGATAAATTTAAGCAATTTGGAAAATAAATACGATTTTATAATGAAGAGAAAGTCATATCTACCAGTATAATCAAAATAAATTAAAAACGAATATTGAATATAAAAAATACAAATTTTTAAAACTATAACTGTCTCTCCCTTGTTTGTTCTGTTTCTAGTTGGGTACCCATAAATAAGGCGACCCCGTTCCTCTGGTACTGACCTCAACATGTGCACACACGTACTCAGTTTTAAATTATATGACGATCTTATCAAATCAACCTATCACCACAAATTTAGCCTAACGAATAACAACAGTTGGTATTGGATAAATGGAAATTTTAAACTTGCTCAACAAGAAAACAAAAAAAAATTAGGATTTTTCTACCTTTTTTCCCCCAAAAAGCTTCTACATAATTATACCGAGTATGATGAAATTTAAAAAGAACATGAAAGGAAAAAGAATAACGGAACGGGGTCGATGGTTACAATAAAAATTGTAATTTTTCATTCGACCGCTTGCGTTTCAAATACATACATCCTCTCTAGTGGTGTAGATTTTTACAAAAGAAACCCAATACGAGGGCTTCGTATGAAGAAGTAGTAGAAGAAAGGAAAAAACAGATAAAGACCTGCAGCTGTGTATACTTTACACAGGTATAATATCACAACGAATAAAAACTTAGTTGGTTTTGTCGAGATAGCGAGCTTTAGATGCGAAAATACAGGCAGCAGGGTAGGTTGTGATCTTCATTGGAGGAAATCGTAAAATGGACAAAAATCTATAGGAATAAAGGAAACGAAATACGATATATTTACTACTACTACTGTGTTTACGAATACAAAGGCAGTTAGTGTAGAAATGTGGGTGAAAGGGCATTTCACAGACTGATTCGATGCAATGCTACACTAAAAATATGAAAAAGTTCATTTAAAAGGGGTATTTTAATCTATATAGAGGCGCGAATTTCGGGATTATTTCCAATGTAAAAAAATCTCCACCATCTATTTTTTTACAGTTTATAGATGATTTGAGAAAGTACAATCAGTTTCAGAAAAAAGTGACCGAGTATTGAGCAAGAAATGACACATTTTTCGCTTCGTGTGATTCGGGCTGTTTCTCTTGTAAGGGCAAAAAGTTGGACAGGTGTGAGGCTCTAGAACCAGGTTCCACTGTACCAATATTTGTCTATTCAGGTAAATACGCAAAAGTAACACTCGTTTCTACTGATTGAATATCTTTCTTTCTAAATCCTGACCTGTGAGAATTATATACTGTCACGACGACGCCCTCAAAAGCCTGTTCTACACAACTCCACGAAATTGGAAAAAACGATGACTGTGGAGGAAAAATTTTTGCTTCTTTTTCTAATAATACTAAAAAATTTCTTAAATTTTTCAACGTAGCGAAAATGGAGAAACATCAAATGAAGATTCATTCGAAATTTAAAGACAATGGGTTGAATAGGACTCAAAATATTATATCTGAATTAAAATATTACAACACAAACACAGAAAATAAATCCTTGCAAAACGAATATCAACATGTTGGAGCACTAAAGAAGCGATTAGACTAAAAATCGAAAATTCTACTCGAAAACCGACTAAAGGGTCGATTTCACCAACTTCAGTTAAGCTTTTTTTAACTATTCAAAATGTAATAAAAATTCGTTTCTAAAATTGACTAGAAGGGTCTAAATTTTGACGAGTCAGTAGCAAAGTTGATAAAAAAACTAATTGCTCCAGATGTCCCCAGGCTAAAAGTTGAGACATGTTCATACAAATTGATAAAAATTCACTAACAATAAGTCTTTTTCTTTTGACTATTTAGTAGGAAAATTAGATTAAAAAAAAAAACAGGTAATATAAGACAAAAACTAGTCTAAAATTCTGCTTAAAAAGCGACTAGAAGCATACGAGTCATCTCTTTTTCACGACTTTAACCAAAAGTCACTAAGAACTGATGGTTTACAATAAAAATATCTCAAAAATTCGTTTCTAAAATTGAGTAGAAGTGTTTGAATCTCTTCCTTTTTACGATTGAATAGCAAAATTAGATTAGAAAAAAACCTCATAATTTGCCACTAGGTATTCGTTTTGCATTTATAAAATAAAATTCTAGTTTTTTTAATGCAGACCCCAATAATTTTTGAATTAATATTACAACAGTTCTTAAGTCTACGACTCTAATGGCGTTTTAAATTTTTCCTGTAATTTTTTTAAATGGTTTGCAGCCACTCAAAATTAAATTATCTAAAATTCTTTTGACAATCTTGTCATATAAATATTCACTCGAATTATTATTCAAATATCTAATATTCCTATAACACGTTATGGAAAGTGTAGTAAAATCGTGTTGTATGAGATCCAGCACTAGTAGATAGAAGGAAGCTTAAAAACAGCACTACGAAAAGGTCTCAATACGGTAATATTCAAATATTCGTAAGTTAAATTGTATGAGAGCGATTGTAATTTGTTATATCGTGCTGTATGAGACCGTTTTGTGGGAGGATTGCCTGGATTCAAACGATCTTTCAATAGAAATGGTACAAAACACTGAGGATCGCTAATATAATAAAAATATCTTTTAGACACCTCGGTTAGGACGAAAATTTTCTTGAATCACCCTGTAAATTGAAGCAGCACAATCAAATTTTAACAATAACTGACATTCTTTATTTTGATGGTAAATTTTTTTCAACAGGATAATAGACGAATATTTCGTTAATAGTTTGACAAAATTTATCAACACAGAAAAATAAAGTAAAAGAAATTTCACAATTTATTGAAACTGAAACGAGAAAACGTTGAATACTTGGAAAAACGATGGGGAAGAAAAAACGACAACAGTAGGCGGTGGATAAGCGACAATTTGGGAATTGCACCGCCTTCCCGCTATAAAACCACACCACCCCAATGTTTCGTTGATCTCTCGTTTCGTATAAAACAACACCAACAACAAGAGAATGTTTGAAATTGACGCTGGAACCTTCCCCAAGACCAGGGCCGTACCTAGTAAATCTGGCGACCTGGACGAGTTTTCCGGCACCCCTCTAGATACGACAATGAGGTCAAATTAATTATTAAACCTAAGACATCACCGCCACCACTACCACACCACCAACAAATTTTTACTGTTTCTTTACAGTTGTGGTAGCGGATGATGATGGTTTAAGAGAAGAGAGATTGGAGGCAGTGGCGGTGGTGGTGGCGGCGGCAACAGCCACATAGTCACGCATCGATCGCACTAAACGCGCTTATAGCCGCCGCACCAATGGCGGCAACTCACCGGCCATCTACTCTCCTTAAATTATACATCCTATATGTAGGATGGTGGCGGCTTTATGGATGGTAAAATATGTAATCGCCAATTTCAATTCGGAATCTTCACCGAAACAAAAAAAAAACTACGCCAAGAAATCTTGATATACAAAATACAACTCACCACCTCATTAATTTGTTGCGAAAAAGGAAACTCACCTGAAATAAAATAGAAAATTATTAATGAAAACGAGTCGAGAATAAATTAGAAAATCAAAACAGACAGAGAGAGAAGAAGAAAAAATGTTATTCAAATGAGTATAATTACGACATACACTCAGTTATATCTGCATATACAATTTTTTCTTTATATTTCACGTCTTTCAATGGAATAAAAATTTTCATAGGCATGCAAATTTTTCAATTTACATTTGAAAGTATTCACTGGTTCCAGTTCTCTTTACACTTTTTTTTTCTTTTCTGCTGTTGTTGTTGTTGTTGCTGTTATCGTCTTCTTCAAAGCGCGCACACACACAATTCTTCAACTAGTTATTTATTTAATTGTAATTCATATCAATTATGCACAATACGAGTGAAATTTATTTATGAAATAGGGGAGAGATACACGAATTGAAACTATATAGGAAACCTGTAACAATGACAGATAGAGCAAGAGGGAGATATAGAGATATATGTGGTGTATTTTTAACAAACTCTATATATACAGGGCCTTTCACGTAAATATGGTCAATAACAATCTCGCTATTACTCTTTCATTTATTTATAGAATAAAATGATTGTTATAAAAATTTGAAAAGGAACACCTAGACTATCTATTGGAGCTTAAATTGACGACAACTTTTGGAAAATAGGCAAAACTAAATGGAAAATTATAACTTTTAAAAACTCAGGTTTAACAAAATATAAAAATAACTATTTCCTTCCGTTTCGCGAAACAAAATCAAATATATTACATTATTAATACTGAAAAACTTCAATGTTAGGTATAATATGCGGGCCAAGGATTGATAGTAGTCAATCCACTTAACTACAGACAAAGGTTTATTGCACTAGGTTAATAATTGTGGGTATTCCCTTCAAAATTTTATTGCATCTTTCAAGTTTGTGACAGGGGGATTCCATACAGAAACTTCTGTAATTTTCCGAATTCATACGGCGTAATTTCTAAGAGTTGACATCAATTTATCGTATTTCTAAAAATCGTAGAATGAAATTTTGACCTCCGGTAGTTAGCCTAGGTGTTCCTCTTCAAGTTTTCATAATAATTATTTTATTCTATAAATAAGTGCTATAGACCATATTTACATGAAAAGCCCTGTATACATATATCTGCAGTCACAATAGAAGGACACTTAACGTAAAAACAACAGAGGATAATAGAGAAAAAGAGTGAGAGACAGAAAGGGCTGCCCCTATATCAGAGGGTCATTGAACTGATAATTCAATTCTTTCATCTAACGATGACGGACGCGGATGCTGTTTTGTTGCTGATATGCAAGTGCATATGCCGGTCCCTATGGACCTTTACATTTATCCAACACAGTTTGTATTCAAAATAAATACTTGAATAAATTAAGAATATTTTATAATTTCCAATGACATAATCAAAAAAGAAAAAAGCTATCTATATATTTTTATTAACTCAATGGTGCAAAAACTTAGATTGCAAAGCTTTCTATCCTTTTCTACTACTACAATCACTCTAGCTCTTTTCATAATAAAATTTGCAATAGGGTAGGATGTTATTATCACATTCTATATAAATGCAAGGGTTGATGGATTCAATCAGATCAATACAGCTGATATGATGTAATATTTTAATAATAACAACTAGCAAGCGTACATCGCATATCCGAGAATTTTCTCAATTTTAAATAAAATGCAAATTCTTTGACTATGTTGATGTTGATGATGATGATGATGATGATTATGTTAACAACGATGGTGGTTGTGGTGGCAATAGTGCTGCACCCTATCGAATAATATTAGCAAGTCTACGGTGGCTGCTTGCAATTTAAATGAAGTGTTTGTTCTCACCGCTATTGCACTTTAGCTCCACACATTCGTTATTCAAGTTGAAAATTTACCCCGTTCTATAAAGCCAGCATTAACATTAAATTACATATCCCTAGTTTACTCTTCTTTCTCTTGTTTTTTGTTTCTTTTAAAGCAAACAACCTCTATACAGGACTGGCAATTACAACTAGAAATATTCCTATCAACCTGTCATTTATTCTGTCAGTGTATGTACTTCTTATACCAGTGCTGTATATTTTTCTATTGTTAATAAAAGACTTATTATTCAAAATCTGAGTTGTAGAGCTTCTAGTCTATACTCATAATTTAGTAGTTTTCAACTAAAGCATTCCTATACACACAGACGTATATCTATCTTTGTCGTTTGAAAATGTACGCTATAGTATTATTCACAATAGATTGTCACATTCAGGTTCAAACATAAATATCTCGGACTATTGTCCAATTCCCCTGTTTTAAACCGGATTTAATTAGAGATATTTGGAATTTAATTTACCATACAACATCCACTGGAAAACTTTAAAGAACTTTCCTATAACAACTTTCTCAAGTATTATTTTTAATATCGTCAAAATTAATTAAAGAGATTATACAGGGCCGGATTCATATATCTTTTGACGGTAAGCGATAGCGTTTTCGGGACCCCTGTCTACTTGTGCAAACAAGACATAAACATTGCGCCCTGAAAACTTTTACATGGGGAAATTCGGCGATAAACTGGAATTTATTATGGAATAATTGGGGAAAATCCAGGGCGGGCTTTTGGAGAATTTTCAGAAAATATCCCTAGTACAATGGTAGTATCGGACAGTAAACAAAATTCTCTACAAATTAAATAAAATTTAGTTGCAAAATAATTACTTTTAATAGGTGAAAATAACGCTGAAATGTTGGAAAATTTTTCCCGATTCTTCCAAAAAAATTAAAGTAGGTATGTATGTTGTCGAATTTCGTTTTAAAAAAGCTTTCAAACAAGGTATTTTATAGTACTTTATCAAACGCTTTCATTGATTTTGCGGAAAATGTCTTGGAGATTTCGTAAACGCTTCCAATTTTCTATCTAGGTACTACCTGGCAATTACTGTCAAATAAAAATATTGCCCAAATTATAGTCAATTAGGGGGCAAAATATACAAAAAAAACATGCTTCAAAATTTTCCAATGTAATTGAGAATTTCGCCAAAATTTTCCAAAACGAAAAGCGACCTCGAGCGCACCGAGAAATGGTTCACGCATTTCGATAACTCTGAAAACAAGCGAGATATGGATGGTTGATCTCTTGACGCACATTTTTTTAAATATTGGCAAAACGACCAAAATTAAAATAAAAATTTGAACCTATTTTTGCTTAAAAATTATAAAAATGTGTGTCTTTCGAAAAAAGTTGGGGTGTTACAAGTGCATACAGCGATACCTCTCTCGAATTAGCTCGAGCGAGTGTACCTATTTTAGATCGTTTATTGCGCTCGAGTAACTCCAAAAAGTGCGTTAAGGGGTTAAAGATTGACACTTTTTGGGCACACATCGAATCAAAAAAAAAAAAACTGCAATGCAGGGCCCTTGAGCAAATAGTACAATTAAAAAAAAATTGTGAAAAAATATTTCATTCGAACATCGACGGGCCCTAAGCGCCCGCTTACTCAGTTCACTGTATAATCCGGCACTGAGATTATAAGAGAAATAAATCCGAACATGATGGAAATTTAATCTGAATTTCGATCGATTTAATTGTTAATTGATGAAATTAACAACAATAACGGCTCTTCAACCGTTTCTTTTGATTATCATTGTCGAGACTGGTGTCTTGTCTGCTTTTTAACAATTTCCTGGCGTATTTGAAATGTGGTTTTCCTTTTAAAAACGATCTGATATGCAGACATTAGGCGATTTCCTGGTCGTCACCAAGTAATTATCAATGTACTGTTTTAATTTAAATCGAAAATAACGATAAAAAGGGGATCAATAAATAACATCATAGAAAATTGAAGATGATTAACATTCTTGTTTTTTTTTTTTTTAGATTCTAAATGATTTGTTAGTAGCTCTTTATGCTATTTACAGTATTGAAATTGTTATGTGTTTTTGTGAAATTTCAAACAGTTTCGGTATTTTTCAGAAGTTAATCAAAAACGTTAGAGAATTGATTGGAAATTTTCTAAATATAAACGTACGTATTTAGATAGCGTAGGATTAACAATGTGGACAATGTAGTCGCAATTGTACCCTATTGCTCTATTACGCAGTCATTTTCAAAGTAGATTGATGTTACGATTTCATTTAACATTTTATTAAATTGAATATAATCAAATTCTTAAATACACTAGGAAGTTTACGTAACTTGTTATACAAATATTTTCTGTAAGTGGCAAAATATTCACTCAGGCTTTCTTCATAGTGAAGATCCCTCAAATATTATAAGGCCTATTTAATTGTATAGAGAAGTTTTAAAGGAGGTACAAAAGTACATGAACTTTATTAATCTCGCCTTTTCCTCGTCATTTGTAGTGAAATTTTTACCCAAGTTCATGTGGTTCTCTATACAGTACAAGAAAATTTAAAGTACCAGTGTCGTATAATTTCGATAATACGCTATATCAAACATGAATAATTCAATTTTTACTTTGATATCAGGTTTAAATAATTAATACTTAAATATAGAACTAGCCAAAAAATGGTAATAAAAGCATTTAAAAATCGACGAAATATAAATGATTAACAAAAACAATCTTGTATTTTTTTTACAAAGATTCTTCCGTGTTAATAGCATAAACTAATATACGTGGCGTAACAGGAAGTAGTTAAATTAATTTCTTTAATTAGCGATAATAGAGATGATTTGATAATTGTTATATTGTATATTACCTACATATTAAATTTCCTCGGATTTGGATCAGAACATCTTAAAATATCCCAATTTATTATCAATTTCCCCCTCAAATAAATATAGATTCGTGTTATTTTAAATAAAGACACGACAAGTAGCTTTCAGCCCCATTGAGAAAAAAAAAAGATTCATAGGTCATTCATAGTATACGATCAATCTAATTAACTCAAACAGACATAAATATAGTATATGAATATAATGAGTTAGATCCGGAGAGGTTCACCGTAGGGTTAATATAATAATTGTACTTGACTTATTATGTTGATGAGAGATAAACGTTAATGACGATGTACCCATTTTAACGATGTTGTTGTTGATATTGTCGTCGATATTTTTTTATAAACTGAAGACAAGTTGTTTAGACATCTCATGATACATAAATATAACAACTATTATAGGAAACATTCATATATGGTGCGGCTATTTTAACTTGACCTCTATCTCTATAAGATAATAAGTAGCTGTCATTTCAAATTAGGAAATTCTGACGTCACTGTTCCGAACTATACTCTATTTAAGCGCTATGCAGTCACAGTTTATTTATTTCGATTAGAACACTACAATAATTTAAGGTAGTTAATAAAATGAGCGAGCGAGGTCACAAACAACAAACGGTCCACTGTACCTGATATTTTCCACCTCTAGTACCTAATAATAAGTTTTTGTATAGGCGCAGCAAGTAGGTTGGAACTGTTGGTAAATTTTGTGATTAAAACAGAATGAAGCATACAAAATCCAATCTATCATATTCAGAGTTAAATGAAATGTTTCATTAGAAATTACATGTATGTTGCCAATAAAATATTACCTACTCATTCTTATTCTTGCCAAGGTTACATACGTCCATGACGTACGCCGAAGATAGTCGCGCCACAGTTTAAACGAGTTTCACGATACCTAACCTTGCTAATAAGCACAAAATTAAAGGTAGAAATAGAACTTTTAAATTAACTTATACTATTAACTATTACTTATTAATTACGTAAATATTACCCTTGTTGCTAAGTTATTAAAACATAACACGAATATAAAGGGGTTGATAAATTTGTGTAATTTAACCGGGTGGTGTTCTTTTTTAATAAGGTTGATTTGTAAAAAACTCCTATTCGTTGGCTAGCGATTTGAATAATATTTCAAGGAGACTTGAAGAGGCCCTTGAACTTTATTTTAGCAAAATTAGAACATCGTAGCTCATTTGGAAGTCAGTCAAATAAAACTCGCTTCAGCAAAGTCGCGATTTAAAAAAGAACGCCCAAGAACGACTCGTAGACCCATCCATTCAAGATAAAATGCGAAACATTTCCACCTGCTCCAGAATAAAATTGAGAAAAACAAAAAAATATTAATCTGTGGGGGGTACTCGAGTTATTTTACGTCTTCTACTAGTTTTTGAAAATCACATCGTCAGGAACGGGTGTTACAAATAAGCTACAAGATTGTAATTTTGCTAAAATGGTCTCCAGGGCCTTTTCTACAATTTCTTCAAATATTTTACGATACTCTCGTCAACCGATAGGAGTTTTATAAGAGTTGACCACATTTAAAGAAAACACCCTATACATAAAAGAATTGCCAACTTTAGAAAATGATGGTAGATTCTAAAGAGTGCGTTTATGGCTATAAACGCTTTACTTTTAATAGCTTTACAATATTATAAATAAGAAAATAGTATTTCTGCTTACATGTAATTCGTACAAGTGGAAACATCCCCTTTAATAATAGACGAATTACCAATGTACATCAACCATACGCAATACTACTACTACTACTACTACTACGAATACATATAGGTATACATTGAAAATGACAACAATAGTCATCTGTTTGTTGTTTCTTTTGCGTGTGTTGTGCTTGTGTGTGAAGTGATCGTATTTTCCTATTGTTGTGAGAAAAAAGAAGACAACAATAAAACATAACTTGAAGAATATTTACTTTTATGAAATAGAAAACGAAAGCAAAAAAAAATGACATCAACAACGGTTTATCGTATATCTTTGAATTTAATCAAAAAAAACTACCAATTTCCGTGATCTACTGCAATTTTAACTGTCTTATATTTTTGATGGAAATAAAATAGAATATAAAAAAGACAGAAGACACTAGTATTTTCTCCTCTTCAATTACATTTTTCATTCTTGTTTGTATAACTAGTGCAAAAAGAGTACAGTTCACTTTTATTTCACGTCTACAAAAAGCGTACTAAAGGGGGAGGATGGTTATTATCACGATTTGAAGTATAATACAGGTGTGTCTTTATGAAAAGAAAAAACACCATCAATGCTAATGACTTTTCAACATACCGGACAAGAATTTCGGTTATTGAACCATCAACACAACAACATTATTTCTTGTCTTTCTATCTATCTATCTATCTTTCTCTTCATTTTTATATCGACACAAAAGTCAACTGTATACAGATATGTTCTTGTTTTTCTTCCTTTGTTATTTGGAGATTTTTATTATTATTATTATTATTTTAATACGCCCAGCGATACGAGAAAAATGTTTTGAAAGGCTTTAAACAACCTTTATGGTTTTCTTTTAAGATTCTTCTTCTTCTTATTACTATTATTATTAAAAATAAATAAAACAAAAGAGATTAAATGTTATTCTAGGTGGAAGTTATTAAAGTTTCTTTCAAGAGGGAACAAAAATTTAATAACAACATCAGTCTTTGGAAAAATTGAGGAACCGAGCCGGAAAACAATTCATGTTTTATTATTACCAAAAAATATTTGAAAATTTCAACTATTTCAACGTAACTTTTATCAATTATACATACATATATGGTCTACAGTGGTAATTGAATATTGACACGAACCTAACAACACTAAATTCCCTAATTGTACCCGTCAAAATCTAGGAATTATAAAAGCGTCAGGTTGGTATAATTGTATATGGATTTTACATGTCCATACCCTATTTTTCAACTAGGAGGAGTAACGATTAAAGCCGGATTTACACAAAAAAAAAAACCTTTAAGAGAGTAATAATCTAATGAAATTTCGTAAGTAACCGCAACTTTACCATTCTGTCAATCAAAACAGGTAGTAGACCCTTTTGTTCGGAGCTTTTATGGTCAAAATTGTAGTGTCAAGCCTGTCCAGTAATTGAGTTGCTGGTGCTAAAATAAACAGAAATTTTTAAGCTACCACTACTTAATGTTGACATTCTAGGTGGGCTTTGTTGGCAAAATTTTACAGCTCTCCTAAAATTGTGAGTCAACTATAACTGTGACAATGTCAAAATTTTGAATTTTTGAGCTGTGTAAACTGGTCTGTAAAAGAACCAATAGGAAGCTAGTATTTAGGAGCGCAAAATTCAAATCACTACTCCTAATTTAAAAACAGAGTATAGTAACTTTTCTGTCAAATGAGAAATTCAATTAAATCCGTGTACTATTAATCATTATTATTAATTCATAGAAAGATGAGGAGACAAAACAATTGTTTTGCTAATAGTATTCAACTAATATTTGTTTAATATAGGAAATGATGGAAGAATAGGAAGAGAGAGAAAAAATCAGATAGCATCAATTATGAAAATTGGAATACACAAAGCTTTTGTTTCAAAAGACAGATAGAGGTGGTAGGGACAAAAAACCAGGGTATTTCGCTTGGTTGCTTCCACTGATTGCCTTCACAAATGGCTTCGACTTTTTAACAAATTGTTATTGTAATTATTTCTAGATAGTTTCAATCAAAATTCGATTAACAATAAACATCTTGAAAATTTACCAGTTTAATCGTATCAATTTTGAAAAAGACAATAATAACAACAACAACAACAATAACAAGAGCAGGAAGTTCCGAGCTTAGGCAGTGGCACGCGTGATATCGTCAGGCACGTGCCAGAATGGGGGGGAACATACAATCACACAAATACAGACACGCACGCACACATAGACAAGTGTCTTCACTATAGACCTCCAACAATGTTTCAAGGGAATTTGAACACAACCAATAGGTGTGGATATTGAACGGGAAAAAGCCCAAACAAATGGTAAATAGACGAGGTGATGATGATGATAACACGACGACAGATATCCTCAGGGTTGACACAATCGAATCATCCCCCTGAATTATCAACCAACAATTGTGGTAATTAATTAATCAAGAATGAATGTACAAGAAGAGGAGAATTGGTAGAAAACAAGTATAAACAGGTATAACTAAATCGTAACAAAATTGGGGATGTGGATGATGATCGGAGGGTTACAAAAGAGGGACGAGTGGTGGAAGAGGAGTTGTTTTATAGTGGCGACAGTGGTATGATGAAGAGAATCCACAAGTGGAAACCTAAATCGTTTCGTCTCCAACGAATTCATCCCGTTCTAGCCTTACCCTTAAAATTTCTTATCTCTTTCTATAGAGTTCAACACGGGACGTTATTCCTGGGACATTCCAACTTTACTACTACTACTACAAAAATTACAAACAGAAAACGACGATTATGCTAATAGAAATAGATTATTATTATGGTGGTAATCTCGGGAGAAATCAGTCACTTGTTCAAAACGTAAACTCAAAAAATTTGTTGAATTCTCATTAGGGTGTAATGTTTTGGAACCGGACCATCACTAGTGGTCGAATTCCCCCTTTTCACGTCCAGGTCGGTCATCATCAGGAAAGCAATTTGATAGCTCGTGGCAGAAACAACAGCAGAGGGCGCCGAAGCGTACCCAACTGCCATAATGGCTGGTTTCCGGTGGTGGTAGTAGCCGTAGATGATGATGATGATAATGATAATCACAATAGAATTCAATACAAATTATTTCGTTAATTATTTCAATTTAAATAGGAAATAAAATAGATTCAATATTACAATCACAAATACTAATCTTTATTTGTTATTGATGGTACTACTTATTGTTTCAACTATGTACTTTATAATGATTTTCTAGAGAATCAACAAAATTCAGCTTATATTTGTGTAATATTGTATAGTTATTTATGTTTAAAAATTCCGTGATGATAATAGTAAATGATAGAAACAATAGACTAATAATGATTCATTGTTTAAATTCATGGGAAAATGCCAAAAAATTACAAATGGACTTGATGAATATCAAATCGACAATTGAATTCAATTATGTATCAATAAATGTGGATATTTGTTCAATTTTAACAATAATACAGTAAAAAACGATGATTATAATCTTTTGTCTAAATACCTAATACCATAATGGAGTTCATTACAGTACAAGTCGAAATCTAGTGTTGTTATTCTAATCGAATTTTGGTACTCCACGGAAAACTGTGTTGATCTGAGAACGCAGTCTATTTGAAGGAGAATTTGTCATAAAAGTTAAATTTAGTAAATTACTCTAGCACTGATTGTGTGTATAAATACAGAAAATGATTATATTTATTTGAGTAACGAGATTAGAATGACGGTCATTTCCGCACGAGTCTGCAGTATTCGTATTAGCGGATTTTGGCTGTACTAGACACTGCTATGATTGTAGGATGAAATCAATCTATACCGTAATGAACCTCATTCCGTGCTGGTGTGATATCTTGCTTTTTCAAATATAGTAAAGATGTAGAATAGCACCAAGCACCAATCACAGACGGTAGATTATGATACAAAAACAACTTTGATTGGTTTGAACTTACGTCTATACCTTAGCTCTATTATTATAAGTATTATAACATACTCTTTGTATAGTAAATTGAATTTCTCTATCTATCTCTGTCGTTTATTCAATTTATAATCAAAATTGAATAGAATTCACTATAGTTACTTAAACATATAGATCTGTTATTCTGTCTACAAACAGTTATTGAGAATTATGGCAATGTCTGTTACAAAACTTTCTTGATAAAACTACACGAGAATCTATTAGATTGAAATCGTTCTTTAACATGCATCTATCAAAGTCTTTTGGAAATTTCTTTTTATAAATCACTAAAAGTTAATCAAAATTTCAATTTTAAAGTATTCAAAAATAGTTGAAGAGTATGTGAATTCTTGTTTTAAAAACAACAAAGTTGCAAGTTTTTATAGGTAGCCTCTCTTTATAAGCATAATAATAATAATCATAATTGTTATGAATTTGGGTAGATCCTCAAGGGGTACCGACCGTTCAACTAATTTCATCTTTCCTATACCAATCCTATAAGGAGCCTGGAGCTACAACAACAACATTAACAGTAAACAGCAACAACAACCACAGCTACTGAATTATAGTCTGTCGGAAAATAAAAAGATATTCTACCCATCAACGTTTTTTTTTCTTGTATTTAAATTTTCACCTATATTGTAAATTTTTTTCTTGGTCTAGTATTCACCGGAAACGATCAAATACTGCCTCCAGGACTGTTACGATTAATATTATTAGATGGCAATCTAATCTTGCCCACTGTAATTTTTTCGATCTATTTTCAAAATTCAGATCACGTGTATATGTATTTTTATATTTCAAATATACATTTTTTTTAAAGATAAATAGAGGGTACAGGTCGGTATACTCAGAGGGTTGTTGCCGAACACTTAAATTAAGTCTAGACGTAATTGTAGCGGTTCTGTTCTTTCTCTGTATTTAACGATAACAACCACCACTAGTCGAAAGAGAAAAAAAAAGTAAGAAACGTACAATGTTTTTTTAATTTATTTTTGTTGTTTTTATTGTTGCTTTATAGAAGAAGGCACATGGGAAATTATCGATCATATCTTTACAATTCATATAGATATATCAACATTAAGAAACCGCATGGGAATCATCAATCCTTACGGATAATCAGTGTCTGTTTTGGGGTGTATAGTAGTCCTCCCTTCATATAGAACTAGTGCGTTGCATAATTATAGCTGGAGGGTTCTCATTTCAAGACTACAGAGTTACTGATATCATCATATATATGACGGCCTTAATTCAAGATTAACATAAGCTCTCTCTTATACGTATATCGTTGGTTCTCTATCATTATTTAAAATGCAATTAAATCCAAACAAACTTGTATCTTCCAATCAAGATCTCCCATATTCTTTTTATGTAAATTTTAATTATATTAAATTGAATATAGTAAAATTACATAGAAATAAACATTTTGGTTTGTTTTGTGGCAAAAAAACACACTGAATTTCGGAGCCATTTGATCAAAAGCTTGAGAAAATCCAATGGATGATGATGGTATGAGTCACAGAGACGAGGGGTGGTCCGATTTTAATGTTTTAGAAAAGACATAGGGTGAGACACTGGGATTAGGCAACATTTGCAATAAAACTCGATAGTGTATATGTATACAATACTGGAACCAATTCCCCTACACTACTAGATTTGCAACAAATCCACCACCATCACCATCGTATGCCTAGAAAGCTAGTTTATAGTCAGATCTCGTCCAATTCAATCGGTTAATCCTGAAACTCGTAGGTTTAAATAGGGATTTCTATAATGATGGGGGTGATTTTTATCATTTTAGACTTTCTTGAAAGATTCCATAATTTTTATAATAATTCACTATCAAACTTGATTCATTCACTTTATGATTATTGATCAAATTTAATATGAAACAACGTCATTAGATTAACTATATAAATAAACAAGTACCCTATAGTTTCCCATTCGGAAAAGATCTACAAAAATCTATGAAATCATGAAATTATCGCAAGATTTCAAATTAATGTTTCTAATTGAAATCGCCAGATCGGTATAAATATGGTTAAAGCAATTTTTTTATATTTATACAGGGTGTAATCGAAATTCCTTACAATCTTCAAACCTCTTGTAGAGCCCACAAAAATTGAGCCGTCATTTTCGAAAAAAAGAGTTGAAAATTTTGCAAAAATTTTTAGACCTACTGGAATAGAAATATTTTAAATATAAATAATTGTAGCCTAGTGGTCAAAGAAGTGGAGTGCCAATCTAAAGATCGTGGGTTCGATTCCCACCTGGTCTCAAACTTTTCCTAGTTGTTTAGCGGTGATAACGCTTAAGAATTCTTAATGAGTTAATATTCTTTAATAAAAAATAATTAGTTTTAGTTGACATGTAATTAATAAGCCTCAGCTAATATCAACGTTTCACTGTTCAGTTGCGAGTGGAATGTTGATCGTGGATGATTGCGGACTTATTTTTTTTGTCTATTGACTTCTATATTTTTGTCATTTTTCTTGTGGGACCATGCGAAACACTTAGTGGAAATGTCAAACAGTTGCAGAGTCGAATTTGGAAAGTTGCAAACGAGATTCGGGAACTGCCGAAATTGGCATCGCTCTCTGCTATGTAATTTTGTGTGGAAAAGAAGGGTAGGTACCTTCTGAACAATTTATGTAGTGATTTTTATGTTACATTAATCAAATGTGTTGAGTGTATGTTCAATAAGTATGTTTGTAAAATTTGCGTGGATTGTTCATGGATATCAATACTCGACAACAAGATTACGGTAGGTTCGTACTTGACCAGAAACCATCAAGTAATGGTCCAAAATTTGTGCAATTTTAGTTTTAATCAATTTTTTCCTTCGACTTTTCAAAATATGTTCATTGCCTTTCTATTCCACATAGGGTTAGTGAAGTTTGAATATTGTAAGTGATTTTGATTACACCCTGTATAGGCATTAACAAAAAAAAAAAAAATCCAAAGACCAACCAATATCCTCGAATCAGAGTTGATTATCGTAGTTTCAAGAGAGATTGAAATAGGTCTGCACATGATATATTAATTAATCGGTGCTATTAAAACCGGTAGATAAAAACAACAAATTGATTGATTCTACAATAATCATTTTAAATTAAAAAATTAATAATAAAACAAAAACGAATTAAATTCTTTGTATATAGCGAAAATAAAATATTCATAATTATTCTGGAATGATAACAAATCAATGGGCAATTATTGATAATTTTAATATCTATTTGATCAGTAATGTCGAGTTACAATAACAAAAAAAAAAACTAATATAAATTCACAATAAACAATTGTCTATATTGTAAATTCTAAATCAATTTGTAATTAATAAAAATTTTCATTAATTAATAAATAAATTATAGGAGTATCCAGTTTCAGTATAATTCCATAGAAATAAACAAAAATAATAAACTTAAGTAAGATGTTGGAAATATTCTTTCCATATTACATATTACACATACCATACTATAAATGGTGTAAGTCACGTTCCTCAACATTATGCTATAATTCACATTTTATATTTTAAGTTTTTGCTAGTTAAGGTTCTGCTAAGCTTCGACTTTATAACCAACATAAACAAGTACCATTTATTTTAGAAAAGAAAAAAAATACTAAATATTAACGATAATATTGAGCTTTTCTTACTCGTTATATAACAGTTTGTTCTTCTTTTCAATAGAATAAAAATTACAGATTGAATTTTTAATAAATAAAATCAATATGTAATGTAGACTGAAATGAACAATAATAATAAAAAAAAGACGTTAAATTAATACTTTTAAAAATTCTTTTTCATCTGATAGAATGATGATGACAAATAAACGAAGAATCGTGCTATATAGCTTCTACTGATTAATAGATGAAACGATTTTTCTAATATAAATTCATAATCTCTACTAATTAATAGTCACGTCGAATAAGGAAAAAAAGGCAAAAAAATTTCACTTTTCAAACAACTGTATAGTATACATAGTTCGTCCCTATTAATTAACAAACTAACAGAATATGAAATTAGTAGAGTAACACTAAATAAAAATTCAACGTCCTATCATCTAGTAATTGAACAAATTGATAAATATTTAATAATGTAATTTTTAATATTAATTACAAATTTGAAAAACAATAATAACCATTAAACCTGCACATATAAGTATATATTATATGCTTTTGAAATGAAATGCAAATATGATTTATCAAAACATTATTCATATGCAATATAAAGAAATAACTCGACAATTCCTGAATATGCAAATAGATGCAAAATTTATGTTACAGTCCTCATCTTTATACAATTCCTTGATATACCACCACGGCAAATACAAATAATCACACATTATTTAAATTTAAAATTATGTAAATAAAGTTATGGTATGTTTTCAATTCCAATTGCCAAGCAAGTATCTAATAATGTTGATTTTACAAATGATTATAGAAATTAGAATAGCTGATCAATTTTTCTTTCATTCAACAAAACTATTCCAATATTCATTAGTAGTGTGCAATGGAAATCAATTTCCTTGATTACACGTTCATCAAATTAGAATTCCATCGTCAACACACACAATGACAGTCGGCAATTGTCAATCCTATTACAATCACAAACACCACTACACCACTGTTACTATCACAACCACCACCACCACTACTAATATTATCATCATCTTCACTAATATTAACAATAGTATTCAATACAAACATAAGGCTATTGATGTTTATAATTAATTCGCATATAATTCGCCGATGTTTGTTTGAAATGATAAGCCGCATACATAAATTTAAACACAAACATACACACCTAGATAGATCAACAACCGACAATATAAGCAAGTGTGTAAGCACTGTAGGTGTTCAATCTAACCGACTTTTGTGCAAAGAATACGAAAAAACCTAAACAATAATAAGAGAAAAGCTAGTACCATTACCTTCGTATAAACGTGACCAATTTTTTGTGGGACTGTGTAAAACAGACTTCAGAAGGCGGTCGTAACAAAATAACGGAATTGTCACAAGCCAGGACGCCAGGATTTGAGAAGAAAGATATTCAATCAGACAATAAAAAATACTTGCTACAAATTTGATATGGTAGATACACGTTCCAGCACCTACTCTACCTGCCCACCTTCTTACCCTCACTAAAAAAACAGCCTAACTTACACGAACCGAAAGACATGTTTCTCGCTCAGAAGCCGGTGACATTTATGTGAAAATGATGGTATAAAAAATCAAAATATCTATACAGTAATGGTCACTTTAAGATGGATAATTGTTCACGTATTTATGGGGTGCTTAATTACTGGGGAGAAAAATCGGAATCTCGGAGGAGCTCAAGGGAAAACAGGCGGAGAACTAATTTTTCATCATTAAGCATAAAGTAACATTTCGAAATTTAAAAAAAAATACAAGCAGTGATTGATCAAAAAGCATTGAAAAGTCACAGTCGGTCGCCTCCTTGTACAGACCATTATTTTCTCCATTTATATTTATCGTTAATTCTCCAAAATTTTAAGACTATTGATTTTTAAATAAACAATTCATCTAGGAATTGCAGAGGCGAATGATTAGTGCATTTCAATTTGTTCTACAAAATCAATATCTATGATTTTTTTGCATTTGAACCAAAATACAGTGGGGAAACTATTACGAATACTTTCGTCAAAAGACTGCCCTATAATTCGTTAAAATATGATTTGAACCGCTTATCAAACACAAATATGTGATACTTTTGATAAATGCTTGGCGACTGAAAATAGGAACATAGGAAAAAGTACAAGAGATAATAAAGTTTCTCCAAGCGCATATTGTAGATAGACACTAACGAGAACAACAAATTTCCAATAAATTCAATAGGGAAAATATGAGAAAGCATTGCAGTTTAGAACAAAAGGCTGATTTGCACAAGCATTGCTCCTATAATTCTACCCGCAATCGCCTTAGTGGTATATTGAAAATTTATTCTACATTCAAGAAAATAAAAATAATAAATCAAAGAAAAGAAAAGAAAACTACCGTTAATAACAATAATAAAATGTTAATCAAATCAGAATAATAAATTGACCAGTTGAATTAGCTAAAAGAAACCAGTTTTTCACACGAATTAACTGTGAAATTTTCAATTTTCGGTGTAGAATAAATCATTAATAATTACAATAATCAAACGAAATAGAAGTATTTATTTGAGGGAATTGTGTGTACAGAAATTTTGTTGGTTCTATTGTCAACAACAATAACAACAACTAGTCGAAAGGGCACATCTGTTCGTATTTTAACCAACAAAACGATAGTATGAGAAGATTTGAAAAAAGTTTTTGTCCTAACCGAAAGAAATTGTAAAAATCAAAACAGCAGGGAATCAGAAGTATTTTATACAGCAAGGGAACGATGATGGTGATGATGATAATGATTTTCTATTGCTATTCTTTGATGAAGTAAAATATACAGGCGGCGATATACATAAACAATACAACAACAGTTTGGCAGTCTTACAAAACATAAATATTAAACTAAACCTAGACGACATGAGGGAAGGAAAAAATAAAAGAAGAACAACTGTATTGTAATCAATATAAGATCCAAATCGTTGATATAAATTAAAAAGAATGACTAAAAATTACCGGTTACGGAGCCAATTTATAAATAAAACTTGTTCTTTGTCTAAGCGCTTAGTCGCCTTTTATTGTTGTTTCTTTTTTTTTATATTTAATACCTTATCCAGATCTGTATATGTAGTATAGATGATGGGGAGGATGATATGAAAATTCACATAGTTCTAGCCTGAAAAAAAGAATCGTAACCCCTACTAGTAGATTTCTATTTTTATTTAATCATATATTGAGGATTATCATTTTTTTTAAAATGCTAACTATTGTATCGATTATAACACATTCAAATACAGCTGTTCGAAATGTTTCAGAAAACATTTGGCTCCACCGACAACAGTCCGATTTTTAATTAAGAAAACGTCACGATGGTAATAAATCAAACTAACACATCTACTCTATATACAAATTATTAATAAATCCAAAACGAATAAAAATTAATATTCAGAACTTTTCTAATCAGTAGATGTGTTGCCAAAAAGGGCGGGCGATATTAAACAAAATAAAAAACAAACTCCTTACGAAATCTTTACAAATAAAAATAAATATAATTTTTTCCCAATTTGTGTCTATCATAGTATTGTTAAAGCAACAAAAAGTGCTATAATATCTATTAAAACACTTTTTAATAACTAGTAGTAGTATAATGTATTTTCTTAAAGTTGGTAGTTGAACATGGAGGTATAACAAATGGAGTCCGCATCGTAATATAAAATACACAGTTTGTTTTGAAGCCAAATAACACAGGAGAGGGGTACGCGGGTTTTGTTTTCTTCCAAGCTCATACTGTGACTTTACCGTAAACATGTGAGCTAATCCAGTGGCGGGTCAATTATTGTTCTAATTAAATTAAGGTAACCTTTTGAATTAATATAATCGAACGCTTATTATACTGCGATGAAAAAAAACAAAGGAGAAAACATACATATGTATTTCATCTTAATCGTTGAATTTGTCTTATTTTCTATAACACCAGCTACAAGAAATTCTACGCCACTGGCGACGTAAACAATACGATATCACCTACCTGTGAAAAGATAAGTCCGGATTCTGGTAATTCATTTTTTTGCACACAAAACACTGTCGAACCATTGTTCTAATGTTTATAATCAAAAACACCACAGAAATAAAAAACAACAACAAATAGAATATTGGTAAATCTGACATAAACAATCACCAACTAAATTCCGCCATATTCTTTTTCTCTCAAACAGCTGTTTTGCCGTTAGTCAGCAACGTTGCCAATGTGCGCATTAAATTTTCGAACACTCTTCTCCGGAACGTAGGAACTAGATCTTATAATTCGTCAGATTTGATTTCTAGATGACTAAGATGGCAACGTAGAATGCCGTGTGCTTAGAATGTGAAGCCTATTTGGCTTCACAACAAAACCAAAATAGCGGAGTCCATTTGTTTATACGTCCATGTAGTTGAACGTTTGTCATTTAAATTCAAATGACAGCTGTCAAACTATATAACAATGTATTTTTTGATTAAAAGAATGTATGGCAATGTTACCAGCCTTTATTTTTTAACAAAGTAATGAATTGTTAAAAAATATACAGGGCGTTTGGTCTAAGTATGGTCAGTTCTAAGAAACTCCTATTCGTCGACGAGCAATTCGAAAAATATTTTAAAGATTTATAGGAGGCTCCTTAAAGAACATTTCAGCAAAATTAGCATCTCGTAGCTCATTTGGAAGTTGGTCATAAACGCTCATTTCTGACGATGATGTAGCGATTTTCAAAAACGAACGTTTTTTGACCAACTTTGAAGTGAGGTTCTAATTTTGCTAAAATTTTCCCTAGGGACTCTTTAAAATATTTTTCGAATCGCTCGTCGACTAATAGGAGTTTCTTAGAGCTCACCATACTTAGACCAAACAATCCTGTATGTATAGAAAATCAAGTGGCAGGAGAAATCAAAGAAATATGAATTGAATTTCTAGTTGTCATGTTGACGATACCAACCACTACAAAATTCCCTAATTTTTATGAATTTAATTTTTTTCAGAAAAAAAGGGTGCAAAATAGAAAAAGTAGTATAATAAACCCCCGCATTGCAGCTCGTTTTTGCAAACAGAACTCGTGTAATAAACTAAGATTTTTGCAACTTGTTTCTTAATATGCTATTGTAAACAATAAAACCATAACACATTTAAAATTAAAAAAAGTAATGAATTCAATTTTTCAAACAAGTTATTTCTAATGATAAAATCTATACAATAACACAATAATAAATTTATCTAAAACTATAATTTTGAAAAAGAAACACAAATAAAAAATATTATTAATAATCATAAAAAATTTATCACACCTTCAACAATATGATAAATAATAATTATAACTTTTTCCACCTTGTAAAACTATAATATCAGAAAAGAAAAAGAAAATTAACACAAATGAAAATTACCAACATAAATTCTACTATTTTTTTTTTATAGTACAGCTATAATATTAAAGAATAAATTATAACTACCTTAATCATTTTTTAATAAGCATATTTTATTGTAAGTTGGATATTATGAAATTCATTTTTGAATGGGGAAAAAATAGAAATCTCTCCAAATACAGAGTATTCCAAAATAAACGTCGTTCTTTAAATGAAAAATAAGACTGTACAGTTAGTTTTGTTATTATTTGAAAATAAGCTTTTATACAAAGAACTCAACCGTGGTAGATAGTCAACAATCACTGAGGAGCCACAAACTGAAGTCTACTGGAACTAAAAAAATAAGATACAAAAATCTAAGCTTTAGCACTTATACCAAATTTTAGAACAATTTGGTAGGAAGTTTACGAAAGAAAAAAGCGAGAGAAAACATTCGAGTTAGTTTTATTTAACTCCTCAATCTTCCGTATTTTCACCGAAAAATAAAAGAGCCGAAATATCGAAACAAGTGTAATTAATGTTAATACAAATATGCAATTATCTTTTTTACAAAAACACACACTTTAAAATTGTAATTTATAAATTCTGCCATATTGCACACGAAAAAAAAACACAAAGAAATCTGTAAATATGGATAAAAATAAGTATCAAGCGACGTAGTGGAGCAAGCGCCATCTAACGTTCGATACACGTAATATCCATAGGCATTAATCTATCTTAAATGTCGTTAACTCGAAAAATGTTTCTGTTATGATAGAATAACAGCAAAATATAATTAAAAATAGACCACACCTAAATTAATTCTACGAAATATTCCTAATTTGATAAACAGAAAATACGTCAACATTTACCTAAATAATAGACTGTAATTATTAGATTAGACTACTTTTTGTGGATTTTAGATAGGTTTATCGGTCTAAAAATTAAATTTCAATTAATGTACAATAATTACAACAACAAAATCTCAATCAATTCTTATGTTATTTCAATTATTAATAACAAATAAATTGAAGTTTTACTATTTGGAATTGATCAGCTGTTGATACAAAACACTCATGGAATTCTCTCAATTTTTCTCGATTTATGTATACACGTGTAACAACACATTAACTGTCTTAATTCCCACCTAATCTATTGAGATAAAGTGTACATATATGCGTTTACATATGTACATATAAACATATGTATACACAATAACATTGTAATAGAAGTATGTAGTAGATTGTAATATGGTGAGTAAATTGTTTTATCGATAAGTCTGTAGTTTCATTAAAATTTATTAAATTTCGTATCGACAATCGGAATCTATGATTGTTGAAATATTAATGGTCAAAAACCGATTGAATGCAAACCGGGTGCAGACATCGTCTGTCTTCTATACATATGTATGTATATGTGTATAAACTATAATAGCATGCCAGCATTCTCAACTCAGCTTGAATGATTCAAAAATGGGGAACAAAGAAAGACAGAGAAGTCTCATATATTCACATAACAACACATTATGTATACCTATAAGGTCGTAGAGGGTCTATATTATTATAAATGACTGCTTCTATATAAACCAATCTAAAAACATGCAGTTTGCACAATTTTCAGACAAAAATAGAAGACACAGCTTTTTCGATACACCTTGTATATGATTAATTTTAATAACATTGAAATTCATTACAATACAGTCAGTTCCGGCATTCTATTTCTATACAAAAGATCAATTAGCATCCAAATATACAAATTGGAAAATTTAGTAAACATAAGTAGAAAGATAAAGAAGGAAATTATGATCAAAGATATAAATGGAATGTAGATAGTAGAGTTTAGTGAATTTTAGGAGTGTCTTTCTTTCTACAAGACAGGGGTCTTGCGGTCAAACTACAAATTAACACCTACACAATTAAAACATTACTGTAATTTAGTAAAACAAAAATACACACACAACATAGGGATATTTCTTCTAACTTTAGTAATCAAAAAATTGTACTAAGGGGAAATACGTCAATTCATTCAACAAATATTTACTTTATTACACCCACAATCAATAGATCGAATATTGTGATAACATGGAATCATGAGTAACATATATCTAACAAATCAACGAATATTTGATTATTCATTCACAAAGATTTTCCTTTAGGAAATTTACAAAACTTTCAAATTGTTCGAATGGGCAAATTTTGAATAGCATAAAGGAAAAAACAAACAAAAGATTAGAAATAAACGAATTCTAAAGATTCTTTCAGTTCAAATATTCGAAATTGCCATTTTACGATATGTTCTCTAAGAAATGAAAACTTTGTCGAATTTTTTCGTATACAAGTACATAAACTAACTAATTTTTGTTCTTAGAAAATACACTTTCAAAACTCAAAAAAAAACACGAAAAAAGATAACGGAGAATAAGATTGAATTACTTGTTTTCAACAAATGATTTATACGATACATCTGGATGCGAACAAACATTCACAAGAAATCTTGAAAGTGTTCTATTTACTAAATGTGTGTTTGTGTTGTATATGGTTGTGAAGCAGGGTCTATATGGTAGTAGACACACGAAAAAAAGGTACCCAAGGACCGTCGTCAAAAACCACTTGTTTAATTGAGAGCGAGAAAAGATCCAACGTTTTGGGAACTGGTAGTATTTTATTTAGTTCTCTAATATGGGGGCTATCTTCTGTTTAATTCCTGTATATGGTCGCCTCTAAAATGAATCCAAAAAGGAGCAAAACACCGATTCAAATTTGCATTTTGAACGATTGTCCTTGGTTTAAAACTGATGGTTTTTTTTTTAATAATACCTGATTTTTAGAAAATAGATGATATAGGTAGATATGTGTAAGTGGTGTGACGAATTGAGTTTTTTGCTAGAAATCGTAAACAAATTAATTTTTTTGTTTGTTTAGATTGAATTATTAGACCATACTTTTTAGATATTGGTGTTGTTCATTCGATTTGTCTTGTTAATATCAATTTTAATTATATTTTTTTATTACTACATTTGATAGATGAATGGAGTTTGTGGGAAATTTATAAATTGAAGAGAATTAAATTAGTGCATAGCTGGAGATGATCGATGATTCTTGGTCGTCTCTAACAATTTAGAGAGAATAGTGAATCCAACAGGCACCGAAAAGTATCATTGAATCGAGAGGTCTTTCAAATATGATAAAGAATGTTAATTTAACGTAAATAATGATAATAATAGATTAATTAAAAAATAAAAATGATTTGTTGTTTGGACTTACCAACTTGTAATACGCTATCAACACATCCACTCTCTAATAGTTTTAATCCTTTGCAAAATGACAGATTTTGGGGTTCACCCCCAGCATTCACTGGTGGCACACGCGACAATGATGAATACATACAAATATCGCGTTCATTTCGTGGAAACGACCAGAATATGATACGTCTTTGAACTGGCTCCGGTATACGATCATAACGTTCTTCAATACGTTGAAATGGTATATTTTCGGCGACAATTTTGGCGGTGATATCGAGCAGTGAGTCGGGGGTGCGTGGCCCCGGTTCCTTTAATAGAGGAGGCCCCCCGCCGCTGCCGGCCGCTTGGGAGCAGCACAACCGCCTGGCCACCGCCATCAACGACACACTCTCACTAACTGAGAGAGAGGACAACTTCTAGGATTCGCCACACATACACATACACACTACATATACTTTGAAAAAGAGAGGCGGCGGATGATCAAAAGACAAAGACCGAATGAATACTATTAGTAGAGGGGGAACAAGAAGGCAAAACAAGTTGATAGGACGCACATGCGCATCAACCCCATCTTTAATACACACACAGCTGATTCGACCCCCGCGTGCGTAATGTCGTTTGTTTATGTCAGCCACATGGCGCAAGGTGCAGGGGGGGCGCCAGTCAAGACGAAGGGGGCCACACATACACATGGGCCCGCAGCACACTGACCTCACAAAAAATAGACGCCCGTCAGCGGCGCCGGCAGGTACACGACCTCTCTCTTTCTCGCTCTCTCACCATCTCTCAATAATACACACCGAGATACACACACTAAGGGCCCTTACCTATCTCTATCAGATGAATATTTGGAAAAAAATAATTATGCTAATCATAAAAATACCAAACCATAAACAAACAAAAAAAAAAAAATATCAATTAACAAACCTAGAGAAATTGAAATGAGAGAAACTTTAATCGTAAAAAATTTTCTACATAAAATATAACCGAAAAGTTCTCGTAAATTAATCGGTGAAACCTAGGGACACCCATACAACACATACACAATCACAATCACACATTCACACAAATATTAAACACATGTATAAAAATTATTCAGTGGCGGCGGCGGACGACGGCCAATCGTCGAACTCGCATAATTGCGTCCGCCCGCATTGATTGGCAATACTTGCATGAGAATGACATTCATGCTGCCGCCACCACCGCTGCTGCTGCTGCTACCAATGTTGGGGCACACAAGATCAATATTCCAAAGCAAAGATATACACCGCCGCCGCCACCACCACCACTACTACCACGGCTATAAACGCCACCCGTACTCGTCATCATCCTCTCGGTTGGACCGCCCGTACCGAATTATGCAAACGCTGTTTAATAGTTAATCAATGAAAAAGCGAACTGAACACACACAGCACACGAGCATTCAGCCCCATCCCATAGTATCTAACTTAAGAATATATGTATGATGTTCAATAATCAATTCAGATGGGTAGGTAGATAAGTAGATAGTTTAAATAATCTGAATTTGTTTCATGTTGTTGTTGTGCTTATACTTTAATCGAATTGATTATTATTTTTTTCCTATACAATCCCTTGATTCGGCTCAGATAGATAAATTAATTTATACCACCACAAACGTTTTCTGATATTAATTTTATAATTTAATTGCGCCTATATGAGAATGCTTTTATGAATTTAAATAAAGGTACACAACGATGTTCAGTTAAAATTTACGTAGATTATGAGCACGTTAATAGAAAGCAGCGTCTATATCGCTTATTGTTACAAAACTACTAATCTTTTAATAAAATTGGTCTAAATACACTTTTTCTTACAATATTTCACATACAGGGTGTTTGGTCTAATTGTAAGTATGGTGAGAACTAAGAAACTCCTATTAGTCGACGAGTCGATTCGAATTTTTTTTTAAGATTTGTAGGAAGGTCCTCAAAGAACATGTCAGCAAAATTAGCGCCTCGTAGCTCATTTGAAAGTTGGTCAAAAAACGCTCATTTCTGACGATGTAGTGATTTTCAATAACGAACTAAACAAGTAAAACGACTTAAAATGACTTTAGGATCCTCCCAAAGTTGATTTTTTTCGTTTTTCTCCATTTTATTCTGGAACAGGTGGAATATTTCGTATTTTCTCTGGAATACAATGGAGAACGAAAAAAATCAATGTTGGAAAGGTCTCTGGGGCATTTTTAATTTTGCTAAAATGTTTCCTAGGGACTCTTCTACAAATCCTCAAAATATTTTTCGAATCGCTCGTCGACTAATGAGAGTTTCTTAAAACTCACCATGTTTAGACCAAACACCCTGTATTTACTATCGTAGTGAACGAAAATCAAATTACAGTATGAATTTTTGTAGTACCGTCTAACTAAATTTCGAAATAAGACCCCCCAAATACCCCCCTTTCATTATACAGGGCTTTTCATTAAAATATGGTTACTAGGAATAACCTCGCTATAACTCTTTCGTTTATTTAAAGAATACAATAATTGTTACGAGATTTTCAAGGGGAACAACAATCTATTGATGGCGAAAATGCCCTTCTACGATTTTTGAAAATAGGAAAAATGAACGTGAACTTTTGGAAATTAAATGATATTGAATGAAAAATTGCTATTTTTAGAAACTCAAAGACAACTTGATATAAAAATTGAAAAACTCAAAACTCCAATGAATGTCGCTGAAAAATGTGGTCCAAAGATTGGTAGTAGTAAATTTACAAAGCACTCATCGATTCGATACACTAAGCTACGGACAAAGGTTGCACTAGGTTAACAATTGTGAGTATTCCCTTCAAATTTTTATTGCATTTTTCAAGTTTATGACTGGGGGACTACGTACCAAACCTACCCCACAATGTTGACCTATTGAAAGCTATAGGTCCCTTGTTAAGAGAAAGTCGAGAAGAATGAAAAAGGGAAACGACAATAAGAGTGAGTTCCTCAAGTTCTAAAGACAAAAAAATGACTGCTATTATTGAAGAAAGTATTGCCAGAATTTCGATAGTGAACAGGAAAAACAATAAATTTTGAGGTTCTAATAAAGATTGTCAATCAATTAATTGGCTTATCTATTCAACTATTTATAAATTGTGTTCGGTATGGTGGTTGAAACAAGAATTTATAAATTAATGCAACATAGGATATCGTATAGTTAGATACATACTGAAATACCGAGCAAAAAAGTTCTTTCTGTGAAATAATAAAAAGCAGGAGGATCTTGAATTTATTTTAGATTGTCGCGCGACTATCGTCAGCGCATACCATGGACATACGTAACTCTCAATTTTTACTATAACTGTAATCTATATGTTTTTATTTCATCAAGTATTTGAACCTACCCACTTGCTGCACTTACGAAAATCTTGCCAAAGAGGAACAAAAATCAGCTACAGTAGACCGTCTGTTTATTGTTCGTGACGTCGCTTGCTCACTTCATCAACTACATTAAATAATTGTTACAGTCGCAACAAATGAACGTATAACTTCGTTGTAAGATCGATGGAGATCGAGTACGATCGGAGAGCGCTTACATTTAAGTTAGTTCAAAGTAGTGACGTCAGCTGCCCGAAAATCCGGGCAAATCTCGCTGTTAAATTATAAATGACTAATTTTACTTTCTTTAAAATAAAATTGAGGGAAAACTGGATGAGTAAGCAAAAAACTGGATATTAATTCCAAATTCCAGTTTTTCCATTTATAAGATGATATTAAATCTAACACAAAAAAAAAATTGAAAGCATGATACTCCACAGTTTTCGTTTTTTGTCAAATTTGGTGAACATTTTTGAAAAATAAAAGGGTAATTTTAAGCTAACCACCGCCTCTTGAAATTAAAAATTACGACCATGAGAGCATTAATTGTTTTAATTATATTTGACAATGCAGCTTTAGTGAACTGTAGATGAGTTTTGAAATAAAAACTATATTTTCCAAGGTGAAGTGAATGTAAAATGAAATATTGCACAAAAAAGCATCGAAAACTGCCTAATGCCTATACAGGGTGTTTGATCTAAATATGGTTGATTATATGAAACTCCTATTGGTCGACGAGCAATTCGAAAAATATTTTAAGGATTTATAGAAGGGTCCCTAAGAAACATTTTAGCAAAATTAGAACCTCGTCGCTCATTTGTAAGTTGGTCAAAAAACGCTCGTTTCTGACGATGTAGCGATTTTCAAAAACCAACTAAACACGCAAAACGACTAAGAATGACTCTAGGATCCTCCCAAAAATGAGGAAAACGGAAAAAATCAATGTTGGGAAGGACCTCCGAGTCATTCTTAGTCGTTTTGCGTAGTGATGAGGAAACCAAGACCAAGACCATTCTCGTTTTGATTTTGGTCTTGGTCTTGCATATAAAGTCTTGGTCTTAGCCTTGTAGTCGAACAATTGGTCTTTGGGTCTTGGCCTTGCGTTTATAGTTTTGGTCTCGGACTTGCATTTACAGTAGAACAACGTTCTTTGTCTTGAAAAAAGAGCCTAATCGTTTGAATTTACAAAAATGTGTCCCTGTATAAGTCAATAAACTAATAATACTAAATAGGTATCCACAAATCAATCATTAGTCAAAAATCAAAGTAAAAATGTTAAAATTGCCATTAAAAAATAATTTTTCTTGCAATTTAATTTAATTTAATTTAATTTAATTTAATCTTGTTCTTACATGTCAAGTCTCGCTCTCGGTCTTGTTCTTGCGAATTAAGTCTTGGTATTGATATTGCAAGTGCAGTTAAAGTATTGGTCTTGGTTTTGCAAAAAATACAAGACCAAGACCAAGATTGCAAGACCAAGACGAAATGTGCTCATCACTAGTTTTGCGTGTTTAGTTCGTTTTTGAAAATTCCAATATTGTCCAAAACGATCGTTTTTTGACCAACTTTGAAATGAGCTACGAGGTTCTAATTTTGCTGAAATGTTCTTCAAGGACCTTCCTACGAATCCTTGAAATATTTTTCGAATCGCACGTCGACTAATAGGAGTTTAATAGAATTGACCATATTTAGAACAAACGCCCTGTATAAATAAACAAAAATACAAGTTCATTAGGACTTGAGGACGAGTTTATCTAACATAATTCCCAAAATAATTTTGCAATTGTGATAATAACAAATCTATCAAAAAAAAAACACTGATATTTGGTATTTTGACACAAAAAAATCGTAAATAGAAGCACAAGACAAGACAATAAGATTTTCCAATATTTTCTGAGAAAAAGAACTGTACTCTTAACTCAAGTATAAAATCGTTCATTGCTAATACGTTATTAATAATCACTTATTATCAAGGGAAAAGAGTACTGTCATTTACTAATAACTATAAGGAATTTGCCTATCTAATTACCTGTGAAAAATCTACTTGATAACAAAAATGTTTTCACCTTTTATCATACTTTTCCACGAAATCTTATAATTAGGTACTTTTGAAAGTGCAGGTAAAAATATTAGCAAATAAACGACTACGGCGATAGTAGTTTATCGAAATTTCTTTTAAAAAAAGGCCGATTTTGTCAATTTTTCAGTAATGTATAATTTACGTAGTTCTCTACTTAAATTAGTAATTATTAAGGTGACTTACCATGAAATTTGGACTTCTGTCTGGACTTGAACTTGGCAATAAGGATTTAAATATCAAAGGAACATTATTAGGTATATTCGGTATAGGTGAAATTTATAATCTGTTTTATAACCCGATTTTATTTATAAAAATTAATTATCTAGAGAATTATTTTAATTAATTGTAAGTAAAATGAAATGTATTGAAACGGTAATATTCCGTTGATATTTAAATTAAGTAGAAATAAAACAGAATTTTTAACAGACAAGTCTGTAGGAAATGTAACGTCCGGCAGTTTCTGATGGACGAATGATTTTAACCACCTGGAACACATAAAAATGCAATAATTGTAGAATTTATTTGCATTATAACCCGCATGTCGTATTATCACTAGTTTTTATTGCATTTTAAATTGTGTCTATACATAGAAGCATCAAATCAACCAACTGAATATCCATATACGTGTATAATAATTATGAAACTAATAACGATTTGTGATTAATTAAAGTATAAATTAAATATTGTTATACATTAATTTTACTATATTTATTTGATGTAACTATTTAAAAAAAAATGGTAATCGTGTTTAATTGATTATTTCGAAAAGAAAAGCGAATTCTTCCATAAAAAAATCGAAATCAAATTGAAGAAACGACCAATTTCAAACACAAACAATACAAATTTTCTCAGAATAATTTAATTACAGCATTTTAATAAGTTGCTAGATTGAATATTAATGATTCATTAAAAAATCAACACTCACCTGTCCTCTCTTCAAACCGAAATATCTAGCAACAGGATCACCGGCTTGTATCCTCATCAACATATTCTCCTTCAATTTGCTGTAACACGAGAGAAATTTAAATTAATTTAAATATCAAAAATAAACATGACGAAAAAATATCTTACTATCTAGTTAATAATTCTTGTTTTTCTTCTGGTGTCATCACCACATGTTCTGGTACTAATTCATGTTCTGTTATATTAATCAACAATTCAGATTCAAGAAATTGTTCTAAAATATATTTCGGTGCCATATCAACTAATGATTGTTTAGCCGATGGTGTCATGCCTTGTTGTACAACAATAATAGCACGATGTATATTCTCATCTTGCATCCGTTGACAATATGTTTTTATTGTTTTTATACCAATCTTTGGTTCATCAGGAAAAAATACAAACATTTGATCCGTTGGATCATCATTGTGTGCAACCAAAACGATTAAATCATTACGTGATGGACGTTTCTCACTACAAATACAAATATAAAATATTTTTTTTCGAATAATTTAACGAAATTACCTTGGTTTATCACCGAATTGTTCTTTGAATTGGTCCAGAGTTTGATCCAATTCATCTTGAGTGACTAAATAACCGCGATCGTGGCATAACTACAAAAATCGGATTCGTATCGAAAATTGCAAATGTGAGGTTATGTTAACTTACTTGCATTACAGTTTTGCGAATACGCCACAATTTGTATGTTTCAGCTTCATCATCCATTCTTTGCAACTAACACTACACTCAGTCCTGATTTATTTAAGTTTTAGTTGGAATTATGTGGAATTTAATAAATTAATTTGAGCGCTCACCTCAGCTCACCTAGTCTAAAACAAACACAAATACAGTGTTGCCACAATGCCAGTTCCACTAACCATCAATTATCGAGTTTTACAATAAAGACTAAAATTGCGTTTAGAATATTAGACAAGAAAAATATAAAGACTGTACGAATTCTTTTGGCTTTTTACTGTAATTTTTGTGGAAGCCAAATTAAAAGTTACTCTCAAGCTGACAACACTGCCGGCGCGTGCCAACCTGAAGCGCTTAAATTACACTAGGGTAAACAGCGATTCCAAACTAAAATTTTTGTTAATTAGTTAAATAAATTTATGTGTTAGTAAAAATATACGAATTAATTACAATAAATTAAAAGTCTTATGAAGAATTATCTTGGAATCATGCCGTATTATTTTAATCCAATTTTGTGCAACTTGTTGAAATTTATCAGTTGGTAGAACTGGCTGTCACTAAATTGAGCGAAATTTTAAAATTATGGAGTTTTTGGAAAACCAACAACTATTAAATAAATCTCACGAACTACTATCAGTAGAAGAAATCTTTAGAAATAAAACTGCAATAATATTCTTCTTTAGTGCTTCATTTTGTGATAGTCCGCTATGTTTGAAAATTTTGGAATTATTAAAGAAACTACACCACGTATTTACAAGTTTTGCAAATTTACAACTTATTTTAACTAAATTTCTTTTATTGTAGGAAAGTAATGAAAGAATGCTAGGCTTTGAGATTGTCTACATTTCGTTCGATAACGATTATGATTCATTTGTGGAACATTTCAATAATCACGGTAATTGGTATGCAGTACCATTCGAAAATAAGATTCTAACTTTGTAATTTGATAAAATTCATCCACAAATTTAATCTACTAAAATACAATATTTCAGAGAATTGAGGGTAAAATGTGAAGTAACCAGTTTACCAAATTTAACTGTATATAAAACAACAGGTGAAAATATATCACGAAATGGTGAAATTGATTTACTTGAAAAAGGTATTAATGTTCTTGTAACATGGACTGATTAATAAATAAATTCATATTCTTATTAGAAATACGTTTATTTTTCTATAAAATTTTATTCTTCTGGTATCTCAAGTGAACCATCATTTATTTCATCGATAACATCATGTGGTGGTTTACCATCAATAGTACAACCTACTGATTGAGCTGTACCTAAGACTTCTTTAACTGTACCAGTTAAAGTTTTCGCCATTGATCGTGGCTTCATTTGTCTTGCAATAGTAATTACATCATCTAATGTAATGTTACCACTGTGTTTAACTAAAATAAAATAGAAAATATTTCAATTAATCGAAATATATTAGTATAATATTTGTCGATTGCTTAAGTATCACACTTAGTAATCGGTAAGCATGAGTTGCAAAGAAGCAATCAAATTAATCTTGCAGTCGTGATACACTTCGACTAATCGATATACAAACAATTAGTCTCTGTATCAATCTGCAGTTATTTAATCGTTAATAGTACTATTAACTTACTATTCTTTTGCTTCTTCCTATCTCTTGGTGGTTCTTTCAATGCTTTAATGATCAGTGAAGCAGCCGATGGTACAACGGAAATTGTAGCTTGACGATTTTGAATTTTCAATTGTACCGTGATTTTTAAACCTTTCCAATCGGCTGTACCTTTAGCAATATCATCACCAACTTTTTTCGGTGACTGTAAACATGTTAACAAAAGTGAGGTTATAACATTGAAAATGTTTTTCTTTGGAATAATATGTTAATAAGCTAACTTACCAAACCTAAAGGACCAATTTTAGGGGCTAACGATGATGTAGCACCAACTTCTCCACCAACACAACGTAAATAAACTGTAAAAAATATTCAACACTTCACATAAATTGGACGTATTTTTTAATGATTATTAAACGTAAATTTCGATAATTACCATATTTAACTTCAGAAGGATCGAATTTTGGTGGCATTTTTAAAAAATAATTTAAAGTTTTCTAAGGAAAATTCGGCCTCAAAACGCCGATGATTTAAGATTTAAGAAAATCTTCAAAGGATCGTCAACGCACAACGATGGCCGTCGCCGTAAAAAGGATGTGGCTCAAATGCCACTCGCCAATGTACCCATATATTAATAACAAAATTTGAATAATTTAAAAAATTTAAACAATGACGATGTATTTCAGAGAAAGTTTATAGGATGAATCTAAAATATTTTTAATTTTATCAATGTTATTAAATAAAAATTTCTATGTAATTTTGGAATTAGTTGTGGAACTATAGCCACTTCCACAACTAGTAATTGTGCAATAATTGAAAATTTATGCATATTTTATATTTTGATACAACTAAATTATTTCTTTATTAATTGATTTTAACGAAAATGTCTTAAAATTTATAATTATTAGTAGATATATGTTTTATATTTAATTTTTGAATTGGAGCTACAATTAGTAGAGAAATGTTGACAGGTCACGTGGTTTATAACACGTGTTGCATAACCTAAAAATCGAATTGAACATAATTTGAGGTAAATATATGCGTTTTTGTATGTGTTTTTTAATTTTTTTAACAATTATTGGTTGATTAAAATAATGACAATTATGGATTCAGACGATAAAGAAACTAGTAGTAAGTTATTATCATTAATTTGTCTTTTATTAGTAAAGTTTTATTAATTTTGTAGATGTAGAATCAGATACTGAAGTAGAAGATGAACAAAGTGAAGAAGATACTGGGATAGCAAATGCTGGTTGGGCGGATTCTATATCAAAAATTCTACACACAAACAAACCGAAAAAGAAACGAACTATTGTCCTATCAAAAGCAAAAAAGATTACTGATATTAAACCAACAAAAACTGTATCGGCTGGTTTTGAAATTGCCACAGTCGATGGTGAAGTTAAAGAGGAAAAAATCCAAATTGAAGAACCTTCTACTAGTACGAAAAAATCTGACGAACCGTTGCGTAAACGAGTATGTTTATTATAATTCTAAATATCTAAATGCGTACAATAATTTGTTTGTTTTATAGAAACGAGATTTACCTAATTTGAGAGTAAAACCGAACATTTTACAAAAGGACCGTGAACGTACTTTGACGAAGATTGCAACAAAAGGTGTTGTACAGTTGTTCAATGCTGTCCGTACACAACAGAAGGAGATTTCAACGAAATTGAAAGAAGCCGGCCCGTTAGAGGTGCGTAAAGAGAAAGTTTTAAAAAGTATCGATAAACGGCAATTTTTGGATGTTTTAATGGGCGAAAAATCGGAAATTGTCGATAGTAAAGAACCGGTAAAAGATGAGGAGTCAACATGGAGTGTTTTACGTGACGATTTCATGATGGATGCAAAATTGAAAGATTGGGATAAAGCGGTTGAAGTTGAGAATGATGATGAAATTATAGAATCTGCATAATTTTTTTATAATTAATCTTCAGTTTGTTTTGTATTTATTTGTCGAATTAAAATAAATGTTTATTTTCAAAAAATCGATTCTATTTGGTGAAATTCCACTAGTTTTGTCTCTGTATGTGTGTGTGTGTGTGTGTGTGTGTGTGTGTAGATCGTTTTAAAAATACCTCCAAAAGAATGTGTCGATCACGTGGTGTGCAACATTACAAATCAGTCTGTTGCTGACATTCAAAGTGTTAACAATTAATAAAGTTACGTATTTCTATTCAACGAATTTCGATCACCACCCCCGTTTCTTTACAAAGTGTTGATTACATATTCACGTTTTCTAGTGTTAATTAACGTTACAAAACGTGACCTTATCGTACACGAGTCGTACTATAAAGACCATTAAAATACACGCAAATAGTCAATTTAAAATAGACTGTTGTTCAAGTATGTACTGTTGTTGTAATTGTTGATTTTAACGGTGTGAATAATGAACGAAACACGGGAGAATCTAAAAAATCGCGTCTTCTACGCCGCCAAAGATGGCATGTCTATAGCCCTATATACGTTGCTTAATAGTGCTGAAAAAGATGAAGTTGATAATGCATTGAATCAGGTATGTATGAGAAAAATATTGTGATTATTTTCGATTTAAATAATTATTCTTTTCGATAGATATTTATAGAGGATGACGGACAAGAGTGTACACCACTTATTGCAGCCGCTAGACAAGGCCATGATAAAGTTATGAGGATATTATTAACGAAATTTAAACCGAATTTAGAGATTGAAGGCACTGTAAGATTTGATGGGTTTGTTATCGAGGGGGCCAGTGCATTATGGTGTGCTGCATGTGCAGGTAAACAAAAATCATATCACCATTGAAAACAATTGACAGATAAAAGTTAGGTTATGTTCAAAATTTCTCGAGATTTTCAATGCAATTATCGAGAATAAAACAATAAATTTCGATTAATTTCTAGAAATTCACACGAATTAAAATTGGAAAATTGTAGCGAATTCTCAATGAAATTAGTTTGAAACGAAATTTAGCCACTTAACCTCAAATTTTATCCCCATAGCTAACTTGATGATTCGCTGTTGTAGGGCATTTAAATGTGGTGAAGACCCTAGTAAAGGCCGGCGCCGATGTGAACCACCCCACAAAGTCCAATTCAACACCATTAAGAGCGGCATGTTTCGACGGCCGTTTGGATATCGTCAAATACCTAACATACCATCGTGCCGATATCAATATCGCTAATAAATACAACAATACGTGTCTTATGATAGCAGCATATAAAGGCCATTTAGATGTTGTAAGATTTGTTTATAATCACACAATAAATGACGTTCTAAATGAGATTTTTAGGTCAGTTTTTTGTTGGAGAATGGTGCCAATCCAAATGAGAAAGCATTATGTGGTGCAACAGCATTACATTTCGCTGCTGAATGTGGACATGTTGCTATTGTTAAAGAATTATTGAAATATAATGCTGAATTTTCAATGAATGATTCTGGTATGACACCGATCAAAGCAGCAGCTGAACGGACAAGAGCTGCTGTTGTTGAATATCTTGTACAAAGACCTGAGATTACATTAGAAGAACAAATTGAAGCATTAGAATTATTGGGTGCTTCCTATGCTAACGATAAAGAGAGCTATGATATTGATAAAGCTTTTAAATATCTACGTAGATCAATGGAATTACGGTAAGTTTAGCTATTAATTGTAATAATCGTGTATTTTTAGTATGACAAGGTGAATGTTAATGGGGATTTTTTTTGAAAAATTTGCGTATATTCAACGAATTTCTAAATTTAATTCTTTCCTATTACTACGACGAATACGCTGTTATTCCTCGTCTATTATTAGAGTATGCAAAATATAACAATTTTGTTCTTTGTTTGTAAATTTAAAAGGTAATTTATTTGTTGATAATAATCATCAGGAAAAAAAACACGTATCCGTGACGTTGTTTAATTTGAATAGATGCCAATTTCGTGCCAATCAACAATAAAAATAGAGATAAATTTGGCGTAAAAAGGCCGTATCAAATTGTTGAATTCTACTATAATTTTCTTGAAAATTTCAATTTTGTTACATGTGTTTCGTGGGAAATATTGGATATTTCCCAAAAATAAAGCTTTTTGTTTTGTTACAAATTATCTAATCGATATAGTTTTCCTCAATTTAGTTAAACAATAGAATTATCTACGCCAAATACAAATTAGAGATAGATTTTCCAACGTCTTTGTTGTCATTATCGGGAAAAGTCGATGCTCTTGTTTATATTTTTAGTTGGATATTTTACAAAATCGGTCATCAACATTGCTTTACACATTCTAAAAACAAAATCTTTTGTTTGGATTTTTGGCGTACAATTTTTTGTACCAACAGTAATGCGTTGGTGTTTTCAAAATAACAACAACGTACAGTTTTTTGTCAAAAATATTTTTAATAACGGCTCTTTTTTTAAAGATTTTATTCAATTTATGTCTTCAAATCTGGTTCAAGGTGCTGTAATCTTTTTCATGGCCTGAAGGAGTGAGCATTTCTCTCTTTAATTCTCACTTAGTCATTAGTCAAACAGTCTATTTGATCCTGTTACAGTGCAGTTTTTGTTCCTAAAAATGTAAAAGTTGGAGTCAATACAAGAATTTCTATACATGAGACGTTTCAAAAAAAAATCTGAATTTAGATTGAAAATTCAATATCCGGGTATTGAAGTGTGAGCTAATTTCCTCCTCAGTCTATTTTTTTAGAATTAGCCGGTACGCATTTGTAAAAAAGTACGGAAACAACAGTTTCGGTACCATAAAGCGTTTCAGAAATACCTGCTCAAGCCAATTTTTGGACTTCTCGATTAAATAGTAAGCTAGTAAGCATTTGATATCTTCTTCATGGTTATTTAGGTATTATTACCAAAATTTTTACAAAACCAAATAGAAGAAAAAAGTTGGTATTGTTATACATAGATGTATCAAGCTAAGTTTGTCCAAAACAGCGCACCTTAACGAAGTTTTTGGAGTAGTCGGCTTAACCGATCGTTTGTATTCGGAGTTTTTTTGAATGTATTACTAGTGCAGTAAAAGAGAGACAATGCACTCTATTGTACTTCTATTGTAGGCAAGATCTATTGCGCATCCATGGTTTTGGACAAACTTACTTTGATTCATCTATATTATATTTTTCCCTTTCATTGTTTAAGTGTGCCATCAAAAACTGTCCAATTTAGACAGGTGTCCAATATGCAGAGATGTCCAACTTGATAGGTATCACTGTACTTATTCAAAGTGCCTTTGCTGTATATTTCATTTGAACTAGTGATGTTACAGATCTCTGTTTCTGATTCCGCAACTGTGGATATTCCGCATGATTTTGGAATTCTGTTTCCGCACCTTTTTAAATGGATATATAAGGGAAATTTTTAGGATCAATATGCGTGAAAATTACACAAGAGAAAAATACGAACGAAAAAAATCTATTGTTTGTGTTGAGTCGGCGAAATTATTATGTACAACGTTACATATTTACAAGATTTAGTAAACTTTTCGGTTTCGTATTAGATTGTAACAAACTTGTTAATTCATTTTTTTAACTTTTTTAGTTTCCGTTTCTGTTCTGTTTCCGTTAAAATAAATTCCAAAAAATCTGTTTCTGATTCTGTTTCTGCTATGAAACTTCTGTTACATCTCTAATTTGAACTACTCTTACTCTCTCTTATGCTATTTTTCATTTATTTTTTGCGTTTTTCTACCCCATAATCAAACATATCAACATCATAATTCTTCTGCTATGAGGAAATTACAAAATTAAAGTTACCAGTTCCGGGGTTTTACTGTATTTAATAAAATTTTTAATACAATCTGCAAATTAGAACGTTCTTTTTGTATTTACTGATGACCTAGTTTTATAAAAACAGTTCGTAACTAGACATCCGAAATGAAAAAAACGTATTGATTAATAAAACATGTGAGATGATATAATTTCATGAAATTATATCATCTCACATGTTTTATTAATCAATTACACGTGATACACGTGTAACATTCGTAACAAATTGAAATTTTTATTAATTATTAAATTACAGATATAGTGATCCATTGAATCCAATTAAAAAGAAACTAATAACACCAATACCAGCATATGAACATTGGGTTGAATGTCAAACATTATATGAATTGGAAACAATACAAAATAATCATAATGCTTTACATATGGAAGCATTAACAATACGTGAACGTATCTTAGGTACACATAATCCAGAAGTACCACATCCAATTATCTATCGTGGTGCTGTATTTGCTGATAATGCCCGTTTTGAACGTTGTTTAGAATTATGGATGCATGCATTAAAATTACGTCAACAGAATCATATATCAGTTGTTAAAGATTTATTACGATTTGCTCAAGTATTCTCTCAAATGTTATATGTTAATGTTAATGTAACATATGATTGTGTTGTACAAATTTTATCATCTGCAATAATTGAATTAGAACGTAATAAAAGGAAATTGAAACAACCAGGACCTAAAGATGATCCAGATATTGTATTAGTAAGATTTTATTATTTTTAATAAAGATTAGAAATTTTTTATTATAATTTATTATTATAGGAAGAAATGGAAAGTAATCTAACTACAACATTGTACTTATTAACAATATTAACGAAATTAATCGATAATTGTACGGAAGAAGAGAAATTTACTGTAAAGAAGATGGTGTTTAATTTAAATCAAATGCAAATCACACTCAGAGATGGACAGACTTTATTACATTTAGCATGTAATGCTGAAACGCCGGTCGATGATTTTCATACAAATGATATTTGCAAGTAATAAGATTTACAAATAATTTTTACTATACTGGGTGTTTCAAAACATGTTTTGTAAAACGAAATTTACGATTCTTGGACTCTTTCTAAGAAAAAAAATTTCTAGTAACATTTTACTTTTTTGACAATATCTCAGGAACTCTTTGAGATACAGTTCTCAGCTTTTGTCAATGTTATAAGATAAATTTGGGGTACTTTATGAGTGCTAATTCAATTGATTTTAATATGTCATTGGCGGAGAATTAAAGGGCTCTGTGAAGTTTTTCTGCTTCTAATTTCTACAGCAACGAGAACATTGGAATTTCCGAATCACAATTAAAAAAGATAATCTTATTGTTAGTAAAAAGTTCTAGCCTGGCCTGTTTTCGAGTGGAAAAATGCATTAAATCAGACGACTAGGTCCAAAACAAATGTTTCTGTTAACACCAAAACATATTGGTACCTTTTTCATGTTTTTTTTTATCATACAATGAAATTTTTCTCGAAAACAGGCTAGGTTAGAACTTTTGACTAAGAGTACCATTTTTATGTAAAAAAGATTGGCGTTTGAAATCGTGATTCCGAAATTCCAATTTTCTCAGTACTGTAGAAATTAGGGACAAAAAACTCGCAGGTCCCTCAAATCAGAGATGCAACAACATAACTGTGTGCCTGGTGCTAAGATTTCAATTGGCGCCCCCTTTATAAAATATTACTGTTTTGTGACTAACCACGGGCTATTTTTGCGTTCCTGGTGATTTGGCGCCTGGTGCGGAGGCACTGCCAGCACCACTCTTCTTAGTTTAGTTTATCAGGGTCGTTCGGCTTTTCAGCCCTTCAGAACTGCGACCATCCTGATTGTTCATACCACTCTTCTTGCGACTCTGCCTAAAATTTCCGCCTCTGGCATATTAAGTAACCAAAATGTATCTTATAACGTTGACAAAAGCTGAGAACTGTATCCCAAACAGTTCCTGAGATATTACAAAAAAAAAATATAAAAAAGAATTCTTTGACACCCTGTATCATGTATCTCGAAATAGTCCGTTTGCGGACCTATTTTATTGCGATTTTTTGTTCTTAGAAACAGAGTTTCGTTTTCTTAGCCATGCTTTGAAGACACCCTGTATTTAAAATTAATTGTTTGTTAATAGATTTCCATGTGCGGAAACGGCGTTTTTATTAATCAAATGCGGTGCTGATGTGAATGCAATGGATGATGAACGTAATACACCATTACACATGATTGTTAATTACCATAAACCAATATCGGATTTTAAAACGTTATATTCGATAATTACGGATTTGATTGAAGCCGGCGCCCATTTGGATTGTGTGAATAAGCGCGGTGAAACACCATTGGAAGCATCTGCTACAGGTAGTAAGTGTTGTTCTGTTCTAATCATTTTACAGGGTGATTCACCTCAAATGAACATTTCTTATGGTAACTCCCATTATTTGGCGAGCGATTCGAAAAATATTTCAAGGATTTATACCATAGTGGTATTCTCAATAGGTACATGAGAGGAACATTAGTCCCGCCCATCTATACTACTTACATATTAGTTAGAAAGAGACAGACAGAGCGTAGGTGGTTTAGAAATTGAAAATGATGGCGGATATTACCATTCTTCTTTAGTCCTTTGACCAAACAAAGCAATTTCTTTTGTACGAAAGAACCTTCAAAACTTTCTATTTTAAAAGATAACAATAATCAGATGTGTTTTGTGGATTTGGTATCTCTGTCTGTTATTCATGTGATTTGATAAAGAACTGGCAGGGGCGGGACCAATGTGTCTCCCATGTATCTATTCAGAATACCACTACGGTAGAAAGGTTCCCAGAGAATGTTTTAGCGAAATTAGAACCCTGTAGCTCATTTGGAAGTTGGACAATGTGATAATATTCAAAGATGAGCAAAGTACGCAGAACGAATAAGAGTGACTCGGAAACCCACTCAACATTGATTTTTTTCGTTTCCCCCATTGCATTCTAGAAATAATGTGAAACATATCCACGTGTTCTAGAATAAAATTAAGAATAACGAAAAATATTAATGTTGGGAGGGTCTACGGGTCATTTTTAGTCGTTTTGTGTGCTTTGCTCGTTTTTGAAAATTGCCACATTGTCAGAAACGATCTTTTTTTTGACCAACTTCCCAGTGAGCTACAAGGCTCTAATTGTGCTAAAATATCCTCTAAGAATCCTCCTATAAATTTTTGATATATTTTCCGAATCACTTTTCGTTTGAGATGAATCACCCGGTTTAATTTGTTGTTATAAACATTGTTTTATGTTTTAGGTGTAGCTGAGATTATATTGAAATCACAAATGCAATTCAGTTTGAAATGTATAGCTGCAAATGCTGTAAAACATCACCGATTAACATATCAAGGTCAAGTGCCTAAAGCCTTAGAATCTTTCATCGAGTTACACGGTCCTGGTATTGTGAAGAAAGCCTAGTCAATTGATTGTTTGTTGTAAATAATTTTGATTTTAATTGATGTAAAATTATAAAAAATGAAGACTGTTGACGATACTTGAAATTGTGATCTAAATATATATATTTTTTTTGTTGTTAACAAGTACTATTGGCGTTTCCTATCTAATAATCGATAAAGATCTGATACAGTGCTTATATTTAATTTTTAACAAATCAAAATGGATAGTAAAAAAATAATAAGTAGAATGTATTTTTTCTATAATTTTTTGTCTTCGAATAAAGTGTGATATTTATTATTATATTTTGTGATTGTTGTAATAAATTCCACTTACCTTTAGATCATGATAGTGATACAATTACATGTTATCAAATATGGTCCATTGGAATATTGACCGGGCGGCCGGAAATTTTATAAAACAGGGTTTCGAACCGGGAAAATTTTTTTTGGCCAGAACGAAAACCGGAACTGAACCGGAAACCAAAAATCCTTTTTTCGGTTCAAGCATACCACTTAACACAATCTTTTTTTATTTTCTATCTCTTCTTTTCTCCCTTCCCCGGAAATGCGCAAGGGCACTTAAAACAGACTTGCAAGTAAATCACCCGAGGTCAAAACTACAGATTTTGATGTTTTTTGGTGTAGGATAGGGGTTGTTCATTCTATTGGAAAGGGTGCTTAATTTGTCGCTCGTGCCCATACTCAAGTTTTAGAGTGATATTGGGGGCTAAAGTTACCCCTGTAAAATTAGTATTTTTTTTCAAATGTTTCTATAAAGGCTCAATATTTTTCAATGGTTTAAAAACTAGTTGGTACAGAATTGCTAAGGCTATCAAAAGGCGCAAGTCGCGTTTTCATCCCTTGTTTGGGGTTGAAGTTATAAAGGATTGTATACCATACGTTATGTTTTTTTGCAATTTTTTACCCCATGATAAAAAATATCGGCATGAAAATTGTTCGTTGTCTGTTTGAAGGGTTTTTCTCTGCATCTAAAATAGTTACCCTGCAAATAGCCTTAGCTCTGGTTCGAAGCTCTGGTATCAAATAAGAGACTGATATCAGTTTTAATTTAGTTGTGCTGTTAATTATGTAGAAAAGAGTTACACAATTTCATCATTTTCACAATTTAAGATCAGCGGCACACATACAGGGTGTAATCGAAATTCCTAACAATCTTCAAATTACTTGTACAATCCGAAAAATTGAGCCGATTCTTATAATACATTAGGGTGATGTTTACGAGGAAAAAGGGGTTGAAATTTTCGCCAAGATTTTTAGAGCCACTGGAATAGAATAACCTGAAGTATACATATATAATTGTGTTAATTTAGTCGACATATTAACCCCCCGCCCCCTTGTATCCACATTCACTGTTCAGGTGCGAGTGGAATAGGGATGTCGACTGGATAATTGAGGGCTTATTATTTTTTTTTTGTGGAACCATACGGAATAACTAGTGGAAATGTCGACCAGTTGCAGACCGGAATTGGGAAAGCTGCAAACGAGATTTTGTATGCTATGTAGAACTTGATTTTGTGTAAAATCGGGGGGTGGGTTCCTTTTGAAAAATTTCTGTTCAATTAGTATGTTATAGTGAGATTTTCGTGTGTAGTTCAATGGAAATTCGATGAGTTAACAACATTATGGCAGGTTAGTACTTAACCAGCAATCATCAAACAATGGTACAAAATTTGTGCAATTTTAGTAATTTTTTTTTCCTTCGACCCTTCAAAATATGTTTATTGCACTCTATTCCACATATAGAGATAGTGAGGTTTGAATATTGTAAGTGATTTTGATTACACCCTGTATGAACAGATTTTCAATAAATACAATAATTTGAATAGAATAGAAAATAAGTTATTTATTAATTAATTAATTAACAATAAATTCGTCAACAAACGAAACATTTAATTAACTTTTATTAATCGTCATTAATAATAATTGTTTTTCTTTTAATAAAAAAGACGTACATTTACAAAATGACACTATACTTTATCACAACTATCCAGGTCATGAAGACCAATACTGTAAAATTACTTATTTAATTAAGTTAAAAATTATAATAAAATAAAATGGTAACTATTTTTGGCACCTTACATATAATATGAGCAATTAAAGATTATGGCAGTGTTAAAAATAATTATTATTTGCACAGTGTTTTGTTATTTTTAGAGAATTTATTGCCTGCAACAAATCTGCATGTTGTTTTTATGTTTCTTAGCACAGCCATAATTCTCATTATTTTTGTATGTTTTCTCAATTAACAATTATCACATTTATATCTTGTATATTATTTACATCATGGAGCCAAACATGCGTTTTCCTCGTGTGAGCATCAAACTTACAGCCATTACAGATAATAAGAAGAAAACTAAACCTAAGAATGATGTTAATAGTCGACAACGGCAACGCCATTTCTTATCTTGTTTCATACGTTTTGATAACATTTCAGAACGGGGTAGGTCCAGTGTGAAATCGGCCTCGGGGCGACCACCAGGCTGCAAACAAGAAAATCAACAAATAATGCAATACAACAAGTTTTGTTCAATTATTGGTGTTGCTGTGTATATACAGCAATTATGAAATGTTTGCGTTTTGTGGAAATTATTTATTTGGACGAAAATGGAAAAATTGTGAAAAAATAAAATACAGTTGCGAGTAAAAAAAAGACACCGAATCTTGGGTCAGAATTTCACATATTTTCGTTAGTGTGAATCAGGTTGTTCCTCTCTTGAGGGTAAGAAGGTGGGTAGGTAGAAGGTGCTGGAGCCATTTTCATTCTACCCAAATTCTGGCCTGTTAAGATTCTGTTACATTGTGATGACCGCCCACAAAAGCCTGTTTTACACAGCCGCACAAGAGGTAGTCTCTTTTTTTTAATCGCCATTGTACAACGTAGGGCTGTAGCTTGGTTCAGGTGTAGTGAAGTATGAACCAAGTTACGACTCTATAGAACAAAGACATGGCCAACGACAAGCTGAAATAGCTTTCTACGCCCTGTATAATTGTCCCAACAAATTTTAAATCCTAGCAAAATTATTTTCAGAAAATTATTTGCAATGAAAAGATACAATTCATATCATAAATCTTACTCGAAGATCAGATTAGAATAAAATAATCAAATAGAATTATCTACACGATTGATCAGATTAGTCGTTGCATAATGAAGATCTGTATCGTAATAAATTTGATTACGGCATAGTTATAAGAATGTAGAGAAAAATTATTCTTCCATAATTACTAATATTGCTAATTATATGAATGTGAATATGTTTTTTATATATAATTTATTGAATGTATATGTGTCGTCGTATAACACGTCACAACGTACTTTAACACGATTCGATAATTATACAAATACAATTTAAAATTTGTTACAAAATATTATAAAAATGGCTTGTATTACACTCTTTCCACTAGATTGTTTTAAGATCGGATAATTCTTCAAATAACACGACTGGAAAATCGAAAATGTTTCTAGAGTACGGTATAAAAACTAGAAAAAGTTCTTAAAATACTGTTGAGAAAACTCCCCTTATAACACAGCATTTTTACAGCAAATCTGAGATCCTGGAAAATCCTCCTACAATATTATGCTAATTTTATTATCCAATATTATACTAATCTGGTCAAAATTAACACTTATAATTAACACAGCATAAAAATCAAAGAAGCTCGCCTATAACACGACATTTTTACAACACAAGAATATCAAGAAAATCCTCGTAGAATAAAGAACAAAAATTAGAATTTCTCACACTTGATTGTCCAAAATTAGGCTAATCTGGGCATAATTAACGTGTTCTTAAAGCCTCCATAATACGGTATAAAAACCAGGAAAAGAAAACGAACAAATTTGGAACAACTTTGAAAAAAGAGTCTCGAGAATCTTCTTATAACACGATTTTATTCTGATATTTTAAAAATGAAGACCACAAATTAGCTTTTTCGTGTTGTATGAGGGTTATGTTTTTTATACTTACAAGTAAGCCATTCGAGGTCAAAACTCTCGATTTTAATGATTTTTAGTACACAGGTAGTTCATCTTATCCTAAGGTATCAGTGTTTTGTTATTTGTGTTCATACTCAAATTCAACGGAGAAAATTTTGTTGCAAAATCAATTTTCTTCGAATATCTCAAAAACAACTCAATATTTTTCAGTGCTTCAGGGAGTAAATAACAGATATTTACTAGGGCTAATACAAGGTGTAAGTGGCATTTTCATCCCTTGTCGGGGGTTGAAGTTGTAGATGATTATATCCCATTCTTCAAACTCAAACGACAAAACAGGCATGCGTTAGAATATGTTAAAAATCATCAAAATCGGATAGTTTACTTGTTAGAGTTTACTTTTCAGTATCCTTATAGTTAAGAGTAAATCACGATTCATTTAGGGGTTGGGACCTACCGTTTCAACAGCATTTAAGAAAGTAAGAGTGTCATCTTTAAAGTAAACCTTGATTGTTGATTTGTTTTATAATAGGCTTAGATTTTATGCAAGTTTCAATGCGTAAAGAAGTTAACTACAATAGAAAGTTAGCCATATAATTAACTAATCAAGAAAGACAAAACAAGGAAAACAATGTTAATGAAAAAAGAAATGAGAATTAAATATTTGGTAACGGATAATATAAAATGTTGTTGATAAATTATGTAACAAAAAATCTGAGGAATTTTTGTATATGCATAGGAATTAGCAAGTTCCGGTGTTTTAGATAAATATCTAACGAAATAATAATTGTCAATATTTATGAAGAAAGTTTCCTATTTACCCAATATCTTTATGATCTAATCGATTAATATTTATCTTTGTTATTTTTCTTTTTAAGTTAATTAATTATAAATACAAATTGACATTGTGCAAGTTTTACCTACTGTCGTCTATTGAAGAGATTACGTGATCTTATACGCATTTTCTTATTTTGTTGTACTAATATTATAAGAGTGACCTTGGAGCAGTAGCGTAGCGATTGTTAAGCAAGTTTAGGTGATGCTTAAGAGCCCATCTGTTTTAGGAACCCATTTTTATTTGATTTATATAGAGGATGTTCGGCTTGGGCTGTTTCCCCAAAATGATAGAGCGACTCGAATAATATTTTAAAAATTTATAGAGCAGTCTCTGGAGAATATTTTATCAAAGTTTGAACCTCATAGCTTATTGCGAGTCGGTCAAAAACGCGATTTTCAAAAATGAGCTACGATGATTTGAAGACCTTTTAAATATGGATTTTTTTCATTTTTCTCCACTGCATTCTAGAAGAGATTTAAAATATTTTCACTAGTTCTAGACTACAATAGTAAAAAACAACAAAAAAAATCAATGTTGGAAGGACTGCAGAGTCATTTTTACAATTATTCAACGTGTAATGCTCGTTTTTGAAAATCGCAACTTTGTCCAAAATGATCATTTTTGATCGACTTCTAAATGAGCTACAAAGTTCTAATTTTATTAAAATAAATAATAAAATTCTTGAAATAATTTTCGAATCAATCGCCAAATAAGTCTTGCTCAAGGGCCCAAAATTTCTAGCTACGCTACTGGCTTTAAGGTTGATTATCAAAGAATACAAATAGGTTGTAGTTTTGATTTGATTTTTCAAAAGGTGATAACTGGAATAGTTTTGAATTAAAATATTTCACAATAATGAAAGTAATTTGCGAACGAACAGTAACCTCTTAGTTTGAAGGAGGAAAATCCGATAGATTATTGTTATTATTATAATTCTTGTTACAATAACACCCACATAATACTGTTGATTATAATGAGGAAACTACAATTCTTTCCTGAACGATATTTTCATGTTATATAATTTTTGAAAAAAAATTATTTACGCTAGACTAATACCAATTTGTAATTATTCGTAGGGATACACTAACAAAATTTTAGACTTTTAAATTATGATATAACAATCATAATTTTGTTGTTGTTATTAGTGCATAACATAAAATAACAATCACGTTTGATCCGAATTATTAAATATTTCTCAAAGATTAGCGAAAGGTAGAACGGATTTGCAATTGGAACATTATAGAAATTGCAATTATAAATTCTCGATAAGAAATTAATGCTGCGATTCACGGTCAACTTTTCGGTTTCTATGAGAGTGAGAGTAATTTTTCTCTCAGTTTCACACACAAATAAGAAATATCTATACAGACTTTCTCCATGTTGCTGTTTATAGTTTCCGGTGATGACATTCAAGAAAAATACTGGAAATATACAGGGTGTTTCCATTAAAATTGATCGAATAGAAAATTATTCAATTAGTTAATCGATACAATTAAACTTTCATGTTTTCATTAAAACAATACAATATATACAGAACGTTTCACATAGATTGATGTATTTACTTCAATTGTTTATTTAGTTTTGTAATAGTTAAAGGGTAAATTTACCTATTAATTACCGTCATTAATTCTAGAATCAGAATCTATTGTTATTTATTAAAAATCGTTGTTGTTTCGCTTTCATTAAACCATAATGGTTTATTTATTTGCAAATAAGGTAATTGTTGTAGTAATATTTTTAAATCATAAAATAATACAATAAGATTTTTTTTCTAAATATGGTACTTACTGATACTTGACGAAACAAGAAAATGATTATTTATTTATTCATTCAATACAATGTAGGTGTTAAATGTTACTTTTTTCTATATATGAATCTCTTGAATAATTTTAACTGTTAATCATTCCTAATTTAAACACTTCAAAGTTAAATATTCGCCTTTGAAGTTGTTCTAATTGTTTGTATTTCCTATTCATTACATACAATGTTTAGTGTATTTATTTTTTCGTTTCTCCTTCAGTTGTGTCAAGGATCTTCCTATATTAGATCATCATCATCATCAATCCCGATTAAATGTTATAGTTGTCGTCTGGATATAGTGAAACTTATAAGAACAATCAAATTACAGGTATTTAAAAGCAAGTAGATTCCTCACTATGCTATTCATAGACTTTACAATGGGATTTTTTTTTTTGTATACCCCAACCATAAAGTGATTTGACTTTTTTTTATGAGATTTATCATCTCCAGTCGATAACTACCCTCTGTTAACAGAATTTACAATATGTACAGTGGCGATTAAGAAAAAGAGACCGAGTTTTGAGCGAAAATTTCAAATATTTTCGTTATTGTGAGTCAGGTTGTTTTTCTCATGAATGTAATAAGATGGGTAGATAGGAGATATTAGCAGCAAGTTTCAGCCATAGCATATTTGTAGAAAGGATCTTTCCATTCAGATGAATACCCAAAATGGCATCAGTAACTCCCTTCTTCTAATTGAATATCTTTTATCCAAATTCTCAAAAGCCTGTTTTACACAGCCACACAAGAGGTGGTCTCTTTTTTTTTAATCGCCACTGTACCTCAACCATGGAAATAATTGCTCTTTCTCATTAGATTTACTATTTCCAGTCGACAACTGTATACATAAAGTTTGAAGAAAAAAAAGGTCACTGTCAGTAAATTGCGAATATTTATTTTTACATCTTCAATATAAGGAAAAGTGACACAGGATCTCCCATCAGAATTACATCATAAGTTGTGTATAGTGACATAATATTGTTAACAATGGAAAAATTGAGGAAATTGGTGTATAAACAATACAGGATTTGCGCCTTTTTCGATGATTATGTGACACAATTTTAGGAAAATTTGCCATGTAATTGTGAACAATCATGATTTTTAATTAGAAATTTAAATTGTCAGTTAATTATGTTTGTTTTTAATTATTTATTTCCATTAGGCAGTCTAATTAGGTTTCAATATTAAACAAATTCATTTCTAATCATAAAAGACTGGTAGTAATAAAATCAAATCAAACAATCTAGTAACAATAATGATTAGGAATTAATTCGTAATCAAGCTTTATCTTTATCCATATTTACAATTTAACGGGTTATTTAAGCTTAAAAATCAAAATAAATGACGATTTTGGGGTAATATACGGGTTAAAATCTCGTAAAATTATGCCCCACTTAACTGCAAAAAGGTATGAAGAAATAAAGTTGAGTAAAGGTTTAAAGTTTCTTGTAGGTTAAAAGTATCAAGTTTTGTGGTGAATGGACTTTAAGGTTGAACACTACTGGATGAAAAACGAAATATGAGTTCAAAAAATTACCATAGCTTAATATTTGACTAAACTTCACTTATACCAAGTTTAAACAAAATCTGGTAGGAAGTTTCCGAAAAAAAGTGAAAAAACCATGATTTTCGCACTATTTTATTTTTTATCTCGAAAACCTTATACCAGATTTTGTTTAAACTTTCTTATCACATCTAATGAAGTTTTGTTTATCTTCTGTATTTTTTTGTTTGACTTTAAACTCTTAGTTTTCACAAAAAAAATTAAACAGCCGAAGTATCTAAATAAGTGTTTTTAATATAGAAGACGTGGGGGAGCAAACGCCATCTAACATTTAAGAAGCGTAATAACCACAAGTTTATCCTGAGGCTGGGTTCTCCGTTAACGCAAAAAAAAATATAAGTACTTAATTCTGTAATTTTTCTAGAATAAATCTGAAATTAAGATAAGGGTAGAACAGTTGTAAATTAAAAATAAGAAAAGTTTCAAAAAAAAATGAGATATTTAATTTCTAGTTGTTTTGAGACTTGAATATAGACGAATTAATTCAAAATGAATAGTGAAAAATTAATGTAAATTATTAAATTTAACTTTTAATCGTGTAAAATGTGGCTCAAGCTAGAGTGCGAATCAGAATTAAAGAACATAGTTGAGATAAAGCACATTCATCTCTAGCCACACGCCACACTTGATTGGTGGAGTTTAAATTGTATTTAAACGACCAGTGGTGTGTACGACTTTTTATGTGAAACAAATAAGTAATTAGTACTAATTAGATTAATTTTTAAATTACATCACAATTCTATATTAATTTTTTACTGATAAGTGATAACTCAAGGATGAATGCCTTTTTTACATTAATTTAGATTCAATCAAAGTTATCTGAGTATCTTCACGCCACTGAATCTTCTGTATGTTTTCCATTATTGTTTTTTTATTGGTTAACATCTCTATTTCTCCATCTATTTTTAACTGTAATATTTGTGAATTGTACTTATCAATGTCCATTGATTGCACGAGGTCTACTTCATCTATGGTATTATCAGACACCACTTAGCTATACAGGGTGAAAATGAATTGCCTTTAAATACGCAAACCTATGTGGAATAGAGTAGATACAATGAACATATTTTTAAGGGTCGAAAAAAAAATGGCTAAAATTGACCAAAATTGCATTTTTTGATGGTGGCTATGGTTAAATATTAACCTACAGTAATATTGTCAACAATTGATAAAAAAGCAGGTGTAAGTATAAAACATTTCGAATTTGCATGTCATTAAGCTCAACACAAGTTTTACTGACCTACTTATTTATTATAAACAATCTATAACGTTGCTTGCTTGAGTGGCTCTAAAAATATTAACGAAATTTTCAAACTCTTTTCTTTGCAAAACCGAGCTGTACCGGCTGCTTAATATACTATACAAAACGGCTCAAATTTTCAAGCCCTATACGTGTTTTGAAGGCAATTCTATGCCATCCTGTATAACTAAGGAAATCTCAGATTATGCGGTCTGGGGGTATACAATTTGGCCATTTCCACCAAACTAATAAAGCAATTTCATAAATATTATAAAAAATTGTAGTTATTCTTAATAATTTAACGTGTGTAGGTCGTTTTCGAAAATCGCAAACATCGTCCAAAACGATCGTTTTGGACGTTTTTCGATAAGCTACGAGGCTCACCTTTTCCTTAAACGTTCCCTGGGGATCTCCCTACAAATCCTTAAAATATTATTTCAATTGCTCTGTAAGTTTAATAGGAATTGCAAAATTGTATAGTTCCATGCCGGACAATTATATATGTATAATTATAATTATAATTAGGGGTTATAAACTACAAGTTTTCGTCCAAAAATGAGATTTAATTAATTTATAGCAGAATTTAAGGGAGAACCTGCCTCAAGATAGACCTGTAGTTATTACGATTCTCAAACGTTAGATGGCGCTTGTTCCACTACGTCTTTTATATCTATATTTTCATCCATATTTACAGATTACTTTATTTTCTTAGAGAGCAACATGGTGGTATTTATAAATTAAAATTCTAAAAAGCGTGTTTTGGAGTAAAAATTGATGTTGATACTAAATAATTTCATTTATATCAATTTTCATCGCTTTCAAGCGTTTAATTCGTTATTTCGTCTTTTTCATTTTTTTTTGTGTCAAAACTAATCGTTCAAAGTCAAACAAAAAAATACAGAAGCTAAATAAAACTTCATTAGATGTGATAAAAAAGTTTAAACAAAATCTGGTAAAGTCCATTCAGGATGCAATTGGAAAATTTTGAAATGACAAACGGACAATGATGTCAGCACGTGGTGTCAAAAATAGTTACAATAAATTTAATAAAACGTAACACATTACAGTTCAAAAACAATGATTCACTATATATTTTCACACACAAAATCAATATAACGTTCAACACAAAAAAAACAACACCAATTAACACAAGTTACACTTAAATCAAAAAGGTTAAGGCTATGTTTAAAAAATGACAGAAAAATGTAAACATGCATGTCCTCAATGATACCAACTACCAACGGAAGATATTGCTTTCTCTCTCACACATTTATATTGAAAACCTAGTGACTTTTGAACTATTAAGTTGGCTGTGAATTTAAAACTTTCCAATTGCATCCTGAATAGACTATATAAGGTTTCCGAGATAAAAAATAAAATAGTGCGATAAACATGGTTTTTTTTTTACTTTTTTTTGTTCCTTCCAGATTCTTTTTAAACGTGGTATAAGTAAAGTTTAGTCAAATATGGTAATTTTTTGAAAATTTTTGAACACAGTTCGTTTTTATGCAGTAGCGTTCAACCTTAACCTAAACTTTTTTTGATTTGTTAAAAATTAATAAGCATATAAAAACAACACGGTAAACAATTGTTATCTAATGGAGCACGCAATACTGTATAAATAATCGTAATAAAATATAAATTGTTAATTAATGTGAAAATTGTCAAGAGAAAACTTTTAAAACTTATAGAAACAATAATGAATAGAAATCCATTAATTTGTTACAAATTTACATGCACGATTTAAAGTGAATAAAACAATGGGCACACGTGCATATCGATAACAAAAATAATTGAGAACAGTGTAGTGAAAAACGATTAAAATAAACAAAACTCAACATACAGGTGGTATTGCATAATCACACACGTGTAAAAACGTTTATTTTTTAAAATAAAATTGATTGAAGATTGGAAGAATCCTGCGGCATTGAGTGAAAGCTAAGAGAGTTTATAACGATCATCATAATTAACCCAATTATAATTTTAATTATATCTAGTTCTGTCATTAATAATATCTACATATGTTTTGTCTACATATGAATTGAGTCATTGCGGGTATTATGGCTAAATTTTGCCATATTTATGATGTAATTGTTGAGTGGAGAAAGTATAATTATTATTACAATAATATGCGCGTAATGTCAATAGTATTTCGAACGCGCCCTTACAGCTTTCTTTTTATTGTTTAAAAAATTCATTGAAATGAAAATACGTATACGTTATAATGAAATTGACGTGTATACATTGACTCAAAAAACAAATATAATTTTGCAATTTGTAAAAAAATATTGTTCACAAGACGATGCAGATTCGAGTGAAATCTCTTCAATGATTCATTAATTTTCTGTTTAAAATTAATACAATTACACAATAGAAAGAGACTATAATTAGTCTTCAATTTGTGTATAGGAATTTAGTTTAATTGGTGTTTTGTTGTTTTATTTACAAATTTTGTAAAGTCCTATGCACGATCGTGAATTTGAATTTCGGTTAACAGGTCAGTGAATCTGCCTCCAGGTTCAATATTTTTGTTATTTTACAATCATATTCATTCAGCGACCGATGATTTCGTTAACTTTCAAGGTAAAAGAATCAACTATCAAGTCAATTATTTGTATAATGTTATTATAATTTTCTATAATAGACTTCATTCATTCAGGGTGATAAACATTCTAAATTCACAATAGACTAGTATTGAATGAAGCGCAAATTTATTGTTTGTCTTCAATAATTTTAATTGTAAGAAAGATCTGAACATAAATTCAAGAGAAAGTTTCATGAACGGGAGAAACTCAAGTCTCTGAAGTGCAGTTTTCAAAGTATGTATCAGAAAATTTAGATACCAAGAAAAATAATAAGCCACCTTTATTATACCGTACTGGCAAATTGAACTAGAATCATAGCGAAATGAGAAACACAAGTCTCTGTGGTGCAGTTTTTAAAGTATCAGAAAATTTGGATACCAAGAAAAATAAAAAGCCACCGTATTATACCGTACTGGCAAATTGAACTAGAATCATAGCGAATTGTGTTACAAAACACCAGTGGTGGAATTTTAAAATTTGGCCCCGCTAGCAAAATTCAACTCGGCTTCTATGACAACTTCCAACTTTATTGGAATAATGAAATGATAAATTGAAGGATTTTGGAGACCTGGGTTTCCCCGGAATTGCTTCTTTTGCTGTACGGTAGTTCCGCCACTGTAAAACACCTCTAGAAACATCTCACAAGAATGTTGAAATATGGAAAAATTTATAGACTAGGATAAAAAATAAGTTGTCTTAATTATACAGTATTGGCAATTCAAACTGGAGACACGGCAAAATATCTTACAAAACGCCATCACAAGTCAAAATTAACTATGTATAAAATTAACTATAAAAGATTTAGGAACATGTTTAAATAATTCTATTCTACTATTTTATCATTTTCAATGCGATAAGTGGTTTGCATGGCTTATAAGGGGGTTGTTTTATATTGAAGCTCCTTTACATTATCCGATTTTACATCCGATTTCTTGTTCCGAGCAAATCAAACCAGAAATTTGTGTCTTTACACCATTCGATTTCTTATACGAGCTGTTACATCCGAGATATTTCATCGGATTTTTTCAGAATAGAACGGTCTCTAATTTCATCCGACTTTTCATCCGATTTGCCAAAAAGTGTCATGTACAGTATACTGTTTTGAGAATTTGGGCTTGTACACAAGTCTGTTAACGCTTGAGTACATATACAACTCACTCGTATAATGTAAAGATGAAAATATATGGGATTCTATAGATGAATTCGGATATAAAATCGAATAGAAAAATCGGATACAAATCTCAGATAATGTAAAGGGTCTTTTAGTTTCAAATGGACAGAGAAATGGAGACGTTTAGTGATGATCATGATGACTGAATCATCTACAGATACAGAATACCACCCGACTAGTAAACAAATTATTATACACATTTATATTTTATAAATATTTAAATTAAATCATAATAAAGTGATTAATAAAAATAAACAGGCAAATACTTAGATAATAAATTTGTTCAGATTAGTGGGTTGAATATGAACAATGGAGAATATGTAAATTTAACGATTTTTAGTCTCAAGTGCTATTCTATAATTTATAAAAAAAAATATGTCTCTCTATATTTAGATGGGAAGATTTTTGATCTAGAGATGCCAAATTTATTCAATCAACTCTGAATAGAAATGGCATAAATACCGAAAGCATTAACAATACGAAAGAATTCGTGTGACATAATGGTAGATTTAAGGTCGTATTCTGTAACTTTTTAAAAACAGCCTCTGTCATCTCTGAATGAATAAAAGTTACTGTCACTACCACTTGTGTCATTTGTAAATAAAATAGGATACTTGATTTTTTTTTAAGAGTCAATGACTGTCATCTATGACGACTGAAATAAAATACTTATGTAGTAATCTGAGCCACGGTTATTTTATTTGTCTCTTTTCAGTACGGCCAATATAATTTTACCCAGTTAATTAGAATAAAATAGAAAATAAAATTTAAGTAAATGAGATAATTTTGATTAAACGATCATGATGGTCTCACCTTTTTACTAAAGTTACAGAATACCAGCCTTAAGCCGTTTAAAGTTGTCAATCTCTTTTAAAATATTCTGAAAAAAAAAACAGCGCGTTTACAGTTATAAACGCACTGTCTTTGGTGTATTTAGAGACTAAATAATTTTTTTCTACGATTCAACAGGAATGATCCTTTTTCTGCAATTTTCCCATGTGGAAAGCGCCCGATTCTTTGCAATGTAAACATGAAGATGGTAGAGGAGATGGTTTAGCTCGTTACCGATCGCTCTTCAGCGTGCGAAAAAATACTGTTCAGCACTAGTGCAACAAAGTAACGTTTTCAGTTAAAAAGAGTCGTTTTTGAATCTCTGTTCAATTAAAGACAAAATAGTGTTCGATATTCGACTGGAAACGCATCTTTGCGAAACTCAAGATGATTACACCCTCGTTTCGCAAAGAAGCACTTTCCACTCTTGTACTGAAAATTACTAATTTGATAATTTATTGTTATTTATTTATTTGAATGGTTTTTTGTATTACAAAAATAAATTGTTAGGGATATTAACAGAAAAAAATTGTTTCATGTGGATTTCCCACTGTTTTATTACAGTAATAAGATACTAATCGTCATGAAATTCCATAAATTTCGAAAAATTTCATTTCCCATGAAGAATAACACAAAAATTCGTTGTTTATGTAAATTCATACTAAGACGCCCGTTTTTCTGTATTGAAACTCGTATAGTAAATAGCAACTTTAAAAATTTAAATATGATCATAGACTATAGAACAGTTTTTCTAATCATTGATCATCTATAACGATTACGTTTATGGAAATAAAATCACTTTGAACATTTGTTTCTTCCAACAGTGTTGGAATAACGAATAACAGAACATTGGACACAATTTGAATTTTTACGTTCTTATACAGGATGTATGTTTTAATGTCTTCGATTTTAGCAAAACTAGAACCTCGTAGCTCAATTAGAAGTCGGAAAAAGCTCGTTTCTGACGATGTAGCAATTTTCAAAACTTGCTACACGCGTAAAATTACTTAGAAAATCCCTCAAACATTGATTTATTTCGTTTTTCACCATTTATTCTGGAACAGGTGAAAATGTTTCGCAATTTTTCCTAGAATGCAACAATAAAAAACAAAAAAAAATCAATGTTAAAAGGGTCTACGAGTCGTTTTATGTGTTTAGCTCGTTTTTGAAAATTGCGACATTGTTTAAAGCTAGCGGGTTTTGAGCAACTTCCAAATAAGCTACGAGGTTCTAATTTTACTAAAATAGTCTGCAAGTCCCCTTACAAATCCTTGAAGTATTTTTCGAATCGCTTTTCAACTAATAAGAGTTTGATAAGAATCGAGCACATTTAAAACAGACGTCTAGTATCATTCAAAAATATTCCCATTATTTTTAATCTGTATCCGTATCTCTATTTTTCTGGTTATATTAAAAGAAATCTAACTAAATGTAGATATAGATGCAGATTTTCAATTGGTTTCTGATTCGTCAAACTAACATAAAAACTAAATGTTGTACGATAAAAAACCAGCGAAACACAAAAATAGCAACAACAAAAATTATGATGGGTTCTCTTATTAAATGGTAACTTTCTCTCTTTCTATGTTTAATTAATTTCATTGAATTAAATTATTATAATTCCAAGTCACGTTGTTATTTTTTGGTTTGCATTATTATAATAGAGATGACATAATTTATGCACACATACAAATAATGCATCGTGACTACTAACAAATGGACGAATAATAATAGAAAGAAAAAAAATTTAAGAATAATACGACAATTGTAGAGGAATATTTTTCAAGTATGTGGTAGTGTTATAGACGTATACAATGTGTGGTGAAGGTTGTTACATAACAGTCTCTAGACGACGTGAATTAATCAACCTGTATGATGGACTATGTTCTATAAAACCATTAAAAATTCCATTTCACTTTATACAATCAAACAAATCCTAATTACAACCTGTATAATTTATAGGTCAAAATTTATTAATTTTTTTTGTAATTAAATTACTTCCTATCATATTTATTTATGTATCTGTAATCGATATCAAGGTGGGTCATGTATCTGCAGTATACAGCAAAGGCAATCTAAGCAGATGCATAAAGAGTGCTGCCAAAACAATAAGTTAGTGATACCACTGATTTGAATACACAATTCTCGGTATCTTTGTTTGGATCATTATAATTTTTTGCATGGAATCTCTTTTTTCGTTTATCAAAAGAACAATTTGGACGATACTCATTGAGAATTTTGCATCAAAAGACGCTCAGCAAAAATGCCTGGTCTTCAATCTGAAAAACGAATTGAATTGTCTCGAGAAAAACAGTAACTGATGGATATGAATGTGTTCTTTTTCTCTAAGAAAAGTGTCCAATTGACATAGCAAGTCCTCTTATTACTTATTACCCAAATATTGATGATTCAATTATGCCTCGAAATCTTAACTAAAAGTGAAGAAAAGATTTTCTTGACGATTCAGCAGCAAAATTTACCTTAAATAATATTTTGACATATTTTTGTCTAAAAATACCGATTTCTGAGCAAAGGCCAAAGCCAAAAAATCGTATTCTTACCATAATTTTGTTCAGAAATTTCCTAAAAAATAGATTAAATGTCAAAATTAACCTAAAAAATCGACAGAAAGTGTCTCCTTATCGCTCAGAACAAAAAGTTTAAGCTTATTTGAAAAGTCTAAGTTTTAGTCCAAGAATAGGCTAAACATAAGGCTAACTCCAAAGCAAAATTCAATTAAAATCGATGATTTGGATCTAATTGTTTAAATCTCCTCCGCTTGACAAATCATTAACAAAATTCCCTAAAGAAAACGCATAGAATTCTAAATTAAAAACTTAAAATTTAAACAAAAATCAATTAGAAACGTTTAAGTTCCAACATTTTTACAATTAGTAACTAAAATTTGCTAAAAATTAATGATTTACTAAAACCTATTGTAAAAGTCCAGAGTTTATCTCAAAAGTTTCTAAATGTTCTTCTTTTCACAATGATTAAAGACAAGAAATTTTAAAAAACTGATGGATTAGCACGAAAATGTGCTAAAATCTAGACTAAATACACTGACTAAAATTGCATATATGTTTCTCTTTCACCAATTAGCTGATGAATTAGAACGAAAGTGTCCTAAAAGCGTCAAAATTGTTTCTTTGCACGATTCAATAGAAGAATTGCTTAATAAAAGAGTCTGAAAGTCTATTAAAAATTTCTAAATCTCTCACTTATGAGGAGAATTTGCCAAAAAATGATGCTTTAAGACTGGAAACTTCTCAAAACACAGGCTAAACTTGAGTAGCGAGTTAAAAGCTTTACCAAAAGTGACTGAATAGTCTCTTTTATAAAAGAAAAGTTTGCCAAAAGAACTGAACAAAAATGTTTCAAAATTTAGGCTCAAAATCAAAAATATTTGAAATTTTCGACTATAGGTCATGACTAATTGACTAAAAATGTAAATTTGACACAAAAAAACAACAAAAATGTCTTATAATTTAGACTTAAACTTGAAAATTCTTCCAAATATAAACGACTAAAATTGTTTATCAAACTCTTGAACATGCAACCAAATAATTTTTAAGAAATAAGAGGGCTTTAGTCGAGAGGGTGCTGGAGAATTTTGACTCTAAGTACCCTTGGGGCTGCGACGATAGGAAGTAGTTTCCATAAGAAAATTCTTGAAAATATCTTTAGAAATGTCATTTTAAAACAGATTTTTTTAGAACGTTCTGCAACCTATTAAAAATTTAACCCGACCAAATTTTGTGTCGCATCTCATGCTTTGAGAACCGCTGGTCTAAATTTTCCCCTTATCATTAGATATTAAAATATGATTATAAGCATCCCTGTGTACCAACAGTGAGAGGTTTTGTTTTTCCCCCCATGGGTCTCTCTATGAATCAGCTTTAATCTATACAATCTACTATTACTACTGTTATGTAATTTGATCGTTTTTTTATTGAATTTGCAATGTAGAACAAACTAGGTGGACATGTAGTAGTTTAATTTTCGATTCTCAAACTTCCTTTTTCTTTCTTCTAATGGAATCAAAAATTGAAACTGTCTATATAAAAAAAAACACTATCATATAAGCTTTTCCGTAATCTCCTAAAAGATGAGATAAATTATTAAATTACTTCACAAACTTTCATATCCTGTTAAATTATTAAGTATAAATATTTTCTTATATGTGTGTATGTGCTAAAAATAACCTATTACCTTAGATTTAGCGATGAAAGTCGCTATAAAATTGATGTAAAAGTCTATTGTTTAAACAGATAATGAGGCTTTTTTATGACCTCCAAGTGTAGTCAATACGGCTAAAAATATTCACTAATAGTCAACTTCTAAATAAGAATATCGATATGAGTAAATTTGAGCTTGTTATATACGGTAAAAACACTTCATTGGGGCAAAAAAAAGACCTTAGAACAATAATATTATCTTTAGGGTAATTCGATTAGAGTCTGCAGTAGATTCTGGTAAAACTTATACATACAAGATACAGCATTGGCCATTGAAATGGGTATATTTGAAAAATATTAGGTCCACCCCTCTGTTCTACTTACATATCAATTAGAAAGAGATGGAGAGAGAATATGGGTTCTAAAAATTATGAATGATTGCAGTTTTTCGACCAAACACACCATTTTCTTTAATACCAAAAAGGTTACCTGTTTCAGATTTTACAATTTTACAAAAATCAAACAGATTTTTAGGATTTGGTATCTTTGTCATGCAATTGAAGGGGGCGCTAATCTAAGCGGTTACAAAATGTGATCGAAAACAAAAAAAAATGAATTAATTAGCACAAAGGCACAATGAACATTAACGCCAGTCCTGTGCATCAGACAAAGAAGGCACTATCATCATAATAAAAAATTAAAAAAAACTTATCAAGGGATTATTTTAGGATACAAGCTCATCTCATAAATATCTTGTAGCTCAGAAAATCCCTACAACCTTACAAATAAGGTTATCTTGAGAATCGTTCCTTCTTTGTCTAATGCATTTATAATGGAATGTTTCACGAGCAATTCTTATACTATGTGACAGAGATACCAAATCTTCAAGGCTATGGTGGAGTCAAGCCTAGTTTTGGTGTCTGAAAAAGTGACAATTTTTAATCATCGATTTCTCGGTCGTTTTCTGAGATATTTAAGTGATGTAAACAGTGTTAAATTGGTCGTTTTATGGTGCATCCGATAGACTTATCTATTTTGGAAAATTCTTACTAAATTCTGAAATGCAGAGAAAAATGCCGGAGCATGTCACAATTTTAGAACTGATGCCATTTCTACAATTTCGAAGATAAAAAATCGTACAGCAGATTGTTTGAAAGCTTATTCATGTGCAAAGGGCAGATGGAGATCGGAAAATTCAATTTTGGAAAATTGAAAGAGTTTTTCAATTTTCCAAAATTGGAATTTTTGGGCTCGATCTGTTCTCCGCACATGATTTTTATTTTTTTCACCAGCTGTGTCTTTCTAGCTCATATGCAAGTGGTACAGATGGGGGGATGTTAAATGTACCTAGAAAAACTACCCATTCTGTATAAGAAAATGATCGTTGCTCCCTGAATCTGGTCAGAATTGCAATTCGAATACCTGTCGAAGGCTAATTTGATAGCAATATCTTTGTGACAGACCGTTTTTTTTTTTGTATTAGTGGTAGATTTGGCCTCAAATTCTAGATAGTAGGTAAGAGGTTGATTTTTTTGTAATAAACAACGATCAAAACAACAACAATAATACACGTGAGCAATTTTTCTACTGAAGGTATTCAACAATATTTTGCAATATACAACACTGTATTATTTTGGCGCCGAAAAAAATCACGTTTGTCAGCTTTATAATTTAACCTGAAGCGAAATAAATACAATTCTCTTCTTACATCAGAATGTGTAATTAATGAAACGGCCTTTGAAGGACGATGATAAGTTTGATCGCATTCCAGACAAATTAACGCAACAATAATAATAAAAAAAACAACAACAACAACATAATAACAACAATATGAAAATTTGCAATAAATTCGCGTTGATTTGGAGAAATTTCAGCAATCTTGAACTGAATTATTATTTAAATTATTGTTGAAAAAAAAAACGGTGAAGACTTTCGCGAATTTGGAAGTTATGATGTCATGCTCATCAATTATCATTTTTTTATTTTAATTTTAAATCAGTTGATTTACGTGAATTTGAAAGAGAATCGAATTGATTGCAACATTTTTATTTTATACTCAAAATATGCACGCATAAATGAATTTAAGACGGGCAGTTATTTTCACTTTCAATGATCACTATACTGGCGGCCTACTACCCTACATTATCAACTTATAAAAACAACAAGAAAAAAACCGAATGAAAGCAACTCTAGTTGTTACAATTTTTCAATTACTGTAAGGATTCGTGTTTAAAGGCGGCATCATCACCGGATTTAGATTCGGATAAACCAAGGTGTGGTTTATTGAATTGGAATATACGGCACTTTCACTCGCACCTAGACAAAATAGAAATTTCTTAAATACTCACATATACAGGTACATCTGTAGGTCGGATTGTGTATTTGACATCATTATCAGATACAACAGCTCGTACACCATAATATTGCTCCCAAACACTCGGCTTGTTATCATGCACCGTTATTAAACAATTCTTTTTAATTAGATTCGTTGTTGATTTCCCATCTAAATTATAAATACCAGATTTATGCCGATATAATGTACCGTATATCATTGCATTCCGTACACCATTTGTAACACTACCGATATCTTCATGATGGAATATCGGTAATTGTTGGGTATCTTTCAGGGCATAATCACTGAAACCACTACTAGATGAACCGGATGGTATTTGGTAAATATCATCAGTTTCACTCGATATAGTTCTAACACGATTATTATTATTATTATTATTAGTATTATTATTATTATGGTTCCATTCTGGTGAATTTTGATTGGAATCACTGCTAGATGTAGATGTTGTAGTGGATGATGAATTATTCAATGCTCTCAATACTGAATTGATTTTATTAGAATTACTCAGATTTACACAAAGTTTACGCATCTCCTCCTCTGTATTGAGCTTTATAGCTTCAATACCTGCTGATATTTTCTCATTAACAATCTTTAACATCTCTTCTGATGTTAATCCGGTATTACCAGCCATTGTAGCATTGATATTATTCAATAATTCAACAAGTATCTCTCTTATTGATAATTCCAAACGATTATCAAATATAGGAACATTATTATTATTAGTATTATTATTATTTAAGCTCGTATAGAACAATAGAGCATCGTCAACAATTGAATCGTAATTAGAACGATTCTTATCAAATGATTGTTGTGGCCAAATCGGCTTCGGTATCGGTAAATCCACACGACCTTCCGGTATTGTCGTCAATGTACCACCTGTTGTCGACGATCCTGATGTCACCGATTTATTATTATTATTATTATTTGGATTAGTGTTGGTGTTATTTCGTCCGAATTTGGTTGCCAATCGGATCGATTTAGCAACATTTGGATTTTGTTCAAGTAACATAATAAGATCGTCTCGTAATTTCGTTTGTTCAACATAGATCGGATCGAGTAGACTTGTCGTACTACAACCACCATTACTGCCACCATAACCGGAGGAGGTTGATTTGCCACCCGACTGGATGTGGGGTTTTGTCGGCGTTGTCTCTGAAGATGAACGGTGCTCATCTTCTGCCTCTCGAAATAAAGGATTGACTCTGTATAGAAAAAAAATCGCCCCCACCCCAGAACAATTAAATTATTAATGAGGTAAGATGCATCTACATAAATTACTCGATAGGCGTGCGACAATTATCAATTTTCAAACATCGATATCTAGCTTGTTGATATTGGACAAAGTTAGCGTCATTTCAAGGTGCACGTTCTGAAGTTTTTTGATAGAATTCAATGGCGCCAGGTGGCGTTTACATTTATAATTGAGACCACACCTTCTGCTTCTATTGAGTAAAGTTCAATTTTTTTATTCATTTCTTTTTTGTTCGTTTCCCGTTCTGTTTATTTATTTCAATTATTTCCCACCAGTTAATGTTCTTGCCATTGTATTAACTGCTGCTGTAAGCAGGAGGTGTGGTCTTATTTATAATTGTAAGTAACTTATGGCAACGTTGAATCGTTAAGCACGGTACAGAGACATACAGTTACTAGATATATATAGTACCGCAATTCTATGGGCCAATGTGTTAGAGAGAGAAAGCAAATTTTTCGTCCAAAATGGCGGAATTTGTAATAATCTGCCATATTATTGGCCGTACTCAATAATCTGTCATAGAGTCAGATATCTTGATTTTAAATTCAACTTCTCAATGTCGCCAACTTATAGTTTCAAATTCAAATGTCTCCATAATTTTCCGTCCAAAATGGCGGATATTGCGGTACTGTATATATTTAGTAACTGTACAGAGACAATAATGACCACACCATCTACCTGGTACACTGCGAACTAATCATAATAATAATAATCAAAAACACGATCTAGTTCGAAGCGGATTTTCCGACAATTTTCAAAATATTTTCCAATTATAAAGATATGGTTGTGAAGTAGATAAAATTTCCCACATTTTCATAACAATTTTGAAGCAAATTAATTGATTTTAATAGTTATAAATAATAAGAAAAAAAGGGGGTTCTAATTTATGATCCTCTAATTTTAAAATTATGCAAAATGTCAATGTTGATTTTTTTTAAAATTTACTTCAGTTATCGGAAAACTGACAGCTCTATCGAGAAAATTCTTGAAGATTCGGAAAGCTCTTTCAATCTTATATATAAATTTATCTAATAATTATTGAAAATCAATTAAATTGGCTAAGTTTAAGCCAGTTATGAAGGAAAATGAATGAAAAGAGACAGGGTCCAAGATTTTCCTCTACCATTCGCAATTTCATCATTTTTTTTCCAAATATAAAGCTTTAAAACATGCACCTTGAAATTCTCTAACTAACCCACGTTTACTTTTTCCGATACATTAAAGAATAAGCGAGATATCGATGTTTGAAAATTTACAATTTTTGCACCCTTAATGGAAATACAGGGTGTTTGATCTAAATATGGTCATCTCTATGAAACTTCTATTAGTCGACGAGCAATTCAGAAAAGATTTTAAAGATTTGTAGGAGGGTCCTTGGAGAACATTTCAGCAAAATTAGAACCACGTAGCTCATTTGGAAGTTGGTCAAAACACTCGTTTCTAACGATGTAGCGATTTTCAAAAAAATACTAAACACACAAAACGACTTACAATGACCCTAGGATCTTTTTCACCATTTGATTCTAGAACAGGTGGAAATAAAAACGAAAAAATTAATGTTGGGAAGGACTCCGAGTCATTCTTAGTCGTTTTACGTGTTTAGTTCGTTTTTGAAACTGCGACATTGTCCAAGACGATCGTTTTTTGGCCAACTTCTAAATGAGCTACGAGGTTCTAATTTTGCTAAAATGTTCCCTAGGGACTCTCCCACAAATCTTTGACATATTTCTCGAATCACTCGTCGACTAATAAGAGTTTCATAGAATCAACCATATTTAGATCAAACACCCTGTATTTAATCATGTTTAAAATGGATGTGTTTTGTGCGAGGGTTATGTACTCACCCTCGATCGGTCATCTTGAGTGTAACTCGTGGTAGTAATAACACTGACCTGCTGACCGAATAAATGGGTTTCGGTCCATGATGGTTGGTTTCGAATGTTGCCAACGGATCGTCGGTAATTTCTTCATGTTGTTGTTGTTGTTGTTTGGTTTCGACTAACATATTGTGGTTTGTTTGACGATGAAGAGGCTCTGGTGATGCCTTTTTGGTTCCAAGCCATCTTAACATTTCTATCTTTTTTCTTTTAGATTTATCGAAGCTATCTTTCCAACATGGCACTATTACTGCAACAATTATTTGAATTATTGTCTGACATTTATTTTGTTGCAATTTAAATAAATAGATTGTTAAATTTCATCATAATAATCCTCTTTGAAGAATCAAATCATACGAAATAAATTACAACATTAATAAGGTGAACTTATGATTACTATTACTAAAATTGCAGTTATTGTTTGTTAATAAATAGACTGTAGAAATGGACGATTAAATTCTCTATATTTCTCCCTTTCTAGACTCGTTTATAATAACAGCAGTTTCTTTTCAACAAGTATACATTTTGTAATTTGAACGTAATCCCATTTTATCAAGACAGGATAAATTATTATTTTCATTATTTTTTTTCTAAAATAATTTCTAACTTGCGAAACTTATTCCTTCTATAATTGTAAAGGTTGCCAAACCTATACAGAACTGGCAATTGTAACTGGAAGCATTAACAAATATCTCAAATAAATCCAAGAGAAATCGGAGAAACTGTCAGTGTATCTGTTTCGATTGCCAGACGTGTAGGTGCGATCAAATAATAATAATAATAATAATAATAATAATAAGAGACCCATTTTATCAAGACAGGATAAATTATTATTTTTATTATTTTTTGGTAAAATAATTTCTAACTTGCGAAACTAATTCCTTCTATAATTATAAAGGTTGCAATGCCTATACAGAACTGGCAATGTTAACTGGAAGCATTAACAAATATCTCAAATAAATCCAAGAGAAATCGGAGAAACTGTCAGTGTATCTGTTTCGATTGCCAGACGTGTAGGTGCGATCAAATAATAATAATAATAATAAGAGACCCATTTTATCAAGACAGGATAAATTATTATTTTTATTATTTTTTTGTAAAATAATTTCTAACTTGCGAAACTAATTCCTTCTATAATCGTAAAGGTTGCAATACCTATACAGAACTGGCAATTGTAACTGGAAGCATTAACAAATATCTCAAATAAATCCAAGAGAAATCGGAGAAATTGTCAGTGTATCTGTTTCGATTGCCAGTCGTGTAGATACAACCAAATAATAATAATAATAATAATAATAATAAGAGAGTGAGAAAAAGATTATGTGAGAATTCCAACAATAACCATAACAATTCAGTTATGCTAGATTTGATTTTTTCTCTAGTTTCTCATGGTTGATTTCTATACACTTCATTTCAATGATTAAACAATTTAAACTAATTAGAAAATGAATACATCATTGCAGGAAATGAAGTAAAAAAACTCTATTAATTAGAACTATTTCACAAAAGAGTTATTCTTAGATAGAACACATTTTTTTTCACAATATCCTGAATGACGATTGATAAAAGAATCTAAACAAAACAAAAACAACAACAAAAAGAGGAAATGCTTCAATTCGGAATTCTTAGTAATTTAACGGAAATTTGATAAAATTCATAGACGTCCAAACTGATAGTTGAGATATTCAAAACTAGTCATTATCTCGATCTACATCTCGATCTAGCATTGCTTCTAAGTAGTTTTTTTTTCCATCTCATATATCACGCCAGTTTATACAAGTAGCAGAAAGCATTTAATTGTTCTACAATAAAATTTAACAGTAATTAGTTATGGTAAATTTTTTTGTTTAACAATAGAAAGTCTAATTATGGGATCTTTACTTAACTGTAACTGTTCGATAATAGATATCTACTTGTTAAAATTTGTATTCACATAAAACTCACTTAAACGTCACTCAATAAGGCTTAATTTGATATGTAACCATGGCAATTAAACAATATCCAGCGCTATGATTGGCTAGTTTAACCGTTGTTTAATAAACGTCTGTACTGTAATGAATGCTATTACAGTACAGTTGTTCAATTATAAGTACATAGTTCGTGTTGTTCAGAATGATACGCACAATGCTTCGTTAAATAGTTAAATGTGAATTAACACTGTTAAAGTGTGTAATTTTACACTTTATTACGAGTTTCTTGTTATTTAATTCGTTTTTTGTTAACATAACTTGAGAATATTGTTCTCTGATGATTTGATTGAATTTTGCAAAAAGATAAGTTTTGTGTGTTTTTAATGTAAAGCAATTAAAACCCAAAAATTTTTGTGTGTTAAATTAATAATCGTGTGATTAAATACTGTGCAAACCGAGGGACGAGTGTTTTTCAGTTTAGTTTAAATGTCTCTCTTATCTTTTCCACAACAATAGAAGACTAAAATTGATGTTTATTAACTTCCCGCTAAGAAAATTGAAAATTTTCAAAATTTTGGGACGTTATTGGTTTCTCCCCGATTTTCGAAAATTGAATTTTCAGCAGATCTCGACGTTTTGTGACCCTAGGAAGCTATTTTGTGTGTGTGTGTGTGTGTGTGTGTGTGTGTGTGTGTGTGTGTGTGTGTGTGTGTGTGTGTGTGTGTGTGTGTGTGTGTGTGTGCGTGTGTGTGTGTGTGTGTGTGTGTGTGTGTGGGAAGACTATGTAAGCAGCTCATAACTTTTGAACGGATTGACGTATTGAAACGCTCTTTACGGCATTCGAAAGGGTTCCACCAAACTTAGATTTCATGTAAGTTTGAACCGACTCGGCCCGATAGATTTTGAGAAATTCCAAAAAAACCGGAAAATTTCTTTTGTTAACATTATGTTTTTTCAAAATAACTATTAAGCTGCTGTACCGATCAATTCCATAACCTAATCAGCTCTTAATTGTAACTAATGACGTTGAATTTCGTTTGAACGATCAAAATCGGATGATTCGTTCACGAGTTATCGTTGTCGAAAAATATCGAAAAAAGTGTTTTTTCAACATAACCTCAAAATTGCTTAACCAATAAAATTTTTACCTCTCACAATAATTTTAGAGCTTAAGAAACTGCGTCGAGTGCCGCAAAGGTCGTCAAAATCCGTTGATTCTTTCACGAGTTATCGTTGTCGAAAAATATCGAAAATAGTGTTTTTTCAACATAACCTCAAAATTACCTAACCAATCAAATTTATACCTCTCACAATAATTTGAGGGCTTAAGAAACTGCGTCGAGTGCCGCAAAGGTCGTCAAAATCCGTTGATTTATTCGCGAGATATCGTTGTCGATAGATTTCGAAAAAAACGATGTTATAACATAATTTCAAAATTACTCAACCAATCAAATTTATATACCTCACAATAATTTTAGAGCTTTAAAAACTGCGTCGAATGCCGCAAAGTTCGTCAAAATCCGTTGATTTGTTTGCGAGATATCGTTGTCAAAAGTTTTTGAAAAAGCGGTTTTTCAACATAACCTCAAAATTCCTTAACCAATCAAATTTGTACTCCTCACAATAATTTTGAAGCTTTAAAAACTTAGTGGAAAGACTCAGGAATGGCCTGCAGGGTCAATCCCATTCCAGATTTTTTTTTAATGTTTTTAGTTCACATTGCCAACGCTGTAGATTTCCTTAATATTCCCTAAGATCACCCAATTCACTCCTTGTCTACAAGTTACCCGAATTGTTAAATTTTTAATTGATTTTCTGTATTAGCGTAATTTCTAATATTGTATTTAACAATGAGATTGCTGTATTTATGTGATTTTTGTTGGAATCGCCAGATCGGTATAAGACGCCGCTTTTAAATCCATAAATCTCTTGAATTGGTCTTAAAAATTCTTGAAATTAAATAATTTTCAAGACTTCTGAGATATGCTTGAAACAATTTACGAATCTTGCAGAATTATATGGAAAAATTAATGGAACAATAAAAGACTAAAATTGATGTATATTTTTTAATGTTTCTAGTTCACATTACCAACGCTGTAGATTTCCTTAATATTCCCTAAGATAACCCAATTCATTCCTTGTCTACAAGTTACCCGCATTGTTATATTTTTAATTGATTTTCTGTAGTAGCGTAATTTCTCAATTGGTATTTAACAATGAGATTGCTGTATTTATGTGATTTTTGTTGGAATCGCCAGATCGGTATAAGACGCCGCTTTTAAATCCACAAATCGCTTGAATTGGTTTTAAAAATTCCTGACATTAAATAATTTTCAAGACTTCTGAGATAGGGTTTAAAACAATTTACGAATCTTGCAGAATAATATTGAAAAATTAATGGAAATTTTTATCTGTTTCTTGGCAGAATTATTTTAGAAATTGAGTAATTAGCGAAATTTTAGCCTTTTAATGTCGACAGGTCATATTTCGTTATAACAGCAAAAAAAAATGAGTGTGTAATCTTAGTTATAAATTATAAATTCGGAATTTTTAAGTGAGCTTAAAACTTAAAAAAGAAATGGAGAGAAGACAATAACCGGCTAAATATCAGAAATACAATCTAACGATTAATTGTTTTCGTTTTAAATTGAAGAAGCTTTTCTTTTCGTCCTAATTACCAGCAATCATTTAAATGGTGTGCATTTATGGAAATTTACAGATAAGAAAGGAGTTTTAATAGTAGAAAATTCTTCAACGAAAACTAGATTAGCTAGGCTGTTTGTTTTAATTATTTTTAATTTTATAATAAGTTAATATTTGAATAGAATGTCCATTTATTGTTGATTTTTGTGGATTTTCTTTCAATAAACCTATTAGTACTGTTACTTTATCGAAAAATAACGAAATTCTGAAGGACAACAGCTTAAACTTTTACACAATTTCATAGCCGAGTTATTTTGTTATGTTTTTATTATGGTTGTAGTGATTTATTGGATTAATCACAAATTAACTGAGAAATTGGCAATCAACAGCTTTTACAATAAATAAATAAATAACAACATTAATCATAACAATAGTAACAATAATCAAGATTTTGATTAATCTAAAATAATAAATCAACTGAAATTAGATTTAGATCAATTTTGTAATGTTGCAATTTAAATATTGCAAACACCATTATTAGTGTTATCTAGATGATTAAAAATTTTCACGTTTTCACCTAATTAATGATTTTCACTATTTACATCAATTAATTCATTATTATTATTATTATTATTATAATTAAAACTATAATTATAATGATTAATTTAAAAATTAAGTGATATTTACCGATAATGATGGAAGTTTCAATTTCACTTCCACTTTGTTTTCTGTTCTTGTCCCTTCAATTTTCGACGATTGTTGTCAACAAAATTTCAACACATATTCTATTATAACTGTAAAAATTTATAAATAATAAAAAAAAATGTGCACAATGTAGAAGAAATGAAGTGAAAAGAGCGCGGGCGGCAAAACGAACCAACACAGCCGGCTAGCACAAACCCGCCAACGAAACTGAAAGTGAAGTCTCCGAGTGAAAAGAAATAAACACTGTGTGTGTGTATGGTGTGGTGGTCACTGGCCCAAGTCGATATTATAAAATCGTATACAAAAAAATATAGCAAGTGTGTATACCCACCAAAGATATGGGAGTCCCTCGATAATGGTGGGGCACTTTTACTCGCCTAATAACATTGGCCGTTTTATCAAACAGTTGTCTTGTTGTGTTTGAGTCAAGACCATGAACGTTTTGATGTATCGCTTCTCGGACTACACACAAAGAAGGAGAAGAATTTGTATTGTTTATATAATTAATCGGCAATGATTCATCATTAACTGGATGTTGAGAATCTTATCGGTTATTTTGGGCTAATGAACCCAAACAAATTCAAATTTATTTTCTGAGCTTCTCCCCTATTTCTATAGAGATTGGAAAATTTTAGTTACCAAGAACAACAAGGTATTAATTCAGTGTTTCTATTTTGAGTGTAACGAATCGGGCATCGGCCTAAGATAAAACACAGTTATAAATAAAAGACAATGGAATTTAAGATCAAAACAGGGACGGGCCCGTTGTGAGCTATTCAGACCCGGTCTATCTAACCCTGCTTAAGCTCGCCTCAGCAAGACCTTGGCTTAAGTCGAGCTAACGGCAAGTCCCTAGTCCAATGTGTGTTAGTTCACGCTTAGTTCGGTTGAAGGTGAGCTTAATTAGCGGAAGAAAAACCGAGCTCTAGTCGTGGTAGCTTAGAAACTAATATTTGTTTTTTGAGTTGTACTCTCAACTTTTAATTTAGACGTATTCGTCAATTCTTAAACAAATTGCTCTTAAGTCATTAAAACTACTAAGTCAACTAATTGTAAGCTTAAGGTACATTTGACTTATTTTAACAAATTTTACTATTAAAAAAGGAGACGATTTGAGTATGAGACATTTTCATGTTTCAATAAATTTAATTCTAAAAAATGGAGAATTTAGACACTTTTATTAAATTCTTAAGCTGAATTCTTGACTTTTTAAGACATTTTAGTCCTCAACGGTCAATTTTTAACAGATTTTGATACTGAATTTCAGTAGATTACTTAAGCGAGACAGCCTGTATATCTATGATTTCTTTTTAAAAGTGAGAACAGGGCCGTAAGCAGAAAATTATTCCAAGTGGGGCGCCTTCTTTGGATTTCAGTGCAACTTTTACATGAAGGAAAAATGTTATATTAAGGGGTGCCAAAGATAGTGCTAAGTAAGGCTTGGCCCCATAGCTACGGTCCTGTAACATAGGGCTTTTCAATGAAACTCGCACGAATTTGCCATTTTTTCTACGTCAATTTTTAATAACTACATAGTCTAACAATAAGATCTTTAAAATCTTAAAACTAATTTATAGATTGTCAAAATTTTTAAATTGTGCTAAAATCATGCAAAATTCAATCCTTGTTTTTTTTTATCCACCTTTTAAATCTCTACCTTGTAGATAAAATATCTTTAATTCTTCTTAAATTAGTCAATATTTCAAAATATTGCTGTTAGAAATAATAAAAATTTGACTCACCTTAGAAAATGTCGACTATTTGTACATCAATCACTGTACGAAACTAGACTTTTCATGAATTGATAAGATCGCGATAATAATTCAGGTATTTATCCAATTATCACTCAATAGAACACCTGAGGTGGGACACGTTTCGTTCGATGTTTATTAAAAAATAATTCTATTTCTAAATATTATCAATTCTAATATGAAAATAGCAAAAAAAATATTTAATTAAGACCATCTTCTTTCCGAATATATTAAGCAATACTTTAAAATAACTAATAAATGACCAAACATGCTAGAGGTATATAAGAATAATCATAAAAAAGGTATATAATTAAACATTTGGTAACTCCTATAAAACATCTCTATTAAATGTAGTGCTGAAAGCACGATTAGATCCTCGAGATTTTTTTAATAAAGTAGATATCCACATCTCTGCTATCCATCTATACAGGGTGTAATCGAAATTCCTTTAAATACGAAATCCTCAGTATTCCTGTATGGAATAGAGTACAATAAACATCTTCTAAAGAGCTAAAATCGCAACTATTGTTTGATAGTTGCTGGTTAAGTACTAACCATGGAGGTATAACAAATGGAGTCCGCATCGTAATATAAAATACACAGTTTGTTTTGAAGCCAAATAACACAGGAGAGGGGTACGCGGGTTTTGTTTTCTTCCAAGTTCATACTGTGACCGTACCGTAAACATGTGAGCTAATCCAGTGGCGGGTCAATTATTGTTCTAATTAAATTATTAAATTAAAATTTTGAATTGATATAATCGAACGCCTATTATACTGCCATGGAAAAAAACAAAGGAGAAAACGAACATGTGAACCTATAATTAATCCCAGGTTTTAAACAAAGATGGTTATAGCTGAATTTGTATAAAAAAAACACGGAAAGACAAATCAAAGAATCAATCGAAACAACATTATTGATGATAGTGGAAAAATTAAGCAATTGATATTGTGGGAAAAACAGAGGAAACGAAAAATTTGTTCATCCATACATGCATACATATATTATAATAATTATAATTATAATAGATAATAATAACAATATTATAATATACGAGATGGAATAATAAATAAACCAAATCAATCAATGTATATTATTAGATTTCCTTATTGTCTAGGTCCTAGACAATAAGGAAATCTCCTACACTCTATGAGATTACAATTACAATAATAATTTTTAACGCGTTTAGAGCTTCTTTTGTCTACCCCGGAGATCCATCCACTGAACAGAACCACTTTGCAATTGTATTTAGATGTGGCAAAGACTTGTTGAAAGTTTGTCTAACAAAATTATATGCCTTTGGTGAATAAAAACTCAATGTTAGGGCGAATGATCGTAATGCTGGATTATACTTTTGTTTCCTAGGTCCCTTCAGCATGCGGTTGAAAATTTCAGATGATGTTGAAGGTACAGACGACTAAAATATTTAAATTCAAAATTATTTTACTAGAACATTATTGCAATATTACCATGATCGTCGATTCGGCATTTTCAGTTATTAACGATTTTTCTCTTAAAATCTTGAGAAGGGAGCTTAAATTATTAACTCGAGATTTTAATCTCCAAACAGACTGATGAAGCGACCTGATTTTCAATGTTTGTTTTGTTAACTGAGTTTTCAGTAAACTATAGTGTCGTTTAGCTTTTCTAGGAGTTGAAAAATCTGAACTGCTTAAATTGGCTGGGGTGCGTCTCTTTCTAGAATGGAAAAGTTACTTTTGTTACTGAATATCGCCAAAATTTTGCATATTCAACAAACCTTTTCTTATGCAGTGGTTCCTTTAAAACTTCAACTGCTGCACCTATGCCACTTCCTTCACCTACATCCACTTTTGAAGCTGTTAAAGTTAGGGATGATTGAGGTGATGCCTTTGAAAGTGAAATATCTTCCTCGTACCTTTAATTATAAAATAGCATTAATTATTTTCCTTGAATTTTTACAATGTAAGAAGGAGCCATTCAAATTGTTACAACATAATGGTACTTACAAAATGTTTTGACGTTCTTCACTACTGGATGTAGGACATTCACTTGCTGTAAGTGTGCTACTACTGCTTTCTTGGCTTAATCGCAATTTTTTGGAACAACTAGGTTGATCAAATTCTAACGGTGTTATTTGTCTAAAACAAACATAATATCAATTAATTAAAATTATATGTTATAAATGTTTGCAAATGTTTACCTTTTTGTGGGTGATTCAACAATACTTGTTTCAGAAGCGCTTGTATCCGATGTATCTGGTTCAAACGGAAGTGGTACAGCTCCCTTTTTTAAACACTTGATTTTGGTTTCATCTCTGAATTCGAAATCACTATCTTTAAAATGGGCCGAACAAATTAACGCACTTTTAGGCAGTTGAACGTCCATGTTTAAAACTAATAAATAATTACGAACAATTTCTGGATTGTTCGGAAATCTAAAAAAACAATAATTACGAGTAAATAGATATGTATTTCATCTTAATCGTTGAATTTGTCTTATTTTCTAACACCAGCTACAAGAAATTCTACGCCACTGGCGACGTAAACAATATGACATCACCTACCTGTGAAAAGATAAGTCCAGATTCTGGTAATTCAGTTTTTTGCACACAAAACACTGTCGAACCATTGTTCTAATGTTTGTTTGACTTTATAATGAAAAACAACACAGAAATAAAAAATAACAACAAATGGAATATTGGCAAATCGGACATAAACAATCACTAACTAAATTCCGCCATGTTCTCTCATTTTTCGAACAGCTGTTCTGCCGTTAGTCAGCAACGTTGCCAATGTGCGCATTAAATTTTCGAACATTATTCGCCGGTACGTAGGAACTCGATCTTATAATTCGTCAGATTTGATTCCTAGATGACTAAAGGCGCGTATTCACCTGAGCTCGAACGGGAACGAGGCAAGGTGAGGCCGAACGAACGCCTCGTTCGTAAATTTTTTGTTAAACGAAAACGTTTGCCGAGGCAGCAAACGTAGGACTGATATGGTCCACATTAAATCAAATTTTTCTTTGATGTACCGACTCTCTTCGGATGGCGTTCGGATTGCTTTGGACTGTGCGTCGCACAGCCGAATGCTATTTGCCGCGCTTCGGCAACACGTCCACATACGTATGATCGTTCGGCCTCGCCTTGCCTCATTCCCGTTTGTGCTCAAGTGAATACGCGCCTTAAGACGGCAACGTAGAATGCCGTGTGCTTAGAATGTGAAGCGTACTCGGCTTCACAACAAAACCAAAATAGCGGAGTCCATTTGTTTATACGTCCATGGTACTAACCTACCATAATGTTATTGAGAATTGATAAGAAAGCAAGTGTCAGATTTCCATATCATTAAACTACAGAAGTCTTACTGACCTACTTATTGAATATAAACACAACACGTTCTATTGATAATATTATTCGATTCCAGTGGCTCTAAGAATGTTGGCGAAATTTTCCGGCTCTTTTGTCTAGAAATCAACTCAGTTTTTCGAGCCTTATACGTGGCTTAAGGGTCAAAAAGGATTTTAATTACAGACTGTTTAAATTGAGCGACGAAAAGAAAAAAGCCACCAAGTGAATTATGTTGAAGAATTTATTTTAAACGTTGATTGAATTTTTCATTGATAATAATAGTGATTTAAAAAAAAATGCCAATAACTATGCTTGGAATGTCTTCAATAAATTATCATTTCAAGAAGGAAAAAAACAACGATTCGACGGCGGCGATATTTTGTAGGCGTCGATCTAGAAAACGGTGTCCTTGCTTGGCATTCGGGCGCCACAAACAGGTTGGGGTCGTGTGTCCATTGCATCATTTATAGATTTTTGTTCAAATCGAAAAAATTATCGAAAATCTCCAATAAGATCAGAATTATTTAAAAATGGGATTAAAACATACTCAACATATTCAACAATCAAAATTAATCAACAATACATTTTCGATAATTAAATTAATCAATTTATAATTATTTATAGTTTAATAAGCAAAACGATAAGTTGTTTTATACAAGGTGATGTTAATATTAGGTATGATTAAGACGATTATATAGAAATGCAAGTTGTACACGACAGATGGGCACCGAACAAAAAAAAAATACCAATTGACTTTATGACATTTCGAATGAATACAAGTGAAAATTCCTATTAATTGTCGATGAGAACACTTATTTGAAAAGAAGAAAAGGCAACTTGTATACATTATATCCGATTTCTACTGATAACCCTGCATGTTTCCATTATTTTACAATAATAAAATAAATAATATAACTGGAAAAATGTTTCTGAAAATACTCTTATTGTCCAAAAATTGATGTTACAAGCATTACATATCGTAAAACCTGAATCTAATTTTGAGGAATTAGCTCGAAAATTCACCAAAATGGACTGGACCTGCTATTTTTAACGATCCCATTACAAATTTCTCTAAAAGCTGATCGGTAAGAACTATTATTATTATTATTATTATTATCCGTTTCGTGAGAGGTCCTTTCTAGACCCTCCCACCCGAGCCGTGGTTCGCGCCCTACTGTACCCCGGCCTTTAAGGCCTTTTGTACGCTTGTCAATTCGCCTGATTTGGGTAAGGTGTCTTCCCCCAGTAGTCCCGTTCTTTTAGTAAAGTCTAGGATACTGTTCAGGGGAGTACTTTTTATTCCATCCGGAGAGATATATTCCCCTCCCAGATCCTTCAAGGCCTCACAGTAGCATAGAATATGAAGGTAAGTTTCATTCTCCTCTCCACAGGCGGTCAGAACCATAATAATGTCGATTTAGGCCAAAAACTTAAGAAAAAAAGCTCCAAATTCGCTCAAAACTGATGATTTTGGACCAAATAAAAAGTCAGAAATTCAGACCATAAACGCACTCTTTTCATAAGAAGCTGTTCTGAAACATTAACTAAACATTCGGGCTCTAATCCGAAGATCGATTAGAAGTGTTCAAATGATCTGTTTTTTTTTCTTTCGAAAAAGCCGCTAAAGCACATTAAAAGTTAAGATTCAGCTCAAAATGCCAAAGACCCTTTTTCACTACTTATGATGAAAATTTGCTGAAATATGATGACTTATAGAGAAAAAATGTCGAAAAGCCCAGACTGAAAGGTGACAATCGGGTGTCTAAATAGTCTCCTTTTTATGTAACAATATCATTATTATTTATTATTATCATCATCAAAATTATTATAAAAGCCATAAGTTGAGCCTTACCTGAGTGGCAGATTTTTTATCGATTAAATCACTTTAAGCTAAAGATCTTTTCAGATTAGAACTATCCCAAATCTTGCCCAAAAAAAGTCAATTTTCGAGACCCTCTTGATTTTTAAGACCATTAAACGTATGATATGGAAAAAGTATTTCTAGATGCAGACAATTAAGTATAGATGAATCAACTTAGGTTCGCTAAGTCGGCGCATCCAAACAATTTTTTTGGTGTAGTCAGTTGAACCGATCATGATCGCATTCGATTTTTTTTTAAATTTATTACCAGTGGTGCAAGAGAGAGAGAGAGAATAGACTCTGTTGCACTTTTACTGTAGGTAAGATCTACTGGTTTTGGGAAAACTTAATTTGATCCATCTATTTTCCATTTTGGAAAATTTTGATAAAATTCTAAGTTACACAGAGAAATAGGAATGTTCATTTGTGAGAAAAATCGATGTGATGGATGACTTTCAAATTGAATCTTAGGCCATACACTATACAGAATCGTTTTTAGAATGAGTTTTTGAGCAGAATATCCTTAGTAGAGTTTTTGGGTGAGAATAAAACTCACCCAAAGTTGAAACAATCTTGATAAATAAAATAACAAAATAGTTGACTACATTTTCAATTTCTGAGAAAAATTATTTCTATGTAAATTTAGGAAAATTCATACGATTCAATAAAACGCACAATATCTTTACTCATCTTTCTATTTATTTTCAACAATGCCTCAAACTAACACTCTTAACTCAGATAAATTCTGCGCAATCGCCAATCTTTGGTTAATTTAAATTTGAATCGGTCTCTGGCTCAGAAAGAGGAAAACTTTAAAACAGCGGTTCTCAAACCATTGGGTTGCGTTCAGATTTAATTAACGTTACCCTTTTTATAGAAATGCCATTTTTCCTTTCTGAATTTCTGTTTTATAATGGTTTAAATGGCAATTATGAGGACTTGTTCTTTTCGTCCCACAAGCACGTGGGTGCTTTGAGCACTAGACTAGAGCCCTTTTATCGTACTCTAATTTTTAGAAGATTATTTGGGTTGCATCTTCAAAAGTTTGAGAAACGCTGCTTTAAACGATAGTACGTCACTGTACGTGCTCCCATACATGACTCTGCCCTCGTCCAATATTGTTTCATTATTATAACATGAAATGAGGCCCCAAAATCTATTGTGTCTAAGGCCCTCAAAGTTATGTGGTTATGAGGACCAACTTAAAAATATGACTTTCAGATAACTACCGAAATAAGCATTATTTAATGAATAAATCACTCGAAAATAGATGTCTAAGGTTAAGAAAATAGTGGGCTAGAAATAATTGACCTATTGACAATCTATTAATAGCTCATTTTCAATATATTTCCTCTTTATGTGCTAATAAATAAGACAGATTAACATTTATTTAGGATAATTAACAATTTTAAACGTTTTAATCTACAGTATTAGGCCCTAACGCTAGAAACATTGGAGAAACAGTGGTCCCGCCCATTTATAATAGTTACATATTAGTTAGAAAGAAAGTGAGAGAAGGTGGGATGTTTAGAAATGAAAAAATATGGCGCTTTTTTCCACCCACCCTTAGTGCTTTGACCAAACAAAACAATTTCTTTTGTACGAAAGAGCCTTGAAATTTTTCAATTTTAATAGACAATATTAACCAGATGCTCAAAAGAATTCGACATCTCTTTCTATTACTCATGAAACATGTGTTTTGACAAAGAAGGGACATGGGCGGGACCAATGTTTCTAGCGCTAGGGCCTAATACTGTGTATGAAATCTATGTAATAAAGTCTTGATTATTCACCAGGGCCGTATGCAGAAAACTATTCCAAGTCATCAAAGTGGGGCGCCTTTTTGAAAGTAACAATGGTTTGAAGAAGAAAAAACGTTGGTATATCAGGGGGTGCAAAAAAGATTGCTAAGTGGGGCTCAGCCACATCTGGTCTCCTCTTAGCTATGGCCCTGTTATTCACCCAATAGGATTGAAATAGTTGACATCTCATCTTGTTTTGTTGTTTGTTAAATAGAAAAAGAAAAATCAGAATAATAAATAATTGTCTGATAGAATTTATTGGAAACAAAGCATAAGGATGATGATGATTATGAAATAAACCTTGTAGCTTTGAACTGCAGTCCTATTTATTGATTTCGTTCGTTTTTTCTCTCTCTTCTAACTCTATTGATTATTTATTGATTATAATAATAATAATAATAATAATAATAATAATAATAGATTGTGTAATTTTTATTAAAATTAATATCCTTTGTATAATGAGATTATCACCGGATCCGGATCTAGCCTCCATTACAGTTGTGATTGTGATTTATTATTAAAAAAAATATGGAGAAAAACTTGTGAAACCTTTAATAACACATTATATTGTTGAACTATTTGGTAATTATTGATTCTCTATGTATGTATGTACAAATAACGAAAAATTAATGGATATCCAAAAATAATAAACATAATTATCTATTAGCTAATACTATTTCAATGTTATGAGGATTCTAGTTGAGTACAATTTCAGGGTTTCAGTAAAAGTTCTTGTAAATTTCCAGTATTTCAAGGATTGTTGATTTTTTCCAAAAAAAAAACACGTAATGTCGATAGAATTAATTATAATTTAATTATAATCAAACTTGCAGCGTCAATGTCCAGTTAAATCCAAAGACGGCTTGAGTTTTCCAATAATAATCGACTCAAGAGGATTGTCAACGATTCATCGTCGACGACGATCACAACAACAACAACAACAACTCGTGTTTTTTTTCAGTTTCGCAAGCCGACCTGAATGGCTGACAGTACAAGGCTGGCGGCTCAAGCACACTGACCACAGGTCAACAGGTCAACTCCGGAATGCCTCTCGCCTACTATCTAAAAAAGAAACGATACACAACTTCAATGATTTAAGAACAACCAATTTAACTTTATAAACATAGATCGTTTGTTAGAATCACGAACCGATTAAGGGTCGGATTATTGTTGTTATTATTGCAACAATAACAAACACACGTTTTTACCCAATGTCGAATTGGCTAATCGTAATGAAAACGAATCGAGTCGGTCATCCTGTATGGAAAATTGGCCACGACCATCACGAATAAAATGTCGCCTTATTCTGCAATAGAAAATAAATAAAACGTGGAAAATGAGCGATGAAAATTAGATTTATTGTCAATCAGGTTTATCTACTATCTAATCAAAGAAGAATGTGAAAAGATCGTTCTTGACACAATTTCCATCCAATTTTTTTTTTTTAATTCTCTTCATGATAATAGAGAAAAATCCGTTTATTTATGTGTTGAGTCCATCAAAAACGCCTTTTCCATATCTCTACATTACGTGTTTATGTACCTATCCGTTAAGCTTCAACGATTCGCCCTTTAAAACATCATCTCTGCACAATGTCGTTATTAATTGAGCTTTATTACAGGTATTGTGGGCGATATTATGAAGCGGAGGATGTTCATATGGTGCGAGAATGGATAAATTTAAACGACCGTGTAAATTTCATTTAGATACGCTCTAATTACCTGAAAGACTATTTAGAATTTGAATATATTTAAATAACAAAAAGTCGATAGATGATGATAAGCAGATGGATTTCGCAATGTCCCTTCAAGGCAATCGATATTTTACATTAAAAACTCTTTTAATAATGATCGATCTGTAATTTTTCAATTTTGTTGATTGCCAAATATTCATATAGAGAAAGGTCAAGATCGTATCAACAATTTGATAGTTTGTTTTTAATGAAAGTTTTGACAAGCCATACCGACAAATAGATAAAACAAATTCCTATTTTTGTTAATTTAAATTACAAAAAAAAATCGTGTCTTGTATATATCTATATAAAGAATTGTTCTTGATTAGAACCATAATTGAAAGTGATTAACATTGACAATAAACATAGTTGACTCCTTTGATTTTTAGACCGTAACGGATTAGGTAATAATTTATGTTATATGGTGTAATAATGTAGAATATTAGCAAAAATTTAACGGAAAATCAATCAATTATCGAGCAGATTATCGATAATAAAACAATTCTATCGATATATTGTTGAGATTCGGGGTGATTTACGGGAGACTTCAACGGCCGGTCAGGCGACGAAATCGTCTGAGATCTTTCGATTTGTAACAATTGGGAAACAGTGCAAGATTCGCGATTATAATTAACAAATTTTCACGCTTTCACCGACTACTTTATTACAAACAATATTATTATAAATGTTTTTATTTATTAAATTCATAGGAAGCTTATTGTTTGTTGAACGATAAATCGGCCGTTCGCTTCTAATTAGATGTCGTCATTTGTGCCATCTGTTTGAACCAATTTAAAGAACAATTTAGATGATGAAACCGTCATTGTTTTACGGATCGCTAACAATGATGAAATCGCTGATGGAATATGTGTAACAATAAACCTGATGATGGTAAAAGTGTCAAACATATAGATTTGCGAAAATCGAAGCTGTTTTAAAATAAATAAATCAATAATTTTCATATACAGTAAGAGGAAACGATATCAAAATCAATTATTTACAAAATATTTGCGGTTGTTAAATTTACGTTGCGGTTACCGTTTATTTTATAATATTGCATAATTTCCGACATTTACATCCTCGAATTTCCATTAAAACAACGATTTTATGGTAGAATTATAACATCTATAATAATAACAACTATAATTGAAATATTTTAAATAAATACAACATTAACCTATTTCCAGATAGTTGGAATTTTTCTTGTTTTTCTGTTGAATTGAACAAAAATATATAGCCAACCACCTACGCTAATTGCCACAGAAAGTCGGCCAAATCCCTCACGATACACTGTGTTATTTGCAACAGAAAGAAGGTCGTCGAATCTTGGTAACGTATACAGATTGGGCAGTCTAACTAGGTACACTGACGATCGAAAAAAAGAAACCGGGTCGTGAGCGAAAAAATACAGGATGTTCGATCTAATTATAGTCGATTCTCTGAAACTCCTATTAGTCGATTCGAGAAATATTTTAAGGATTTATAGGAGGATCCTTAGAGAACATTTTAGCAAAATTAGAACCTCGTAGCTCATTTAGAAGTTGGTCCAAAACGCTCGTTTCTGACGATGTAGCGATTTTCAAAAACGAACTAAACACGACTTAGAATGACTCTAGCTAGGATCTTCCCAAAGTTAATTTTTTTCGTTTTTCTCCATTTTATTCTGGAACAGGTGGAAACATTTTGAATTTTCTCTCGAATACAATGAAGACAAACGAAAAAAATCAATATTGGGAAGGTCTTTGAGTCACTCTTAGTCATTTTGCGGGTTTTGTTCGTTTTTTAACATTGCGACATTATCCAAAACGATCGCTTTTTGGCCAACTTTGGTTCTAACTTTGCTGAAATGTTCCCTAGGGATTTTACTAAAAATTTCTCGAATAGCTCCTAATAAAAGTTTCATAGAACCGACCGTATTCAGATCGAACACCATATATTTTTGTTAGTGTGAAACAGGTTGTTTCTCTGGGGAGTGTAAGAAGTTAAATAGGTAGGAGGAGTTGGAGCCAGTTTCAACCATAGCAAATTTGTAAAACCACCCTAGTTACAGAAAATGAGAATAACTGAATTCCAAATACAGTTCACTCCAAAAATTAGTAATTCTCCTACTGATTGATTCTAACCTGTTAAGATTTTGTTACATTGTGACAATCGCTCTCATAAGCCTGTTTTACACAGCCGCACAAGAGGTGGTCTCTTTTTTTGATCGCCAGTGTACATTTGAGAGACATCTGTACCACTTACACATGGGTTAAAAAGAGATATAGACAAAATACCAACAACCCTTGCTCCCTTGACCAAACAAAACACTATCTTTTGTACCAAGAAATTTACCTACTTTGACTTTTAAAATTTTTCTTTTATAAAATATAGAAGGGAGCATTCTTAAGAAATTGTTATTCGTGAGATCGTAGGTATTTTTTGAGCTACAAATTGTTCAAGTAATGAACCAGTATCACAGGGTAGATGTACGAATTTTAAATAGTGGGTTCGAGAATAACAAAGGTTCAAATCCTGCTCGATACTCTTTTTTATTGATTTTTTTTTGTTTTCATTACATTATTCTTTTACAAAACAAATCTTATTTTTAATTAATTATTTAAGTTTGAAAATCATAATTTTTTATTGCTACTGCCCTATCTCATTAGATAAAAAAAAGCCTATCTCTTTTAAGTATCTGTTTGTTCATTGTAAATTTGTAAAGTCTAAAGCCCGCGACACACGCTTCGATAAATCTTAAGATCAGAACTGCACAGTTAAGATTTATCGAAGCGTGTGTGGGGGGCTTAAGATTTTTTGATCAAAAAAAAAGAGTGTACCTATTTGCAGAATTATTCTTAATTTTCAGACCACTCATTTTATCTTCATCTCTTTCTAACTTGTAAGCAAGTGGAACAAAGAGGCGTACCCCATATTTTCCATATTTACCTAATTTAGTGTCCAGTGCTGTATATATCGACAATTTTTGTGTAAATTGGCATCATATCCAATCAAACACTTAATATAAGCCGATTATCGTGTATTTTGCATAAAAATTTAATTAAACAATAGAAATCAACTGTTTATAGAACAGGTGGATGGACGATTAATGTGGTCGAGAGGCGAGAGATGAAGAAAAAAAAACAGGTAACAATTTGGGTTAATTTCGGCTTTTATCTGTCCAAGACAAGACTAGATTTGGAAACCTTCTTTTTTATAATAATAATAATAATAATTTATAAATAATTTGTATTGTTTGATGACCATTCAGATTTTAACCTTTTACAATGAAACCCGTATATTTTTATATTCGTATTATGAAATATTTGACATACGTCCACCCGCATCAGGTGGTATTATCTACTGGACATTGAGTACAAGGGCATATTTACCACCACTACTACTACTATACCTACTATTAATACTACTGGTATTGTTATCTTATTATTACTGAAAACTATTACGACATCCTATAAATTAGAAACAATGATGGAAAATCCTAATTTGCGAACAAACTTATTGGGAGTTTCCGTCCATTAGTAGTGAATTTTCGGTAAATAAGTCTCATATCCGGTATTTATTTGACCTCTAAATCGTACTATTTTAATGATAATAACAATAATAAAAACATTAAATCGTCAAAATAAGACGATTCCTTAGATAGTTTTAACTGTTTTATATGGGGAATTTAAAGCGTACGGTAGCTTTGACGTCATTGCATAGAACTATAATACAGGTGAGCGATCTACGATTATAACTCGATTCCTCTATCAAATTATACGTTTATTCGTTAGTCTTGTAACACTAATTATTCTACGTAGTTGATAAAGCAAGAGAGCGACATTACGTACAACAAACAAGCGGTCCACTGTAGCAGATATTTCCGCAATCTACCTTTAAACAAGCGTACCATATCGGCTCGAGTTGTTAATACTTTATGTAAATAAAAAGAGTAGAAACATACGGAGTAAAGTATTTATTTATTCTAGCTGTCACTTCAATTACAGTAAGAATCGAGAGTCACATACGTTCATGGAGTGAGGTGACGCTAGTCGCACGACAATCTAAAGAAGATTCGTACTCCACAGATTGGTCATTAATCATCAATTTTTCTAGGGAAGAGGTGATTTTCAATTTTAGACATAAAATCTTATTTAAGTGGTGAGGATTTTTGGACATTGTTTCTTAAAGTACCAATTCTTATTGAATTTTGGTATTAAATTGTGAAAAAGAGGCTAATTTCAGTTACATTTAAGCTGCATTTTTCACTGTTTGTTTTGGTTTCGATACGTCTCTGTTCAATATAAAACACAGTGGTGGCTTGTGAGATAAATTCATAAGGGTGCTCCATTTATGCAGGTAATCAAAAAAAAGATGAAAGAAAAAGAACAGCAGAAAAGGGAGAAAACGAGAAAAGAAGACAGTAGAAGATACCGTAGTGGTATTCTCAATAGATACATAGGAGAAACATTGGTCCCGCTCATGTTCCTTCTTTGTCAAATCACATATTTCATGAATAATAGACAGAGATACCAAATCCACAAAACACATCTGGTTATTGTTATCTTTTAAAATAGAAAGATTTGAAGGTTCTTTCATACAAAAGAAATTGCTTTGTTTGGTCAAAGGACTAAGGTTGGATGGTAATATCCGCTATCATTTTTAATTTTGAGACCATTTACGCTCTCTCTGTCTCTTTCTAACTAATATGTAAGTAGTATATAGATGGGCGGGACCAATGTATCTTCCATGTATCGATTGAGAATACCACTACGGTATATGAACAGACAGGGAAATAGACATAGATATTTACGGATGTATAGAAAAGAAAGAAAGAAGGATAGAAGAGAAGATAGAAAAAAGGCTGCAGAGAAAATTCAGGAAAAAAGAACGACAGAAAAAACATTAGAGAAGGAAGGATAGGAGAAAAAGAACGAAATAGAGGCGGGTGGAAGAGAATAAAAGACAGAAGAAAAGGGAAGAATCACGAAAGATAGAAAGACAAATGAGAGAGATAGAAACAAAAACTAACGATTTCTGTGTAGAACTGGTGCTGATACATTTTGCGCTCTGGTGTTCAAAATTATTTTGTGTCCAATACTAGTTTATATTTTAATTATTGATTCATATTTTTCGATCTTTTCGGTCACTTTTTTATCCCTCTTAGATTGGCTCTTCCTTAAATTAGCGCTTTTGAGCTTTGCACAAAATGCAACATAAGCAACGTATCGGCACTGAATTTGTTCTGAAAATAAAAGGCATTTGCATCGCCCACTGTGTCTATTTATTCATAGACAATGACTTAATTTGAACTTTATGATGCTACCAGAATTACGGCAATGTTTTTAAATGGTTAGTAGACAACAACACGATCTCAGTTGAGTCCATTTATGTCCGTATTTATAAACCGATCTTGAGACCGTCTTGGAGCTTGAGCTTGGCCTTGAGGCCAGAATATGTAACCAAGTCAAGATTGGGTTGTAGCTGCCTTGAGACGAGCTTGAGTTGTAAAATGTAACTAGCATTCGCCAAGTTCTCAACCCTCCATATACTCAATCCTGACTTCCGCCGAAAATTGCCGAAGCAAGACTTATAAACCAGAACTCATGCTTGGAAGTTAGACTTGATATCGAGTCTGAGATCGGTTTATAAATACGAGCATTAGACGATCTGCGCATCGAATATCAAATATTAGCGCTCAATTCGTTTGGGGTGCTGCAATTTTGCAGTGCTTATAAACGAGCCGCCTCTGAAAAACATTCACTTATCGAATCTAACCTGATAATTATAGACTACAACAAATAATAGCAAGTGTAGAACAATAAATTATATGTAAATGAGATAGCTATTGATTATTTTAGCAGCTTCCAGACTTGACTATGTGAACTAAATACAATTTCCTCTCTCTCTCTCTCTCTCTCTCTCTAACTAAATAAATCTATCTCTTTCTCGGTTATTTATTTATTTATTCATTTATCAACCGTATTGAGAGAGAAAGTTGTGGAAATTCTGCAAAATTTGGTAATCGATAGAGGAAAAAAATTGCCGATTTAATTTGTTCAATTTTTTTTTCAACTTCGTCTGTTTCATTCCAAACCGGAAGCTTTATAAATAAATGATCTCATCTATATGTTACATATAATGATGAAAGTTTTCAAATTAAATCATCGAAATAATTGTTGAAATATTTCAACAATCAAACAAAACAATTAATAAATCATTTGCGTGAATTGAAATTTTTATTAAGCGTAACTGCCAATTAATTAACAGACACCGATTAATTGTTTTACACTTGTATAAAAAATGATGGCAATGATGATGATGATGATGATGGTGGTGAAGAAACAAAAGGTGTGTTAAATGCCAGTCACGATATATCATTATGGTCATTTGTCTTGAAAATTATATAATTCCGATGATTGACAATAAAGTCTCACTTCTCTTATTAATTATCATTTTTTTTATTTGTTCTGTATTATTATTATAATTACAGTAAATAACAATACAATTCTAAGAAATGATGTGAAATTTCTGCAAGAATTGATTTTATTAGAACTTTGTGTTGCAACTATTTAGTGAACTTGTTTTGTTGTTGTTATTATTATTATTATTATTTATTTTTTGTTTATTTTTATATGTATACATATATATGTACATGTAAACAGCACCCAAGACTGGGTCAAGAGAAATTGCTTGATTTAAACCTAAATATCTCACATTTTATAATTTATGTTATCGTTTAATATTTTAGTTTATCGAAACTTTTTGGTAAATTTTCAGGTAAAAATGAACCATCTAATCGATATTCAAATTCGTTCGATATTTGTGGTGTATTTTTATTATTTGTCGACGAATTGGAAGCAGTTTTAAGGTCTTAAACAGCACTCAAAGTGCTCGCAGAGAGTCTAAACTTAATTCACCCTTCTGACAAATTGAATATTTTGATATGAAAAAATAACAGGGAATGCCCCTATTCAACTTCATCATCTCATACTTTTTTACACTGTATTTTTACGGATTTTTTGTGTCGAAATAGGACTTTTGGTGCCTTTCATTGGCCACAAACAACCCAAGACTTTCTTAAAATTCATACTAGATTTTTATATTACATTAAATATAATCCAACCAACTTAAGGATATTAATTTGCTTTAAAAACTATTCAAGTCGCAACAAATTTCCTTAAAAGCTAGTCTACCTATAAAAATTTGGAGAATATTCAATAGGAAAGAATAAAGCTGAAGCGTTCTTAAAATAAATTCAAGTTAAACTGAAGGAAGCCTTCCTCAATATAATTTTCCTAGCTAAAGTTTGCGTGACTAACGAATACACGAATTTATAATAAATAAATAAAGTATTATAGAGAAAATCGAAAGAACAAAGCGACAATAATAAACAAGCCCGCAAAAGAGGAAAGTTGGAAGACCCGTCAACATTTTAATCTCGTTTATTCTACTATAAAAAATTTTAAGATTTCAACCCCTTGGAATTCAAAGTAGTAATTTTGAGGTGTCATTTGAGCCTCTAAAAGTGTCTCTCGATAATTATTAAATAAAAAAAAATATATATAAGGAGTATTGAATATTTTCAATGTTTAATCGAAAAAATCGACTTTAATATTAATAAATCGGTAATAATTAATTAGAGAAGAAAGTTTACTTATAAACAGTTCATGTCACTGAATAATTCCTCATCTGTTTATTACAAACCGATATAACTTCCTTGTTAAAATTATTAATTAATTTATTTTTCAAATTATATAATTTGTCAATTACTCCTCTACTGCATTTAAGTGTAATTAAAATGAATTATTAAAATTTAAACGATAAATAATAAATCATATAAAATAGAGAAACAATCAATGTATATGTGTATAACTGTAAAATTATTCAATTTTAAACAATAGTTATTGAAAATGTTTATGTTAAAGATGCATCTATGCTTATTGTTTCATGCACGTTGAACTATGTACACGATAATTCGTGCCATAGATGTAAATCTTTATGGATACTTGTATAGAAAGGATGGTTATAGATTTTTCAATTATTAAGTAATAATTTCCACCGTGATTGTTCAACGATTTTTGGGCGAGTCCCAAAAGTTTACATCTGCCTTGTATTAGAAAATAATAAAATAGTCGTCTTTCATAGTTACACTCCTTACTCTATTGGAAATAAAATCAATACGTGATTTGTTATATTATTATTAAGTAATTTTTAATGGTTATGAAAAGGTCTTGAAAATAGAACAACTCAAAAACTTGGATGTGAAAAATGGTGGATGCGCCGGGATTTTATTTCTCGCTTGAATTTTTTACAATTTCTCATCAATTTAACACATTATCGCTTATTTGATTCATTATTAAGATAAATCGATTTCCACTATTCTTGTGATTTTATAGCTTCAATTAAATTCCTGTTACAGTTAAATTCCTGCTTCTTATCGTCTGAAAGCCAATGAATTAGGGAGAAAGGTCGTATTTCAAGGATCTCATACTGAAATCCATACCTACTGAATTCTAGGAATGCTGTCTGCTAGGATTAACGCAGTTTTTCGATTCAATAGGAACTTCAAAGTAGAAATACTGGAGGGGGAAGGATAGATGGATTGGGGAGGAAGCTTTAGCACACAGATCGCTCCAAGACAATCGTGAACACAGGAATAGGGGTAGTGGGGCCCAGGCATGAGGAAATAATCTTTTTTGCGCTGGGAAACCATTGCTCCAAGCATGAATTATAGCTATAATGATCTGTGTGCAGGTCATGTTATGGAGGAACTATAGAAATAGAAGTATCCGCATCAAAACGGACAGTCAAGCAATACTTGCGTCACTGAGTTCTGTAGAAATAAAATCCAGCCTAATGCTGAAATGCTTCGAAGCATATGAGAAGCTTGCTTTAAACTTAAAATGGGTGCCAGCTCATCAAGGGTTCAAAGGAAATGAACAGACCTGCAAAAAAGGCTACCAAAGCCTGGACTCTTATGCGAGATCACTTACGCAGACGCTGAAAAGGCCATAAGGGAAGAATTAGAGAGAAAATACCAACTCTCGTGAGAAGAATTACCGGGAATGGTCCTGTCAAAGACATTTCTGGATTTTTCAAACCGTAGAAGACTTTAAGAACTCCTAGAACTAAGCAGGAAGCAATTAAGATAAATTACTGGACTGTTTACTAGTCACCGTGCACCGAGGAAGCATCTCAATAATATTGGAATTGTAAAAGACCCAACCTGTAGGGCCTGTCAAGAGGAAGATGACACTTTGCTTCATATCTTATGCTATAGTGAAGCCTTGAAGGATCTAAAAGCATGGTATTTAGGGTAAAATATTTCTCTCCCGAAAAAATAAAAAAAACTCCCCTAAGCAGTATCCTGGATTTTATTAAAGGGACGGAACTATTGAGGGAAAACAACTAACCCAAGTCACACGTGTTAGCGGGTGTACAAAAGGCCTTAAAAACCGAGGTACAGTAGGGAACGAACCACAACTCGTGTGTGAGTGGCAAGAAAAGACTTCACACAAAACATTTAAAAAAAATTACACTCCTTAGTCTATTAATAACATTAGGAAAAAAAACAATACGTCAGTGAGAAGATTTAATTGGCAAAATAATATTAAGTAATTTTAATCAGTAAAGGAAAGATCCTGAAAATAGTGCAACTCAAGAGCTTGGTAGTGAAAAAATGGTGGATGCGCCGGGGGATTTATATCTCGCGTGAAATTCTTACAATTTCTCATTAATTTAACACATTATCTTAGTCGTTTTTTATGGATTATTTGATTTATTATTAAGAAAGATCAATTTCCATTATTTTTATGATTTTATAGCTTCAATTAAATTCCTGTTACAGTATGTATCAAAATTTGTATAATTACTAAATTAGCAAAACAAATCAATCTGTAAACTTTCATAAATTGCTCAATATCGGTTAAATATGAAAGTATAACGTGATCTATTAAAATCAGTCTTATTTTATTAGATTTAAGATAAATACGCCTTTATTTTTAATAAATTATTCATCAAATGGAATTGTAATTTTATAAATAAGAGTTATACAATTTTCAATTTTTGCATTCCGTATTGCTGGTTATATATCTACAAGTTTCAATTTGTTATAATTTCAAATCTCATCTGTACCTTTCTTTATTTCTTAGAACTTACGAAGGTGGTGGCCGTTCAATTTTATTTAATTTTTTTTCTTAAATAAAATTTCGAAACTGTAAAAATACAGTACAACTACTCTATACACGAACTATAAAAGGAAATAGAATGAAAATCGAAGACAATTAAAAGAAACTGATTTTATAATAATTCAGTCAAATATATATAAAAGTATTATATATATGTATAGGTAGCTAGTGTGAAACTTGATTGCAATGATATCCCATATAATAACAAATACAAGTATTAAGATGGTAAAAATGCGATGACTTGAAACGAAAACTCGTAAAATACATTATCCGAATATAATAAGAATATCATATACAGGACTGGCAAGAACACAACAACACACTAAAACTGTAGTAAATTCATGTGATTATAAGCATGATTTAGGCTCAATTTTCGCCTGATTAATCGAAAAGCTATTAAGAAACTCAAATTATCGTATGATATTACTCTGGACCAATTTTCTGGCAAGATATCTTGCGGTGTTTTCAGTTTGAATTGCCAGAGCAGTAGTTCGAGGTGAATTAATGCAATTTTTCATCATCTCTTACATATAACTGCAAAATAAGAGAAAAACAAAAAGACGTTCAGTTAGAACGACTGAGGCGTGTCTTACGAGTATAATCTACATTTGTTAAATGCATGAGTTAATAAATCTAACACGCAATTTTAAAAGCGAAAAAACGGCAAAAAAAAATGTCGATTCAACGATAACTATAGCCTTGATGGAACGCTCACCGGTATTGCCCGTTTTAAGAAGGGTGAAAGCTTACGGTAACTCGAGGAAATATTGTATAAATCATCTAATCGTACAATAAGAATTAATAGGATTTCATAATAATCAAATAAATAATATTGAAAGTAAAACATAGATGTAGATCAGCAACCCTAAAATTGGACATCTTCCGGTTTTAATTGAGAGTAAAATGAAACCTGGCAATCGTCTAGTTTGCACATATTTTCTTAAATAATTAATTCGAAGTATCTAGAAAGTTATACAGTAATTGAACCATATTAAACTTCCTTCTAAACAGATTGTACTTTCTTGATCCATCTAAAGATTAATCAAACAATTATTAATATTGTTCGATTTTTGATTGCAATTTGAGTAAAAGTAAATAACTGTATCAGATGATTGTGTCGATTTATTTTTCTCGTTAAGGATTTCTAACAAACTGTTTCGTTTACAGATAAATTACCATGTCTGATAATATCCAAATAATTAATTAATTAACAATCAATTTTGAAATGTGTGAATGTACTAAAAAAAATTGTTTTAATTATCTACGCTTCATAATCTTTAGAATATGTTAAATTGTTATAATAACAACATTTTTACATGGTGATTATGGATTCGAAATAATTGCAAATTGCCCCTCCAAATTAAACTAGAATACAAGCAGTATAAATTCGAATCGCTGAAGACATTTCGTCAGTGACTTGATCGCATCCTCATATCAAACATTCACTTAGCTGTGGAATAAGTAAGTTCCAGCTAGAATTTTCCTCGATTTTCCGTTAAATTTCCATTTATTATTACAGATTTTCGATTACAACAATGTTCCGTTTCGTCATCATCACCCTTTGTTCTGGTAAGTTAATAAAAATTATTGTTAGATTGATAATTAAAGTATTGATTGAATTTCAGTTGCTCTCGCCTCAGCTGGAGTATCTAAACAAAAATTAAGCATTGTTGTTAGCGAACCACAAGCTGAAGGCTCACACAGCTACGGCCAAATCTCCGGACACGGCTACGGTGGTGGCAAAGCCGGTGGATACGCTTCCAGTGCCGAATTGACCAGTCTTGCCCATTCATCAGCCATACAAGCCAAAACGGCCGTGCAAAATCAACAAACCGCCGGCAGTCAAGCCTCTTTCGGTGCACAAAGCAGCTTAGCTCAAGCCGCTTTAGGGGTAATCAACAACATCTAAATATTGATTTTTATTTAATTTCTCTATTAATAATAAACTACAGGCTGCTGCTACAGCTCAAGCCGCCCTTGTTGGTAAACAAGTAATCGTCCAAGGCTTAGAACAACAATTACAAGAAGCCGAACGACAATTACAAGCCGAAATCGCCCAATACAAACAAACCGAACAAGCCGCCCTTGCTGCCGCCGAAGCTGCCCAACAAGCCCAACAGCAAGTAGCTGCACTCACTGCCGCATTAGCTGCCACACAAGGTGGTGCTGGTCATGCTGCCAAAGCTGCCAGTGAAGCAGCCGGTGCTGCTGCTGCCCAACAGGCGATGATCCAAGAAGCCAAACAACGTATCGGTAGTTTATCAGAACAATTACATAATGCCATCAATGAATTACAAGCAACTGAAGTATCAGCACAGAAGGCAGCTGAATCAGCACAAATCGCTCAAGGTAATGCTGCTGCAGCTGCAAATGCTGTTGCTAGCAGTGCTGTTCAAGTTGAATTGAGTGCACAAGAATATGACGGCCATGACGGTTATCATCATCATCATTAGATTTAATATTATAAAAAAATAAATATTGTAGCGATCATTTTCACTCATACTTTGTAAATATGGTTCATTCCATAAATTCATATTATTATTATTATTATTATAATACGATTATAGATGATAATAAAAATCAATTTAATTGAGAAATATTAAGTTTTAATACAAATCCTGAAATTGTGTAAGGAAGGCTTTATGCTTGAAATAACACGAATAGTCTTTTTTAAAAAGATGCATCAAATAAAACTTTCTAGATCTAGCTTTATGTAACAATCACATTCATATACTGTCAATTATCACAAACATATAACAATCTAAGGTATTTTTTTTTTGTTGGACGAGTTATAGAAGAAATTTCACCAATAAATAATTTATTTCTTTTTGTAATCATCACAAATACAACACCTGGCTGATTATATTGGAAGCCAATTTGAAATTCTTGATCGTAAAGAAAAATCGTTTACTTCAATTGGAAACAGTTCCGATTGTTAATTTACGATTGATATATTTCAATATCCGTCTATTTTAAGAGACAGCTTTTCAATTATACAATAAGGTAAATGTTGGTCATTATAAAAGAAAAATGTATCAGTTAAACAAGCGAACCCACACACATACAAATTCACGGATCGTTAGAAAGCTCTTTCGTTTCACAGTATTTTATTCCATACATAAACGGTCAATTTATTTGAAATTGCTCCTGTATTGTCTAAAATAAAAATCGATTATATGTACTTGTTTGACCTGAATATGCCTCATAGACAAGCCTACACCATTCTACACACCACCGGTCAAATTGTATAATATTAAAAGGTTAAAATATTGCGAAATATTAGCTTTCCTAGATTGGGAGGAAGAAAGGAAAAAAAAACGGGAGCTTGTCGTTAACGACAGTTTGCTTTCACTGAAAACGTACATGCAATAACCATAAAAACGGCATTGATACCGATCATTAACATGCCTGGAATATAACAAATCATTGCAAAAGTTTAATTAACCGTTCTATTCGAATTGGAGCATTAGATCGAAGCTAAATTCCCGATAATTCGCAGCCTTGTAACGAAAGCTCTGATACGGTTAAAGCTTAAAGCGTGCAATTTTTTATTGATTAATATATTCTTGTACAAAACCCCTTCACAATAGTGCCTCTATTACAACCGCTATTAAAACTCTCATTTGAAATTCTTTGTAATTAATGAAGCATCCAAATTCTTTCACCATAAAATAACTTGTCGTACATGTACAAACTGTCGCCTAGCCATTACAATTAACTGGATTTTAACATATTTGGATTGGAGTGAAACTTTAGAGATTCTTCTAGATATTTTAAACCAGATTTTCTTTATAATCGAGACGATAATAACGAGAGGAAAAATCTTCACACAACTATACTCTCCTTCCGTGTAGTTTTGTATGGAAAATTGTCATTATATAGTGAAGCATATTTGGTAATTATGCTATTAATACGTCCAATGTGATACCAGAAATGTTGTACATAGGGAAGAAACAGTGTTATTTTCTAATTAATCTTATAACACCTGAAGATATCCTTTCAAATCGTACAATTTTCTAGAATTGTATCTGGAAAATTATATAGAAACATTAAATTCTAATTTGCGAAATTATATGAGTAATAAATTTTTAATAAAAATGCTAATAGTAGGTGAAGTTGTTGATTCGTTCACTAAGATTACGAAATCTAATCTAGATTATCATGAAATGAATATAATACAAGATCAGACGCTGTTAAATTATAACGTATCGAACCTTAACAATTACAATCTATTCAATTCATATATGGATTTTTAATAACTATTGCATCAAACTTGAATATTCTAGCAGGAACTCATTTCGTGTATTTTTATGCTAAAAAAAAACAATCTAATACGGAAAATCTTTATGTTAAATGAACTAAAAGAATGCACGATTACTTTTACTGTAATCTCGATATAATTGTTTTTTCTCTTCTAACTAATTAAAATTTATATGAATTCAATTAATCTACATGTGGCGTATAAGACAATTATACGTTCCAACAGTTGAATTCGTCTAAAATGTATCAGCCTTTCCCGTTATTATGAAATGAAGGATTCCCACAATGCACAATCTAGCTATACCAGTTCAGTATAAATACGAAGATTATTAGTTCAAACATCAGTACCTCCCCAACGATCAATCCAAACACTTCAACCGTACATCACAACAGTTGAGTAATCGGTAAGTGAATTAAATTAAAGATTTGCATTAATTAAAAATTATGATTTATAGGTGCAATAATGTCTAGAGTTTTTGTTGTTATTTGTCTTTGTAAGTATGAATGTTAAAAATTTTGATTTTATTTAACAAGCATGCTTGTTATAGTGATCGCTTTAACATCAGCGAAAACACAACGAAAACTGAGAACACTTGCTGCTGCCGATTCTCAAACGCAAGCCGGCCATCATATCGAAGTCATCAGTTCTGGATATGGCGGTGAAGCAGTACATGGTGGCGGTGGCGGTGCACCAGCACCCCAATACTCTTCCGGCTCAGAATTGACAAGTTTAGCATTATCATCAGCATTACAAGCCAATACAGCTGTTCAAAATCAACAAAGCGCCGGTGCCCAAGCTGCTCTAGGCGCCAAAACTGGATACGCCCAAGCCGCCTTAGGGGTAATAACTTTTACTATATTTCATAAATACTAGAAATAAATCTTTAAATTTTGTATAGGCTGCAGCAACGGCTCAAGTTGCTGTTGTTGCTAAACAAGTCATCGTTCAAAATTTGAAACAACAACTCCAAGATGCCGAAAGTCAACTCCAAAACGAATTAGGTTTATATTTACAAACCAGACAGGCTGCACAATCTGCCCAACAAGCCGCCAAACAATCCCAACAACAATTAAGTGCTGCCGCAGCCGCTTTGGCAGCTGTCCAATCAGCAACACAATCATCTCAGGAAGCTGCCAAACAATCATCTAGTGCTGCTGCAGCTCAACAAGCCATGATCCAAGAGATTAAACAACGAATCACACAAATTAACGATAAATTGAATAATGCATTAGGTGAATTACATGAGACACAACAATCGGCACAAAGAGCCGCAGCTTCTGCTCATGTAGCTCAATCGAATGCAGCAACTGTTGCACATGTTGTGGAAGCGGAAAATTACCATCATGGTGGAGGTTACCATCATTAAATTTTATTTTATTTTTAATCATAATCAATAAATGTAATAAATGAGACTCGTATTCAATAAACACCTTTTATTTTTGTTTCAAAAAAAATTGCAAGACTCTTACAAAATAATTACAAAATTAATGCTTGTGATAACCACTACGTCCAACACTAGCTACTACAGCATTAGCAGCTGCATCAACATTAACTTGAGCAGCATGAGCGGCCACACTAGCTTTCTGAGCAGCTGCTTCTGTTTCTTGTAAATTAGATATAGCATCATCCAATTCGCCACTTAACTCTGCAATTCGTCGTTTAGCTTCCTCTACCATAGCTTGCTGGGCAGCTGCTGTAGCAGCAGCCCGAGCAGCAGTTTGGCTAGCATGCGCAACACCTCGTTGAGCTGCTGTTAATGCAACATTCAATGTAGCAACATGTTGTTGGGCTTGTTCAAAAGATTGTTGTGCAGTCCTTGCTGCTTCATCACTTTGTTGATAATGGGCGATTTCATTTTGGAGTTGAATTTGAGCCTGTTCGAGTTGCTTACCTAATTCTTTAACAATTGCTTGTTTACCAATAACAGCGGCTTGAGCGGCTGCAGCTGCCTAAATTTTAAAATGTTAATAGTTTGGCAATCAACATTGATCAAAATTTACACTTTGAGCGGCATGGGCAAAGTTGTTTTTAGCGTTGAAAGCTGCTTGATGCCCGGCTGTCTGTTGGTTGTCCACGTGAGATTCAGCTTGGATTGCTGATGTGTGGGCGAGACTTTTCAATTCAGCTCCACTGGAGAGACGGCCGTGTCCGCCGTGACCAAACGAATCAGCAATGAAACATTGAGCGGCAGCAACTGTAAATGTTGATTAGTTTGATTAGTACAAAATTTGTTAGTTTAAATGAAATAAACTTACAGGAAATTAAAATTATTGTAGATTTGAACATGATTATGGATTATTGATTTGAGAAATACTTGGAAACGGTTTGAATGAATCGATTGTTACTGTTGTAGGAAGAAGGATTCGCTAAATATTTATAGTTAAAAATTACTAAAAATGGAAATAATAATTTTGTCACAGTTGAAAGGATTCAATCATAAAAATATGATAGATCAATTAAAGTAGAACTAATTGAATGTGATGGATTTGTCCAGGATAAAACGTTCACAAAAATCGACTAATAAGTTACTAGATGAAAGTTTTCTTTAAGCTTTTTCTTAATACATTCTCAATAGATTATTAAACGGTGTTATAATTACTCTATAAGCATGTCAATAACATGTAGAATTTTTTCTAATTACAAATCAATAACTGTATCGAATGTAAAGTGAGGAGATAAAGGATTACAAAATTACAAGTAATTAAAAAAATAATAAAAAATAAATGGGGAAAAATGAAAGGCATTTTCAAATAAAACAAGTTTATTACAAAACCTATAGCGATCTACAATTTTATATTACACCCTCTGATAGATTTAGGCCGCTTGCATCGACTTTCTCTTTAATCATTTGCATCAAATATGGGATCTTTTCAAAATCGGCCAACGCCTCCCATGTCTCTAAACATACAGGTACTACAATATATCCACAATCTTGTAGTGTTTTTAATGCAAATAATGTACTACAACGCATCTGACGATTATTTAAAGTGTAACGAAACGCTGGCAATGATTGGATTACAACTCTGAAATTTTACAAAATAATGCACCATAAATACTAATTATAAATAATTCTTACAATTGATGATCCGGTGGTATTTCTAAATCTTCAACAAATTTTACATCGTTAGATGTACTGAAAGCCACCGGAAATCCGCCTTTTCTCAACACTGCTACATGATCTAGAAATCACACAAAAAAACTATAATTAAACGATTTTAAAAAAGAAAATTATAATTATCACCGATTTGTTGGCCGAATTTCGTAAAAAGATTACTTCTCACATATTTCTCACCACCTAGAGCCTTCTGTAAAGCACCCTCTAACGGGAAATCCAACTCGGAATTCATTCGATTGATGATTTTCTCCGGTGAAAATCTTGATGGTAATAAACACGATAATTCCGGTTTATAAAATTTGATACTTTGCCATACAATAAAATAATGATCCAGATCGGATACATATCCTAAAGAAAATAATTTAAATCGAATCATTATAACGTGTATCAAAGTATTTTACCCAGTAGTTGGCTATGCTTTGTTAACGTAGCGTCGCAGCTTTACTCATACAATTGAAATACAGGGTGAACTAAATTCGATGCAACTGTAGGCTATTTCGATAACCAGAATACCGATGTGTATATATAATTGCATCGAATTTGGCTCACCCTGTACTTTTCAAGCGTCCGAACAAAGCTACGACGCTACGTAAACAAGACATGGCCGACTCGAGGTAAATTACTACATTCGATATTGATATTTACGTCTTTTGAATAGATTCGTTAAATACTGTTCGTTTAGGGAACGATTCAAAACATCAACTTTAAATATATCCAACAGACATAGTGAAGCTGCAAATTTAATCCATAATATCTCACGTCGATCTGTTCTTGCGATATTCTCTGACATTTGTATTAATTGTTTGATTTCATCCCAATAAATCGGGCGATATTCGGTTAATGCTACCGATATAGCAATACTATAAATATCACTTGGATCACCTTTAGTGATCAATTCATTATTTTCATGAATTTTCCTCGCCATATAATCCAACAAGAAATTATTATAATGATTCTAAAAATGAAATATAATCAATCATTAGATAAAATTAAAAAAAAAAATTACATACAATTCTAGCGAATTTCCGTAATAAATAGATAGCATATTTAAAACCCATATCATTATCGATCAAATAATTTGCACAAGAATCGAAAAATACATCATTATAACAATAATTAGTTACATTTAATTTGAAACGTCCAATTAATTTTGATAATGTAGTTTCCATATCATTATAATTCAATTCATCAAAATGTACATTTAATGTATCTAAAGATTTCTTCATTAATGGCCTTAATTGTTCATCACCATTCAAATCACATATTGACCATACTATACTTTTAGCAATTTTTACATCAAATCTTTGTTGACAATTCAATAAACAATTAACAATGAATATGATTGTATCCTGATTTAATCTATGACTAACTGCATAATGTAATGAATCAGCTAATATTGTTAGATTTTCATAATCAATCTTTGTTTTTAGATTTATCTCAAATACAATTGGTAAAGCAATCTTTAATGCTTCAATCAATGGTGTTGTATTGAATTGATTTAATAAGAAATCCATAAAGATGATTTGTTGAATATTCAATTGATTGATATTATGTCGAATTAATTGTAATAAAACTTGAACAATTGTACTATTTGATGGTACACCAACATAACTGACAATCTTTAATGCCTCTATTGTATCGGATAATTCAATTGAACCAGCTTGGAATTTTAATTGACGGCATAATTTAGCAAAATTCGGATCGGATAAAATCTGTTTTGTTGATAATTCTGAACTGAAATTCAACATTATTTTAATGATAAAAATATAAAATTATATAATATATATAATCAATACCTTCCACATTTCTGTAAGGTAAACAAACTTCTTAAAGCTTGTAATATATGTTTGTTATTCATAATTCGATTATGATTGGCTACCATATCCAAGACGGTGCGTGTATTTGAAGCATTCTTCAAATTTACCATTAATAAATCGGTGTTTTGTCCAGTTTTAACCAAATCCTTATTAAAACTGCACAAATTCCGTACAAATCCATGATTTTGATAGAACCTTGTGATAGGCAATCGACAAATTGCCTTGAATACTTGCGACATATTCCTGTAAAAATCATAATTATTGATATAGTTCCAACAATTTTAACAATTTCTATTTTAAATAACATTGCCCTTTGTCCAATTTTAAATAAACGTCCTTTAAAATCGTAATTAATTGTATGCATATCCTTCGACAGGTGGTGGTAATCAAGTTCAAATCACGCGCCTATACTTGCTCGAATTTAATTGGTTTGTTATTGATGCGTTTGTTACGTCAACGTTTCTGATTGGTTCATTTAGTGCCACTTTGTATAAAACAAATATGTCGGAAAATGACTAGTACAAATTAACGAAAATAGCAAGTTGTTGAATAACTTTATTATAATTAATCAGTCATTGTTTAGTGTTTGTATTCACTGTTTGTCTGTGCGTTAATCTTGCCAACTATACGATTTCTACCCGATCATTCCACAATTCTAATGTGAATTGTTTCAACAAGCTTGGAGAAAATGGATAAAGACATCAAAAGGAAACGTTTTGAAATACTTGGTTTTAAACCACAAAAAGAGAATGTTTACAATGGATTATTACCGTATGCTGAGAAACTTGATGAGGAATCAACACAATTATTCAGCGATATCAAAACTAACCTTGTTAAATCGGTATTAGCACATGAAATGAGACCTGGCTGTGCTTTATGGACTTCACGTTTAAATAAGTAAGTCTAATAACAAATTTTACACTTATTATGTTGTATTTAATTAAAATTAAGTCATTTTTTATTGTATTAAAACAATTATTTTTTAAATAAATTCAACCCTTCGATTAGTCTGTCAAATTTTTTGACAGAAATACGAACATGTGCATAATAAGTGGGGGGCCAGTGCGCTAATTTTGAAAATTTGCCACAACTTAACAATACAGCTCATCCATTACGTAATAATAATCTTAAAATTAACATAAAATACGAACATTTGAATAATTTGTTATTTATAGTAATTTTATAATTTTTAAAAATGTTTATATTTAGACAACCAACAATACTAATCTTGGGTGAGTGGGGATAAATCTAATAGTTTGATTGGTGGGTACATAGCGCGAAATTCAAATTAAATTCAACAAACTTCGGTAATACAGTATTTGTACATTTGTTATGCTACAATTATGGAAAATTTAGTTTTAAATTGTTATCCATAGCATTTTTGAAAATATCGATTTAAATTTTTACAATTTTAACGTATATGCAACCAACAATACTAGCGTAATTGGAGTTTCACTATTTTGATTGGTGGATATATAGCGGTAAATTCAAGTTAAATTCAGACTTAACTTTATTAATACAGTATTTATACATTTGTTATGCTACAATTATGGAAAATTTATTTTTAAATTGTTATCCACTCCATTTTCGAGAATATCGATTTATTTAAACAATTTTAACGTGCCTGCAACCAACAACACAAGCGTAATTGGAGTTCGACTATTTTGATTGGTGGATGTTTAGCGGGAGATTTAAATTAAATTCAAACTTTATTGAAGCTTTACATTCACATAACTTTTATATAAATAATCCTTTAATTATTAAATCAAGCATTCTATGTAAATACTATTAGAGTTTTGTAAACATTATTTTTTTGTTGCAGATATATAAAAATTTACGGTATGAAATTCTCTAAAGACGATCATATTGCATTAATTAAATTATTTTATGAATTATTAACCATTCCTGATTTGGAACCAACTAGAATAAATAAATGTGCATCAACATTATCACAATTATTAAAAAAGAAATATTTAATATCAAGAGATGAATTAGTATTAAATTGGCGACCATTATATGATTTATGTGTACGTGTTATGGAAAAGAGTAAATCAGAAATTGGAATGTATCGTTGTTATGCTACATTAGGAACTAATGTAATGACTGTTATTAGATTATGTCGAATGTAAATAATTTTTTACAGAAAAAAATAATAATTATTGTATAATAAATTATTTGATTTTGTAGATATTTTCCAGCAAATGCTACACAAGAAATTTTAGATGAATTCCGTCCAAAATTCTATACACCAGGTAGTTCTGATTTTGTTAATGCTATCGAATATATGGAAATTTTCTTGCCATTATGTGTAAAACCTGAAGAAGCTTCAATTTCTCATCATTTATGGTTTGAAGAATTTATGACATTGTGGAATCAATCACATAATGCCGGTGTATTAGAAGAAGTATTTAATTTTGTTTATAAATGAACATTTTTTTAAAAAATTAATGAATTATAGCATATGATGTGGCTGATGGCACGTCTCAGTAGTTTTACAATCGGTTATATTGATTGGGAACCGTATATACCGTTTATGTTTACAAGATTTTTACGTAGTTTCCAATTACCTGTATTCTATCGACAGAAACAAACTTATAAAACGTACAAAATGCAAGTTTCATCAATCTGTGTTTGGATTGCATGTATTTTAAATGGTGATAAGAATTCGGCATTTTTCCATTTAGAGAAATTCATGCAAACATTGGTTAGTTATTATTATCCAGCAAATACAGGTCGTTGGTCACCGAAATTAAAGGAATTCTTAAAGAAATTATCATGTTGTTTTGTACAACGTGTACATTGTGAACGTTATCGTAAAAAAACATGGGAAACTCCTATACCAGAACATTTTAAATTAACAGATGATGATATTGATCGTTTCGTTAATATTATGAAACCGTGTATAGAACAGGCAATGTTCTCTAATCAAGGCAATCAAGATATTGTTCTAGCTTTACAATATTTAAGTACATTAAGACCGAATCTTATTGTACCGATGATTTTAGATAAATTATATCAATCAATGGATAGTTTAACTGAACCACATAAATTAACATGTTCGATGTTGGGTACAATTGCAGTATCACGGTAATTATACAATAATTTTAATTATTTATGTTGAATATACATTTATTTTAAAGGTATATGGTACAAGGTGCTACAAAAAACTATCCAGAAGGTCCCACACATGTTCTACCTTTATTAATGGCTGTATTACCAGGCATTGATCCAAATGATATACGAAAATGTCTTGTAACATTCAATTTTATCGTACACTTTATTAATATGATACCATTAGTGAATTCATCTGGTGCTAGTCAATATTACGATGATCTAACTGAAGAGGAACATATAGTTTGTGAAGCTACTGATGGTTTTGAAGATTTCGTATTACAATTTTTCGATCGATTATTTTTATGGGTTGAATCGAATTCATTGGATTTTGTACGTTTAGAACAGATGGCAAATAGTAATAATAATAGTAAAAATAAAATTGAATTATTAGCCGAAAGTGCTCTATTTACGGTAATTTCATCAGTTTTACATCAAAGTTCACCAGATATTTTTACTGTAAGTTGCTGATGAATTTGTGTAATTTTTTCTGATTGATTTTAATTGATTTAAGGCCGCTCTTAAGAAATTGTACAATTTTGTAACAGCAAAAATATTAGAAATACAAATTTCTGGCAAAATGATTGCTGTAATATGTCAAGGTTTCTCTAAAGTCAATCCAAAAGAGACTTTAAAATTGTTTCTACCCCATCTGTGTGATACAATAGAAGCATTATTGGCAGAGAATGTAAATATACAAAATGAAGAACATTTAGATGCTGAATTGTTGTATAATTTACAAATTTTATCAGAAGTATACTTAATTTATTGTGTAACGTTAATTATTGTGTAATTATTTTATATTTTTACAGTTGTTAGATGCTCGTTCTGAACTTATCAATTATATTGATCGATTAATACCAATATTAGATAAAACATTACATATGAAATCATTAAATGGTAGTCTATTAGCAGCACGTTGTTTAGAAGTAATGATGTCATCATTAACATATATTTTACCGATTGAATATCGTAGTTGTTCAACACCATACGATACACCAGTTAAAGATTTCTTACCAATACGTGAATGGGGTAAAGGTGAAAATTTGAAAAATTTAAAAATTAATTGGTATATACCAAACGATAAAGAAATCTCATTAGTACAACAATTATTAAATAAATATCTAATACCAGAATTAATTAAATTAGATCAATATTGTAATGGTGATTTGAATTTAGATCGTACAGAATTACGATGTACATTTCGTATTATTATATCAATATTATCATCACATCCTGTTTTACCAATTTGGGATGAACCAGCAATACATTTGTAAGATTGATAATTAATTTATAATTTTTATTTTTTTATTAACATAAATTTTTATGTTTATATTAATGATAGAGTAGAATCTGTATTAGATCCATGGGCATTTAATTTAATTGTAAGTGATACACATCAAGTTCATATGCCTGATGGTCGTAATGTTAGAAAAGTAATAGCCGATACGATGCATCGGGTCCAGACGAAGATACTTGAAATTGATGAGGGTGATACTAAAAGTATTAGTCATATAATACAAGTAAGTTGCGTTAATTCTTTACAATACAGAGCATAGCCGGATAAGCATATGAACTTCGCCCCTAGAGATTTTTGGCTGGTCGATTTACAATTGAAAAAAATATTTTTTGAAAATTTCAGCTTTTCAACTCTAAGATCTATGATTAAAAAAAAAACTTTTCCAGTATTTATTTTTTTGTATTATCGATAAAAAATGTTAAAATGTAATTTTTTTTTGCAAGTTTTCAGCCATCCGGTTTTTTTTTCAGAAAAAAAGTTTGTCACCTTATTTAAATATGATTCTTTCTTATGTCACTCACGACTCTATTTTTGCTATACTTTATACAGGCTAAGTCAAAAGTAACGCATAATATTCGTAACTTTTTTATTTATGAAAATTTGGAAAAGCACTGAGACAAATAACTTTTAATTGTTCAATTATTTAATTGTGACTAAGTCAAAGCGGCTCTATGGGTTACCTTTTTTTGTTGGGAATAAATAATTTAATGTTATTACAATAAAAATATTAGGGATGGGCAAAATAGTTATTTTCAGATAACAGATGCAACCTGTTACTGTTATTAACAAATAACAGTTACATTTAACAGGTTAAAAATAACAGCTTCTAATAAAATCGTATTCCTTATTCCCTGACATACTCGCAACCAACTTTTTATATATTATTTACACTTGTTTTTTTTGTACACTTTTATTTACATTTTTTTCAATATTTTCATTTACATTTGCTTTCCTTCTAATTTTATGTTTTTTTATGCACATAGTTATTCATTAAATAATTAAAATTCATTGTTAAATTTTTACTATTTTATTAAACAGTACCCGGTAACAAATAACATTACAGTGTTTGTAACAGATAACAATTATTCCAGATTGTTATCTGCTGCTCAAGTAAAAGTAAATCATAAAAACTGTTATAATTTATAACAGTTTTTAAATAACAGTTAAAATAACGCCTGAACGTGTCTTGCCGTCGAAAATAACAGTTTATTTATTTTATAAGTTATTTTCTACGGCAAAACACGTTCAGCAGCAGCAAGTCTCTATGCCCAAGTCCAAAATCGACCGAACCGAATAAGATGATCGTCGTATCATATCGTGGTATCAATCGTATGCCGTTTTTGTTTATTCATTTCATTCGTCATTATCGTTACTTCAACGATTTTCACGTTGGAGGTTAAGTTGAAACACGTTATTTTTTACCTGTTATTTTTTAAAACAAATAACAGGTTGCATCTGTTACGATTCAATAACTGTTGTAAAATAACAGATTGTTAAATAACAACACATCCCTAAAAAATATAGTATATTATACAATGACACTATAATAGCACACATTATAACGAGTTGTATAGTATACTTTATCTATGACTTATTGTTAGTTCTAAGTGTACAAGAATATTTATTATGAAATCACACAAAAAACGGACACTTTAGAACTGTTGTTAGTTAAAAGTGTCGTCTTATTAATTTTTTGTCGTTACCATTGTTTTTTACATTTGACTAACTATTATCTACTACTAAAATCGTCTTCTTGGGCACTTTCCATTGTAAATACTACCTAAATTCTCACAACTAAGTATTTGTTTGAAATATCGTTTTATTTATTTTTCACCGTTGCCAATCTCGCATTTCAAAATCTTCAAAAAACGCAATCTTTAAGTCTACTTGTTGAAACTGACGTTTTATTTATTTTTGTCGTTATTGTTTTTTATAAATATGTATAACACAGTAACAATGATTGAAATATTAATTTCTGATTGGCTGATTAGGAAGGAATAATGGTTCATTATTCCCTCTTATAAGCCATAGTAGGGAAGAATATAGGGCATTAAATTGCAAAAACCACAAATGTAAGAGTCACTTTAAATTGTATCGTGCGATCCATTAAATTTGTTATTAGAGTTATCATTGAAACTGTCAAGGCATGTCTTGGATTGAACCATCACGACAAACGTCACATTTAATGACCATTGTAATACAGAAATACAACGCTAACTCTGATAACAAATTTAATGGATCGCACGATATAAGTCGTAGATACACTCTCAGGATAAATTTCATATGTTTATCCGGCTATACCCTTTACACTTTTTACATCTTCTCTATTCTTAATTAACAAGTACTTCTTTATAATTCGATGCTTCTCTTTCAGATTTACAACATTCTATTATTTAACAAGTCTAGATCGCAAGATTTCGAGTATCATTGGAAGAATTTCCATGTTGTTAAGAAAGTCTTCGAAGATCGTCTCTATCAAAATAAATTACATCCGAGAAATATTTTAATAAGTCGTGTAATGTTACAACAAGAATTCCGTACTGAAAGTCGAAGTTGTTCATTTACTGCTACCCACAAACAGATTTTATTAGATTTATTTGAATTGAGTGTATGTCGTTATAGTGAGGTAATTTAATTGTTTATAAAATAAAAATGAATGATTGTATTTAAATTGTATTTTCAGGTTCGTATGGGTGCTCAAATGAAATTATTCTCAGTAATTGCCTATTTCCCATATTCTTATATTGTTTTAAAACCAAAAATCATTGAAGCACTCCAATTGAACACACAACAACACCATGAACGTTTCAAAGGTTGTTTATACGTATTGGTAAATGCAAAAAATTCACCAATTGTTACACGACATGATTGGTCTTTTATACGTGATTTATGGCCATTAATTGTTAAATCACAACCATCTGAAAAACCATCTATTGTTAATTTAATTAATAGTATACAAGATTCAGTACATCGTTTCTTTCCAACAATTGCCTTAAATTTAGTATTTACAAAGAAATGTTTAAATGCAGCAAATGATTTTGCTAAAATTCAACCAATTATTGTTGATTTAACAAAATTCCAACAATTTATTGATAATGGTGAAGAAGTATTAAAATTAAAATGTCAAAATCGTGTACAAGCATACAATGATACACTTGATGCACTATTAGATGCTTGTATTAACGGTAATTTACATTGGCGTTATCATACAATGGCTGTTGGTTTTATAAAAGACTTAGTACATTTCGATGTTAAATACAATGTAAAAATTGTTAAATATTTCTTACAAGCATTGATAAATGAATCAATTATAATACGTAAGATTGCATTAAGAGTGATTTTATATGTTGTGATACAGAATAAGCCGAAATTTAAAAAAATCGAAATTGATCCGTATCGTATCGCAGGTGTTGATAAACCTGATAAATTACAACCAGGTATACGACCTGATAATAAATGGTTATTGTATAATAGTAAAACAATACCGAAAAATTCAATAGACTGGGACCAACCGTATTACGTTCATGAAACTTGTATTGGTTATTATACATGGCCGAAGAAATTATTAATTTATGCACCATCCAATCAACAACCGAATATCGATGAGCGTTTCGATAAATTAACAGATATTGAAAAGGAGATTTATAATTTCTTCAATAATGACACAAATTTAGAGCAATTTTTCAAATATTTCTCAATGGAAGAGAAGAAAGGCAAAGATCAATTTAGTGCTTACAAATATTTATTATTTAAAAATTTATTTAAATTGTTCGAAGATAAATTATTAGACAAAATCATTCCATATATTGAGAATTTAGTGTGCGATAAGAATGAATCGAGTCATCGTTGTGCTGCTGAAACAATCAGTGGTTTAATACGTGGTTGTAAACATTGGAAATATGATAAAGTTGAACAATTATGGTATCGTCTCATACCAATTTTACATAATGCTATATTGAATATGTGTAGTGAAGTGGTTACCGATTGGGGTCTATGTGTAGCAATGGCATTAGATTCACGTGATCCGAAACGTTACCATTGGATTTTTGAATATCTAATCGATGATCCATTATCGAATCCAACTACATTTATAACATGTGGCCGTTTACATATACTACAATCAGCTCTAGCACAAATGAGTTGGCGTAATGTTGAATTATTATCTAGATTATATAGGTATATTAAGCCTCATTTATCGCATCCATTTCAAAATATACGCGATAAAATTGTTGGTTGTTTAAATATGATTTTTTCAAAGGATATTTTAATTAATTATGATAAAATAGTTGATGTTGTTGATTATGATGAATTCTTCAATGAAGTACAACCGATTTTTAATCATTTATATGCGTATACGTTAAAGAAATTGGACAATAAATTCGATATTGAGAATTTAGAACAAAATTTAGAATTATTGAAATTGGATAATGATGAGGAACGCGAGAAGGCAATAAGAGTATTCAAATTGGTTGCAAAACATGTAACATCAAGTAGTGTACGTGTTACATTCACAATAACACCAGAATACTTTCAAATGTTACCATTAGTTTGTATTTTACAAAGTAATGATGTTGACGATGAACTAGCTCCGATTTGTACGAATTTCTTGGCAGTTTTATCACAATCTATAGTTACATCTCAATATATTCCATACGCTTTAGAAACAATTAGAAAAATTTCTACATGCCCATTCTGGTCAGCACGTAGTGTACTACCAGAATTTATATCGTGTTTCGTTTTCCACAATATGGCAACAATACTATCGCAAAAATCATGGATTCTTGATGTAATCTATAAATTTTTTCATCGTTATTATTTTAAAATAAATCAATTTTTAGGTACAAACTTTGGTATTGGAATTATTGCAAGATACACAACCAGAAGTTCGAATTAATGCTAGTCAAGTATTAAGCGGTCTATTACACTGCCAATTCATTCCTGAACCATTAGAATTATTGGTAAATCTATTAATTTTATTGATAATCGTATCATTTATATCAATGTGCATTTGTAGACGTTATTCAAACAAAAAGCTAAAACCAAATTGAAGAAGAAATCAAACAAAAATTCTACAATAGAAAATTTAACAAGTTTACGTTTCCGGCATGCTGGTGTTTTGGGTATGTGCGCCTTTATCAGTTCCCATCCATATGATGTGCCCGATTATCTGCCTGATGTTTTCGGTCAATTAGGGCCGCATTTAAATGATCCCCAACCGATTCCTGTAAGGCAATACAAACGATTTTTTCAACTTGCAATACACAATTTTTTTTCGTTTTAGACGACAATACGGAAAACTTTGGGCGATTTTAAACGAACCCATCATGAAAATTGGGAAATACACAAATTGAAATTTACTGAAGAAGAATTGGCGGTTTTAAGCGATTTGACAGTGCCTCCTAGTTATTATGCGTAATTCAAGTGATGGCAATAATGTACAGTTTATTATTTGACGTATCTTATATGTTTTTGTTCCGTTAATGTAAATTAATTAGGTATAAACAAATGGTAAAGGTATGTTTATTATAGCAATTTTATAATTGTAATTTTATTATTGTTAATTTGAGTATTTTTCCAAAAAAAAATCAATTTATCCCAGTTTTTTGTCGTTATTAAAAATTCTCCAAATAAATGCTTCCAAATTTTTAAAATTCCCGCAAGCTTTTTAGGGAATTTAGAATTGTCAACTTAAATAAATAACATGCTACTTAATAATCACCATAATTTTCTCTGGTTGATAAACAAATAAACAATTGTCTGAAAATACCACATATTTATTGTAATTTATCAATTTTCACCCGATAAAAGTGTGAGCATTTCAAAAATTGTGGTGTAATTTAAAAAACCCGCACTTCAGTGACAGCAATCTAGGGATTTTGGTTTTATTCTGATTGAAGTTCAATAATTACAACAGCCAAAATTAGAGGCAAAACAACATTTTGGTTTGTAAAAAAGTAATAAGACAGTTTTTATCAAAAATTTTAATAATATTAAAACCATAATTGCAGATAACACGTGCCACATTACCAATACAATAAAAGTGAATGTCCCCGGATTACATTTGAGGTTATTGTGTATGTAAACAAGTTGTTATTTAATAAGCGAAAAAAAATCATTAAAACAACCGAAAATAATGACGAAAACTGAGCCGGTGGATGAAATAACATTGGAAATAACTACGGATGAGAATGACGATTGTAAAGATGAAGATTTAGAAAAAGCAAGGGATTGTAAGACACCCATTCAATCAGCCAAAGAATTGATAACGATTTTTACTGCACAAGATGATTCAGATAGTGATAACGATGATGAAGAGGAAACGATAAAGTGTCAAATTGAACCGCCAACAAAGAAAGCCAAAGGCGCCACACAATATAAAGTGAGTTATAATTTTATAATACGAACAAGTTTCGAAATCAGACTAATTTTCTGTCATTTTTAGAAGTATATTCAAAGATATAAAAAAGAATGGGAAAGTAAGCCGGAATTGAAGCCATGGTTATCGGAGAGTGTCCATGGTAACACGTATTTTTATTGTCGATTCTGCAAGAAGGATTACAAAGGTGGCATTTCCGATATACACAAACACATGCTGTCGAAGAAGCATATCGACAATATTGCTGTACCATCAAAAACGATAAAGGTTAAAGATTTGCAAGATTATGTTGATTATTATTAAAATTGTATAATTGTAGAATTTCAAGTTTCAAGGCTTACTTTGCCCGGTATTCACACCATTTGTCAATTCAAAGTAAGTTCAAGAAGAATACGAGCATTAAACTCGACATTAAAATATTCTTAGTGTCTCTTCCAGAAAATCCATCCCGGATATCAATTTGAAAGCAATTAGCCAACAGGCTGATTTCTTGAAAGCATGCGGCATTAAAGGCATCCTAAGTATAGATTATTTCAAACAATTGCTTTAATAATTCAAACAAATTCTATTTCAAGTCAACGATATTGTGGGCGAAGGTATGTCTCTAACGTTAAAGGAACGCATGTATTTAACGGAAATATGGGCGAAATTGTGTGAGAAAAACCACCAATTCCTAATGGTGCAAATAGGTTGCGCCCCATTCAAAGACGTTATTGAAATGGTAATCATTTTATTCAAATGTAATTTAAAGAAATTAATTATTGAGAATTGTAGGCTATCCACGCTAAAAATACAGGTGTTGGAGCTCTTGTTGTTCTACCTGATTTACACAATCGACCGACAAACCATTTGGACTTGATCAGATATTTGAAACTTTTATCAGAATACTCTGGTGATATTCCGTTATTATACCATCATAATTCAAAATTTATCGGAAACGATAACAGTAAGTTGAAATTTGTTTGGAGATTACCAAAATAAAAACTATGAAATTTCAGTTGATATATCGGCATTCCTATTGGACATCACTGGTGAAATTGAATCTTTCGCTGGTTTAATTTACAGCACAAATGATTTACAGAAAACAACAGCAGCTTCTGCGATAAATCCTAGCAAATTTACAATTTTCATGGGGACAGATGAAGTAATTGAATTTGTAATTTATAAACAATTCGGTGTCTAATATTTGTTTTATAGACAATTCTAGGAGCTTCAGCTAGCGGTTTTACATCAATTATGAGTGTTAGTTTGAATTTTGTACCGAAAATTGTTCAATCAATCTGCGAATCGTGTGAATCTGGTGATATTAAGAAAGCACAAAATTCACAACAATCCTTAAATCACACCATTGAAGCTATCCAAAAACATGGTTAATTATAATAATTTAATTTAGAATATTTAAAATTAATGTTTGAGTTTTATAGGTGATTCGATAGCGGCAATGAAAGCAGCTACACACCTTATCACAAATACATGCGGTGTAATTACTAGAGAACCACTACAAACACTATGGGAAGGTGTGCGTAACAAATTGCAAGCAAAATTGAAGGAAATTGGATTAATTTAGGTAATGTGATATAAATAGGGATGTAAGAAAGTTTCCACCTATTTCATTATCATTATTTTTATTATTTACTTCATCTACCTTTATCTAATGCTTTAGGGCAATAATAAACAATTTGAAAGAATGCTTATGTTTGTAAATATATAAACGTACAAAATCTATTACTTTCATCATCCTTATCATCATCTAAATAATGTTACTTACTTTAAGAAATAAATGAAATCATTATTCATTTGAAAATAGTGCCCTATTATACAATTAAAATTCTGTACAAAAGAATCCAGTTATAAACATTTTTCAATCACTCATCCAGACAATATGAATCCAAAAAAAAAGAGTTTGTCATTGAAAATTTGAGTTATATTATGATCACAACACAATTTCGTTAACAATTTATTAGCAATTGTAAACATTGATAATTGACAATTTATTATAGAAATTTAAAAATATCGTTTTCAATTGCCAATAGTTACAATAAATGTCTATTAAAAGAGACAGAAAAAGATGATGTGCACACGTATATAAATATTCCTATAAATTATTTAAAATACAACGGTAAAAAAAATAATTACCCTTAATCACATGAAGTCTTCGCTTCTATTTTCTGATAGGTTGTTTGATGTTTAGTTAATGGTGATAATTAAAAAAATACCTATGAAAAATATTCGATTTAGAAGTGATTTTATAATACTTAGGATACCGAATCTAATTGGTCCCATTCTGCAACAAAATTTGTAAATATTTTCCGTTAATAAATTTTGATAAAATTAACAATTAACGAAACATCAAACAACACTATACAAGATTTAAAGAAAAACCGAATTGACTCACATCTTAACAAATACACAACCCATCAATTTAAAGGAAATCAACGAATTGTTTTAAATAATACCATTTTATAATTTAATTTTGTAAAGAAAAAGAAAACCACCAGAACATAGTGATGCGTTTGTGTTTGTTATAGTGAGTGCTGATAATTTAAAGAATAATAATAAAAACATAGAATTTAATAAGGGTATTTCTCTTTTTCTTTTTATCGTTTTTTTTTTAATTTTTTAATTCTGTATTATCAATATTATACTGAACCAATTGGTCAGAGTAGAGTACATCTGGACAACCAATTTGTTGGCTTTCGTTGTGGCTCTGATGCTTTCAATTGGTGACCTCCTTTCGGTGGATTACTTGCCTCCTAAATTTACAACAAAATAATTTTCATATTATCACTAATAAAAAAAAGACACAACTATAAAATTAAGCATAACACGTGCAAATGTATAAAAAACAGTTAAGACTCATTAAAACAGATTAATTGGTTAGTGAAAGAGAAGCATGACTAATATTAGAAATATTTTAGTTATTTTAATTGTGAAATATACAATTTAAGATGTGTTAATTATTCCATGGAAAAAGTTTTATCCTTATCATTTTGGATAAAATACATGCAATTTTTATTTATTTTTTCATAACATGCTTATATTCTAAAAAAAAAACAAAGACCAATTTACCTTCTGCCGGTTTATAGAAAGGAGTGCAAGAAAAACAAGAATAGAATTAATTTACATTTACACAATAAAATAAAAAATTGTAAACTTAATTAAAAATAAATAAACACAACAATAGATTCGAGGTAAAATTTTATAATTTACCTGGAAAAATGTTTTGATTTAATCAAATGTTTAATTACTGATAATTACAACATTTACTCCTATAATGGTGACCTAATCAATACAATTATAGTCAATTATTTAAAAGATATTTAGAACTCATTTAAAAGCCGTTTATAAACACCAATGCATTACAAATATCGTATTATCAATAAAATAAAATTATAATTGTACGCATTATAATAAGGAAAATAGTTTGCAAAATGCTTGGTCTATTATCACTATTATCAGTTTTAAACATTGATTTATGTATGTGTTTTAATGCTTGATTGAAAGAACTATAATTTAGTTTAAAAAAAAATTCTAATTTCCTGTCGTCTTAACAGGAACACATTGCTTAACAATTAAATCTTTGTTTATTTGCAATGAAGCACATCCTACCGCTTTTTAAACCGATCTCTACTCAACGACTTTAAAATATAATCTTATAATAATCAAATTGCGTAATAATTGTATAGATAACGTGTAAATTTTATCCAAAATATCCCATTTTTTAAGCCTTATCTAAACAAATCACATCCTGAATACTATTTGTATTTAAATTTGTAACCTTTAATAATATTTATGTGATAAGTGGGAATAATTGTACAGATTACTTAATTAATTAAACCTTTAGCACCCATTGTAATAAAGGTGTGTCAATATAATCAATCAAATTTCTACCCTTCGTTCTTACTAAATCTTTCAATAAAGAAAATAGCACGTTATCGATTAACATAAATTCAACTTTAAATATTCTGTTTATAAATAGTGAGAGCTTTGAAATTGCCTGAAAATATTCTCAAATAGAATAATCAATAAACTGAAAGTTTATAATTTATTGAAATTGACGATTCTGTATACTCCAAAAATCTATTGCAAGTTTATTCAATTATTTATAATAGTTGGAATAGATAACGCGTTTATTAACATTTCAAGTATCATTAATATTTAAATCGATCAATTTGATAAAGGTCGAGATATTTACGAGTTTAAAAAAAATAAATAAAATTAGTTACTAAATTTATAAAGTCTTGAAATTTTAATAGAATTATCCACCAACTATTTTTGTATGTTTATTTATATATTTAATTATTCTATAACATACCAATTTCTTTTCCATTTTCGCTTTAATATCTCTAGCTAATGTAAAAAAGGCCTCTTCAACACGTATACTAGCTTTTGCACTAGTTTCAATAAATTTAATACCATATTCAATTGCTAATTGTTCACCACGTTCTTTTGATACTTGTCGTTTCTCTTCTAATTCACATTTATTACCCAATAACATTTTTTCAACATCAGCTGATGCATTCTCTTCAATATTTCTAATCCAATTTTTTATATTTTCAAAACTTTTCTCATTTGTTATATCATAAACTAACATTATACCCATTGCACCACGATAATATGCTGTTGTTATTGTACGGAAACGTTCTTGACCTGCTGTATCCCTATAGATTTAAAATACAACAATAAAATAAAAATTCTATTGATTTTGGTATTGATATAACAATATAATCTCACCATATTTGTAATTTAATTTTTTTACCATCTAAATCTATCGTACGTATTTTAAAATCGATACCTGAAAAATTCAAACAGAAAAGAACGATAATAAAACCTACAAATTCAACGAAATTTATCCTATTGTAAAATTTATTATAATTAAAATATAATAATCATTAATTATTAACGAAAAATGATTAATACTTCCTTTAAATTTTTGATATTCTAATTGCATTAACAGGATGTTGAGATTCCCAAACAATCTAGTATAACTTATGAACAAAACAATCAAGTGACGTATTATATAATTTATCAAAACAAAAATCAACTAAATTAATTATACAAATTATCTTAACGAGAAAACATTATTTAAATGACTAACAAAAAGAATCAAGTAGACTCTTAAAACAAATGACAATAGGAAACAAGTAATCTAGATTTAAAAAATAAAAATAAAAAAATTACCAGATTTAATTTGATTTAGGTGTGGTTAAACATTGCCAAATTAAGAGTCTTTTAAATTTTATTGTCTCAATTACATAAACTATCGATATACTTATTTAAATTACATATAAAAGAACAATTGAATGAAAAGATAGTATACTTGATTCATTTGTTCTTTCAGAAAGAGTTCAAGAAATTTAATCAAGTACCCTGAGGTGCAATGTACAGGTTCGAGTTCTAATGTATACTCAAACTGGTATATGTGTCTATTTCTTTCTTTTCTATACGAATTTTATAAATCTTCACTAAACAACAGATTATTTTTTTTTTTATTTATTGCATTATTATTCTATTAGATGTGAATGTATATGACTCACCTATCGTTGAAATAAATGTTGTATTGAATGCATCTTCTGAAAAACGAAATAAAACACAAGTTTTACCAACACCTGAATCACCAATTAATAACAATTTAAATAAATAATCGTATGTTTTTGCCATTATTCTCTCTTATTTCGTTTTATTTTTCCAATTTGATTTTTGTTCAATAAAAAATGATCGTATTTTTTTATGATTGTTATAAAACACACAGCACTATATTATTGTATTTATTTTTGTTTTCTTTATATATTTATATGGTTGTATTTTTTATTGTAATTTGTATTAAAAAATTGTTTAATAAAAAGTCCGGCCAAGTTTTTCGACGAGAACCCGTTTTCGTCTCGTTGTTATGTCAAATACTAAAAAAATAAATTTTGATAAAGTTAAATTCCACTAAATAAAATTCCCCAAACGATTATCACTTCTTATTGGTTGTCTATCGTAAATTGACTATTTGTAGCCCGCCTAAACGTTAATTATCCCAAGATGTTATTAATTTTATTATCATTCAAGATTTTAAACGTAATCAGAGAAATAAATAATAAAAAATTCGTCCTATTTTATACCACTTTGAGTTTTCTCAATATAATAGGATTTTCGAATTCTGGGGAATTTCATAGCGATTGGCACTACTAACTATACACTTCAATTTCAATTGTTTCTTCGATCTATCCCTCATATTTTTAATTTAATTATTACTTGAATTAAAAATATAATTAAGTATTGACAATACCAAAAAAAAAACAAAATAAATAGTTGTGTAGGTACTTTAGTGCAGTCATGCTACCAACATGCCAATATCATCAACTTTGAAAACATAAACTATATTAGTTTTCCCGAGATTGAGAATAGTTTCAAAATAACCATTTTAGAACTGTTATCGGTTTCGAAATAACTATTATAGAAATAAAACAAGATATCAACGTCTCAAAGTTAGTCTTGATTTGGATACGTAGAGTGGTAACTTAATTCATACTTTACTAAATAAATTTAACATTTTTTGGCATATTTTAAAAATACGTGTTTTTCAATGGCAAAACAAGCGACTAGATCAAGCTAGGGCAAGGCTAACTGCAAGCGTAGTGCATTCTGTAGATTATTAAATTCTTTAATAAAATTGACATGAATCAAGCTGCCCTGACGATATCTACCTGTTTCACTTTAACATTATTTCTCAATTTAGTTAGAGAGAGACCAAAAGCTCAATTCTTGTGTAATTTATAAGAATGAAAATGCTAGTCTTTAAGATATTAACGTAAATAGGAGTATCGGTCTCTTTCTAGCTTATTTTATAATCAATTAAAGAGTGAAATAGATATATTTATTGTAGTGTTTTAATTTTGAATTTCCAGGACCGTATATTCATTATTATATTTATAATTGTAAACATTTGAACACTATATCAATTGTTTTAGCCCAAGTCAGTGGCGTAGTAGATAGAAAATATACATAAACTCAAAGATTTTTTTCTTTTATATAAAGAAGATGGTGAGCTAATTGAGATTTTCTCGTAAACAGTGCTCTGAATTTATTGTCAGTCTCTAAATTGATAAGAGTCGGCTAATTTTAAAAGAGTAATTCAGTGTTTAAAATTACTTGCTTTTTCAAACTTATGACGGCAAAGAATGAAATCGGTATGTATGTTTCCAGATAAAATTGCCAGTACTGTATTTTACTTGAAAATCAATCCTTATCTAATTATCTGTTTGTTGTGAAAACTCGTATTTTATCAATGGAAATTCTCTTATCATTTTTGATCGGGATTTACCTGGACACGTCATACGACGACGCCCGGCGTCGTCGCACAAATTCAAGCGTCCTTTCCATAATTGCCTAGAAAAATTCATTTATTATTCCATTCAATAATAGATGATATACAAATATAAGAAGAAAAATGAGTTTTTTTACACGTGTTTTTGGCAAAAATAAGTCATCAGTTGAACAACCAACAACACTACCTGAAGCAATACAAAAATTGAAACAAACTGAAGAGATGTTACTAAAAAAACAAAACTATTTAGAAACAAGAATTAAAAAGGAAACATCCAATGCTAAAAATCTCGCACAAAAGAACAAAAAAGGTAATAAATATGCAATTATTATCATTCGATTTATTAACATTTTATCATTTAAAGCTGCACTGGAAGCTCTACAAAAAAAGAAACGTTACGAACGTCAACTACAACAAATCGATGGTGTTTTAACAAAAATCGAAGCACAAATTGATATTGCTGAACGTGCAAATGCAAACAGTGTAGTTGTTGGGGCAATGAAACATGCAACAGATGCCTTGAAAGCAGCCCAAAATTGCCTGTAAATACACACAGAATCTCTAAAAAAAGGAAAACCAAATTAATGAAAATTCAACAATTTCAGGAGTACAGAACAAGTTGAAAATCTTCTCGATGATCTCGCCGACCAACGAGATATCACCGACGATATTAGCAATGCTATAAGTCAACCAATTGCTGGTTTTGATGTCGAAAATATCGATGAAGATGAATTAGAAAAAGAATTGCAATTATTAGAATTGGAAGATCGGGAGATTAATTCGAAATTATTACCAAATGTACCAACACAAGAAATTGATGCTGGAAAATCGATAAATAAAAGTAACTATAATTATTCAAAATACGTAATCGTTAACTTTAATTTTGTGTAAATTACAGCAACCAAAACCGAAAATGTTGGCGTTAAACTAATGGCTTGAATTGTTATTTTGATGCTTATTGCTATTATTAGATTGGAATATAAAGCTTGTTTTTGAACAGAAACACCAATTCTACGTATCGATATTGATTTTTTATTGTTTATTTATACAACACTCATGTGCTTTGTCATTGTACCTATTTAATACTCCAATCAGATGCGAAATAATAAATTTGCATTTATTTTTTTATAATTCTCTTTATAATCACTCCAATCTAATTTTCCATCCATACTCTCAAAAGTATCAATCATTATTTAAACTAAATTTTGATTAAAATACTTGACAAAAAAATAACCTTATCATGCACCGGACTTGTCCAGAAGATCATTGTGAATATCCTGCTCAATAAAACAATAATTTAATTCGATTAATAACAATAACAACAATTATAATAACAGAAATGATTGAAGGTTAGATCAGCTGATTTTTTCACATTAAAAAACCGTACGTCTTTAACATATTATAATGTTCTTATCGTTTTTCCGTAAAAAATCAATAGATACTGGAAAGAATACGAAGAACGAGAGTAATCTGACAGCAATTCAAGACAACAATGAATTAAAATACACAATTTACGGTCAGAAATTCAAACAATTTAATTATTTAAAATACAAAACATAACCTTACTTTTTTTAATAATTAAAATATTATTCTAGATATAATTCGTACAATTAAAGATCCAGAAAAACCGAGCACTCTGGAAGAATTAAATGTCGTCTATGAGGATGGAATTCAAGTATTTATAACGTTTAAATATCTAATTGTATTATTATTGTGATAATTTATAGGTTAAGGGGCTTACGCCTAGTAATATTAATATAGTACGAGTTGAATTCAATCCAACAGTACCGCATTGTTCATTAGCAACATTAATTGGTTTATGTATCAGAATTAAATTGGAACGTTCTATACCGTATCGTATCAAATTAGATATTTATATAAAAGAAGGTGCTCATACTACAGAACATGAAAGTATTTAATTCATTTATTTATTTAAATTTGTTTAATTATTAAATCTTATTTAAATTATAGTTAATAAACAAATTAATGATAAAGAACGTATAGCTGCAGCAATGGAAAATCCGAATTTAAAGGAAATGGTTGAAAATTGTATTGAGGAAGAAGACTGATTTGTCCAAAAGTGTGATGAATTCTTTTTGCTATATTAGATGCCCTACAATAGAAATTAAATTAAGAAATTAAATTGTTACAATTAATTACGTTTTTATTATGTAATAAAATTTAATTTAAACTATAGGGATTTTACTTCTGTAAAGTTGGTAGATGAGCGAAAATTTCTAAGCTGTGTTGTCAATGCGGGCAACTTCCCACAATTTAGAAAAAAATAATAATTAATCTAGCAATTTGAAAATTGAGACAAAAATATCGTTTATCAGATTGAAATCCTAATCAAAATGTTTTAAAATTGCGAAAGGTTATTGTTGATTTGGCAACACAGATGTAGTAACTACACTTTTACATTGTTGCCATATTATTCACTAATCTGTGATGTATAGGAGAAGCTGAATTTTACAAATTAATAAATTTGAACAAAAGAAATAGTTTAAATTGGCTTAATGTGAGGCAATATATCAACGAAATAATTAAATGTATTTCCTTTTTTTGTTAGTGAGTTATCAAGAATCAGCGCTGTAAATTTTTAATTTATTTTGTAAGCGTATTGTGTGTTGCATATATCTCCATTTTGAATATAGTTGTATTGGTAATTGTTGTTTTTAAAGCTACGTACAGACATTACGGCCTCAGATACAGCTGTAAAATACAATAAATACCGTATGTTTTATAAGTTTAAGACTGACAATTAGTTTAATACAGTGCATTAAAAAATAAAGCTATGTTGATATAATTTTTACTTTTTTGACAGCTACATAAAGATAAAACCAAAACAAAAATGAGAATTAGTATTTTTTTTAATATAAGGCTTAAATATCAACATTTTATTTGTATGTGTATGTATCTAATAAAAAAAAAGCTGAAAGAATTAGGCTACATCAATTCAATTTTTACGTTTTTGACAACTATGCAAAAATAGAATCGAAACGAAAAATTAAAATTTGTAATTTTTCTTAAGTTTAAGCTTAAAAATCAACCTTAGTGGCTAAATGTGATTTGCAATATAGTATGTATCTTCCTACGCTAATTTTTCAATAAAATACAGCATTAAATAGTGTTTAATACGGTATAATATACATGCATTGTGCAAAAAAATAAAATACTGTAAATTAACATCACTAAAGTTCGCGCTGTTTCGTATGATATGAACGTGAACACCGCTTAAGATAAATGGCGCCATTCCTAACTATTGCAATGTTGCCACATTGAGTGTTCACACTTTTTGGTGGTTGCTAATAAATTGTTCAAAGTATGCAGATATTTCTCCAAATCATATTTCTGATAAATCAATGATAGAAAAATATCAATTAAATACATAGATAACTCTTCTTTTCTTTAAATAAATAATTATTAATATACCGGAAATTACAGTTTAGTAAATTTGCTAATAGAGTGTTGGTACTGGTTAATGTGCATCATGCGCATGCGTTTGCTTTTATTGTTCTTGCATTTCAATTGTTGTACCCTGTTTTTTCAATAATGGTGTAAGAATCCTAAAATTTTCCAAAGATAAAAATTACTAATTATTAACGATTAAAATTGTTTAATTTAAACGAAAATGAGTGATTTGTGGTCGGATTTCTTGAATGACCGTCTAAAACCGGTCCCAACTGGTGGTGTTGTGAATGGTATGATGGACTATGATGAATCTGAATCGCAATTTATTCCTGAACGTTACAATGAAACTGATAGTGAATCGGATATCGAAGATGAAAAATATCGTCAAGAAAACGTGAATAATTTCTTAAAAAAATATTCAGGTGTCAATAGTTTAACAGCTATTGATGATGATGACGAAGACGACGAGAATATGTCGATTTGTTATGAAACTTTAGACGTTCCAGATGCATTCACCAAATATAACTTTGATGCATATTACAAGAAACCATTACCTATTGATAGTTACCAGTCGAAAGTATAAAACACTTCTATTATTAATAAAATCAATGATTTTGCTTAATAGATCTTTGTAGATTTTAGGTATGATACAAACGAATGTTGTTGTGATCATTCATGGACCTACCGGGTGTGGTAAAACAACGCAAGTACCACAATACATTTTGAATGATTGTAAAAGAAAGAACGTACCGTGTAATATTGTTGTAACACAACCGCGTCGTATAGCCGCTATGACGGTGGCACGGCGCGTTTGTGAGGAACGCGGTTGGGCCCTTGGTACCGTTTGTGGGTACCAAGTTGGTCTTGATAAGAACGTTGGTGAAGATGTTATTCTAACCTATATGACTACAGAAGTACTATTACAGAAATTAATACAAGCAAAAAATCTAACACAGTACACCCATATTATTATTGATGAAGTTCATGAAAGAAACAAAACTGTAGATTTCCTATTATTAATTGTTAGAAAGTATCTCTATACAAACTCGCCGAATGTTAAAGTTATATTAATGTCGGCAACAATGGAAGCTAAAGATTTCTCATTTTATTTCCGTCGGTACGCACCGAATGCACCGAATCAATGGTTTCTAGCACCAATATTAAACGTTAATAAAAAATCTGAATTCATAACGAATATCTTCTATAATGAACACATCTCATTCAATGTTGGATCAGTTAAATATGATATAAATAATCCAACAATTGAATTAGAAACTTATAAGACTTGTGTTAAATTAATTGAATATTTCGATAAAATTGATGAAATTAATCCGACAACAAACGAGAAGAATATCGGTAGTGTTCTAGTATTTCTACCCGGTTATCATGAAATTGAAGAATTACATAAACTTTTAAATGAACGACAATCAAAGTTAGTTATCTTGTTAATTTTAATTCAATTCTTAATTTGGCTATTTTACAGTCACATGTTTCATTGGGATATTCTACCATTACATTCATCACTATCTAGTGATTATTTAGCTAAAGCTTTTGAACCACCAAGAAAAGGTGTACGGAAAATTATCTTATCGACTAATATTGCTGAAAGTTCTGTAACTGTACCGGATGTTTACTATGGTAAATACTGTTTAATTATAAAATTAGTATTTCTATTTGTTTTATTACAGTAATTGATTTTTGTTTGACGAAATTGATTAATATGAATCAAATAACACGTTTCGCATCATTACAACTTGAATGGGCCTCCCATAATAATTGTATACAAAGGGCCGGGCGTGTGGGACGTGTGAGTAACGGACGTGTTTACCGCTTAGTACCACAAGAATTCTATGAAGTTTGTATTGAATTATTTTATTTAATTTTTGTATTAATTATTTAATTTAGTTTCAAATGATGCCGAATACTGTGCCAGAATTACAACGAGCACCATTAGAAAATATCATTTTATATATGAAATTATTAGATTTAAATGATACACCAAAGAATGTTTTATCAGCAGCAATGAATCCACCAAAAATAAAAGATATAGAGAATTGTTTATGGCGATTAAAAGAAGTTGGTGCATTATTACAAACATGTCATGGTGAGAAGACGCAATCAGATGGTGATTTAACATTTATCGGACGTGTTATGGGACATTTACCATTAGATATAAATTTATCTAAATTAATTATATTGGGACATATGTTTAGTTGTTTAGAAGAAGCCGTAATTATGGGTAATTTATCAATAATTCTAAAATATTTAATTATAACAAAAATTTAATTACAGCCGCTGGAGCTTCAATTCGTAATCTATTCATTAGAAATTTCTACAATAAATTCCAATATTATAATAAGAAGATTCTATGGTCTGACGGTTCAAAAAGCGATTTTATCTCTCTATTGAATTTATATAATGTGTGGAATTCAAAACGTCGTAGTCATGCTTTTAGGAATATAAACGAAGAATATTCATGGTGTCGTACGAATTTTATTAGTTTAAAAGGTTTAAATGAATGGGAATTATTAATTAAAGATATACACAATCGTTTGAAAGGTTTCCGTATTGAAAGTTTAACAGGACCGTTAAAAGTCCATTTAGATCCGATCGAAAAATCGGTCGTTTTAAAAGTAATATTCTCGATTATTTCATTATAATTGTATGATTGATGATTTTTTTTTTTGTATAGGTGATGATTTGTGGCGCTTTCTATCCAAATTATTTTATAAGATCATCACAGTTTGGACAAATTGATGTACGTGAAGCTGTTAAAACATTAAATGGTCGTGATCCATTCCGTACAATTTATCTAACGAATATGAAATCAAATCAACCTGGTCATATTTATGTGAGACAAATTAAAAAGATTTTAGATGCTAACAATGAAGTTAGTATTGGTTTTGATCAGAACAGTTGGTAAATTATTTCAATATTTCATTGTGGTCCACTGCTTTTTAGGAGAAAGGGGATTTCTCGCTTCTTTTTAAGATGTAGCAATGCGCGATAGCATTATGTAAAGAGAGTTTCAAGGTGCAAGGACGATTCTGTTCTGCAAAATTTTTGAGAAAATTCAAAATGACAATTGTCTCGGGACATTTTTTTATAATTGTCCCACAGCTCGGCCCATGTTGATTATTTTTTGATGAAAATTCAATTATTTATCACAAATTCAAAGGACTTTCCAAATATCCAGGAAATTTTCCGATCAGCTCGTGAGTTTTCCGAAATTTTAATAAAAACGTGCATGCTTATGCAGAATTTTTTGTCCTGTTTTAAAGGTGGACAAGCAGAGGAATGCTTGCTTGAAAGCTTATCCATGTGTGGGAAACGTAAGTGTGAAAAATCCAACTGTGGGAAAGCTCATTTGTTCTATTTATCTATAAAAAAATATATGTTCGTAACAGGGTTGCCCAAAGGTAATATTTATGGCGAAAAAACATTTATTTTCCTATGAAAATTGGTAAGAAAGAGTTTTCGCGATTTGAGGATGTAAGATATGTTATTCACATTCTTGCGCGTTAATTCACATACACTGATCTCTGTTGCAGTTAATCATCGTTGGTTGTTTCATTGCAATGTTACCACATTTTCTTTCAGATGTAGAAAGTCTACTGTTGCCACTCGTACCGATTTTCTCAGGATTTTCCGAATTTTAAGCGTTTGTTTTACGTTCCACTTGGATTATTTATCGGAAAAATCCTCAAAAGTTGGTACGGGTGACAACCGTAAAGTGTAAAAATCTGAAATAAAATGTAGCAACCTTGCAATGAAGCCACAAACAGTGAATACATAGTTGTCACTATAAGAGAGATCAGTATATGTGAATTAGTGCGTAAGAATGTAGATAATGCATCTTTTATCATGAAATACGGAAAATCTTTAATCCCAATTTTCACAGGGAAATAAATAAATTTTTCTAAAAAAAATATTCTTTGGACACTCTGTAACGAACAAATTTTTTAATAGATAAATAGGACAAATGAGCTTTTCCAAAATTTTCAAAAATTGGACTTTTCACCGACCTCACATTTCCTTTACATGGATAAGCTTTCGTACAAGCAATCGTCTGCTTGTCCATCTTTAAATGTGTACAAAAGTGTATAAAATACTAAATAAGCGTACCCGTTTTTATTAAAATCTCGGAAAACTAAAGTGCCGATCTGAATATTTGGAAAGCCGTTTGATTTTGTTATAAATAATGAAATTTTCATTAAAAAATAATCAACATAAGTCGAGCTATGGGGGAAATTGTGAAAAAAAAACATGCTACAAGATAGTTATTTATAATTCAGAATTTTCTTAAAATTTTCTAAAACAGAATCGTCCTCCTGCACCTTCAGTCTCTTTCCATAATACTATCGCGTACTTCTACATCTTAAAAAAGAAGCGAGAAATCGTGTAACAAACTTTCCTCTTTTTTTGTAAACAGTAGTGGACCACACCCTTAATTCAAGCATTAATTTGATTAATTTTTAGTAAAATCTTTGTTGAATATCCTAATGTTACTAAACCGGAAGCTATAACAGTTAATGGTAATAAACATATAGCAACATTGAAACAGAATATACCGAAAGAAGTGTACGAAGCTGTTAGAAAACGACAATTACAAATACCGTTAAAACTTAGAATTCTACCGTAATTTAATTTTTCTATACTATAGTTTCTAATAAATTTTTTTAATTTGTTGAATTTTAGTGAAAGTAAAGCATGGGAATTCGAAAAAGAAGTTCAACATAAGATTGAAGATGAAGAAGAAGAAGAACATTGTTTCTCTGTGAAAGCTTATAATCCTCTACCACCGCTCGATATTGAGTATTTAAGATTAGTTGTAACACATATTGTTGATCCAAATCATTTCTATTGTCAAAATTATAATGAAGAAACATCAGAATTATTAAGGAGAATATTTGCAATATTAAATACAAGACCGTTAAAACAATTTGAAGGTAGAATACGTATTGATAATAATAAAATTTATGCTGCATTGTATCAAGATAAGAAATTGTATCGTTGTAAAATCATTGCATTACACCATGAATCAAATCGACAAGTACATGTGTTATTTATCGATTATGGTAACACACAATTAATACCAATTGAACATATTTTTCATATACCCGATGATGATATATGCCGTATAGCACCAATTGCTTTGTGTTGTACATTAAGTGGTATTAGACCGCCGGTTAAATTGAATTCATCTGCTGTATGGTCCAATTCTATAATCGATCATTTTAAACAGAACACCGATGGAACTTTAGTTTTTGGAAAGGTATCTATTTATTTGTTTACTCTTGTTTTTAACTATTAATTTAAATTGCTTTAGGTTTATTCGGTTGTTGGTGATATTGTTCATTTAGAATTATATCAATCGAATCCAGATCGAACAAATTCAACTATATCATATAATCAATATTTAATCAATAGAAATCTAGCTGAACCATGTGAAGAGAGTTATCTGTCAAAAATGGATCATGAACGACGTGTACAAGTTTTATCATCAGAAGATCCAAATAATACAGCTGCATATTTTGCATCTACAAAAACAAAGAATTTTATTGATTTCGATTCACCAGAAATCGATGAAACATCAACACAAACAACAACAATCAATTTAAGTGGACCATTTAGTCCATTAGAAATGAAAATACATGGTATAATGAGTGCTACATCAAATGTTAGTGTATCAATTGAAAATGATTCAGTTAATGTTGTTCTATTAGATGATAATCCTGAAGATTCTTTTGCTAGGTTTTTTTCTTCTATCATTTAATTTCTACATTATTAATTAATTGTTATAATTTTGTAGATTATTAGTAGCTGGTAATATTCATCAATCAGCTTCAACACATCGTATCACATTAAGTGATACAACAATGATGCCAAATATTCCCGGTTTTCCATTATTAATGTTATTATTGTTTTGTCCAACAATGGAACCAAAAATGAATCGTGCTGCTACCAAAGTTGTATCAGTATTATGCGGTTTAGGCTTTAAACAAAATACACGAACAGCAAATTATGGCCTACATGATGTTGCCTATATCAATGATATTGAAATAACTATAGATTTAATAAAATTGATTAATGAATTACGTTATATTATGAATATGGAGATTGTGTGCATGTCACAAATCTATGATGAATTGACTGATATTGAAGAAATAGCAAAACATCAAAATAATTTAAAAGATAAACTATTTACGTAATTAATTTAATTAATTAAGGTTTAATGAATTTTCTTAATTTTTAATATTGTTTTATTAGATTATTGCATAAGAAACACAATTTGATTGAACAAGAGATAGTTCCAAATTATGATGTATGGAACAAACATGAGCGTGATGATTTGTCACTGAAAGAGATGAATATAGATTATGATCCAACGTTAATCTGGCCGATGCATTGGTTTGTTGATTTGAAACAAAGTAAACCAAAGAATGAGACAATTTATGTAAATATACAGGAATTGGATCGTATTGCTAAACGGTAAATGTACTTAAAAATTTGTATTAATGATGAATAATAATACGATTTAATTTAATAGTTTGGATCCTCCCAGGGAAATTATTTGTGAAATATGTAATAGTGAACCGTTGTTCTTATTAAGTGATGTTAGAATTCACATAATGAAACCTGAACATGAAGATAATTTGCGACGATTGAATCTAGAATAAGTAGATTTACCTTTTGTTTTGTTCGTTTATTTTGAATTTTTCTTAATTTTGATAACGTTAGAATAAATGTTGCATTATTATCATTACATTTTCTAATATTAGTCTCTAATTGAAAACATTTCCGAGACCTTTACAATGTCCTAATCTATTTCATGTATGTGTTTAAATTGTAACCCTCCAAAAATTCCTTTGCTGCAATTGATCAAGGGTGTGCTAGAATTACTTCTTTTCATGTATTATTATACTAAATTGATGTTTTGAGAATTATTTGGACTGGTATCGAAACTAAATCTAATTGCCAGTGAACGACTCCCTCCACGCAGATCCCCACTACGAGAAATACCAAAGAAGTACTGTTATTTCTTCAAAATCAAGGATATTCACCGTTATTTGGTACTACAAACATTGAGAATGACGCAAAAAGAAGATACTCAAAATTCTTCCGATAAAGTAAGCAAAATTATCAATTTGAATGATGATTAATTAACATTCTTTTAGGAAATCTTAACCAAAGAAGCGGAGAAAGCCAAAAAATCTAGTCGTATAGAATCATTAGTAAACACATATGAACGCTACAATTTCTTATCGATATTGATAGCAATCATAGCAATAATAACAATTTTAATCATAGCCGCCGATGAGTGCCGACATTGTTTCCAACAATTAAACACCCAACAAACTCATAATGATGATAATAATGATTATAGAACGTATTGGGTGTACGGCAGGAATATAGAAAGTGGTTATTTAAAACATGTCTTTAAAGTACTAGATCGGCTACGATATAAACACAAACCGAATGCAACCAATTGGGATTTGTTATGGGCACATGATTATCCATTCCGTAAGTTGTATCCAATATTGAATCAATTAGAACCCCATCAGAAAGTGAATCATTTTCCTGGTTGTGGTTACATAACGAATAAAGTTGATTTAGCTACCAGTAATTTAAAATATATACCGCCTGCATTTAAATTGCCAGACGACAAAAATAAATTATTAGAATATTCAAAGAAATACCCCAATATTAGTTTTGTACAGAAGAATAACGATCATCGTAATATTAAAGTGAAGAGATTGGATCAAATCGATTTGGATAAAAATGGTACTTTTATTCAACAATTTGTTGATAAACCATTATTGGTGAATGGACATAAATTTGATATCGGTATTTATACGATAATTACATCAATTGATCCGTTACGTATCTATATTTACAATGGTGATGCACTTTTACGGTGATTTTAAAATTTGTACTTTTCTCCGGTTTTTATATTATTTTTTATTTATAGATTTTGTCCGGTTAAATATTATCCGTTCGATCCGGAAAATCTCGACAAATATGTAGTCGGTGATGATTATCTACCAATTTGGCAACTACCGGCATTAGATTATTACTATAATGTCTTAGGTTTTGGTATGAGAGAAAGTTTAAATGCTTACCTAGAAAGTATGGGTAAGAAACCAGCAAAACTTTGGGAACAAATCGAGGATTCTATACGTGTATTACTGTTGGCTAAAGAATCGAAAATTCTACAAGTTGTCAATAAGTTCGTCAATAATTTGGTTTTATTTTGATTATAATTAAATCAATTTCGTAGATTCAAATCTAAACGGAATTTCTTTGAAATGGTCCGTATTGATTTCGTTGTTGATGAAGATTTAAATGCGTATCTATTGGAGGCTAATATGAGTCCGAATCTATCATCAGCGCATTACCCACCGAATCAATTACTGTACGAACAAGTTCTGTATAATTTGTTCAGCCTAGTAGGCATTGGCGAACGGATACGAAGGGATGCTGGGTGAGTTTCGGATGAATTGCAATTCGACTACTGCAATTTTAAATTAGTTATTCTCAAAATTACAGCCCGCTATCTGAAGACGAAATGATAGTCTCCGATAAGAATCTGGCAACATTCCCGAAAGAATGCAACAGTCAACTGTGCAGAAGCAGTTGTATGGCACCGATTTGCCAATTATGTAAACCATGCTTATCACCAGCTACACGAGAGAATTTAATTCAAGCATACAAAGAACATATAAATCGTGGTGATTGTAAACGAATATTCCCATCAATTGTAAACATTGAAGAAATTCCAGAATTAGAACATTATTCTGCAGAAAATCAATTACAATACCGTTGGTTTCTCGGAAAATGCCAAATTGATCCAGCATGGTGTTAAATTTTAAAGAAACAAAATTAGCTTAATAAGAGAACATAGAAATTTAATAAATTTAGAAAATGTTCAATCATCCAATTGCTTGTCTTCATCAGCATCTATATCATCTTGATCATTATCCTCAACACCATCCACATCCTCTTCATTCTCATCATCATCATGATCATCAACATTTAATACTTTACGATATTTAGCGAAATATTCTAATTGTTTTTTCGATAGACTATTTAAAAATTCTTCATATTCAACAATATACTTCCGTTTCATTTCATTATGTCGATTGATATAAGTCCGTCTTTGTTCTTCTGTTAAATTTTGCCAAGCATCAGTTGCATCTTCATCATCATGAATGCTATTGTTGTTGTTATAAACAGATAAGAAAAATTCGAAAACAGTCCTAGGTGGTGTTTGGGGACATTCTATTTGTTGTTTTTTCACCGTGTTCTTCTTATTGAATTTACCCTCTTGTATTTGTACAATTTTTTTATTTTTTATCTTCTTATACGTTTTATCATTTAATAATTCGTTCCGTCGATCAATCGGCAATTTACTTAAATATTTCTCTAATTCGTTCTGATAATCTTCCCATAATTGTTGGATACGTATCTTGTATTGTTCTTTGTCATCTTCTGATAATTTATGCCATTGTTCCGTAATACAAATCATCTTCTCTTCACCTTTAACATTCTTTAAAATATCATTTTGTGATAGTTGTTTGGCAAATAGTGCAAATGCTGAAGTTGGTGGTTTTATTGGTTTGCCAGATAAACGTTCGACAATTGATTTTTCTTGTTTCGTTAAAACTTGCACTTTTGGTGGTTTATATTGTGGATGTTCTTGTAGGTAATCTTTTAAATCTGCACAATATTTATCGTATTCCTCTTGTGCCCAATTAATATAAAACATTTTATCTTCATCGGCAATCTCGTTGGTCCATTTTTGACGGCAATCTTCGGTGAAAATTGCATCAATCTCACCACCATTACATTTCTCATGTTCAACATGTAAGAAAACTTCAAACGGTGTACGAGGTTTCTTCGGTGGTTTATGTAGTTTTGTTAATTTTTTAGCTGGAACACATTCTGGATGGGTTTTGTAAAATTCTTGTAGTTCTTGATTGTATTGTTGACGTTTCTGTATCGCCAAGTCTTTATATTTCTGTTTCGTACTTTCCGGTAATTCTTTATATAATTTGCCCATAATTTTAAAAATTTCCGTATTAGGTTCGTTCGGATGTTGTTTAATAATCTTCTCATGTTGATCTTTAACAAATAGACTGTAAGAATTAGGTGGCATTTTTGGGGCTTTCGCATTTTGTATATGTTTCGTATCAATTTTCTTTATCCATTCATCAATATCATCAGCAATTTCATTCAATAAACGAAATTTTCGTACATTTTTCTGTAATAACAACCAAACTTTTCTACATTCATCCACTGAATGATTATCAAAAACAATGTTATTCCAATTTAAACGTTCCAAGCGTGTTGAATATTTCAAATTATCATTATCTGGAATATTTTCACGAATACGTTCGACTAATTTTGATAGAAACGACGGGGAATACGATAATAAATCAGATAATTGTGGAATGTTATTGTTTTCATTATCAGCATCATCATCATCATCATCATGATCATCGTCGTCATTTCTAATGTGTTTCGGAACAAGTTTTCGTTTCTTCGATATGGGCTCTAGAGGCATTTTTTCTCTGAAATAATACAATTTTCCAATTTTTATCGAATTGCTATTGTTTGAAACTAGAAAACTTACGAATTTTCAAAAAAACAACTTATACACGATACTTTGATACAGAAATGCAGAATTTCAAAATTTTCCAAACATAACCTTAAATGTACAGAAATACCAACCGTTGATTGCAAACAACACTAATATATTTGCAAGGTTGCCAAATCATCATACCAAAAAAATACAATTTGACGATCTTAAAATCAAGCGTTTAATTAACATAAAAAATACTGTACTGTTGTATACTCTATAATTTGAATATCAAGTAATAAATGCCGATATTTTATTGTAATTACTATATTTAAATTAAAATGATAATTTACAAAATAATTGCTCACCGATTTTACTTATTAAAATTTAAAATTAGATTTTGCCATAATATGTTGCTTAATATATACTCATTTAGTTATTTACATGATTATGAAAGCAGTACCAATTTTAAAGCCAATTATAGTTGTTTTTTTTTTTACTAACGATGTATTGTATACAGCTGTTCAACGCCATTTCACCTCGCAGTTGGCCATGTCTTAGTTATATAAGTCGTAGCTTAGTTCATATTTTATTAGATTTGACAGTTTTTAACTATGAAACAAGCAGCTGAACCAAACTACGGTCGTACGTAACCCAAGGCATGGCCAACTGCAAGGTGAAATAACATTGTGCATTGTATATTTTAAAAACATGTTTTGCATAATTCTTTAGTGTGCCTAGATCAACTTGATGTAAAACAACTGTTATTTTTATTATTGAAAATCTTATGAGGCCCAATTTTCTAATTCTTTCATATCATCATCTTCCTCGACTTTTTCTGAAAAAAAATCAATAAAAAAGATAATTGTAAAAGTTCAATAAAATCAAAATTGACGAGCTAATGAACGTACTGGCTTTAGCTGGTACTTTATTGGCGACTTCACCAGTAGGCACGGACGGCAATTCATCAGCTTTCGGTACTTTAATTAATTCATCCTCTAATGCTTCCTGTTCTAATTCTTCTAATTCTTTCTCTAATTCATCCTCATCTAGATCTTCACCGAAACCAACTGGATTACTGATAGCATTCGATATTTCATTAGCTAAATCTTGTTGTTCAGCAATATCATCCATCATATCGTGAACTTTATCAACATCCCTACAAAACATAAAATTATCAATTAATTGAGATTATAAAGAGTAATCATTGTTAATATGTACATGTTGAGATGAGCATTTTTAAGAGCATCAGCAGCATTCTTCATTGTTGTCAATACGGCGGTATTCGTATTTGCACCTTCTAAAGCTTCCCTTTGCATCTCAATTGTACTTAATGTACCATCGATTTGTTGTAATTGTTTCTCGTAACGTTTTTTTCGTCGTAACGCCAGAATGGCAGCTTTAAAACATTACAATCTAAATTAGGTTTAAATTATTCAAATAATACAGAATAATACCTCGTTTATTCTTCGATGCATTCTTTTTCGCTAACGATATCTCTTGTTCGATTTTCTTTTCTAAATATTCTTGTTTCTTCATCAACATATCCTCTGTTTCACGTAGTTTTTGTATTGCTTCACCTGTTGTCGGAGCTTTGTCCTCTTTCTTACCAAATAATTTACCGAGGAAACTCATCTTGATAGTTACCGAATTTTAATACACAAATTAACAAATTTAATAATGATAATGTTAAAGTAAATTTTTATCTTTGATAATAAATGATCTTCAAAAACGCAAAAATTATTTGACAACTCCTCTGAATCATCTAACGTAAATAATTAAATGTGCCTAAGGTTACACAATATAGTAACTTTTTGATTTGTACTGTTGGTGCATTATTGAAAATCTGTTTTTGCAAAAAGATCCCTAATGAATATTACAATTATTAGAATGCAATTAAATATTTTGGCACGTATTACACAAATATTATCAAATAAAAACAAAATCGAACTTGATACGATTTATAATACAAATATTGGAAGTGGTTAAAGTTCCACAACGTGGTAACTTTTCGGTTTTTATTGGTGGCAGTGGTGGAAACTTGTCAATCTAGTAAAAAATCAAAAATACATTTTTGTCTTGTTTTAGAAAATTTCATAATTGTAATAACAGTTCTTCATTTTTTCCATCGAATTCAAATATTTCCCGATGTGTTGGTTCAGTTGATGAATACGCCGACAATAGCGATGCATTTGTAAGAGAATTGATAGCGAAAATTAATGCAGGATAAGAAGTCTTGAGTGTATTATCAGAATTGAGTTTGTTGCCAAGTCCAAGTCAATAATGTTTCGTGACGGTGATTATGATTGGGAGACGCACAATCGTCAGGTTGTCTTGGAGGGTCAGGCAGCCCTGGAGCGTACTGGTGAAAGTATAGCTCGTTCAAATCAGATAGCTATAGAAACAGAAAATATCGGTACAGAAGTCATATCAGAATTGACCGAACAGAGGGAGTCGCTATTGCGTACAAAAACTCGCCTACAAAATGCCGATGAACAACTAAATAATGCTAAAAATGTACTAAAACGTATGGGCCGCAATGCTATCTATAATAAATTGATTTTAATTCTGATAATCTTGTTAGAAATTGCCATTTTATTATCGTTGAGTTATTTAAAGTTTTTTAAAAAATAATTGTAGTCTTGTTTAGAAATATATTATAGTCTATATTACATTCGTTCTGAAACTTTTGATGCTATATTCCTCAAATGCCCGTAAACTTTTGATGGTGGTGAGCCCAATATTAGATTACAGATCGCCGTTCTGGCTAATTGAATATTTTGATAACTACCCAAAATGTGAATTTTACAATCAGCTAATACGATACGTGTTTTTGTAACGTTCTCAATTTGGAATTTCGTCCGGCCGCCTTTGCCAGCCAGACGGCCGATGGCTCTCGATTGATGGTCACCTCTCAACATTTTCACATCCGTAATTTCGAAACTTTCAATGAACAGATTATCTAAACGCAGCAATGCTAGTGCATCGTCTACATCAAAACCGTAAACAAACGCCTAAAAAATATTTGTTAATACAAAAATATTAGGGCGAAAAAATCGAACCTTGACGAAATCTGCAGCTTTCTGTACGTTTGCAACATCCTTTGTGGCTTCACACGTCCGTATCTCCACATTACGTGTCTTCAAATTGAATCGTATTTGTAACTGTAATTGTTCCACAATCGGTGTGAAGATTTTCATCCAGTTCTCTTTCAATGGTGTGTATCGATGTGCAGGCACAAAGATTTTTCTCAATTCACTTGAACTTTCTGAATTGTGTTTCAAGCGTTTATTTGCAGGTTGATTAGCGATACTGCCTTCAATACCGTTGTGTTGTTCAATATCCATTGCATTATCGCCGATTGAATCATTTCTACGCTTCGGAGGTGGTTTTTTCACTTCGAAATTCTCAGTATCTATATTGATGTCTGCTGTTGATGTAGCCATTATCAGTTACTTTAATTCAATTTATAAAATTTTCATTTAAAAACAAACTGATGAAAACACGTGCTGAAATGTCATACGACTTAACCTGAAAAGAACTGAAATTGTTTGTGGCTACGATTATGGTGGTTACGATAGTAGCGACATCGCTTGAAAGTCAAGACAATCAATGTATCACTAAACACCGGACAGTAGCGCAAATCTAAATTATTTCTGACAATTTTCAAAATATTTACAATATTACAAAAAAATTCAAATATTTATGTAACAAACTGCGTTTCTGTTTAAATTACTATTCTTTAACCCTTAAATTTCACTTTTTTATAATACTATAGAGTTACGTCCGGTGTCTAATTATTAGACCGAACAGAGCCAAGCGAAATTCCCTAGGTGATATAAATGGAGGAAGCCGGTAAATTTCAATTGAAACTGTAAGCGAATTTTTTTCAGTTTTCAAGAATAAAACACAGAAAATGCGCCTAAGATAGAAAATATATTTTAACAATTGTTTCATTAAGTATGTACATAAAAAATCTTGGCGCTTTACATTGTAACAAATGTTTTTTTACGATTTTTTTTGTGATAACATTTTTTTTACATTTTTATTTTGTACTTAAACTGACTTAAGTCTATTATTCTATTATTAAAAATTGAAAACATTTTTAATAAATTTACATAAATAGACGATTGTTACCTTAAAAGTACACTGTATATGCTAAATATATAAATTACTTAAAAACTAACAACAGTTTTACAATACAAAAGAATAAAGAAAATGTCAATAATTCAACAGATTTGTTTTTATTTAAATATTATTTCCTACTACGTTTGTTTTTAAATTAGATTACAAGAATTTTTTAAAACCGAACATAATGATTTGACTTCATTTTAGATTTCTATTGTTGAATGGAAGAAAGAAAGAAAAAAAAAACAATTTATAGACCTAAAACGGTCAGAATGTGTACAAATTTTGCAAAAAACAAAATATTTACAAAATAATAATAATAATAAACAAAAATTAATAACAAAAAAAGGAACAAAAATCTCATTCAATTAATAAATGAAAAACTCACCGGTAACTTTTAGCTGGATTTTGAGAATGAAAAAAAACTGTTTTAAAAATTTGCAACAACTAAAAATTTCGGTGAATTACAAAATTCGTTTTGTAATATTAAATAATAATAATAATATATATATAAATAAAAAAAAACAGTCATACAAAATTGTATGAATTCTCACCGCAAAGAATTTCTTAATTATTTAATTATCATCAGTTTATATCACAATGTTTTTTGTTTTTTATTTGTTACAATTAATATTTTACCTTTACAAAATATTTACAATTATTTTGGACATTCGGGAGAAACACTAGAAATTTCCAACTAACATAATAAAAAGAAATGTTGGTAAAATTGTTGAATTAAGAAAAAATAAGAGAAATTATAGAGGAAATTGATAAATTCTTGATATTTATATAGAAGAGATATGAATGTGACAGTATTGCACCACAACCTATTGCAGTATAAATAATTGTGTATAAATAACGGTAATAAAAGAAAAGTAAAATTTTATGTAAAATGGAGCGAAATAAAAATTAACATTTCTGTGAATTCGATGATTAAAAAAAAAAATGAAGAAATACCCCTATTTTCGTTATTATTCTTTTAACGATACAACGAATAATAAAGTTTGGGATATTTTTTTTTTTAATATTTCTATTACAAATAGCCGGAGTGGTATATTTACATATATGCCCAAAATACTCTCAGTTGTTACTGAATTGTCTATAATCTTTGTTTTTAATTTGAATTATTGTTGTTTAATAATAATAATAGAAGAAAAAAAAACAATGTAAAGCAAATAAAAATACTTAATTTTTTTTTTTGAGAATAAATTGACCGCTTTTTTTCGCCTAACAAATAATTTTTAAAAACTATCACTACATTATTATTATCATTATTACTATTCATGTTAGGTAATAGCAAAATTAACATTTTTTGTATTTTATTATGTTTTTTTTTTAATATTTTTTTGATTTCTTTATTTATTATTTTTTTTGTTTGTTATTTTCCCCTCTTTGTGACATTATCAGCAATAGCAACTGTAGAATACTAGGCATTATATCCATAGATAAAGGTTCAAATACAAAAATACATTCACACAGACACACACAAACTAACAGACAATGCCACACACACACAATTACATACAATCTACAATAATGAGTAAAAGATAAAATAAAAATAGAAGATGAGAATGAAAATAGAATACAGAAAACAAACAGGATTATAATTGTTGCTTTTGCTACTTCTCACTATTGATGTTTTTCCTTGTAATTATTATTATCATTTTAATTTTTACAGAAATTGCTATTGTTTCGTTGGTTTTTTACGTTTAATTACCGTCGATTGATAATTATGATTTGTTTTATTACGTCCCCTTGGTTTATTATATTGATTATTTGTATGACGTTGTTGTATATGATGGGTATTATTTGGTGATATGTCACGGGATGGTGGATCTGATCCTTCTGAACTACCACCACTATCTTCAGCACTAGATAATGAACCACTACTAGATAATGATCTTGGTGGTCGGGTAGTTCTTTGTAATGGTAACGGTGATGAATTATTATTATTATTATTATTATTATTGTTATTAATATTATTATTATTATTAGCACCACCAAATGTTTTTTCTACCCAACGTCTATACTGTACAACATTATCAGTTACACGAATGATACGTCCTAGTATTGATGAATATGCACAAACAGAACTTGGTGATAATGGATGGACGGCGTTTGTTAACACTGTATATGCATGTTCGAAGGCTCGTTTCACCTATTTTTTTTAAATTAAAAACAAATAAATAAAATTTCTAATTGATTTTATCTTATCAATAATAATAAAATATAATTTTATTACCTGAAGTACACCATAACTACTTCTACCAATATCATTTGATGGTAATAATGGATCTTCAATACATAATAAACTAGGTCGATGTCCATCAATCATATCTTTTTGCATTTCTTCTTTACTAATATAACGTCCACCATCACGTATCCTTATACCAGTATGCATATAATTGAATTTTCTACCATATAATTCAAAAAATTCAATTAATAAAACACCTAAATTACCATTAACTAACACTTCAGGTCTTGGATGTAATTGTAAAAAACTAATACACATTAATATAAGACTATAACTTGATATACCACCTGTAAATACTTCATTCAAATCACGTTCTAATAAAAATTGTTTCAATACATAAACCAATTTCGATAATACCGGATATTTTGACATATAATTTTTAATTAATTCAGCCGATTTAACACCATTTGACATATTAAATGAAATGTCCACTTTTATTTCAGTTTTTTTATCAGTTAATTTCACTATTGGTACAGATGCTTTATCTAACACTTTTATACTATTCTCTTGGGCTACACCATTATCTAAAAATTCTTGTTCCAATGTCCACAATGGTAGATTTGACCATTTGCCTAAATACAAGCACAAAAAACAAATCAATCAAAACAAAACAAAAAACACTAGTATATTTTTATATGATTATTTAAAATCTAGAGAAAATCAACACATACTAAAAACACTAGTTAATCTACAACAAAAAAAAAAGAACAAGACAAATAAAAAATGTACCACCACCAATGACTGAAAACTGCAAACAAATCGTATCGTATATAATACGAAAGTATTGCTGTACAAAAATAACAATAGAGACTGTATAAAATCTAAATCATCTCTAACTTTAGTTACTAATATAATTAATTTACAATAATTACATCAAAAATGTTCGAAATTTTCAGTCTTTATAATGTGCAAATACATGTTTAAATGATGCTCCATTTGTTATTTTATATTTTTTTTCAATAATAAATAGAAAATGTGCTAGATATATAAGTGATAATTTTCAATTTAATTTACAATAAATGATAATTGTACTCAATAATTAGCATCGATTTTACTTTGTTTTTGTTACTATTAATTCTTATCAAATTTAGATGTGTGATAAGAGATGATTAAATACAGTATAGAGATGTTGCAGACTCTTATTTTTGTACACACAAACAGTAGTACCTCGATTTATTACAAAAAAAAAAAAAAATAATTATAAATATACAAATTAGCAAACTAAATATTTTGTAAGATTGTTGTTCAAATGGCCTAAATTTCTTACAAACACTCTAAAATAAATGTATGATTTTTTACTTAGATAAGAACATTTTCCAAGTTTCCCCAAATATTACTTGCTTTCAATTTCTCTTTTCTTATATCAAAATTAACACGATTTATTTTATGTAACGAAATCAACATGAAACTTTAGTTACAACAAATAAATTAATCTACAACATAGAAAATAAACCGGAAATATTTGAAATTATTGGATAAAATGATGTAAAATACACTAAGGAATTTTTTCGAATTGAGCATTTTGAATGCAATTTCAGATCTGAATCAGAAAAAGGTCATTTGAAATTAGAAATATTATAAAAATACATGTGTTATTTTTTATTATTTTGTATACAGGTTGTCCCGTAAGTCGCGCCCTTACTCCTTAGGGGCAGATAAGAGGATGAAATTCTACGACGAAAAGTCCTGTACCATTTTTTTATCTGAGTCACAGGTAATTAGTAATTAATTAATTTAGGTAGCCAATCAGGTGCTGTCTTTGTTTGAATAGCTATCGCGCTAGCCTGATAACTAGTTCGCTTCCCACGTTCTACCATCAAAACTCTTTCCTTCTCTCTTTTTATTGCTATAGCAAACACCTGATTGGCTACTTAATTTAATTAATAATTAATTACCCGTGCATCAGATACAGGACTTTTCATCTTAGAATTTCATCTTCTATCTGCCCTTGAGAAGCAAGGGCGCGACTTACGAGACATCCTGTATAACCACCATTTAATTACAATCTTCTTACAATTGTGAATGTGTAGAATAATTAAACGTTGACAACCGAGAGGTCTCAAATTTTAATGTTATAACTTATAGCATAACATAACATTAAAGCAGTTATTATATGATAAATGATAACAAAAAATTATTGACAAATATTACACAAAAAAAAGTTTTAGACCTATCCAAAGGTTTTATGTTACATTTCCATATTTACAATGAAAATGGCAATTAAATGTTGCTTTGAATTTTTTTTTATTAATTATTATCACGTTTATGTGTATGATAAGGTAAGATTAAGTAAGGGTATTTTTTCTCATTCACACTAGGGTTGTTACAGATATGAGATAATAATCGATGAAAGTTTCGGATATTATTTCAGTTATGGAGATTTTTTGCTGGAAGCAATCATAATCAAAAACATAGGAAAATAAAGAGTCTGATAAATGATAAGATTCCACTTAATTAACTTCATAGATATACAGGATGTCCTATAAGTGGAGGTCTTGCAGATTAGGACATAAATAGACATGTTGGCCTGTTGGGTCCCCACTCTATTTCCCTTACAAATTGGCGTGTGTATGTCGCTTAAGACGAAAAGTCGTATACCATTTTTTCACCTGACGTACAGGTAATTATTTATTAATTAAATCAAGTGCCTGCTATAGCAATAGAAACAGAGAAGGAAAGCAGGCTGACACGCTAACCGTTCGTACTAAAAAAGCACATGATTGGTTACTTAATTTAATTAATTACTAATTACTTGTGTGTCAAATGAAAAGATGGTGCAGAACCTTTTGTCTTAAAATTTCATCGCCCATCTGCTTCTTAGGAGGAAGTGCGCAAATAAAGGGACACCGCTATAGAATTGTTAAAGAAAAACTATCGAAAATGGGTGCATTTAACATTGTGAATAATAAAGTTATAGGATATAGTTACCCTTATTATATTACCCCTTTGAAAACGGCATCTAATTAATTGAAAAAGTGAGATTTCACAAATCTTGAATTAAAATTGACACAACAACAAACAAGACTTGTTGAAATTTTTATTTCGTATATGGTTTCGACTACGAATAGCTATTTTTGGATTTCCCATAGTTTCGGTTACGAATAAGGAGCTCTATAAAACCCCTAAAAAGAAAATCTACCAAACTAAATATTTCGTAGAATTTTGGTTTAAACGTTTCAATCATTACATGTTAGATGCCTTGAAACTTTGAAACCCTCCAAAAGAAATCAATTTTTGCTTAGATTGTAACATTTCCAAAGTTTCCTCAAACGGAAGCGAAATTTTAAATATTTGAAATTGTTAGATAAAAATCACGTAATTAATTTATGGTAATTTTCAATGCAATTTTTAATGTACTCGTAACGAGATGGAAGAATGTTCCTGTTACAGAAAGTACGGATACAATAAACACATTTAGTTCGAAGATAAAACACTTTTATACATAATTTGCGATTGGAAATTAAAGCATTTCATTCTTCTATCATTTCTTAAGCCAGTCAAAGAGAGGGTAAAGTTGAAGACCACAATAACAATTATAGTTTAATAACCATTAAAACCATATTTTTACGACATTTAATGTTCATTTTTGGGATACCAAATAGCCATGATTATCTAAAAATATATTTCAACATTTCCGAATATTTTCAAGTGGAATAACCGAACATCCAAATTTGATAAGTTTCAAATTCTACAACGATATTTAAGATTAGATTAAAATCATATAAATAAATATAATACAATAAACGCTTTAAGCTTATTAAAAAAATTTGCATAAATAACAAATTCGATTGATATAAAAATCAAGGTTCTACTGTTCCAAGAAAGAAAAAAAGAAAGTAAGATTAATAAATATATGTATAGAACCGAATTCGATAAGATAAAATTGAATTAAATCATTCTGCATAATAATAAAACTATTATCAAAATAAGAAACGTCAGTACATGTCTATCAGTGTATAAGAAATTACATAAATTTAAAACGAAAACTATAAATATTTATCATTACCAAATAAATCTTCGATAAGAAATTGTCTTAAACAACATATTGACAATAATATTAAAATTTATAATTCATTGATAACGTATTATGTTTTTCTATTTTGCACCTTATACGGATTATAAACAAATATTTTCAAACAATTCCTCAAATAGAAAGGGTGTAAAATAGAAAAAAATAAACGTCCATAAGTAATAATTTATATCGCACATTTCCCTTTGGACATGTACTGTAAATAGTGACTTATGAAACGTGTTTTTCTTTCTCCTATTACTCCTTTATTTGGTCTTGAATTCTAAAAATTATTTTAATTTTTTTATTTTACCTATAACGACCAAATCTATATCACTAGTTGGTAGATAAAGTCCTGTCCTATATGAACCAAATATTTCAACTTGTGCCTCTGGCCATTTTGATAAAATAATTTTCTCAATACGTCGTACAACATCCGCACGTACCATATGTTCTGTATTTGTTGGACTCATATATTGATAGAAATGTTCAATTTCTTGATGTAATCTAAATGGAGAAATAGAAAAATAAATAATTATATTGATAATAAAAGAATTTAATTGGCATTAAAAGAAATGAAAGGTTTATACATTCTCTTCTACTCTTATTGTAAACAGACTCAACATTGCTCCGGATGAACGATTATTTACTTTAATTAATTAAATAATTAATTAATTTATATAAAAATGAATTTCATACATATTTAATGGTGTAGAGAAAAAATTGTTGATAATAAAATGGGATTTATAGGTCGAAGAGTAGAGGGAGGATAATTTTACTGATAATTGTATAAAAAAAAAATTTTGAAAATAAAAAATATAGTTGGCTATGTAACTTTTAACAAGTGAAACATTTTTAAATGTCAAAGTCACAAATATAACAACTAGTGTCATCTATCGGTGATTATGTCAATGATGTTCTGGAAAAAGCAATAATTTAATATTACTCCTCAATGTTATATTGTACAAAATTATCACATATTTGTTGTAATTTATAAATATTGAAAGATAGGATGCTCACCCTAAAACACCTTTATAATAATTGAATTTATCTTTACGCCATGGACAACCACCGAATTCGCCAAATATCTTTTGCGGATGGCGGTTTATCAATTTGGTGCTAGCGCGATTATCGGCCTTACGTCTCCTTTGCATAAAACAATTTTTATCTGTTTTACCATTCATTTGTTGTTGTAATTGTTGTTGTATTGTATTGAAGCCATTTGTTTGAAACGTCTCAATATCACTATCAATATCTTTTATATTCATACTGTCTAATTCTTGTTGTGTTTGCCAAATACGAAGCCACAAAAGTTTGGCAGGACCCTCTTGTTCCGGTTGCAACCACGATATCGAGGGATCCATTCAAATAAACATTGAACCGTTTCGAAATTTGTTACACATTGACATCAATCAAATTATATTAAAACATATATATTAAAGAACTAAATCACTGAATATTCTTTTCACCTTCTTTAAATCACAGAGAGAAAATATTAACACGCGAAAGTCACACCTTCTGACTTTAATCACACGACTGAAACAAAAATTAACAAACCAGTTTGATGGTACAACGGTAGATAGCGCTATGGTATTTGGTGAATTATTAATGACACGGCGGTAAATTCGAAATGTAAAAAACCAACATTTAAATGAGAAATATTGTAACGAAAAGGAAAATGGACCGGAAAACTTTCATTTATGAATCAATCAATCAATCAATCAATCAATCAATCAATTACATAGCAACAACAATAACAACAACAAAACCTCAATTAAATTCGTTCAATTAAGGGTAGAAAATCGTCACATTTGTAGAATGAATCATTTATAAATATACACAAACAACTATAAATTTAGATACAAAACCTACGCCACCCACCTGTCGCATAACATTACATCATAAGGAAATGAGGTTATCCAATATAGTGTCTGTGGAATCATTTCAAAACACTACAGAATAACCAATCAAACATACGCACATTCACCGATAATACAAATAATTATTTTTAACTCTTGAAAACTATAATAGGTAAAATTCCAATTTTCACACAAAAATTCTCTATCATTCCTGATTCTCGGATAAGGTTCTATTATCTTATCGTTAACCTATAAAAAAAAATGTGGAATGTTCAAATCAACTACACTAGAATGATGTAGAGGAAATTTATAGAAAACCATGCAAATTTTAATAAAAAAATTGCACCCATTTATTAAAAATAGAAATTTTCGGGTAGTGTATAATTGGTTGACTAAATTACCACAATAACAGGCATTGTTGCCACATTGTAAATAATTCTATAATGTGAGTAAAATACACGCCTTAGTATTTGTCTAAAATTTAGAGGGCGCAGCACATGCGGCAAATTTAATTATTTGTGCCAATAAAGCACTAGATAGTAGATACTTCATGGAATATGTATCTAATGTATCTACTCAGAATATATATAATTTGTAAATAATAAAATCAATAATACAATTACCATATCTTAAAACTATAAAACAAATAATCTATATCACTTCTTATTCTTATTTACCATAGACAAACACGCTACTTCGCCACTTAAGTTGGCTTTGAATTTGAGTACATTGGGCTGTAATTTGTAAATGCTATTTGTTGTTAATTTTCAACAATATGTTAAAAATTCTCTTACAATAACGTTTGATAGATTCATTGTTGTTTTTTTAAAAATATTAAATGGTCGGTAATTGGCAACAGTAATCTGCATTATCGGCAACCTGCCGCCTTAAGCTGTAATTATAGAATTCTGTATTTTATACGAGTATCAGCAAATCTGACACCATCGCTATAATAAATTGATGTTTCGACGGCGGTGTCAAGTCTATTAAATTTTATATTAATTACCGACACAAAAATTAATTTTATTACAAAAATCACACATGTTCATTTAATATTGTGAACTTACACGGTCTATATTGCAATTATGGCTACATATGCAAATTTATCATTGGTAAATATTTCTAAATGTATCTGCTTTGATTCCCTTATAATTCTTGGCAACACTGTATTAGAAATCTAAACATAACCTCAAATAAATGTCTGATTTGTGTTTAGAAATTTGTAAATAATTTTAACGAAAAATTCAAGAATGGATGTAGATTTATTACGTCCAGGTACAGTACCGATAGCTCCAGATACTGTACTCTGGTTTGAGTTCTTATTACATCAAGATCTGCTATTGAAACACTTACAAAAATCGAATCCAGGTGATATAACCTCAATTTTTCTAATTGCCTTAATTACTATTGTTTTTTCAAATTGTAGATCCAAATCCAATTGAATTAATTACAAAATTCTACGATGCTATAACAGAAACATTAAGGAATCGTTTAGAAATTGAAAATAGTGAAAATGGTGTTGTTGAACCATTAGAAGACAATAGTAAACATCCAGCAAAGAGTATAGCTTTAGAGATATTATCATTTAAAATTGCTGCTTTTATTAAATGGAATATAAGTAAGTTTGTTCTTTCAGATTTGAATTTTAAGTATACTTATTTAAATAAGCCTTGTCAAACGCTTAAGGAATTTAAACTAAAATTGGTTTTCCTTCCAGCTCAACTGAGAATGTTACCGTTTAAAACTCAAGTTCGTTTATTACAAGATTTATTATATTTCACAAACAATAAAACACCCGTTGAAATACCGAACATTAACATGGAAAATATTGAATCGCTATCATTACCATATCGATTTGCTCTTATCATTTATCATCGCTGGTTATTGAATGTGACAATGCATCGAATCACTTCAAATTGGAATATACGCATTGGGTATTTATTAAAATTAATGTTTTTTATTAATTAAATTATTATTTTTAATTAGGAATAATGAGATTTCACCAGTTGAAGAATCAGTAATTTGTTCATTGGAAAATGTAAAGAATACTGTTGATTTTTTATCGAATGCATTAAATTGGCCTGAAATACCGAAAATGTTAACATTTGATTGTTTCAAATTACCAACAGAGAATGATAAATTGGAATTTGATTGGGATAATTCGTTGATTTTAACAAAAGAGGAATTTCATGCACAAATCTGTTACGATTTAGCTACATTCTTTTTTTATAAAGAAGATTATAATTTAGCTAAACAATATTTTTTGAAATGTTTAGATAATTATCGGGCAATTAATGAAAATTGTGGTTTTATAAATATTAATTATGAAACATTACAAGTTTATGTACGAGCTTGTAATGGACCAGAAAAGGGGAATTTATTTGAACAATTTAATACATCAATTGTTAACCATTATATGGTAAAATACGTGGAATTTTAATTGTTTTAATTATTGATTTTTATTTTTTTGTTACAGGGTATTACAACTATTTTACAACAAGATAATGTTAACAGGGAAATTCCATTAGTACATCGACTTAATTTGGAATTAAATATACAGGGGGCTTTATCTAGTGGCACTTTTACCGTTGCTAAAGATCTATTGCATAAAGTTCGTATTTTGAATATTATTAGATGTGTTTTAGATCAAAAACCGTTAACTCAATATTCATCAACATCACTCAAACATACCGATATTTTAATCTGGGTATGATTGCGATGATTAATTTGTTTAATTTTTAAATGTTTGATGTATTTTAGGCGATTGAACCATCATGGAAACAATTCGTTGATAATGATAAGAAACGTGTGAAAAGCTTCTTAATTGATTTGATTTTAAAGAAAGAAACACCTGATTTATTATCGGCGATACAATCGAATTCAATACTGACACAAATGTTTGATAAAAATGACATTTCATATATAAAACATTGTGATCGTCCTGTTGCTATACCAGAGTCGTTAAATAAAAACGACTGGACTCTATATGATTTTACAAAGAAACGTAAACCGAAAATGGAATTGAAACAATTAGAACAACAATTAATATCAAGTTATGATCATAAAGAGATACGTGATTTAATAACTAAAATTTTAATGAATCCATTAACAACAAATATTTGGAATATAAATCCAAAATGGGAATTACCAATACCATTACAATCAGTATTAAAATCATTACCACGCGGTTTCCTTAAAGATTACGGTTTTGTTTTATTAACAAAAGCCCGTGAACAAATGTTGAATAAAAATTGGAATACATCATTAGAATTAATGATTATTTTAGATAAAGAATTAGATACAACAAATGTGAATGCAATGAAATTATCACGTTTAATTAGTTGGGAAATTCTATTAGTACAAATAACGCAATTATTTGAAGATTGGCCATATGGTACAGTTGATAAGACAGCATTAGCAAATGCTTGTGAAGCATGTTTACAAAATAATGATACAGTCTTACCAAGAACTGAAATTATTGAACAATGTATTTTATGTTTGTTAAATTTAGGTCGTTGGGAATTTTTAATAAATTTCGATAAACGTTGGTCATCATCACAAACAGAAATCACATCAGCTATAGCGTTAGCGTGTCATGAATTATTTAAAAATAATAAAACAAATAAGAAATTATCCAAGAATTTATGGGAGATTGTTTTGCCAATTTTTACAATACAAAATCAATCGAAACGTTCCAATTCGAATAATCCAATGTATCTCGATAATAACACAAATAGTTTAAAGAATAATGTAATGGATATATTTATGAAATTGAGGGATTCGGCTGTATTTACAGTTGTGATTTCGATGTTGGCTCGATTACATAACGTATTAAAAGACGAATCCAGTTTAGAGTTACAAATTGAATATGCGATACTTTGGCCTGCTGTAATTAGCAAGTAATTTTGTTGGTTTTTTTTTTGAAATTTCTCAATTATTAATTAAAATGTTTGTAGTGCAAATTCGTACAATACCAAAAGCGTGTGTGAAATGCTGATTCAAATCGTTACACAAGCTCTACATTACTATCCAACGAATAATCTATGGTTGCGTTTGATGGGCGATATCAATTTCGGTAATTTGAATAATTTGCGAGGCGCCCGGACGAAATACTCGATTCGGCGTGTGAAAATTGTCAATTTTCAAGCAGTGAACGTAGGTTAGAGAGCATTTCAAACGTGATAAAATTCTGGATTGCAGAGAAAACTCAACCAATATTATAGCAAATTGAAGAAGCATTCAAAATGTTCAAGAATTTTCTCGATAGGCTTGTTATTTTTTCGCTAATTTAAGAAATCGTCCAACATTGATGTTTTCTTTAATTTTAAAGATAGAGAATCATACTCTAATTTTTAGAAAGCTGATGTAAGAGGTAAGGACATGAAGCTCGCCTAAAATCCAATTTTGAAAATTTGAGTGAGCTTCATGGCAAATTTGAACCCCGTTTTTCACTAACACGATTTAGTTCAAGACAGATTTTCAAAATACACAATTACAATGATATAGTTGTGAAGTAAATAAAATTTCCATCATAGATAAAAAATGGGGTCCAAATTTTCCGTGAAACTCACTTAATTTGAAAAATTGGATTTTAAGCGAGCTTTATGACCATTCCTCTTACATCAGCTTTCTAAAAAAAAAATGATTCCTTATCTTTATAGTTATGAAATGCATCAATGTTGTTTTTTTTTAATTTTCTTTAGTTATCGGAAAACTAACAAGCTATCCAGAAAATTCTTGATGATTTGGAAAGCTCTTTCACTTTGCTATCTAAATCACTTCAAAATTATTGGCTAAGTTTTAGCCAGTTTTGATGGAAAATGTAGAATAAAAACGGGTGCAAAAGCATCCTCTGTCATTTAGAATTTTATCACATTTTTCCAAAATAAAAAGCTTTAAAACATGTACTTTGAAATTCTCTATGGCTCTATCTAACCCACATTTACTTTTTCCAAAATTTAAAAAAACAAGCGAGATATCGATCTTTGAAGAAGATTGACGATTTTCGCACGCTGAATGAAGTGTTTTTTCTGGAGACCTCATTAAAATTGCCTTTTTTAAAATTAAACTTTCCAGCAAATGGTTATTATAACATTGCATTGAAATATTACCTAAAATCTCTATTGATCTATTATGATTATTTCAACATACCTGTACGGCATGATGATCACATCTATCGCCGGATGATAAAATGTTGTATGGCTTTAGGTTGTTTTACACAAGCAGCTGTATTGTGTCAATTTTTAGAAGAACCAGATTATAATTTAGCATTTAAGATATTAGGTGAACAAAAATATTGTAATGATGCAGTTGATGCATATTATCATTGTATATGGGATACAAATATTATGGAATATTTAATACATATACATAATCGTCGTGGTGAATATCAACGTAGAAAATGTGCCATACAAATTATCGGTTTATTAGAATTAAATTCAAATAATAATGATGAGATACAAAGGGAGGCGAGTAATTTAAGAAAAAGTACATTTTTAAGGGCGTTATGTAAACAATATGTATTTGAAAATAATTGATAAAACATTTATAAGATTAATTAATATTGTGATAATCTCGGTGTATCTACGAATTCTTTACCATAAATGAAGATTGTATAACCTGTAGCGAATATCATTGAACCCCAAAACAACAAATATAAAAGACATTCGGTTGAATACTCAGATGGGAATATGACTGATGCCATAAACATTGCTACAGCTACTAAAAATACTGATGGGAATGTTATATATCTCCAACCGCGTTCAATATGTAATGGTGATTTAATATCACTATAACCATGAAATAAGTCGATGGCATCTTGTCGGAAACCATCTGTTAAATTATTACGATAATAACGTGTCATTGAGTTGATGCCATCTTTTAATAGGCCGATTTTTGTACGTTTACCCGTACGTGTAAAATCTGTTTTTAATGCACCAGTACCTGAATATTGTACACTAATTATATCGGCATTATCAGCCCATACATTTTTAAATAATGATTCGAATGTTGTTTGATCTTCTAATTTTTGATGTGTTTGTAAAATATTTAATTTTTTCAATACAATTTCCAAATTTCTATGAGCCAACATACTTTGTACAACATTCGTACGGTCTAAACAATCAATACAATTCGTACGAAATACACCTTCTTGTAATGATGATAAAGTACCATCTCTTGTTAATAGAAAATAACCCATATCGTCTTGATCTAATGCAAGTCGATCGATTAGAATTGATAAACGATCCCAGCGCATTTTACGACATTCAGCATGAAAATCAAACGGTTCATAACGTACAGAATTATACGATAAATTATTAATTGCATTTTTAAAAGCTTGCTCCAATTGACCTTCTGCCCCTTTATGATCAACTAAATTAATTAATACCTGTTTACCATAAATGCTACTAATTGTTTCTAAATGTTTTAAACATGCATTTAATTGTTCTTGTGGATCTAATTCAATAATTGTCGGTGGTGGTTTATAACGTAGATCAGGTAATTGTGACCAATATAATGGTATAGAACCACGAATTTGTACAAAACTAGCACGATCACCTTGATATTCAACAATTTGTTCAGTTTCAACAAAATTCGCTACATTACCATCACGATCGATACCACGTCGATATAAACGTGTACCAGCACGACTAATTGAACGACGTGAAATCAAAGACCATGTTAAATTTTGACAATTGATAACACATTGATTTATCGAAATGAAACCGTGTATTAATGGTAAACAAAAATTACGAAATTCTGGTCGTTTAAAGCCATTCAATAAGAAATTATTCCATACAAATCGTTGATCGGCACGTTCTAATAATGATAATTTCCAAAAATCCGGTCCAAAATCGTGTAAACGTTGTAATGAATGCGATAAATCGTAACTGTAACTGAAATAATGATACGGTGTTGTTAAGACTTGTTCAATCATATTTAAATATTGATTATTATCGGCCGCTTGTTGTGGATTTAAATGTAATACACTTTTTGTGTATGGTAAAAGTTCAGCTTTTGCTAATTTCCATATTGGATGGCCGGCTATATAACCAATCAAGATACGTTGTGTAACAATCACTAAATATCGACCGGCTAATAATTTAATTGTACCCAAAAAACCACAGAAATCTTTACAATTAGTAGTTCGTGGTAATTGACCAACATTTCTTTGTAAACTTGCTGTTTCTGTTGAACGATCGATTACAAGGATTTCGTCAATACCTTTCGGTTCCAAATAGAATTTCTCTGGTGTTATATATCTGCAAAATTACCCAGAAAAAATGTCAAAACTATAATAAATGATCGGGATTTTCATAAATTTTAGTAAACTTACAAAGTTAAATCGTTATAAATATCGAAAGACATTGTGATTTGTATTTATTGATTACACTTGGTCGACCAGAGATCACATTATCAATTACATTGCAAATGAACTATGATATATGAACACAGAAATTGATCTTTACAAGGTTACTAAGTTTCTAAATTTATGGCCGTCATAATCACTAGACATTTGAGGTTAAGAAAAGTAAAAATCCCTAAAAAGGGGTGCTAAATTTAAACTTGTTTACAGGATGATTCAAGGAAATGGCCTATGTAAAGTGGAAGTTCTATTTGATGGCAGCCGATGAAATTCAATATATTGCCGTTATATTAATGAACTTTCTCTATAAAATATTTTCGTTGTTTTATCAAGTCATGTTATATAGGATAGTCCACCCTATTCCCCTATTTTAAATGGAACATTATATTTTTCTTTATATTTTCTTTAGTAGAGTGTACTACCCCATATAACGGGGCTTGCTAGAACCATAAAAATAGTTTTGGGTGAAAGTCGAGGCAACATAACTGCAATATAGCAAATTTCATTAACTTCCATCAATTAGAAATTTTCTTATTCTCTTAATGAGCCATCCTCTTGAATCACCCTGTATACGAAGAACTATCCAGTAATAAATTATTACTTATTGGAACATCCAAAATAAAAATATGGTGATTTGTTGTGCTTCTGAAATCTTTAAGAATTTTATCGTCTCTCTGGCATTCTTCCACAACTGAGAATAAGGCAGACATTTTAAAATTTAAAAACTTGCAACAAATAAATTGTGATAGTGTGTAAGCACACCAAAAACAGTGCGTTTACAGTTTTTTTTTTAAATCATAAGTTATCGAAACAACAGTCAATTATCGAATATTTAATCCGGTGTCGTCGGTTCAGAGGTGACAGCTTCACGATTCTCATACGCCCAGAATCGATGGAATTCAATTAAAATATTAACAAACGTATCACCTTGTCCGCATGCAATCAAATCAGTTAATGTTATACGTTCTGGATCTTTCGGTCGTACCATATCAAACAATTCATCTTTAACATCCTCAAATGAGACAGCTTCAGCACCATGGGCTTTCATTTGATCTTGAATTGCACGAAAGAAATAATTTAATGTAAATGCATCTAAATAACCTTGATTGTTTATATCTAATATACGAAATAAATAAGCTAAAGCTTGTGGTTCAGAACGATTTTCTAATGCTAATACTAGATCAAGATAGGTTTTATAGTCAATTTCACCAGAATAGGTGAGACATGTCTGAAAGACACGATCCAGAAATGGTTGTGTTAAAGTACCAGAACCATAACCGGCCAATTCTGATTTATTCAACATACCATTATGGTCACGATCTAAATTCAAATAATGTCCATAAACACGTAATGCTGATGGTGCACTGAACCAATTCTGTTCTTGTAATTCTTTACTTAATTCCTCATCACGCAATTCTAATAAATCATCTAGAAATGAACAAGCTAAAATATCTAAAATACGAACACGTCCAGCTCGGACTGTATCGAGAAAAAACAGAAATTTCCGTACAGCTGTACAAACATAAAAACTACGAAATGATTTTTCCAAACCCTCCAATTGTGGTAATGTAGGCACCAATTCTGTTATGTAACTCTCCAAATCAGTTTCAGTTAAATATCCTTGTCCGGTTACATCGTACAATGATAAACCAATACGAGTTTGTTGTAGCCAAACTTTACGCATCACATAATTAAATAATGACATGATCGATATCCGTCCTTGTTGATCGCCTTGTTGTAATTTAGCAAAAACTACAGAGGTGAAATACGGTTTAATTTTAGGTCCAACCATTGAGGCAATCTTCAGGAAATCAGTGTATGTTAACAGTTGTTCATCTGGATAACTTTGATTTTGATCCAATAATACCCACAAGTCTTTCAATTCGTTATTATCCAACAATTCTAAACTTTTACGTTTCAACAGATTCGAACGGCTTTCTTCACGTAATTTCTGTTTGAGGGGTTCATCATCTTTTGGTAGTTTATTGTAGAAACGTGGGATACCTTTCGGTGAATTTGATGCAAATTCTGCCATACATTTACGGAACTCTTCCTCTTCAATTTTTACTTGAGATTCAGGTGGTAGTTTTTCATCTAGAATTGAATACAAGAATTAAATAGAATTTGAACAATTTTAGAGTCAAATTAAGTACTATTAATTACCTTTATGCTGCTCAAGCTTCTTTTTTAGAAACTCCTTTAAATCCATGATGCAAATAATGTTTAAACTACAAAATCAATCACGAAATTACCGATATCCGATATTGTAACAATTTTTGTAAACAATGCTAACAATCAAAACAAATGAAGGTTGTGTCTAAAGTTATGCTATGAAATTACATCTTCTATAATGAAATATTAGTCTTTGAATTATTTGAATTCCTAACAATTATTAGCTAATTATTATTATACACTATTAAAATATTATTAATATTATTACATTACTGGATTATTGAAAAATTATTTAAATTCTTTTGTTGGAATCTTAACCACACATTATAGTTGTCTATTCAAAAATTGCAATGTTGTCGGATGCAGCTATTTATCATCAAAATGGCATATCTTTAGCAACGAATTTTAAAATTTTTTTAACAACAATTCTTTGTTGAAGTTTGAGGTACCAATAACATAAATGACATAAATAGAATAATCAAAATATTAACATTCAAAATAAATATCGAATGTGTCTAAAGTTACTTATGAAACGTACTTTTTATTTAGAATTTTTTTGAGTTCAAAGTTTTAATAAATACTCACATATAGTGTATCAATTGTGCGTTTTTTTCACAATTATGAATTCTGAGGAAGCACTGTTTTTGTTTCTAATGGAATTTAAAACAATTATATTGGAATTCTAGCCACATCATTGCATTCCATTCTTTGAAATCACTAGCCGTTAATGTTGCCAGATGTAAGAGTTTATCGTTAAAAGGAACGAAATAGATTTCAAGACAAAGTTGAAGAAAGCGAGGGGCTAACCACTTGAAAAAATGTGTACAATAATTTCCATTTCAGGAAATATTTCTTACAATTCGCTTACATTTCTCGGTATTTCTTACTATTTGACTATTTCCCTCAATTACCAAGTATTTTCAACTATTTCGAGGCATTCTTACCCATTTTTAAATATTTAGAATAATTTACATACAATTTCAGCTATTTCTCAGATATATCTGAGACCATTTCTTCAGATTATATTTGAAGCGCAAAATTTAATAGCAACAGTTCAGTACTATTCGCAATAAAGACTTGATTTATCTCAAGTGAGACTGATTTTCAATGCTGATATAATAATAACTGATATTGTAATAACTATCTTTAGAAATGTACTAAAGAGAGTAAGTAAAATATGCCGTCCGTAATGGATATCTAGGAAAGGTTTTTGGAACGACCAGTAAACGCCTCAAGGATCAAGCCGAATAAAACATGTGACAAAACAAATCCCCGTAGGTAATGCATTTATTAGATATATGGACTACATTTAAAATGCAAAAATAGAGCTCAGAATTTAAAATAGGATGATGACAATAAAAGTTGAAATGGACGAGAAACACTCCTACAACACATCTCATTTTAAATATTTATTTCAAAAATTAAATGAATACGTTCAAAAACAATAATAAACAACATAAATAGTTGTTTTTATTACAAGGGCGGAAAGTGCGTCTTTGCAAAACGCTCCGCTCGTGCTCCAATCATAACTAGTTTCGCAAGGTCGCCATTCCGCCCGTGTAAAAAATTATATTCCGTTAAAACTAAATTCAAGTTTTAAATCTCTGTAATCGATCACAGCTTACACGATTGTACGATTTTCTTAATCGCCATACAAGTGACGATTTTTTAATTAATACTGGTGTGTTCATTGCAGCGGTTTTCACCGCCACAAAAGGACTTTTAGTATCCAATTTATCATTGGGTTCTAACTTTCCATAATGTTTTAAGGAAAGCGGACCATCCAATGTACAAGTGTCACTATTTTCTGATTCACCATCTGCTTCAAAGTCATTATCGAGAGATTCTATATAGTTTTCATCTTCTTCTAGCTCCTAAAAAACAATTTTACAATGACGAATAAATTAATATCAAATATTACTTCATATTGCATTGGTGTTTCTGTTTGGTCATATCGTCCCGTTGCAAAAATAGTAGCAGAGTGGCCTGCGTATATTCCAACTTCGTTCAAAATTGCGAGAGCTTGAGCTCTTGCATGTTTTATAACATCAATAATCTCCGCTCTGTTGTAACCTAAAGCATGAGTTGCATAATTTGAAGTCTAAAAACATTTCACATTATGTAGTTTTACTGAAATTTATTTTTATTAAATACAACTCACAAATCTTTTTTGAAATCGTGGCAAACTTATTCCTTCTTCTGTGAGCTGTAAATTGAGTGCTTCTTGTAGGTCTATTCTTTTGATTCTGTAGAGGACTTCCAAAATAGAAAAATTTACTACTGTTGATTGTGTAGTTGTCATTGATCGTAATGTACGGAAAAACTGTTCACAAGACTGACTGGACATATAATTAGGAATAAAGCATTCTTTTGAATTTTGGAAAGTAAATTTTTCGTTAATCAGTAAAAGCGTTAAAGCATGTGCATTTAACTCAATACCAATATAGTTGTTTCTTGTGATAAAATGATCTTTTAGTTTAAAATTGTTGGATGAAAGTATCCAATCACGCCAAATGCGTAAAATAAATGTGGCTAACCATATATTAAACAGTCTTTCTTTGGGAAGTAATTTATCATCAGGAAATGATGAACGTACCAAATCCATTATTTTCAAGTAAGTTTGTGTCCCTTTACTGCCAGGCACATTTTTTAGAATTAGAGCCTGTACATTGTCAGTGCAGATTCTTTCAGCTCCCGCATAGTTCATTCGATCATTGCCATCCAAATCGTTTTCGTGAATTAAATGAGCGTCTTTAGGTAAAACTTTGGTTAATGTCTTTATGTGATCAACATTAACAGTATATATACCCAACGGTAACTCTCTTGCCAATTTGCTATTTGGCTTGAACAATCGATTTCTTAGTTTTGCAATGACATGTACAGTATCTTGAATATAAAAGGTGTCAAACGATTCCCTCATAGCAAAAAAATCACCCAAAGAGTTTTTGTTATGAGTTCCTAACTGTGTTCTACTTTCCATTGCCTTTAAAATTCGAGAATCACCATCTCCCGAGTACCCCAGCACGGTAATACCTGCGATATTTAAAAAATTATAAAAAATAATAACAAAAAGAGCAAATACAAACCTTGCTTAGCAGCCTCATTTTTTATTGTTTTCCATCTATTTTGAACATCTAAGTAGTTAAACACATTGTCGGTGCCAAAAATACAAAGACAGAAAGGTGGAGCTTTTGGGCATAATGGTTGGGCCATTACAGTGTATGCCATACTTGAGATAGGATATGTAGCAATAAAGTCCTCAATTACTTTAGCATTAGTAGCTTCATAAAAATTTATTATTGGTAAACCGTTCTCGGCCAATGGTAAAACAAGACCAATTAAATTATTTGTGCATGAATCATACTGCACACGGCTAACGGTTCTAGTCGCATCTTCTGATATCCAAATTGTTGTTCCATACTCGTTTTTACAAAGAAAATTACTTAGTTCACTTATTCTTAGGTTTCCTTCTAATATTCGATTATTCGATGACTTTAAGTTTCTACAGACGGTTGTCACAGAGGGTAAAAACAAATTGGATGCTAAAATTTCATACAGCTGACGACCCCCTATGATATATACGTACGTTCCAAATTGCTTAATAATGTGTTCGTATCTGTTTCCGTTTTTCTGTTTATTACTTTGTGATAATTCGAATAATTTTTGTAATATTTTTGTTAACGGTCTAAGATGATTGTGATTAGATTCATCATATTCTTCAAAAACTTTACTAGCTTTCTGATAAATTTCGGGATTATTTTTTAACAGCAAGTTAAGATTTTCATTAAAATGTTGATAAAAGTCTGTGATTTTTGTTGAATTACGATCAGCAGAAAACTGCAATTTACGACTCTGTCGATACTGTCTATTGTATTTCTGCCATTTAGACACTGTAGGTTTTAAGACAACATGGTCGCAGTTCAAATCTAAAGAACTGCGACCACTTTCTAAAAATTTTGAGTTATCTCGGAATTGAAATCAATAATATTTGAATTATGTTGGTGTTGGGATTCATTTTTTGATTCCGTTCCACTGCTGTTGAATTCAGTATTTTCTGAGAGTACAACACTACCAGTTGAAATAGAAGCGAAATAATCATGTTCTTGAGTATTCACGTCGTTGCCTACACACAGCTCTTGTGGCGTTAATTTTGGGTCTGATAACGACGAAGTTGAAGCAAAATAGTTCGTGATTTTAAAATTTTTAAGTAATTTCTGTGAGGTGGCTGAATTTCTGTTTTCTTCTGTCTCAAATAAATATGATTTTATGTGTCTTTTAAAATGGCTTTTAAAATTGGACGTTATCCATCTCATATTAGATCGACTTTTAAATAAATGTGTTATAACTTTGTTTCCACAAATGCATTCAACATAACCCTTATTACGTTCCAAATTTACATTACATTTAATATTTTTCAACCATTCATTTATAATATTTGTGGAAATTTTGTTCACTGTGGCTTCATTTTTTATAAATTCAGTAATTAATTTTATGAGTTTGTCAGTCCAATTTGCTGATTCTGCATTCTTTTCAGGTTGTTCTACTTGTGTATCTGCCGATTGCTTATTCAATTCCAATTTTTCAGCTTGTCTTTTAAGTTTTTTCTTTGTTTGTGCAATTATCTCTTCTTTAATCTTTTGAAGTATAATTTTGTGCCCTGGAGAAATTTTGAATGAGCGTATATTATTTACAAAAATAGGTCCACAATAAGGTCTAGCAACATCCTCAGAAGCTTCTTGCAAAGTATCTTTTATAAAATGCTCCATACTATCAATCCAATCATCTGGAGAAGCCTTTATAGAGCCTAGTGTATCGTATCCACAAAGTTCTAACTGATTCTTTACAATATTCGGTATTTTAATTGATAATTCAATATCCAAAATGGAATCATTATTGGTGTTCTCATTACTTTCGTGTTCTTGTGATAAATAATGTGACCAGATTCTTTTTACTTAAATACGGGACTCACTTTGAGAAAAGATAGTATTTCTCGATAAAAGTATAAACAAACGATATTTTATTTCAAAAAATATTGAAATACATATTTAAAAGTAAACAAAATTCTATAACAAAACAATAAAAATGTTAAAATACACAATTAAAAAAAAACAAACATTATTCTTGTTGTGTATCATGAACATACTTGACGTTTGAGTGGATTGCTTTTAAAAGACGGGGATTGCTTAGAAGGTAATCATAAAATTCGGAGCAAGAAAGGGTGCAATTATATTTTGTTATTAATATTGATTTCAATGTATTAAGGCTCAATTGCGTTTTTTCATTATTCCAAATTTTATTCATTAAAGAAAACACCCTTTCTGTGGGGGCATTAGATGCTGGTAAGGAAAAACAAAATTCCACAATTTTCGAAATGTTCGTGTGTAAAATATTTTCATTTTTAAAATGTTGAAATATTTCAACCCATCGCTTATCTGGGGCAATTTTGTTATTATTCCATAACTGGATACATTCATTTGTGACATATTTTTTTACACACGAAATTTCGTCAAACAATTCATTATCATTTATGTTCAGATTTGAAATTATATTTGCAATAAATGGCAAAGTGTTTTCTACATCCACCCAATTAACTGGAGATTTTAATAAAATCCATTTACAAACTCTCACTTCTTCAAATTGTCCTTTCCATCTAACTAAATATTCAAGACATGTGTTGTAGAAGGAATGCACAGAACTTTTGAAAGATGTAGTAACTCCAGGTGATGTCTCTTCGATTTTAATTAACATATTTTTAACAACCACTGGCAAATAAGTTTCGTTTTTTCGATCTTTTAGTTTAATTACAAGATTTTCTAACAATACAGACACTTCTAACATTGAAACATTTTGAGATTCTATTTCCAAAATAGCCTGTTGAAATACGGATCCCATTGAATGCACAAAAAACATCCACACTTCTGAAACTGGATTCTCAAAAAAGTTTTTAATAACTGTAGGACACTTTTCCTGTTATAAAAAATATGAGCGTAACCCCTCATATAGTTTTAAGATTCTTTCTGTCGCCAGTAATAACGCTAACCAGCGTGTTTTACTATATCCAAGTAGTTTATGGTATTCAATCTGAGCAAAGTCACAAAATTCCTTGAATTCTTTTACTCGAACTGTATATATGTAAAAATAACTATAAATTTTTACAACTACAGTTTCTACTTCTAAGGGAAGGCAGTCAGTTGCTGTTTGCATGCAGTTGTGCAAAATATGAGCTGCGCAGTTGACTCCTACCAAGTTTCGTCCTAATAAATTTTTAATTTTGAAAAAAACGTTGTTCTTTCCAAGTCTTGCAGCACCACCGAAATTACAGTTCGTATTGTCAGCACATAATCCGATTACTTTATCACATAAACCATTTTTGCTCAACGCTTCAAAAATGTAATTGGTTAAGATATCGGAAGTTTCACCTTCAAGTTCACCAATATGAAGAATTTTAACTTGAACTCCAGTGTCGGGCAGATAATATCTTATTAAAATAGGACATATTTTAGTGCTCTCATGGTTAGAACAATCAGAATATACTGTTAAACAATTTGTTACCGCTAAATCATTTTTCAGTCTTTCAAATATATCATTTTGAAAAATTTCTGTAACAATTGCTTGACTTTTTGTTCGTGCACAGGAATATTTCGGCTCGAAACATTTCTTTATCAATTTGGATGTGCAGTCTGACGATCGAAACGAATGATTATGTAAAAGACCGTGGTAAACGAAAGTACCTTCAGTTGCTGCTAACTCTCGTTCCTCTGTACTAAATGTTGTTTTTCGGAAAAAATCTGTTATACCTCTGCTAGTCGATGCACTTAAGTCCGATTTTTTATGTCTGTCGGTTTTCAAATGCTGCATAATATCTGACTTCCCGCCATGAGCGATAGAAAAGTGTGAATTACATTTTAAACACACAACATCACTATTCGTCTTTGCTTTTTTAATAAAAGGATAGTTTTTTTCTAAGTCTTTGTTTAAAACACAACGACGTTTTGGCATTATGGACGGAACAGCACTACTACCAATAACGACTACACACCAAAAATTGCCACAGTAGTTGTAATCGGTCGCATTCAATACATCCACACAGTGACAACACGTAATACAGTATACGAATACAGTAATACGTTAGTACGTATCATCTGACCTGACCTGACCTGACTGACGTGCGACTCACACACCAACGCGGGCTTTTGGAATTTAACTTTTATTACTAAAGAATTTTGGTGGTCAGTTTCTGAACGGGACAAAATCTCAAAATATACAAAATACGGAACTGAAAAACGGGACAAAATTAATACGGGACAAGATGTTTCAATACGGAACTGTCCCGTACAAAACGGGACGTCTGGTCACATTAGTGATAAATCTATAACGAGATTTATGATAACCGATAAATTTTATAATTAACTTAAAAACGTCGAAGTTCATTTAATTACCTGAAAAATGTTCCATGACGATATTTCCGACAATATTTCTGTTAAATTAAGTATTATTATTCAAATGAAATCAAGTATAAAGTAGAATATGATTTTGCTGAGCTAAACTGAAAATTTCCACTGGTCACAACTTCTCGCTGCCAACCTAGACGGTGCTGCCAACCGAACCGAAAAAATGGTGTATTCGATTCATTTGTTTATGCGTTACACCTGACTACGCATGCGCATTCTACAAATTTCAAAAAATTTTGGAAGTATTTTCAACTATTCTCAGCAATTTCCAACTATTTCCAAGTATTCCACAAGATTTCTACTGCTTTTTTAATATTTCCAAATATTTCCCGTATTTCTCACATATTTTCAGCATTTCCTTGCCATTCCCAAATGATTTCCAGTAAAGTGTACAACTATTTCCCGAGTGGTTAGCCCCTCGGAAGAAAGGCACAAAATTTATGGTGACAGGTTTCTCAATCAATAAATTTTCTTCAGAACTACTATGAAAAAATTGCAATGCTAAAGTATTTGCCTAAGACTTATATTAAGCATATTAGCTATAATTTATACGTAAATTGGTGCAATTTTCAAATTTACCGCGCATTTGTTAGGAAAATGGTTGAATTGGCAAATTTTTCTAAAGTAATGTTGTCAACTCTTGCTTCATTGAGGTTTTATTGATTCTTTTACTTCTTAATTTCACCTATAATTGTAAATTTGTTCTATTGTGTTGAACAGAAGTTGATTAGATTTCAAATTGAGTGTCCAACGATTATTCTCTAATAGCGACATCTACTGACAGTTGTGAAAGTTCTGGTTACATTCGATGGCATTCGTATGCATTCGTGTTCACAATCTGGCAACGTTGATTCCGCCACTGTGTGTCCTTTTAAACAATTCAATGTTGGAATTTTATAAAAATTTCGCAAATTTTTTGAAATTCAATCAATTACGGTTCAAAATTTATTTTTTTTAAATGTTGTATTTAATATTGTTAGAATTTATTGTGAAATTTATAATTTGAAATTTATAAATAAAGAGAATGAAAGGTGGAGGTTAGGAATGCGGGCAATCGCCCAAACAAATATAGTCGGGCAAGTAAGTTGTGCACATTTTATATTATAATGAATGTATTTGTTTTTTTTCTGAAAAATTTCAGCATGTGATGCAAAGGAATTGGAGTCATGGCAGAATTCTTGCCATTATGTGATCTACTATTTAATGTAGTCTCATTAGCTGCATATTTCTGCGATTTAGTTTTCGATATTTTAATGGTGTATGCATTGTACGAGAAAGGTTTAAAAACAACATTTATTCAATGTTTAATTGCTATTGTATTAACAACAATTACAACACAAATATTATCATTACATTGGTACTTGGGACGGAAACCGGCCGGTTGGTCACGTTTTATTGTAATTGCATTACATACAATGCAATTAGGTGTATTGTGGCGTTATGCTCGTCTACTTGTACCTGTTAATCTATCTAGTGTAAAACGTCAAGTTAGAGATTTATGTATTTTAAGATTGGTACATGGTTTCCTACAAGCTGCACCGATGTTATTATTACAATTAACATTACTACCAGAACGACCAGATGGACCACCATCGAATCTAGTAACAGTTTCAGCATCATTATCATTGTTTTCTGTTTGTTGGTCATTAGCATCGTTTAGTAAACATGTAACTAGTGTTGATAGACTTGTATTAACATGGTTAGGTGTTGTATCGCAATTATTATGGCGTGCTGGTACAGTAACGGCACGGGCATTAGCTCTCTCCGCTTATGCGGCCAGTTACAGTTCATGGGTGTTTCTAGTGTTAGCCCTACATTGGGCATGTATGTTCCTTTGGTTATTATCACCGAAAAGTCCATTTCATGGCCAACGTGGCGGCAGTAAATTAGGTGTTGTTGCATTAATAGCCGCCATCTATATATTGGCTTATATTAATCTACAAGAGAAACCACATAGTCGAACAATGACCATATTCTATGTTGTAATGTTTTTAGAGAATTTCCTTTTAGTCGGCGCTTGGTTAGCAGCCGTATGGCAGATACGTCCAATACATTGGGAATTAGTTCCAATATTAAACGTTGTATTATTCGTTACTGGCATAATATTTATGTTATTATACTACAAATATTTCCATGTGAAACGTTTATTAGAGAAACCACCACCGCCTGGTGTGTTTAATTGTCGATTCAGTAGTCCATCAGCGGCGGCAGCATTATATCGTAAAAAAAAGAAACCAACAAGTTTTGTCCCACCACCACCGCCAACAGTTACTGTACCATTTTGGCGTCGTCCATTACCATCATCAAGTGAGAATGAGGGTAGTAGTGTTGGTTCACGTGTAAATATCCATCAAAAATTACAAGAGAAAAAACAGAAACAACTAGCTGAATTGAAAATAATCGAAGAAGAGATCAAACAAGGTAAACTAGTTGGACCTGAAGGTGTTGATTTAGATGATTGTCAACCAATACCGCGTGCTAAACGGCATGTTGAACCATATTTGACTAGTTTAGCATCATTGAATAATTTAGCTAGTTATGGTGTGAATTTAAATCGACGACCACCACCACCACGTGCACCACGTGTCCGTACACCGGAATTATTATTAACACCACGTTATCTATATTGTGATTGTATAGTACCGTCTGCTGAACCGGAAAATATAGAACCACCTTCTGATTTAGAAAGTCAAGTGTCTTTACCACGTTCATACACATTGCCAAGGGAATTTAAATATTATCGGCGACAACGTGCTGGACGGCCTATACAAACAGTAGCCTCAACGAACAGTAGTGATGGTGATGTTGATTCTGCTGATGATGAATCTGATGTTAAACCACCACCGCCACCACCTACAACAACAAATATTGTAAGACACCCTAGGCGACCATTTCGACATGAAACAAAATTGTGATTTTACATGTGGCTTATAGTTTTTTGTACACACTGTATTTAACTGTTTTTATACAAGAAATTTACAATTTTTCTTGCTTTTATATTAAATTATATTTTTTTATATTTGTATTTGATATTTATTATTGTAAAAATATTTTTATAAACTTACAAGTCTTTTATTCGCACCTTGGAAATTTCAAACATGGCGCCATTATGGTCATTTACAAAAACCTACAACTAGATGTCGCTAATGTAGACACGATTTTTTTTTTCATTAACCCCTAATATTCCCAAAAATAAACATCAAAATTCACTTAAGACCCCCCTAAATAATCCGTCACAAGTGTCTGTATCAATTATAATTTGATTATTATTTGAATTTGATTAAACAAAAAGTTTGGTTATAAAAACATAACCTATTTAAATTCATCCACAATGGAGCCTTTGGAAGTTAAAATTTGTAAATATTGCACGAATAAATTAGAAGATTGTCTAGATGAGGGTTTAACATGTACAAACTGTTCCGGTAATGTTCATTTGAGATGTTTGAAATCAGGCGGTATTCCTGGAGCACTCTATGGTGATGTTTTCTATATATTTACATGTGCTGAATGTTCATCAACAAATACCGAGATTTTTATTCGTGATAAAATCCCATGGTTGGTCTCTTTGATTATTAATCACAATAATGAATTGATTAGAAATCATTTCTGAATTACAGGTCAACTGTTATAGTATTGGTGTTGTATCATTTACAGACAAAAAGTCCGGGTTTAGGTAGGAAAGGTTTCTTCCATTGGCGCCATCATATCGCTGCTTTAATCGATAAAAATTGGGAAATATTATTCCATAAGGATGTGTATAAATCATACTTTTTTTGTTATTAAAAAACAATAATTTGAATCGTTGAATTTTAGTAAAAGAAAGAAGAAATGGGTTGGAACCGTTGCTGGAACTTTATCACATTTCACATCGATCCTCTTCAAATCCGGTACGGCTGTTATGAATGAACAAGCATGGTGGGCTTTAATGTATCCGAAATTAACACCGAATGTAATTTCAAACATTTGTAATGTTAACAAAATACGTTCAATCAATTTATTAATTCATTTATTTAAATTATTAGATACGATATTTATGAATGAAAAACAAAAAGCTAAAATATTGAAGATGACAATATCGAATTTGGAATTATTTCAACAAGTTCTTGATAATCACATCATCGATAAAGATTTATTGACTACAATACAACCGATCTTTGATAATAATTCACGTGAAAGTGATCAAAATGATGGTATTACGAATAATTCAACATTTAAGAGGAGATCAAAACAGGAGAGTTTTAACAAGAGGAAGACACTGTTGCCGACATTGGAGAGTACATCGAAAAAGTACGTGGCGTGGTTATTAAATTCAGGCATGGTCTCGAAATTTGTTTTGAGAATTTCTACATTTTATGATATTTTCATCATTAACAATCGGTTTTTCTAGCGAATTTTCATTAGAATTGCAAAACGGAGGTTGAAGCTTTATCAATATTTTTCGTTATGATCGGGCAAAAGAGAGATTTATTCAATTTTATTTGATTTTCTAGCTGCATTCTTCAGTTTCAAACAAATTTTCAAAACATTTTCTTGTCAAGTCAACTAAATTTTCTCTTGTGTTGTAAACAGGACTCAATTTAAAAACTTTTTCTTGTCTATTTTTAAGCCAAAATGTCCACAATTAAGGCTAAGCTGGAGTCTGGTCTCGTTTCCGAAAAAGTTCCAATTTTTAATCATCGATTTCTCAATTCTTTTCTGAGACATTCAAACATTGTGAACAGAGTTGAATGGGTCGTTTCACGATGCATCCGACAGAGTTTTCTATTTTGGAAAATTTTAACTAAATTCTAAAATGCAGGGGAAAATGTCGGAATATGTCAAAAAATTAAAAACAACACTTTGTCGACAACTTTAAAGATAAAAAATCGTACAGCAGCTTGTTTGAAATCTTACTCATGTACGGAGGGCAGATGGACCCCGAAAGAATCCAATTTTGAGCCCCATCTACCTTCCGCACATGAGTAAGATTTCAAACAAGCTGCTGTTTAAAATTGTAGAAATGGCGTAATTTATAAGATTTTATTGGATGCACCGTGAAACGTCCAATTCAACGTTGGCTATAGCGTTTGAATATCTCAGAAAATAACGGAGAAATTCATGACTAAAAATTGTCACTTTTTCATACACCGAAATGAGGCCTGACTCCAGCATACCCTTAAATTCTTCCCCTAATAAACGAAACGAGAAATTGCTGATTATCATTGAGAGGGTGCACTGAAACTGCTGCATATTAAATTAAAAATATATTACTAATATTAATTATAAATTTTCAGATTGATTAAATTGAGCAAAAAATCACAAAATGATCAATTTTCAAATAGTGATCTAACTGAATTAAAAATAACATCATCTGATACAACTATTGAACAAAACCATATGAAAAATGAACGTAATGAAACAACAAAAAAATCCGATATAAAATTATTAGATCCATTCTGTCATTTTAATACATCATTAAAGGATCTATCGCATGAGAAAAGTATACAAATGAAAATACGATTAATGGGTGGTATTCGAAAGGAATTAATTCTATCACCATATAGTGGTATTTATTTAAAACCATATATAAGACGTGATATTGAAACTTATCCATTATGGTTGAAATTAATGTATGAAATACAAATTGTTGCAAATCGTAACAATATAGATGTGGATTTTAATTTACCAAAACGTGCACCAATTGATTACACATACGTTCAACCGGAACATATACCGGCTATTAACAGTTTATGTAATCAGTTCTTTTGGCCAGGAATTGATTGTAAATATCTTGTAATTTTTACAATCAATCAATCGTATAATCAAGAATTTTGATTTCAGTAACAGAATCTTTACAATATCCAGATTTTAGTTGTGTGGTCTTGTATAAGAAACTGATAGTTGCATTTGCCTTTCTTGTACCAAATGTTAAATATACAGAAAATTACATATCGTTCGTATTTACAAGGCCAGGTTGGCGGAATGTCGGTATAGCGAAATTTATGATTTACCATTTAATTCAGGTAATTACATTGTTTCATATGTACAAAAATGAGTTACTACCGACTAATTTTTTACAGACAAGTATTGGTAAAGATGTTACAATACATGTAAGCATCAATAATCCAGCATTATTACTGTATCAAAAGTTTGGTTTTAAAGTCGAATCGGTCGAATTGAATTTTTACGATAAATATATTCGACACGATACAAAAGAATCGAAACACGCATTCTTTTGCCGTTTAGAAAGATGAATTAATAAATTATTATTATTATTATATGGTGTTATTACTAAATTCGTCTTCGTTTTAAATTTGTCGGTGTTGGACTTGATTTACCGCTAGAATTCGAATCGTCCGGTTTAAAACTACCTCTTGTTGGTCGTTTTGATGGTTTCGGTGTATCGTCATTATTTTTATTTTTTGTTTTAACATCATCTTTCGGTGTTGAATTGCCACGATTTCTTGCCATCGATTCACGTTTATTATCTTTTTTAATATTCGTCGTAGTAATTTTTTCTTTACTGTCTCGACTATCACGTCGTTCTTTTGAATTACGTGAATTAGTTGTCGATTTATCATCTTTTTTAATTTCTTTGATTTGTTTGGGTGTTTCACGACCCCCTTTCTGTTTCTTCTCATCATCATCTTTCTTATTTAATAAATTACCAAATTCATATTCGGGTAATTGAAAATCTTTCTCATTATTTGGAAATGGTAACGATTCACTTTCATCTAACGCCTCTAAATTGTACATTGTCTCCAAATGTTGCCATATATTCTCTGGATTGATTTCTTTTTGATAATTATCAGCGAATTTATCACAAATAAATGCCATTTGGAAATATTTATTTATACCTAAAATAATTGGGAGTTTATTGAACAAATTAAAAATTGATGGTTTTGATAACTTACCAACTGGTTTATGGCCGATCATTGCTTCAAGTAATTGACCCTCATTTATTACATTCCATTCGATATCGTCCATTTCGATGGGATTTCGTTAAATTTCACAACGTAAACAAACGCCATGCGGCTAACCTCAAAATTTGACAACAAAGACAATAAATATATATTGTCTTTGTTTGACAAGCATCATGTGATATAAGCAGCGACGCCCAGTCTATGTTTCTTCGGCAGACCTACGGATGTTTATTTTGATAATTACAACCAATGTGCATTTTTTTTATAATTACAATTATCTGCGTATAATTATACAAATTTAGTGAAATTAACAAAAGCATTGTGCTGAACTTGATTAATTAGGGATTACGCATATCCGGCAACGTTGCAAATACAGGGATTTGCGCTATTGTCAATGTTCCTTATGTACACACGTTTTCGTTCATATATTTTTTATAATACAAGATGTACACAATTTTTTTATGTTTTGGTCATAAACTGAATTGCATACCCTATAATTTGCAACTTGAAAAAATTACGAGAGTTACTATGTTGCTTTTAGGAGTGATATGACAACAGCGACAGTTGTGGTAACTGTAGGGAATTTATTTTGTTGTTATATATGTTGGTCACACTGATTTCTGTAGTGGCGCAAATTCTTAAACTTTTAAGAGTATGCGAGTAATTTATCGAGTCTTGAGCTTATCTTGAAAATCTTACGGAAAAATTGGTAATTTTCCCTGGCGATAATAGCGCTGATTATCTAGGGAGTCTATTTTATTGATGTTGTTTCTTTTGAAATTGGCGCAAATTTCAAATTCGCCATAAATATTTCTCAACACAATCGATATAGAAAGTTGTTTCTTTTTTTTGTGTGAAATTTTTTATTTTCAATTCGGTCATCTTGTTCTATTGACTTTGGGCTAATTGACCGGTTTCTGTGTTGATTTGTTCTTTTGGTCTCATGGTCTCATGCAAAAGTGAACGAATAGAAATAGAGAAAAAGAAGCAACAAGACATCCCGGAACTGAATTGCCGCTCCGGTGAAATGAGAAGTCTCATCATCATCATCATCATCATCATCATCAGGGTTCAATGTTCTCGTTGCGGTCATTGCCTACAACTATCTTGTCAGTTATAGAGTGGTTCTTCACTGCAGCGGTTTTTCAGTTGTCTTGTTCAGCCTTGCCACATTCACTTGAATTGAAAAAGAATTACGAAATAATAAAAACAACAACAAAAACAACAGTCAACCAACAACAATCAAAAAGGCAAGAAAATATGAAGAAGGCGATTTTTTACAATTAAAATATTGTACCTACAGCCTCTGTAAATCTTGATTCTTCAATTTATGCATATTTATAATCTTGACTTAACTGTTAATAAATATTTGCACATCGTTAAAAAACTTTGATTGTTCTTCTTCGCCTTCTATTTCAATTGAGAATTTCGAAAAGAAATCCTTTTCTAAAACCTATCTATTGAATTGGGAAACAATCAAGACAATTGTTTTAAAATACTTTATCAATATTAATTATCGGACTTATATATCTATTGTTGAGTGATGGTAATTACGATTGTTCCATTATTCAGGTGATTAGGTCGTTGTAGCATTTTTAAATTGTAAATTTTTAAAGCTAAAAAGTCTCCAAATTAAAACAATGCAACAACAATTAAAAAAAGGTCATCCTACAAAACGCTTCAGGATGATAAATCTTTGGATATTTAATAATTTGACTTTGTTAATGTGTGTACTGGTGGTGATTTCAACGGTTGTATAGACAGGAAGCCGTTTCGTCTATAGAAATTCTTTCTAAATCTCTAATTAATAAAATTGGAGTAATTACTAAATTGTTGTCAATTTGCCTGTATAACCTTCTTAACTATGCAGGTACCTCTAGTAAAACTGCTCTATTAAAATAGAATTTACGAAAATTAGGTGTGGTTTTTTCAACGGAAAATCGATTATCGTATGTCCTATTTAAAGTAAACAAATCAATAAAATCTCAATTATTATTGTTACAGTTATTTACAACGAATTCTTGAATTGTTGAATAATAAAAGAAAATCCTCCACAAAGGAAAACATTTCACATCTCAAGCTTGTTTTCCTTTAATTCTAATATTCTAAGCGTAATGGAACAGATAGAGATAGAGATAGTAAGTAATTTGTGTTATTTGCGTATTATTATAATAATTATAACAATTATTATTATTATTATTTCGATTACGACAATATCGTATGTTTTCAACTCGTATAATATCGAATTATAAAAATAACTGACAGCCAATCAAATTGGTGGTATTCCAGTTACAGGTGGTTCGACCAATGGCGACGAATATTTTCTTTAACTTTTTACCGTTGAATGTACTACACCCATGATCATCATCATCATCATAATATATGTATAGGATAACCCACGAAAAACTACCAATTTCTACTGTCAATATAGTGAAGGTATTTAAAACGTAAAATAGAACATGTGGAAAAATATTTAATTGTAAAACAATTTTTTTTTTCTTATTGTCTTTCTTACAAATTTCTTAATGCGAAATAACCTAGATTTTTTTCGATTGGACAATATCGTGTGAACAACGAATAATAAAAATGACAACTGTTAAAATAATAATAACAACTACTGTTATAAAAAGAGAAAATTTAACAACTTGATTCTGTATTAAAACTGTCAATCTTTGCTAACTGTTTCGTAAAGTTGTAACAAGTAAATTTCCGGTGTTATTATCATTAATGAGCGGACGTACAGTCAATGTAAAATCTATAAGTTGGTAGATTAAATTTTCTGAGTTGAACTGCGAAGATGGATGCGCAGTAGTTTTGTAATGAGTAGAGTTAGTAGGTAGTTAGTTGTAGTTAGTAAAGAACCAATTATCGCCATTGTAACTCACGAAAAGAAACGATTAAGTATACCTCTACATAGGTACCTACATTTAAAAGCTGTGCAGGAAGTTTGATTTAGGTATGCGTTAAATTATTCCGGTGTTTAGTTATAGGTAATCAACTAATGATAATTAATTAAATTAATTTTTAAAATCATTGATCAATTCAGGAACATTAGACAAGTTTATAACTTTGTCAGATATTTACCTAATAATAATTGGAAATAACAAAATAGAGAAACTGAGTAAATGTATCAATAATAATAATTAATATGATGATGTCTTTACACAGTAGGTAAATAAAATAATCGGGGATCTAATAGGATGTTTAAAATAAGCCCCGAATGAAGAACGTAAGTCGTTGCTTAGATCGGCGATACAAATTATTAACAATTGACAATGTTGTGATTGAAATTAAATAGAAAAATCAATTGTTTTCCAAACTAATTAACAATTTTATCAATATAATTAAATTAATTTATTGTTGTAAATCTGATTCTAAGCTCACTAATGGCCGTATTTTTAAACCGATCTCAGACTCGATCTCAAGTCAACTTTTAAGCACGAGTTTTGGTTTATAAGTCTTGCTTCGGCAATTTTCGGCGGAAGTCAGGATTGAGTATATGGAGGGTTGAGAAGTTGGCGGATTCTAGTTACATTTTATACAGGGTCACGTTTTTCTTTTTATGCGCACGCACTCTTTCTGCAAAACTCAAGCTCGTCTCAAGGCAGCTACAACCCAATCTTGGCTTGGTTACATATTCTGGCCTCAAGGCCAAGCTCAAGCTCCAAGACGGTCTCAAGTTCGGTTTATAAATACGGGCATAAATCATTAATATCCGTCAATTGTACTACAACAGATACCTACATCAAGTTACGATGTACGTTCTTAAATTCATAACTAACCTAACTTTCTGTTGAACAAATGTCAAATGCAGAGTAATATGAACAAAGTTACGGCGTAGCGTACATAAATCCATGGCCAACTTTGTGGTGTAAAAGTGTTGTTTTACTGTTACTGTAGGTGCTGCAGGCAGGTACAGGGTGTATAACGCAATTTCATCTCGCAGTGGGTTACGTAGGATCGTAGCTTGGTTCAGCCACTTGTTCTTTTATTGAAATATGTCAAATGTATCTAGTAGGTAAAATATAAAGCAAGCTTCGGTGAGGTGAAATATTAGTACACCCTGTATGTATACCGTATGTCCCACAAGTCATGTCTGTTAGAACCTTTTAAGGATACTTGATTGAATGATAGTGACTCTGTTGAGGCAACAACTCAGTAAATGAGTAAAGCATGAGAGATTGAGTAAATACAATTTAAATCGCATTGTGTATTGAGTATGACCTTTAAATTAAGCACCAAAGAAACCGCAAAGTTATTGCGAATTTGTGGTATTTATGTGCCTTAGTTGAATAATTGGTTTAAAATAAAGATAAAATTTCGTTTTAACTTTTAGACATAAGCAGAATATACTTACAGGTTGTTCAATCAAACAGCATCTACTATACAGGGTGTACCTCTTTATTTATTGTTGGTTGTCTTTGGTGACGTAGTAACGTAACTTGATTCCCATTTGGCATTTGGTAATGTATTTTTCAAATGGCTGAACCAAACTACGCTACTACGTCAACAAAGGCATAGCCAACTGCAAGAATAAACACCATGGTATACTCGGTAGAGTAAGTTTGTCCAAGTCGGCGCTTCCAAACAAAGTTTTCGGTTTAGTTCACTTAACCGACCGATCGATCATTTTCTTTCTAATATATTACCAGTAGAGTGTGTGTGTGAGAGAGAGAATACCTACGCTCTATTGCACTTTTACTGAGGCGAGATCTACTGCGCATCCACGGTTTTGGATAAACTTAAGTTGATCCATCTATACCTGCACGTAATAATACAGAATTGGTATAGATTCAGTGGGACGTTTGGTAGATATTTTTTGACTTGTTTATAAAACGAAACATGTAGATACAATTTTATTCATGACTTTTTTGCTAAAATAAATCTGTGTAACTTGTTTTTCGGATTTTTATTGCAAATTTTCTCCACTTAAACGTTTAATCCTTGACTTAGATTTTCCGATAATTTATTTAAACGCAAGACGGTACAGAGAAAAAAAACACCCAACAAAAATGGTGTATATAGAAAGGTGAATGACACTTTTACAGGTGTAACAAATTTATGAATTGTATGTAATTTTTTTATTGGATTATTTATCGAAAAACTGTCGAGATTTTACAGGTTTAGACGTGAATAACACGTTGACAGGTGTGTGTGTGTATCACCCTAGATTTATGTCTTGTTCGACTGTTGGCAGACATGATTTTTTCGCAGGTAATACGATTGTGTAATCCGAGTTTTTATCAATGGCGCAAAAGTTTTGGTGGAGCGAGAGGATCCTCAACAATTACGTTTTTTTTTCCTGTGCAATTTTTATTTGTTATCGATGAAAATGGTGGTTCTAGTCTCTAATACCATGCCGGGTAACCATACACGAAGTTATCTATTAATTATATAACCATTGGAATATAAACGCGAGTCTATATAGGTGGAGAGAAGAAGAAGGAGAAAATACAGTTACCTTGCCGAGGTGACTACTGACTGTACATACATACAATATACCCTTCTCCCCGATTGGTTCACCGCACGGCTCAGGTAGAACAACAACCAGTCGTCTATATGCGGCCCCCTTCATATTTTAACAAACACACTCACACACACATAGATACGTTAAAAATTCAGGCTACGAGTTACCTGGTGCACGATAAAAATTCTCATTCGAAAACTCACCGCAATACAGGACAGTTATAACAATACACGTAGAAATTTTCTTTAAAATTTATTTATTTTCTCTCAATTATTTTAATTATTATTCGGAAATGAAAGAAAAGCGAAGTTCTAGTAGGCTGTGATCGTGAAAATATATAATAAATAACAAAAGCTAATCGCTGTTGTTGTCGTCGTAGTCATCTTGATTTTCGTGTTCTCATAGTGAATGTATGTGAATTTCCCATTTACCTGTTGAATACAACAACGTGAGTGTGTATATGTGTGAGTGTCTGGATGTGTGGAAATCTAGTGACAGTGTTGTTAAATCAATTGTTTGTAATATACCAAATAAAAATAAAAGAAACAAAACAAGAAACGATCAATTCATAGTAGTGTTGATCGTTGTTGTCCATTACCGAATTTGGACATTCTATAATAGTCATTCTTATAATTGTGATAATTATTCTAAAATATAAACGAAGAAATTAGCATAAAAACACTTCCAGATTCAAGTCAATTTCTAGATGTAAGTTGATAATTACTTTTCTCAAATCTGTGATAAAATCTCACATGCGATAAGATAGAAGCGTGAATCGTTTGGTGTTTATTTCGAAAAATTTCCGAAATAAAAATCTATCTCTAAAATAAGAATAATACGAATTTATAGTGTTTTTTTTTTTAAAAATTGTGAATAATTCATAAATTAGCGATTTTTTCGAATAAATCCCTGCCGCAAGAATCGTAAAAAGATCGGAATCAAACAGGTGTCACGTGGCGCAAAATGTCGGTTTCTTGTTTATTATAAAATTAAATATTAATAACCATAATAATAATAATTGTATTTTTTTTTATTAATATAAATAAAATAATAATGTGGTGAGTTTCATTGATTTTCACTAATGTTAATTTAATTTTCTTTAAATAAATTATTCGAAATAAAAAAAAAGAAAAATCATTGCCAATGAGCATTAAAGGCTTGAATATGATCGGGCCCCATCATGTATGCGTCCTGTATGTAGCCACAGCCGGTCTACAGGGCCCTTTAATGGGCTCCGATGAACAGGAGATTGTCCTGTTGATTTATGTGATTGTTGATGTTGTACAAAATAAGGTGAGTCAATTTTTAATTGTTTTATAAAATTAAATTTATATATATATTTGTTTATAACAACAGTAATTGTATAATAACATAGATATCAATAGATAAATATGCGTATGTGATTGGCACTTGTGAAAATACGGGTGTTTTATCAACAGGTGGTTGACATGCTCGTGTCAGTTTTCTTTTAATTATTATTCCTTTCATTTTTGGCTGTGTGTGTCTATTTATGTGTGTGTTGTGTGTTGTTCTTTTCACTGGTTATTTTCGATATACCTGTTGAATGTATCGAAAATTTTTAGAAAGTCATTTCCTGTGTATAATCGCAGTCGATTTTCCCGTTAAGTTGTTTACTTAACAAAAATAAATTGTTTGAACCCTTTCTGTAAATTACTATAAGTTATTTAATAAATTATTTTCCAGTTTTATTTATTGAATACAGTAATAAACGAATAAAAAACCGGTGTCTTTACAGTTATAAACGCACTGTTCTCTTAGAACTTTTCCAACTCTTTAGACAAAATTTAGAATAATTTAGCCAGAAAATAAAACAGGCATTATCAATAACAATATGTGTACAGTTTGTCAAATTTTCTAGGGGAATGACTTAAGTAATAGAATAAAATCAACTCTATATTTAACAATGAATGTTCAATTGCAAGTAGCACGTCATAAAATAATAAAGAAAAGGACTGACAATTCCATTATCTGGTACTTTCCGAACAAAGACGGTAAAATCAGTGTTTGTCCATATGGTGGAATTGTTAATCTTTTTTTTTGACTCATTTTATGAGGTACATACCTACTACTTGCTCAACATTCATTGTTAAATATAGAGTTGATTTTATTCTATTACTTAAGTTATTCTTCTAGAAAATTTGACAAACTGTAGATAGTTTTCTATTCTCAAAACCAAAGCCTTGATGCATTTGATCTGAGCTGGGTCTTTTGAGAAAACGACACATTTTTGCCGCTACCACCGCAAGAAAAGAAATAGCAAGTATTTCCATCTCTATTTTACTCATAATGCATGATTAAAGTGTCATTAATTTTGTCAGTAAAACAGAGATAGAAATACTAGCTGTTTCTTTTCATGCGGTGGTAACTAGTGCCAATGCGACTAAAGTTTTCGTTTTCTCAAAAGTTTGCTTCTTAAGGAAAAAAAAATGTACAGGGTGAGGCAAATTCGATGTCACTATAGGCTATCTCGGTAACCAGAATACATAGAAAAAAACTAATGGCACAATACCGATCTACTTTTTTCCGACTTGCTCAATGGTGAAAACAAAAATGGGCTATCTTCTTTTGTTTTCGAGTAATAAGCAAAAAGTGAATATTTCGTAATTTTGACAATCGCTCATATCTTGGATACTATTATAGATACAAAAAAAGCAATTATACGTTCTACAGGCACTTTTTAACGTAGAATTCAATGGTGTATTTTGTTTTCTAATTATTTCGATAATTTTAGAGTTATAATACAACGTTGTATTTTTTTAAATACAAACCATATTAAAAAGTTAAATAATCAAAAAGCTTATTTTTTGCTGATTTCAAATATACAGGGTGAGCTAAGAGGATAGAACCCCAAAAGTATAAGAAGTTCTACTTGATAGAACTTTATGAAATTTGATATATGGCCGTTTTGGCACCTGAACTACCTTTAGAAAATATTTTCGTTGTTCTAGCTACCCCTCTTATATGGGGTAGTGCACCCTACTCTCTTATTTTAAATGGAATGGTATATTTTTTATTGCATTTTTGAATTCTTTGATGAACTCGAAGGGGACTTTGATAACATGACCCATGGTTTAGCGCTGAAAGTTTTTCAGATATTTTGACTTTTCATGAAATTTTTAATTTTGCAGTGCTTAAATAAAAAATTCACAACATAGAAACTATAGCAGTTAAAATGTTAAAATTTAGTATTCTGATAGTACAAATAACGTACTTTCTATCAAACTGTAGAGCATTTAATTATCTTTCAGCGTTCGGCTAAAATGAATTTTTCTTTCAGGCAATTTTTAAACCATAATAACTTGCTTATTTTAAATGGAACCCCATATTTCCCTTTATATGGTTGGATAGAGAAAAAAATTCTGCATCGAACTGTATTACCATTCCCTATACCTAATTTTGATAATTTTTAAGTTATTCAGAATTTTCAATTTCGTCTAATTTTCTTTCCTGAAAGAAAATGTAAAACATAGAAGGCTTAGCAAAACAACCTCCAATTCAACTGTCACAAATAAGATGAAATTAATTAATTAATTTTAAAATATCTCAAGGAAGGAAAATGGAAGAAATTGATTATTAATTAAATTAATATTTATTTCATTTGCTTTTTGTGTATGTAGGATGTCCTAAAGTTGTAAAAAATACAGCTAAGTATTCAATATTAACGTCATTTGTGATATTTTGTCATTTTGCTAAGCCATCTATGCATTTCATTGTAGTTGGGTTAGTTTGGCATAGGCGACTAGACGTATTACATTTTCTTTCAAGGGAGGTGTTTCCACGAAATCGAAAATTTGGAATAACTGAAAAATTATCAAAGATAGGTATAGGGAATGTTGATACAGTTCGATGCAGAATTTTTTTCTCTATTCAACTATATGAAGAGAAATATAGGGTTCTATTTAAAATAAGCAAGTTATTATAGTTTGAAAATTGCCTGAAAGAAAAATTTATTTCAGCCGAACTCTGAAAGATTATTGAATTCTGTTTGAATTGATCAAAAGTACATTATTTGTAATACTTAAATTCCAAGTCTCAATATTTCAAATGCTATGGCTTGAAAAATATGAATTTTTCAATCAAACACTGTAAATTTTAAAATTGCAATAAAAGCTGAAATATCTGAAAAACCTTCAGCGCTAGACCATGGGTCATGTTATCAAAGTCCCCTTCGATTTCATCAAAGAATTCAACAATGTAATAAAAAATATACCATTCCATTTAAAATAAGAGAGTAGGGTGCACTACCCCATATAAGAGGGGTAGCTAGAACAACGAAAATTTTTTCTAAAGGTAGTTCAGGTGACAAAACGGCCATATACCAAATTTCATAAAGTTCGATCAAGTAGAACTTCTTATACTTTTGGGGTTCCATCCTCTTGGCTCACCCTGTATATATAACTATGGCTTTATTTTCATAAATAATGAAGATATTTAATTTTTTTCAATTATTGATACAATTGGATGTGTATTTAGATACATCAAGTTGGCTATAGTCGTCTAAACATTGTTGTTAAACAGGAAAAGTTGTCAAAATTCTTAAAATATGGCAAATTTCCTATTTTTAAGCGACATTGTTTCGATAAATTTAAAATTAATAACGGATACTTTTTTTTACATTACAATCAGAGATAGCTATGGAAACTAAACTGTGAACGTACCACAGTTTGTGATACATTTGCTGTATATCTATATACATGAGCTGAAATGTCAAACTATTGGTTGACAGTTCAGTGGTACGTTCACAATTAAATTTTCATAGCCATCTTTGACTTCAAATTTAAGAAACCTCATTATAAATAATTAAAAATATTAATATCTCTATTATTTTTTAAGATAAAACTAAAAATATTTATATTTTTGAAATCAGCAAAAAATAATCTTTCTGATGATCTAATTTTCAAATATAGTTTGTATTTAAAAAAATACAACTTTATATTATAACTCTTAAATTATCAAAGTAATCAAAAAACAAAACACACCACTGAATTACACTTTAAAAAGTGCCTGTAGAAGGTACTATTGGTTTTCTTGTATCTATAATATTATTCAAGATATAAGCGATTGCTGAAATGACAAAATATTCACTTTTTGCTTATTACTCGAAAACAAAAGAAAATAGCTCAATTTTGTTTTCACCATTGAGCAAGTCGGAAAAAAGTAGATCGGTATTGTGCCATTATTTTTTTTCTATGTATTCTGGTTACCGAGATAGCCTATAGTGACATCGAATTTGCCTCACCCTGTACATTCCCAATATACAGCGTTGAGCTGAAAAATCCAGCAAGTCTTGGTCAAAAGTTTTTGTAAATTTCATGGAACTTAAGTAACTATTTTGAATTCTTCCTATGCTACACTATATTAGGTACTAAAGTGCTAAAAAGGTTTTTTTAAATCTGTAAACTTTTTGATGTGCCAATCAGTTATTGTCAAAGTTATCAAAAATCCCTAAGGATGACATAATTTCAAAACCATTTTTCCTAGTTTTAATTTTCGTTAATTTTCAATATTAAGCACGGTACTGTAGGCATTATAAACGAACTGCAAACGGTGTTTTTACAGTTAAAAGCACACCGTTTTTGATTCGTTTATAACTTGATACAAATTGTAAAATAGAACAATATTTATTTTCTTTCAAGTATTTGAACCATTAATTAAGCATGAATTTAAATTGAAAATAAGACAAACTTGGATTTTCGAACAATATATATAAGTACTGTAAGATATCAATAAAGTATTTATTCTTTATAGCTGTAAAGGTACAGTTCTTGATGCGGTTATAATTTTTTTTATAACAATTGTGTGAACCATCAAAAGTGGACATGTTTTCAACGTCTCTTTTTTCAAAATTAATTAATTAAGTACTTTGAAAATAAAATAAAATAAGAAAGTTGTTGATTAACAAACAACGTATACCTACACTATACCTACTCTTTTTCTATTTTGCAAAACATACTTTATTGGGTTGAAAAATTAAATTTTTGAAAATTGTGGAACATTTTTTACTTACAAGACAATTTCTAAATTAACTTTTCTACAAGTACTATTTCTACCTGTTTCTCTTTCTTTTTATTAGCGAATTTTTTTTAAAAAAATTAGCTTATGACGAGATCCTCACTTTTGATTTCCGAAAAATTTTTGCACAGAAGTTCGTTTTGGGACCTCAGGAACCCATATCCACCGTTCGTTAAAATTTTTATATATATATATGTGCAAAAATATGTATACCCACGATAACTGCCGTAAAAATACACCAATCCTAATGAAACTTGGTACAAAAATCGGTCTTGGGGATAGCTTGGATGAGTTCGTTGGCCAGACCGGTAAGGCCAACACTTTTGGAATAAGAGCTGAAGAAATGTTAAAAAAAATCATTTTCAATATTACATTTGCTTAGATTTTGATGAAAATTAAAATAACAGTAGAGCCGTCGATCCTCTATGACTCAGAAAAAAAATCATCAAAATCGGTTCATTGGATCGCAAGAAAAATGCAAAAATCTCTTTTTTGAGTATAAGCAGTAAAATCACATATCTCAGGTGGCTATGTGTTCTGACAATTGATATTAGAAAAAAAATTGAATATCGCACAGGGCAACTAATTTTGACAGTTAATATTAGACAAACATAGGTAGATCTAGTATGTTAATATTAACATACTAGATCTATGTAGACAAACAACAATTTTTAAACGAGTGAAATTTTATTAGTGTTTCTTATTGTTTGTGAATTAATAATATTTCAGCATGTAGATACATAAAAAAATTCGCTATATAAGGTACTTGCTGCCTTTGGAGATTTTTTTTTATTTTTAATTAATAATTTATAATTATGTAAAATGAATGACTACTTTCCTTCTAATTCAATAATACTTGATTATAAGCCGACTGGAAACTGTGCGTTTATATTTATAAACGCACTATTTTTCATAAATTTTCAACTTTATAAAAGGCATGAAATAATAATAAAAAGAAAGTTTTTAATTAACAAAATATGTAAATGTTTTTTATCTATCAGGTGGATTTACCATTTTTATTTTGTTCAATCACGCATTCTTTTCCTCTATTTTTTTTATGAATGTTGAACTTTTGAAATTTGGAAAGCTTTGTTCATGGTTGGATATTATTAACAGGATAATTGAAAATTTAAATTCTCTTTGAAATGAAAACGGAAATTTTCTTGTATTTTATTTCGAATACAACAGTAAGTTCTAAACATAAAGAAAACAGTGTAATTAGAGCTATAAACGCACAGTTTTTCTTATGCTTGTAAGTCTATAAGAGATGTGAAAGTGAAAAATTATTATTTTTTTCTATTTTGTGTCTATAATAGCGTTGTTAATATAACAATAAGAGTGCTTTAATACCTATTAACGCACTCCATTTCGGTATTTTAATAGCTAGTATAATTTACTTTTTAAGGTTGGCAGTTTGTGCATGCATCTTTCATATTCCATGTGATTGGTGTTGCGCTAAACAATCGTCAACATTGACAATATAACCTCAAATTATTTTGTGTTTTCATTTATAATTTTCGTTAAATGTGCGAGTATAAATGTTAACGATTACGTACCGCTAGAATTTATCGTAATCCCAGGTACGTTATTTGTTGATACAATTTTTTTACTGAATTTATTATTGCCACTCATATTTGTGATGATTTCTGAATTTAAATATAAACAATCGAGGAAGTGCAGACGAAAAAACAATTGAACAATTTTAAAATGTCGCTCTAGTTAATATGAACTGCCGCGAAATTCCCTAAATTTCAAGGGTTCAATTTTCATTAAAAAAGGATACGAAAGGGTGTAAAATAGAAAAAAAACTCGTTTCAGAAGTCAATTCCTCTACTCGATCATTAAAAAACGAGCGTCCCAGTGCGAAACTTGGTTTCGACTTCTGAAACTCGTTTTTAATGCACTATTAAAGTATTCAAAATAGGGTTTTCCTCAAATTGATTGACTATTTTGAAAATAAAACAAAACAAAAAGGAATTCATAGTAACAACATAGAAATATGTATTTTCTACCCCTTTTCCTATTATATATTCTTTTCAACCCTATTACAATGGAAATTTGAATTGTCATTTTTGCTTTAATTGTTTTTTTCTGTCTTTATTATCATTATTATTCTTATTATTATTTTAATTTGTAATACAATAGATGACATAAAATATTTACAATATAATATACATTAGGTTATATAAACGCACTCAAAACAGTGCGTTTATAGCTCAAAATGCATACTTTTTATACACTTATAATTTCATAAAAGACGTGCATAACAACTAATTGAAAGTTTTCACTCTTGAATTATCTTTTTGTGAAAATTCAATGAAACGAAAGGAAAACTGTTAATTGACAAAACATGTAAATAGTTATTCTCCGTGTTTTTTTCCTCGATTGTCAAGTTTACTTTTGCTCCTATTGGTTTTACTTATACAATTTTCTATAAAACTTAAATGTGAATTTATTCGAATTATGATACGATAAGCTGTATTTACATTATTACTATTGTTTATTGTAAGTTTTTCTACAAATTGTTGAAACAACCCAAAAAAATAGAACGAATAATTGAAATTTTGTTGGATTATTGTAGAAATAAGTGGCAGCCCTATTTTGAAAGCATTTAGAGAATGTCAACTTTCTATTGAAGCTCAGACAGTTTTAAAGTTAAATTGAATGTTACAAAGCAATTTTTATTGTTGAGATTTTTTAGGTTCTATTCTGCCCTTAAAGTTTTTTCATAAATCTGTTATGTTGTTGAGGCTATTTTAAGTCAACGTAGTCAAGTCATGTACGGTGTACTATAAATCGAAACAGATGCCACTCTGTCTTGACGTTTCTTTTTTTGTTTTTTTTTTTAAGTAAGTTTTCCACACTCGATTGCTGTTACTTTAGCAGAACATTTTCATTAAATTTCTGGCAAAATAATGAGCCAGATCGATAAATAAATAACAAACGAGATAGACCTTGTAAAATAGTGGTGGTTTTTTTTTTGAGTAAAAGGAATTTTAATTAAAATAATTTCACAGAAAATTTCGTTATTTTTTATTACGTTTTTTATTTTTATATCTTTAGCAACACCTTAATATAAATAGAATCATGATAAAAAAATGATTGTAAATAGATAAAAGGTTAAATAATATAAGTAAATATAAAGAAAGTCTATCTCATAAATAAGTATACTTAAATATAAAGTGATAGTGTGATTCAGGGTGTTGTTTTAATGCTCTCTTATATGGGAATATAGTGGATGTCGGTATATTATAAATATAATTCAAGACATTCGTGAAATAATTTGATTAAATATTTAAACAAGCAATTATCCCTTATACTATTGAACTGTTTTAAATTTGATTTTTGTAATATTTCACAATGTTATAATGCATTGGTAAGGTACAGTGAACTACCCAATAACAACCGATTAAAATTATTTGCAATCAAGCAATAAAATGGAAACGTATAGCTTAGTTTGAGTCATGCTTCAGTAAACTACCAATGAATATCAATTGTTTGTTAATAATTTAACTGAATGAATACATCTAGCGTCGACTTACGTTCTCATTTCGACGCTCATTTCGCTCAAAATTAATCCGAATCGTTTTAGATAATAATAATTAATAAAGTGAGCATTAGACTTTTGAAAGAAAAAAGTTTTTCTCAAAGGTGATTTTAAAATTACTAGAATTTAAAATATTCGAAAACACAAAACTAAAATTTTGATTTTCTATTACCTAATAATGAGTTAATATTTCCATAATTCTTTTTAGTTTCTTCAGAAATTTTTCTAATTGTTATATTAAAAGCTTTATATTTATAGATGGATCAACCTAAGTTTGTCCTAGTCGGGCGCGTCCAAACAGAGCTTTCGGATTTCGATTTTTTAAATGTATCACCAGTAGAGTATAGAACAAAGATTATAGAAGAAAGAGGGAGAGATTACACCATGGATGCGCAGATCAACTGCGCATCCATGGTTTCAAGCAAACTTAAATTGACCCATGTATAGTTAATTAAAGACTTAATTTTTACATAAATTTTACAAATTCCTCCGAGTTTATTTGTAATTTTCTAACCTAGTGTAAAACAAAATATAATATGATTGTATAAATTTCCAAATTATAACAATCTATTTTTTTTCTATCTTAATTGTTAATTCACACATATTTTCTCTATTTTGCATTGGTTTAAGGTTGAATTTTTAATGTTTTTTTTTTTGTTAAAAAGAATTGAGAAATACCATAGGAGTTTATCAGAAGAGAAAATAATAAATATTTCCATATTAATTACAGGTTTTTCTCAATAGTTAGTATTTATCGAAGTGTTAGTATAAAATAACTGTATTTGACCTAAAATAATAATAATAAGACACGATCTATGAGATCATTCAACCAAATCAGTCGATTTGACTCATACGGTGAAGCTAAGACGTGATTAGAGCATAAGTTAGTTTTCTAAAGGAAAAAAGTATAAGGCGAAATTAAAAAAAAATGAAGTTTTTGATGTATTTTGTACAAGCCTAACCCGAAGAACTCCAGCAAATCTGGCAGTTTGAACTTAAAACCTTTGAAAATAGCTATATGACGTCATTACACCCGTCTATCTTAGCGCCATCTAACAATATCGTAAATAAATGTATCGAACAAGTTTTTCGTTAAGAATTGTATTCAAAAGCGTTATAAAATTGTGTATGTAGGTATTATACAACAAGTCTATAATGAGTGCTATTATTAGCGAAAATGAAAGTTGTAATCATTCGAGGTAATTAATAGCACACATTATAGAGAGTTGTATACCGTACTTTATCTACGACTTATTTCTTATTATTATTTCTGGTGGTGTATAAGAATACCTTCTTCATCATTTTCGTTTCTAAAATCACACAAAAACGGACACTTTAGAACTTTTGTTAGTTAAAATTGTCGTTTTATTTATTTTTTGTCGTTACTATGATTATCCACTATTAAAATCATCTTCTTGGTCACTTTCCACTAGATATCTGATTAAATATCGTTTTATTTATTTTTTTGTCGTTGCCATGGCAATTTTACATTTCACAGGACCTATGATTCAAAATCGCACAAAAACCCCCCAATTTAAGCTTACTTGTTGGTGCTGTCGTTTTATTTATTTTTGTCGTTACCGTAGTTTCTTATATTAGACAGAAACAATGATTCAAATAGTATTTTCTGATTGGCTTACGGGAGTCACTTTATTTATAAGTCGTAGATAAACCAATTTACGTCATATCCAATAAATGATTTACATGGATTTTTACAACTTTACCACAATTTCAACATTTAAAATAAGTAAATTTAATAAATTTTCACTCGGTTAATTATAATTTCTATTAATTTTAAGTATTAAGTTTACTAGAGACGACCACATAATTTAATGTTTCTAAAGCTTGGCAATCGGGCGTTTTTACTGTTCAAGCCGGTCCTGTTTACTTACCACAAAATCACTTTGCAAGTTATAATCAATTTACAAAAATTGATAAGATGGATTCAAAATTTCTATCTTTCATGATAAATAAAATTCACGTCATAATAATTATTTATTATTATTGTTATTTACCTATTTAATTAAGAAAATAAAACATATACAATTAATTATAATTTATTAGAATAAATAGATTGTTTAGGTATTTAGAAATGTCCTAGAACTATCCTAGTTCTATAAATCCTTTTTCCTATTTTGCGTTGGAAATAGACTTATTTTGACATAAAAAGTAGTGTGGAAATGAAATATTTCTTAACTACTTTGAGTGTAGAAATATCTAGGATAATTTATTTTTTAGAAGTTGGTAACACTTGCCTTATTATTGAAATGTCACTTTTTGACAGATATTAAAAACAGTCAATTTAAATAAAAATTTTATTTCATTTAATTCAAATTGTTTCTCCATTGCATTTTCAACAATTTCCCACAGTTCGGGTGGAGTACACGATAAGTGGTCACACATTTTCACTTAAAAATTGTAATGAAAATGGAGACTAAAACAATTGAAAATCAACTTGATGGATACTAGATACAAAAATTGAATATCGGTCACACCTACAATACCAACTCCTATAAAATTCCCTAAATTTCCAAAATTTATTTTTTTTTGCAAATAGGGTGCAAGGGGGTGCAAAATAGGAAAAATAGTATAAAAAACTCGGTTCAGAAGTCAATTCCTGCATTCGACCATTAAAAAACTCGCCGCTTCGCGGCTCGTTTTTTAATATTGGTCTCATGCAGGAATTGTCGACTTCTGAAACTCGTTTTTTAATATACTATTAAAGCCGGTATACGAAATATTTTTTTTCAAATATATCAACAAATAACAAGAGCCAGTGCGTAATTTAATAAATTATTCATAGAAGGGATTTATTATTATTTCACCCCTGATATTATAATAACACCCTCTATTTTCTGTATTTTTGTCCCTATTGCACTGACAATGAGTTTTGTTTCTATTGTGAATCATGTTTTTTTTTATTTTTTCTAATAACTCTGCATAGTCTCATTAGAATTGAAAATGATCTGTTTATGATAATTACACTTTTTTTATCGAATAATTTTAAGGAAATGATGAATTTCAAAAAAATAAAAATGAATCCGTTTATTGTATTCAAATTTTAACCAAAGACTAAACAAATAAATAAATATCAAAAGAAAGTTGATATAATTAACAACAATAATAATTTACGAAATAATCAGGACCGGTTTTCCAAACTAAGCAAGGCTAAATAGTTAATTAACGCATGCGTATTTGACCATTATGGATTTAACCAAAAAAAGAAAAGGTAAAGGTGTTGGATTTTTATGCCAGTCACTATATTAATAAATGTAGGCGAAATATTTGTCTTCTTCACGTAATTGATGGTTGGATATGATTAAATAATTAACTGTTCTTAAATACATTTAGCTGGCCTAATATATAATTAACCAATCCGGGTCTGTATGCGTTGTTGTCAAGAATGAAGCAAATTTCTTTGATTATACAGAAAGATCCAGATGGCATTAGCATCAAATGTCATATATCAGGACTTTGCTGATACTTTTATATAATTACAGTAAAGATAATTAATTACAGTTTCTATGGATAATCTTAACGGTTCATTTATAAAACTTGTTTGTCATAATAATGTTTAATATCCTTTTAATAATTGTCAATACTAAAGTTGAATATTCTCTATAGAGTTTATAGTGTTGAAATTCTAAAACGATGCTTTCAAGAAGAAGAACAAGACAATTTATTTTAAAAATGATTAATAACTTTAACGGTGGACAATTTTAATATTTAAACTATTAAGTATAGGTCCCGATCGGTAATTATTCAAGTCTTAGTTATCGTTAATTGTTCTTACGTAAAATAATAATTACCTTGATAGATATAAATGACAGTTAAATTATATCGATGACACTATTTTCGTTGTAATTTATTGAAAAATAAATTATAAGCATAGGATAATAGTATACTAAAAAACAAGTGTCAGAAGTCAACAAAAAACGACTTCTGACACGAGTTTTTTTATACTAATTTTCCTATTTGCCTATTTTGTGCACTTTTTTACAAAAAAAATTGCGAGTTTTGAAATTTAGGGAAATTGGTGGGAGTTGGTGTTACTGATATAATAATTGAACATTCGCCCGGGAAACTTTTCAACTGTTTTATTTTTCATTCTTAGGGTCGATTTCACCAACGACTGTTAAATTATAACTAACAAATATGACATAGAAACTATTATTATGATGAAAGCAACGATTATAATTATCTATTCGTTAAGCTTAACTGAAGTTGGTGAATTCGACCTTTAGTCAATTAGTCAATTACTTTGTTTTTATGATTTTTGACAGTTGACAATTGGACAATGAGAGCGTTACCAACCTTAAGGGAAAAAATTACTACATTTCCATTTTTATACAATGTATCGAAATGAGTTCATTTCGATACATAGCAAGTTTAAAAATAGCGCTATTATTGACGTAAGATAGAAAAATTTAATTTTCTGCACGATATGACAATTCTCGAGTTGTCATGTGTTTTGTTTAAGAAGATTCGTAAACTTTGACTTTATCTCTTTGTTTGTACCTTTTTAGAAGCAATCTCTATCTATATTAACTGTTATTTTTTTCTCATTGTCAGTAAAAGTCACTGCCACTAACAGTGCTTGAGACATTCAGCGTCGTAACTAAAGTCATGAGTGTCCAAAACCAAATTTGAATCTTGCGCCTACAAAACTTATTTTGTAGGAAAAGAAACAATACCAAACTTTAACGTGTAATTTAAGTTATAATTTTAAGCTTTAGAAGCAAAGAATGCACTCCCGCGGCCAGCTCGTAGCTACGACACTGGTGTCATTGACTTGAATTGACGAAACATTTCTGACAGGTGAAAACAGTCTATGTAGTGTAGTGGCGTGTGATACTCTAGGCAAATTAGATAATTGTCTAGGCCTAGGGTACTGTGTCTGCTTGGTCCTAAATTGTTGTAACATGAAATGGGTCCCCAAAATCTATTATTTCCCCTAAGGTTCTTAACATTTTTTGGGAGCCACTGTACCTATGAGAGGAGTAAAACAGGTTACATGCGCTGTAAGTTGCGCAACAGGCATCTTATTTGCTTCTTTTCAATCGTCTAATTTATTTTTTAACAATTTCTTGGTCCAGCCGATTTTTTAAGAATTTAGAGTTAGTGTTATTTCGAGTCACTTGATCATGCATGATCGTGCACGAATTTTGAAGTCTAAAAATGATCTTTACGTGTTAAAAATTTCCTCTGAAACTCAATAAAAACATTTTTCATGTTGTTTTGACATCAAAATATAAAGTTTCTTCATGATTTTTCGTATTTTGTACCTATACTTGTCTATATGAAGGACTTTCAATGTTGCTAAAATATAAAAGATTCTTATGAAATATCGTCCGTTGCTAATTTATTAAATTAACTTATTCATCGAGTATATAAATGTGGCCTTAACGTTATTATTATATTCTCATGGTAAAGTCATAAGCGTGACTTCCATTGGCTGTGTAATCAATGGAAATACAAAATTACTTAGGTGACTTTAGATAATCCGCATCTAGGAAAGATGATTTTAGTCTTAAAAGGGACGATCAGACTACTGTACTCATTAATTTTTGGCTTAAATAAGAAAATATATAAAAGTGGTGATTCGATAATCGATAGTTGAACGAGAATTGAGAGTTGACATTCAAGGACGCGTCACGTTTCTTAAGCACATTTCGTTACATGGGAGAAAAGAAAGATACAAAGCAGAGAGAAGGAGAAAGAGAACTATACATTCCGACGCCAGGGGAGTAGAGCGAAAGAGGGGGACATATACACAACGATGCAAAGCGATCGAATAAGTGTCGTGAGGTGCTCTCTCTCTCTCTCTCTTTCCGTCTCTTACACTAAATTTCTCTTAATTTTTTAAGAAGTTTCACTTTTATCACACGTCTATCATGTTTTATCTGTGTTTTTTCTTGTGATTTGGCATAAGGAAGCATCTAGCTTGCTCTGTAACAGTAACGCCCTCTCGATTCTCTTGAACATATGTGTAAAGAGAGTCGAGTTGTCCAAGACGTAATAGATTGACTATAGGTATATTGTTGAAACTTCTGGATCTTTCTCTGATAGTTTTCACTCTAATTTGTTGAAGAAACAACTAATATTGGGTTTTTTTCGTATACTATGAACGTTCATTGCATATTAATAGGGGAAATCACCGGAATGTCGATGACATCAGCATAAAGAAATTGGTAGTTTTCGTAGTTGGATACGCCCTAATCTCTTTAGATAACAACAACAACAACACAATTTATTGATCAATTAAATTAATCAATAAATAAAAATTTAAAAGCTTATAAATACTTAACCAACTAATAATAAGTTGCTCAATAAAAATGATGAATATTACAAAGTAGAATTCATTTTAATATTGTTCTTACTCAGGGAATGAAATTTTGTTTGTTCGTAAAGTGCATCAAGCCGTATCTAACAAGAATTTCAAGTCGTTCACATTAAAACTAGCAGATATAAAAAGTTACTGGTTTTTTAGCGAATTTTTTTAAAAAAAATTAGCTAATGACGAGATCCTCACTTTTGAATTTCCGAAAAATTTTTGCACAGAAGTTCGTTTTGGAACCTCAGGAACCCATATCCACCGTTCGTTAAAATTTTTATATATATATATATATATATATATATATATATATATATATATATATATATATATATATATATATATATATATATATATATATATATATATATATATATGTATATCCACGGTAACTGCCGTAAAAATACACCAATCTTAATGAAACTTGGTACAAAAATCGGTCTTTGTGATAGCTTGGATGAGTTCGTTGGCCAGACTGGTAGGGCCAACACTTTTGGAATAAGAGCTGAAGAAATGTTAAAAAAAATCATTTTCAATATTACATTTGCTTAGATTTTGATGAAAATTAAAATAACATTAGAGCCGACCATTCTCTATGACCCAGAAAAAATCATCAAAATCGGTTCGTTGGTTCGCAAGAAAAATGCAAAAATCTCTTTTTTGAGTATAAGCAGTAAAATCGATTATCTCAGGTGGCTATATGTTCTGACTATTGATATTAGAAAAAAAATTGAATATCGCGGGGGGGGCAACTAATTTTGACAGTTAATATTAGACGCAAGGCCTGCTAGAGAATTTCGCTTGAAAAAATCAAGCAGGCCTTGATTAGACGTATTAGACAAACAACAAACTTCAAACGAGTGAAATTTTATTAGTGTTTCTTATTGTTTGTGGATTAAAAGTATTTTTCAATAAAAATCATAAATATTAAAATAACATCGGGGAAATGAATTTATTAGTTGATTCAATGTTATTAAAATATATTAATTGTCAGTATCATAAGAATGTTTTGCAATTAATATTTCAGTATGTAGATACATAAAAAAATTCGCCTTTGGAGATTTTTTTTTTGTTTTTGTTTTTTTGACCATTTTAGATTTCCAGTAAACAATCAACAAATAAATAATGTTGCAATTAATTTAGAAAAATTGCCAATTATTACAAGGAGATAAGCTTTAAAAATTCACAATTTTAAATCGTTTTGTTATTCGGGTTGAGACCGGTTCTTGGAATTTATAATTAAAAATTTAGAGACAACGAGACATTTGGTGGGACTTTTTGGAATTGTAAGAGAAATTAAGAAGGAAAAATTCATATACAGGACTTTTCATGTAAATATGGTTAAGAGCAATAATCTCACTATACTTAACTCTCTTATATGTTAATAGAATCAAATAATTTTATGAGAATTTGAAGGGAAACAATTAGGCTATCTATTGAAGGTATAGAATTTTTGGAAATATCAGAAATTAACGTTAAATTTTGAGAATTACGCAACATTAAGCGACAAATTATTAGTTTTAAGAATTCAAAATCAACTTAATACAAAAAATCAACAATTATAAAATCTGGGCCAAGGATTGATGGTAGTAAATTTACAACGCACTACACTACATTTCAACCCTTCAAATTTTTATTGTATTGTGAATAAGGGATTCTGCAGCAATGACCTTTCTCAATATTCGCAAACTTTACAATTTTTTTCGTAAAACAATTAATTTTCGAAAAGGTAAATATTATTTTTGTATTTAGTTAGCAATTTTACATTAAATATTGCTTAATTTCCAAAAGTTGACCTCACTTTTTTCTCTTTTGAAAAATTATATATTAGACGTTTTTACCTCCAATAGATAGCCTAAGTGTTTCCCTTCAAATTCTTATAAAATTATTTTATTTTATAAATAAATGAAAGACTTATAGTGAGATTATTATTGCTATTGACCATATTTACATGAAAAGCCCTGTATAATAGCAGAGGACCGGATGATGTTTAGTATTATCATCTAAAAATACAACAACATGACGATCACATCATCAAAGAATTCATAGTTAATAGTCAGTCAACTGTTTCGGTTATTTTGTTACTTTATTCTATGCTTTCCACCTGGCGTACTTTACGACTTCTATTTTTCAATTGTAATTGTGTCGTCTGTTTTTTCTCTCTTCAATCTTCTCATCGTTACAGGTGTTTCACGGTTCTTATCCCAACAAGAATAGGGGTAGAATTTTCTTTTAATCATCATCATCATCATCATCATCATCATCATCATCATGTACAACAACACAACAACATCAATACAGAATAGAATATTTGAATAATAAGTCAAGTAGAATGGAAATTCTTCGATAGCATTCCCTTCTTCTAAGCAACCAAGTCTCACCTTCTTTCTCTGTTATACCTGTATAACTGTTCACGTGCTGAACCCAGTTTATGCTATGAGGACATTCGATGTCATTTAACTCGCATTTCAGTTCTTATAAAAGATTCCATCTTTGTTCTATTCATATGAATACAGTTCTTATTCCTATTATTATTATTATTAGTGTTAAAATCAACAATCACCCTTGATCGTTGATTTCATATTTGAATAGAAAAGAAAAAAATTGTCTTTCTAACCACTTAACCAATCACTAACTAGCACAATCTTTAATTGTTTACAACAAATTATATACATTTCTAATTAAAAACAAAAAAAAAAAATACATAAAATAAGTGAGTTGTTGACGTTATTCTTTTCAACCATAATAGTATTTTTTGTTTACATTTACACTCTTAAGAGTGTGTACAGTCGAGCTATACTGTATAGGCCGACTCGACTCTACTGTTACAAGCACGTCTAGATTGCAGGTTAAAAAGTTAGCTATGTTTATTATTGATATCCAAGAATATTTAATAATAAAATAGATCGAATGTACCGGTCTGTTTTGAGTAAGATCGATTCTTGAGAAACTTTTAATAAATGGCGACCGTTTCAAAAAATATTTCAAGGATTTATAGATCATTTTAGCCAAATTAGAATCTCGTAGCTCATTTGAAGTTGGTTAAGAAACACTCATTTTGGACAATGTTACAATTTCAAAAAAAAAACAACAACGAATTTAGCATGCAAACCGAGTAATTGTAAGAATGACTCTAAGAGCCTCCCAACATTGATTTTTTTTGCTTTTTTTCTGCATTTCCTTCTAGAATACAATGGAGAAAAATGAAAAAGTCAATCTTGGGAGGAGGCTCAAATCATTTTAGCGAATTTTTTTTAAAAAAATTAGCTAATGACGAGATCCTCACTTTTGAATTTCCGAAAATTTTTTGCACAGAAGTTCGTTTTGGGACCTCAGGAACCCACATCCACCGTTCGTTAAAATTTTTATATATATACAGGGTGAGCCAAGAGGATGGCACCCTAAAAGTATAAGGAGTTCTAATAGATGAAACTCTATGAAATTTGGTATGTGGCCGTTATGGCACTTGAACTACCTTTGGAAAATATTCTCTTTGATCTAGCTACCCCCCTTATATAGGGTAGTGCACCCTACTCTCTTATTTTAAATAGAATGGTATATTTTTTATTACATTTTTGAATTCCTTGATGAAATCGAAAGGGACTTTGATAACATGACCCATGGTCTAGCGCTGAAAGTTTTTCAGATATTTCAGCTTTTAGTGCAATTTTAAAATTTGCAGTGTTTGATTGAAAAATTCATATTTTAGAAGATATAACATCTGAAATGTTGAAACTTGGAATTTAAGTAGTACAAGTAGTGTACTTGTTGCCAATTTAAACAGAATTCAATTATCTTTCAGCGTTTAGCTGAAATGAATTTTTCTTTCAGGCAATTTTCAAACTATAATAACTTGCTTATTTTAAATAGAACCCCATATTTCTCTTTATATGGTTGGATAGAGAAAAAAATTCTGCATCGAACTGTATTAACATTCCCTATACCTATCTTTAATAATTTTTCAGTTATTCAAAATTTTCAATTTCGTTCAATCACCTTCCTTGAAGCAAAATATAATACTTCTAGTCGCCTATGCCAAAATAATTCAACTATAATAATATGCATAGAAGGCTTAGCAAAATGACAAAATACCACAAATGACGTTAATAATGAATATTTTACCTGTATTTTTTACAACTTTAGCCCATCCTACATACACAAAAAGCAAATGAAATAAATATTAATTTAATTAATTACTATTTTCTGTTATTTTATTTCATTGAGACAGTCCAAATTTAATTAATTAATTTCATCTTAATTGTGACAATTGAATTGGAGGTTGTTTTGCTAAGCCTTCTATGTTTTACATTTTATTTCAGGAAAGAAAATTAGACGAAATTGAAAATTCTGAATAACTGAAAAATTATCAAAGATAGGTATAGGAAATGTTAATACAGTTCGATGCAGAATTTTTTTCTCTATCCAACCATATAAACAGAAATATGGGGTTCTATTTAAAATAAGCAAGTTATTGTAGCTTGAAAATTGCCTGAAAGGAAACCTTATTTCAGCTAAACGCTAAAAAGTAATTGAATTCTGTTTAAATTGGCAAAAAGAACATTACTTTCACTACTTAGGTTCCAAGTTTCAACATTTCAAATGCTATAGCTTCAAAAATATGAATTTTTCAATTAAACACTGCTAATTTTAAAACTGAACTAAAAGCTGAAATATCTGAAAAACTTTTAGTCCTAGACAATAGGTTATATTATTAAAGTCCCCTTCGATTTCATCAAAGAATTCAAAAATGTGATAAAAAATATGCCATTCCATTTAAAATAAGAGAGTAGGGTGCCCTACCCCATATAAGGAGGGTAGCTAGAACAACAAAAATAATTTCTAGAGAAAATTCAGTGGACTTAACGGCTATATACCAAATTTCATCAACTTCCAATAACTAGAACTTCTTATACTTTTAATGACCCATCCTCTTGAATCACCCTGTATATGTATACCAACGATAACTGCCGTAAAAATGGTCCAATCTTAATGAAACTTGGTACAAAAATCGGTCTTTGCGATAGCTTGGATGAGTTCGTTGGCCAGACTGGTAGGGCCAACACTTTTGGAATAAGAGCTGAAGAAATGTTAAAAAAAATCATTTTCAATATTACATTTGCTTAGATTTTGATGAACATTAAAATAACAGTAGAGCGGTCGATCCTCTATGACCCAGGAAAAAAATCATCAAAATCGGTTCATTGGATCGCAAGAAAAATGCAAAAATCTCTTTATTGAGTATAAGCAGTAAAATCGAAAATCTCAGATGGCTATGTGTTCTGACAATTGATATTAGAACAAAAAATTGAATATCGCAAGGGGCAACTAATTTTGACAGTTAATATTAGACAAACATCGGTAGATCTAGTATGTGTATATAAGCATACTAGATCTATGTAGACAAACAAGAAATTTCAGACGAGTGAAATTTTATTAGTGTTTCTTATTGTTTGTGAATTAATAATATTTTAGCATGTAGATACATTAAAAAAATTCGCTATATAAGGTACTTGCTGCCTTTGGAGATTTTTTTGTTATGACTTGATATGACCTCCAGTAGTCTCCTTGCAAATCTTTGGAATATTATCCGAATCGCTCGCCAATTAATGAGAGTTTCATAAGAATCAAGCACATTTAAAACACACACCCTGTATAACATAGAACCATTAGTTTCGCAATGAAACCAAACAGATTGAGGAGAATTGAAAAATAGACACACACGATTTTGGGTAGTTGCCATTTGGAAATCTCCGAAAAAATTAATGGTAACTTTCAAAAAAAAAAAATTGATTAAAAGTTGTGTTACCAAATTTTCTCTATTATTATTTTTTGCTATCACAGCTAGATTTAAATTACAAACAAACATGTAGAATTAAGTCAAACAAGTTTCACTAAATGCAAATTAATGAGATTTCACTAAGATTTCTTCGTCTTGAGATTATACAATTTTTTTAATTATCTACAGTGAAATCAATCTAGCCGATAAAAATATACTCAAAATTTCGATTATAGTAATCCTAGAATGACTTGACACTACATCTCTCCCGAGAGGCGTGGCATTGTATGCTCAAAAATCAATAATCCTCATCTTATTATCAAAAATTGATAAATATCAATCGCTTCAGTGTTGCCAACAAAACTGTACAATGTGAAAACACAAATCCAATAACCAATAACGTATATAAAAAACGTAGCGCTTAGCTTGATGCACTTTCAATTGTAGAGTGGACATAAAATTCGTCGACGATATATGCCAATTTTACGAAAGAATACATTAAACTACGCGCTACGTACCCATTACATCGCTCATAGAATATTCGAATGATTTTATTGTATAATAAATATTTCTCGATTTAATATCAATATTTGTTTATTTAATTATTTAAATATTGAAAAACACATCAAGAAAAAAGTATGCTCCTTTCCGTGTTTGAGCTTTTAACTCCAATACGATAGGTCTAGGTCATAGTAACAAAAAAATCCAAGGTTATGTAAAATAAAGTTGTGTTTTTTCAGTTAAGATAAAAAAATATGTACTTAACGTTAAAATAGATATAAATAAGTATAGTCTTTGTCAATTAACGTTCTGTGCGTCTTTCCTTATCTAATTAATTAACATTAATTTGTTCAAAATTTCCGCAGAACGAACTTGGAAAATACACAGGATGGTTTAAATAAAATTATTGTTTATTACAGTTTACTCCAGTATTTTGAGTAGAGCAATTCATTTTTTAAATGTAATTGAAATTGTGTTTATATAGCTATAAACGCACTATTTTTTATGTTTTACCCTTAAATTTAAATTAAATCACATTTTCGGCACAGATGATTTAGAAGTTTTAGGGATGATTTCACCAACTTCAGTTAAGACTAATGAACGGTTAAAGCAATCGTTGCTATGATTATAAAAATCGTTTCTATGACCTATTGGCTCGTTAAAATTTAACACACGTTGATGAAATCGATCCTAAGTTAAATAATTGTTTATAATAAAGGGTAGTAGGTAATGTAGTGTTTTTTTGGTGAATTTATCATTTATTATGATTAGCTTTAAGACCTATTACACTTAATTTAGTTAATTTAAGTAGACACGACCATTATACAGGGTGAGCCACAAGGGTGACCCATTAAAGGTATAAGAAGTTCTAATTGTTAGAAGTCTATGAAATTTAATTAATAGACTTTTTCACCTGAACTACCTTGGGAAAATATTCTCGATGTTCTAGCAACTACCTTATTTTACCTAAATAGGACGGTATTTTTTGCATTTTTGAATTCTTTGATCAATTCGAAAGGACTTTGGTATTATGACCCATGCTCTAGCGTTGAAAGTTTTTCAAATATTTTGACTTTTCATGAAATCTTAAATCTTGCAGTGTTTGACTGAAAAGTTTATATCTTTAAAACTATAACGACTTAAAGGTTGAAATTTGTAATTTATATAAAGCAAATAATGTATATACTTTCTATCAAATTTTATAGCTTTCAATTATCTTTCAGAGTTTGGCTGAAATACATTTTTTCAGCTCTGAATGACAATGTTTTACATAGAAGCAATATTTTCTTGTGCTTATTGCTTAAGAGAGGCCGCTACTTATGATTATTACGTTTCGCAAACGTTAGATGGTGCTAAAGATAGCTTTTATTATTATTATTATTATCCGTTTTGTGAGAGGTCCTTCCCAGGCCCTCTCACCCGAGCCGTGGTTCGCGTCCCACTGTACCTCGGCCTTTAAGGCCTTTTGTGCGCTCGTCAATTCACCTAATTTGGGTTAAATGTCTCCCCCCAGTAGTCCTATTCTTTTAATAAAGTCCAGAATACTGTTCAGGGGAGTACTTTTTATTTCCTCCGGAGAGACATATTCCCTTCCCAGGTACCACGCTCTGAGATCCTTCAAGGCCTCACAGTAGTATAGAATATGAAGGGAAGTTTCATCCTCCTCTTCACAGGCCCTACATGTTGGGTCTTTTGCAATCCCAATGTTACTGAGATGCTTCCTCAGTCCACAGTGTCCATAGTGAGCAGTCCTGTGGTCTGTCTTAATTGTCTCCTATTAAGTTTAAGGAGTTCTTTGAATCTTCTACGGTTTGAAAAATCCAGAAATGTCTTTGACAGGACCATCCCAGTAGAGTTGGTGATTTCGTTCTAATTCTTCCCATATGGCTAAAGATAGCTTACTCCTATACAGTTACTAAATATATACTGTACCGCAATTCCATGGGCCAATATGTGTTAGAGAGAGAAAGCAATTTTTTGACCAAAATGGCGGCATTTGTAATAATCTGTCATACTATTGGTTGTACTCAATAATCTGTCATAGAGTCAGATATCTTGATTTTAAATTCAACTTCTCAATGTTACCAACTTTGTATAATTTCAAATGCAAATGTCGCTGTAAATTTCAGATCAAAATGGCGAATACTGTATATATTTAGTGACTGTACTTACTCCGCAATGTCTTTTACATAAATTTTTTATCCATATTTACAGATTACTTTATTTTTTTAGAGATCAAACTGGCGGAATTTTTAAATTGAAATTAAAAAAATGGATCTTGATAGCAAATAATTTTGTTTATATCAATTTTATCGCTGATTCTATGCTATTCACATTAAATCCACTTATTTTGTCTTTTCCATTTTTTAAATGTGAAAACTAAGTTTAAAGTTAATCATAAAATACAGATGCTAAATAAAACTTCATCAGATACGATAAAAAATAAATAAAAACTAGTATGTTTTGTTGAGGTTTTTTCATTTTATTTTCAAATATCATTTTTTTTTTAAATTTGGTATAAATAAACTTTTAGATTCTAAAATTAAGCTCTGGTAGTTTTTTGAAAATTTTTAAGCTTACTGGTAGGTTTTTTTGATCTATAACTTATCAAGTTCAAATTGAGAATAATTGTAATAATTGTACAAAATTTATTAGCTATATTCAAAAATATTTATCAAATGCGTTAAAGATGAACAACATGACCTTTTAAGAAGCTGTTGTACATGAAATTTAAAATATTTGCGTTTCGAGTAATTTCAATTCAAATACATCCTTGTTATTTTCCTATTTTTGTTCAATAAAATTGTTTCTTCATTTCGAGATAAAAACTTCGCACTCCAAAAAATGTATTATTTTTTCTCAATTTGGCGTTGTTTAGTTCCATTTTGAAATTGATTATTCTCATCTTAATATGAAGTTGTCAATTCTCAATTTGAAATTGCTTATTCCCATTTTGAAGTTAATTATTCTCAATTTGAATCTGAAAAAGTATAGTAGAGCTTAACCTTAATACGCTACTGTTAGAGTAACGTAATAGAAAGCTAATTAAAAATTAAATTTTTTGTGTGTTAATAATTGGTAGGTTAGTAATTAGTAGAACCGGATTATTATAAGAGAGTCTGTTTTTTTTTTAATATTCAAATTTAATAAAATTCCAGTTTTTTCCTCTTATCTCTCCATAAATACATTGATATACTTAACATTGTATAGAATAAGGAACAGGAAAAGGCAAATACAAATGAATAGTTGCTAATATGACGAAGTACAGAAAATAATATTATGTACTTATGTAGGTACCTATTATATTTACATAAATATTAAGTAAAAATAGCCTTGACTCCTAAAATTACTAGCCATCATTTTAGGTACTTCTTATGTAAGTAACCAATTTGCTTTCCTATGGTTAATAATAATAATAATAATAATAACAATAAGATATATTGGCATAGTTCTTATATTTTGAGCAACCTTGGACTTGGGGACATTTTCCACTATAATTTCATGATTACGTCGTATTATTCATTGTACTTCCCCGCCATTACATTGCAGTATCTAAGTATCATTTATTTTCCTTTTAAATTGTTATATTTATAACATTAATGTAATTTAGTTGTCTTTTGATAATATTAATTGTTTATGGAATGGGGTCGATTATTTATTATTATTATTATATATTATTATTATTATTACTATTATTATTGTCAGAAAACTTGTTTTATAATATGACAACAACACAGTGTTGCTGGGCTGTCTGTTTTTAATTTTTCCGCTTCAATTTGTCCTCTTCACCAGGTCCAAGGTTTTTTTTTCCATTATACATATCTATGTATACAATAATGTCCATTTGGTATTAATTGATTATGTATATTTCTATTGTTAATAATTGATTGGGAATATCGATTGTTTTGAAGAGTTCGTGGATCAAAGATCGTGCCAATCACATACGTTGAATTAATATTAGAATTAGAACAACAACAACAACAACAATAACAAGAAAAAAAATTACAAAATTTCTTGTTTCGAATTACGTCATGGTCCACCATTATATTTGAAAATATTGTGTGTGTGTGTGTGTGTTGTTTGTTGTTTCAGCCATTTTAATTTTGACTACTTATATTACAACTGTTGTTATACATCTGCACATTATATATAAACAACACCTCTTTGGTTATGGTGTTTTTATTTTTATTATTATTACGATTTTTTATTTATTTTTTGTATTTTCCCATTACCAATGCACAGTTAGTGGGCGTTCAACAGTATCCAATCAGGCCACAAATAATTCCCGATAATACACAACAAGATGATATGAATGAGAGTATTTTATCAGAACAATTAACATCTGAATCAATTTTAACAGATGAATTAATACGTACAAGTGGTCGATATTTGGATGTTGCATTAAATGAATTTGAAAATTATTGTAATAGTCTACATTTAGATCCGCATAATGTTGGTTTCCGTTTTATTACCGATGGACAATTACCGTTAAGACAATGCCTATATCCGGAAGCATGTAGAAAAGATATTGATTTACCATCGTATTATAGTACATTCCATGATCTTAGGAAAGAAGTGGCACGATTTATCAGGAAAACTACGAATAATAGTAGTAGTAGTGGCGGTGGTGGTGGTGGTAGTAATAGTGGTGGTGATGGTGGTGAAGATGTGGCAACACAAGAAGACGACGACGACGATGAAACCGAAGAATTACCACAATCCGTTGCCGAGATGTTGGAATGTATCCTTTTTTAATTCTTGCTTATATTGCGTTCTCGTTTCAAAGGTTGAAATTTCGTAATTATTTTCCCAATTCGGTTTTGACGAAATCGTTAAGGAAAGTTTGGAAAATCTCGTTCGTTTACTCGTTTGTCCGTTCTCTTTAGGCGAGACTAATTAAAAAATCATTTTGTTAAATCAACTTCATAAATAGGTAGGTACCTATATTTTTTTTCGGACAAAATTCCAGAAAATTTACAACCTATAATTAAGGTAATTGAGATAATTAGTGCACAATAATGATGAAAACTAAGCTTTTGTGGAAAGTTAATGGCACCTAATTGTCAAGATTTTTACCAGTGGCGTAACAAGAATACTAAAACAATCGTATTATACTGTGTCAGTCACGTAAAACGAATATTATTTGGCGAGCGATTCGAAAAATATTTCAACAATTTATAGAAGGGTAGCTAAAGATCATTTTAGCAAAATTAGAATCTCGTGGTTCATTAGGAACTTGGTCAAAAACGCTTGTTTATACCTACCTTGTTTCAAAAACTATCTGTATGTACATATAAGACGACTTATTGTTAGAATGACTCTAGGATCCTCCTAACATTGATTTTCTTCGTTTTTCTTAATTTTATTCTGAAATAAGTGGAAATGCTTAGCAATTTTTCTAGAATGAAATAGAGAAAAACGAAAAACATCAATGTTGGAAAGACCTCTGAGACATTCTTAGTTGTTTGGCGTCTTTAGTTCGTTTTTGAATATCGCGACCTTGTCCAAAACGAGCGTTTTTGACCAACCTCCAAACGAACTACGAAGTTCGAATTTTGGTACAATGTTCTTTGGCAACCCCCTACAAATCGTTGAAATATATTTCGAATCGCTCTCCTAATAATGGGAGTCGCCATAAGAACTTATACAATAACGGCAACTCTATCACTTTTATATAATCATTTTTACAATTTATTTGAAATCCTCCTTTTAACCCTAGCAATAGGAACTGAATCATTTTCATTTTCTTTTACGGTGAAAATAGCAGCTATTTTGCAGATAAATATTTGAGAATATCCCGATTTTTATCTGAATAAAGTAATCTGTACCTATACCAATATCTGCTCAGAATTGTGTTGAAGCAATGCAAGCGGTCAAAACAGGACGTAGGACGTAGCTTGATGCATTTTTCTGTATAGTTAAAGTATGATCATTTATGCACAGTTGCAACAAGTGCCTACTAATTGTTTATATATTAGAAGTAGAAATTGTAGGAAATTATATCTAGAGTAAGTACAATTTCAGTTGCAAGGTGGCCTTGGGCTAGGAAGCGCGAAGGCGGGGCTTAAGCAATCTATCGGAGATATTCGGTCGGCACCGAAGTTGAAAACTCCGCCCTGAAGATATAAGACACTTGTGTCACAAACACGAGTAAACTTCCTACACCGCAGTGTGAACTCTAATATGGCGCTGCTAGAATTATGACAATATTTTTTAATCGGGTAGTAGACATCAACACGATCTCAGTTAGGTCAATTTAATTGATCTGCGCACTAAAGGTCACATTGCAACTTAAATTGTACGTAGTCTACCAATGTTTCTAGCTACAATTGCCAAATCGGTATACGGTGAAACTGTACACATGAAATTGTGAGGAAAGTTAAGGAAACCATTTGCAAATCAGAAATTTGTAGAAAAAAATTGAGATCCATGTCTAATAGAAGAAAAATCATGTTTTTTAGCAATTTTTCTGCAGTACGAAATGTTGTTTTTCAAATTTGAAGTCAAAATTATTAACTCTAAACACTTTCAAGCACAAAATAGTGCATAGAAAGTGTTATTTTTAGACAGTTTCAGTTAATATAAGACAAAACGTAAAAGAATTCAATCGCCAACGGTCTCTACTACGCCACTGTACTATCAAAAATGTATACTTAAAAATGATTAGTAGAATAACTAGGACTTTATCAAAACATATAGCTCTAACGTTATTAGGTATCTAAGTAGGTATTCTAACGGATTATTATTTTTGAAATAAGAAAATTTCTTATGAACCGGAAAATATTTTATCACCTCTTAGGAAAACTCAGAAAAGCTTGCAATAATTAAACTTAATGAAAAATTTGCCGTGTAAAAGTGTAGGTACTGCTTAATGCATCATATTACCAGTTACGCCACTGATTTTCAGCCCAAACATACAAGTATGGCATTTCAAGCAGATACATAAGAAATCTTTAAATTTGTATATAAGTTAAACGAAGATAGAGATAATATAGTTTGTTTCAAATTGAAGAATTATAACCAATGCTAACAATAAGTCTTTATGAAAGCAAAGTTTAAACTAATTCTTCAACTTTTTTTGTCCACTTCGAACGTATGCGCAAGTTATGAATGATACCTCTTTTATGCATCTATTTGACTTTCCTTACCGGTATAGGTACTTACATTAGTTTCTCTTTTTTTGTTCGTTTTTATAAATTTAAATTTAACTAATTAAAGATAGATTTTTTCTCATTTATGTCAAGGATTTCAAGTGGAGGTGGTGTAAATACATATGTACTTATATATTATGTATCTAATGATGCCTCTCTATAGTATACTTACACTATATCACAAGACCTAGATTATTTGATCAAATAATACCATGACAATTGTTTTAAAATATGTATATAACAACTGATAAGTACCTACATTAAATTTACAAAAAAAAAAAATGTATTTTTATAAACATACGTACGGAAATGATCATTTCCGCACGTTCAAGGCCTATAATCTCATTAACAAAACCAACAGTAATCTATATACTGTAAAATAATTTGCAAAAAAATCTACCATTCATTCAAATCTTTCCATCTATTTTATTATCATTAATAAATTCATTTTAAATGATAATAATAACAATGATAATAATATTAATAAATAGCAATAATATACATGAAGGAAGTGAAAGTTGATTGGATTTAATATTTTATATATATGTTTACAAAAACAAAATGGTTGCATGTGAAATTAGAAAATTGAAATTATACATAAATAATAACCATAATAATAATAATAATAATAACAGTAATAAATAATTGAGGAAAAAGAATTGCATGTATGACAGTTAAACAAATAACATTGGCAACATGTAACAGGTGTTTTATTATTTATTATCTGTATACAACTACCGTGTGTACCACGGTGTCTATTCTTGTAGTTGGCTGTGCTTTTGGTTACGTATTATCGTAGTTTGATTCGGTTACTTGAAAAATACATTAAACTAATTTCAAATATGAATCAAGTTATACGTTACTACGTCAACAAAGGCACAGCCAAATAAGAAGAGAGGAAATATCGTGGTACACCCGGTATAATAAATCCTGCAATTTTCTTGCTGTAATAAATCTACTGCCATCTGTTCGATTTCAAGTAAACTCAAATGTTGCAGGAAATTGAATTTATTTTTAGTTCACAACCGACAGATGGCAGTGTGTCCAAAATTAGTGTTTTGTTTTTAAACATATTCAAAAGAAACTACTACGTCGACTTTGTTTTTTTTCTTCTCTTCAACAATTTAAATTCTATCAAAATTTTATGATTTATTATTATAGAAAATTTTTAATTAATAATTCGTATTTTCTAACCTGATAAATATTTTTGATTTATTGATTTGTAAATCGATTTTTATTTGAATTTCCTGTAAAATACGATAGCTGGTCAGGTGTTAGGTGATCCGTTATACCACCAACAGTTCGATTATTATCTAGATTGCCGCCTATTTATTTACTGATTTATTTAAAAATAAAACCAAAAATATAAACAAATAGCATGATAACAGTGTCACTTTTTCCATGATTGTAGTGATAATGAGATAAATTCAAAGGCAACTTTACTATTTTGTTGGGGAATTTGTTAATAATAAACTTAACCTAGAAATTAAGTTTCAACAGGTGATTGTCACGAATTTTCCTTAATTTTATATATTTTTGATAACTAAATAGGTTTAAATATTAAACCGGAATCAGAGAATGAATTCTATAAGAAGGAAGCTAAAGATATGGTCAACATTGTACAGAGGCTAATTGCTGAAGGTGAGTACAATTCTTTTAATTTTATTCTTAATTAATATACGAATTCGTTTAAATTATTTCAATTATTTGTAATTCAGTTCATTGCTATATTTGACAATAGTGATAAGAGTATAAAAAAATACCTGTTGATCATCTAATTACTTAAATCCCATTTAAATACTTGTTATTCTCGACAAACTTCCATTCTACCGTGTATCCCATTAAGGTAGACCCCTTTTCTTACCAGTGAGAACTAATTTCTATGCACTACTTATAACTAGTTATAACCAAAATTCCATAAGATAACACCCGTGTATTTAAAATCTAGATGATTTGAAAATATTCAGTCATCATGTGGAAATATTCGACAACTTGAACCTGCTTTGAAATGTTCATCAGTTGTCAATCAAATATTTCATTTTAAGATCGATATGACGTCACTGGCTCGTACAGTTAAGCTAATCTTCGATAGATGTCGCTACTTTAAGTGGTATAAAGTTGGAAATTTGAACAGTAGATGTCGCTATAAAAGTGCCTTTTTGCCGTTAACGTTCAGTATATGTAAAATTGGGACTTTTTGTAATTTAAACATTGAAGTTACTTTTAATTCATATTGTTTTTTCTTTATAAATTATTGGAGTAATAATTATTGAAGTCAAATGGAAATCTTTTTTTTACGTTTCCACTCCTTGTTCCGATATCTTATTTGTAAATTTCTAAGAAATAAAAATGTTCGCATTTGTATTAGTCATTTTAAATCAATGATGCATATGTTTCATTGTTATTTCGTTAGAAATAAGACGTAAAAGGAAACATAGTTCGATGCACTCGATCGATGTTTTTATATCGAATATCAGATAAAGTTTTATATGTACAATCTATTTAAAATTCCATTTTTAATACCTATACAGGGTTTACAACGGCATTCCGATTACGTAGGGCCGTAGCTTAGTTCGGCCACTTGAAAAATACATGAACAAATGTCAAATGCAATGAAGTATGAATCAAGTTACGATACTACGTTAGAAAAGCACAGCCAACTGCGAGGTGAAATACCATTGTACATCCGTATATACAATATTTCAGTATATTTTGTTATATTATACCATAACGGCAATTGCAATAGATACATAGACGGAGAATCAGTAGTGTTCATTTTAAGGATAAATCTTTGATGTTTACAAAGAATAAAGAAGTTTTACTCTATGTACAGTGACGAGTATAAAAAAGATACCACTTTTTGTAGGGCTGTGTAAAATTGGCTTTTGAAAGCGGTCCTAGCAATGTAACAGAATTTTCGCAGATCAGAATTTGAGAAGAAAGATAGTCGATTAGAAGATGGACGTGTGATTACTAGTGCCATTTTGGGAATTTACTTGAATAGAAAATATTTTTTACACATTTTGTATGATGGAAACTCGTTCTAACTCGTTGTAGCCACAATCTTATCCTCAGGAGGGAAACAGTCTGACTCACACGGACGAAAAAAATGTGAATTTATCGCTGAATAGTCGGTCTCTTTTTGTGTGAGCGTTACTGTAGATACAGGCACGAGGAAATAAAGGAGACCAAGTCTTGAGCGAGGAATATCAGGTTTTTTGGTTTTCAGGCTTTTTCGTTAGGGTTAGAACGTGGGTAGGTCGGAAGTGTTAGAATGAGTTTCCATTTAACCAAATTTGTATACTAAAGATCTTTCTTCCCAAAATTTGACAAGTGAAAATTCTGTTACTTTGGCATGACTGCTCTCTAAAGCCTATTTTACACAGTGCCACAAAAAGTGGTGATTTTTATATTATGCTCGCCACTATACTTAATTGAGATTCCCTGTAGAAAAGAAGTGTTTAATAAAAAAAGGCTCGAATGAAGATCGTTTTAAAATTTGTACAATGAGTGTTATTATTACCGAGAATGAAGGTTCGAGGTAATAATAAGCACTCATTATAGCGAGTTGTATACTATACTTTATCTACGACTTATTTCTAAGTGTACAGGCACCTTACTGGTGGTGTACAAGAATATTTACCTTCTTCATCATTTTCGATTCAAAAAATGCACAAAAAACGAACACTGTTTACAAGTGTTTGTTAAAACTGTCGTCTTATTTATTTTTTGTCGTTGTCATGGCAACCTTATATACACTTTACGGCAACTATGATTCAAAATCGCATAAAAAACGCCCACTTTAGGCCTATGTACTTGTTAAAACTGTCGTTTTATTTATTTTTGTTGTCACCACGGTTTTTTTATTAGATAGAAACAATGATTTATAAACTATTTTCTGATTGGCTTACAAGAGATGATATAATGGTTTTTGGTTTCATTAATCCATACTATGGAATAATGTCCGATAAAATAAATCTTTATAATATAATGTTACTTTATGGTACGCTAACACATAAATAACTATTATGATGTTTTACACATATTTTGGAATGACCTGTACACATTTCTTCAGTGTTTTGTTATTTTTTTTTCTTTAAATTTTGATTGAAATTATTAAAACAAAGTGGGATGCATTCATTATGTTTCCTCTACCTTCATATATTAACTGTTATCTTTACTCATTATTTTGCGAATTTAACGAGTCAATATAATTCAATAATTCACTTTCTGTTATCTTTGAATTACGTGACTACCTGTTCAATTAGCACGGTTATTGTTTCATTGTTGATAACCAAAACGTGTCTTATTAGTGTTATAGTTTATCATTTTATCGTTAACCTATTACTAGAGAAATAAAGTATGTTTGCACTATCATTGCCAGCATTGTTGAATATCATAGTAGTAATGGTACAAAATTAATTTTTCAGCTACTATTATCTATCGATAAAATTGATTAAAAGGGTGGTCATTGAAAGTTGTGTATAAAATCAATTCATCCCTAATTTAAATCACACATCATCATAGTTATTGTATGCATTGAAACCTGTTGCATTGTTGCATTTTCAACCCCTTCTCTCTGTCTAGTAAATAAATGATATTCAACCCCTTTTCTGATGTGTTGTTGCGTTTTACAATTTACCCCCTAGTCGTCGTCAACAGTAGTATAGAAATTGTCTCGAATTTGTGCAAATATTGCAATAAGTTTTAAATAAAAAAAATATTTGAAATAAAAAGTAAATAAAAAAAAAATGTAAAGTTTCATATACTTTCCGGATATGTGAAATCATAGAGTAATTATTATAGTAATATTATTATTATTATTAAAAAATAATAAAGAACAAATCAGCAAGTTTAACGAACCTGAATTAAACTGAGCCAAGCATAATTTCTAACAATAAGTCGAATTTATTAACATTCAGTTTGAAAAATAAACTTTATTTGAATTAGTTGTGTTTTTATTGTTTGTGTTAATTAAACAAATATTTTACAGGTTACAGATTTGAATTTCCTGAAAAGATAAATCTAACACTAGAACCGGGAATATGGTAAGTTATTAATTATTATTTTTATTTTACATTTATTCTAATTTGACAAAAAAAAGCGAAAATCTCCTTATCAGTTGAAATTTTTAACATTCTTTTCAATGTGAAAATCTTTTTATATATTTCACCTAATTTAATACTATTGCGTTTCTATTATTTTGCACATACAGGGTGTTACAACTAATAACACCCACTATAGGGATGTTACACCCTTTTATCTTAAACTGATATTTTTTTATAATCGCAGATTATGCGCCTTTTTAATTGAAGGCGTGTTCTGTATTATAAATTTATTTATTTCTTATTAAAATTCACGAGTTTTTCTAATTTTTCACGGTTTAGTTGAGATTAAGTTTCCGTTCAGTTGAATCTCAAGTTACAACTTAATTTAAATAAAACTTATAAACGTACTGCTTTTGGTGTATTTATAGATAATATCATGCAATTTTCATGGTTGGTAGTCTTGCTACCTGTCACTTATATGCAAAAACAGATTTCAAACTATATATGTAAATATGCGATTTTTATAAAAATTTTGATTCTTCAGAAATAGAAATATAGATTGTATCGTAATAGACTTGATTATAGTACAGTTTTGCGTTATATAACAACACTAAATAATTCAGTCATAGTTCTTACGAATTTTCAAAACCATTCAAAAAGATGTAAAAGATGGTAAAATGGATTTTTTCCCATAAGATGGCCCGTTACCTACGATTGCTACGTTTCTCAAACGTTAGATGGCGCGTTATGCGACGTCTTTTTAAAGAAGAGATGGATGTTGATGCTAAATAATTTTGTTTATATCAATTTTCATCACTGATTTCAAGCGTATATTAATATTTAATACACTTATTTCGTTAGTTCGTCTTTTCTATTTTTTTTTTTTGTGAAAACTATAAGGTCAATGTCAAACAAAAAAATACAGAAGCTAAGTAAATCCTATCAGATGTGGTAAAAAAGTTTACACACAATTTGGTATAAGGGTTTCAAGATATAGTGCAAAAATCATATTTTTTTTCCTGTTTTTTCACTTTCTTTCAAAAACTGGATTTTTTTTAAATTGGGTATAAATGAGGTTTAGGGTATTAGGTTCTGTTTCCATTCAGTTTCCATCCAGTAGTGTTCAACCTTAAGGTTGAAAACAGGTGATATTCAAAAATTTTCAAAAAATTATCAGAACTTGATAAAAAAATAAAAAAAACCGAAATGTGTATTTAGCACCAACACCAATTTCTTTTGCAACAAAATATTTAAAAATTTTGATTTTCAAATTTCACCATATTGCTCTCTAAGAAAAAAGAATTATCTGTAAATATGGGTAAAAATATATACAGGATATTTCTTGGTTTTACGTACATAGGACATAGGACTGATAAATCTATTTCGCTTTCCCCATATACTTGAACATGTTAAAGAATAATAAATTAATTGGGTGTTAACGTGAGTGGTACTATTTTCCTTATGCATTGAAAAAGAATGACAAATACAAACATAGCATTTTGTAAATGTTAAACAAGGACAAGTGGGATAGATTTATCCAGTCCCATGTACGAATAACAAAGAAATATCCTGTATATAGAAGACGTTGTGGAGCAAGCGCCATCTAACGTTTGAGAAGCGTAATAGCCTCAGGTCCATCTTAAGGTAGGTTCTCCCTTAAGAATTCATTAAGTGGAATATTAGAATGAAAAAAAAATCACTGTAAGATAAATTAATTTCAGTCAAACGATGGGAAATTAATGAAACTAATAATGTTTTACACAAAGTCAATTATTTCAGCTATGTAAACTTGGAATTTTTCAATTTTCAGCTCTAATGATAATTGTGTTCGAATTCTTGAAACAAACAATGTAAATTTGACTAGAAGTTGCCCTTTTTAAATCTGTTCTTGTCATTATCGTCATTATTAAGTAATTGTAAATAAAGAAAGTTCAACGATAAATTCTGTGTTGTTGTTGAATAGAATCGTAGTTTATTCAGTTGTAATCACCCTGTATATTTGTAAAGAAAATCAATCATCTTTAATACACATGAAAAAAATAATATAGCTTCTTATCAATAGTTTATTTTTCATTTCATTTTTGTACAAATCGAAATTTTATTCTCATTATTATTACATTTCTGTTATCGTATACACATATTATTATTAGATTTCTTCATCAATTTTAAATTGTTGTTTTAAATATATTTAAAGTTCAAAAATTATGTCAAGATAACTCTGTGTATTTATCTCAAAAGACTAAAAATTTATCAATTGGTAATAAAACATTGTAAGTATAGTCTTATTATTATTATTATAATTATTGATGTTGTTTAATAGAATGGAAACAACAACAAGGTAAGTTGTTGGAATAATCAAACGGCATATATAGAAAATTCAATTTTAAAATTTTATTGTTATCATAATGCATATACTGTACAATAAATCCTTATCAGTTATTGAACAGAAACCAATCATATTTGACATTAAGTTGTAGTTTGCCCCACTTCTCTTTAACATATATTTTTGTATATGTATTATTGATAATAAACGTCCCTATGGGGCACGTCGATTCTTGTTGATTTTCTTTTAAATTTGTAAAATAATCAAAAATATTAAACAACAAAATTAAATTCTCTTTATTTCTTATAAAAACTCGTGAATTTCTTCCAATTGTAGTAGTGATTTTTAGTTTAAATTTGAGGTATGTTGTGTTTTTTTATAAGTTTTTAATTTGATTGGCACGTGTTCGATTTGTGGCCATGAAGGAGCCAACTTGAAAATCTCAATTGATAAGAATTTTGCAGCTTTGCATCATTATGAGGTCAAATCGGATTTTTCTTTAAGATCATCTGATGATTTATCAACTTTATTATTTATAAATATTGAAAAATTCATAAACAGGAATTAATTATTACCCCCCCCCCCCTATTTTATAGGGTATTTTTTTCAATACCAAAGGTACAAAGTGTTTTCTATTACATCATCAAAGATGGCTGTGTAGTGTTATATATTTAAAATAAATTTGAGCTTATCGAAATAGTTTTAATTTTTAAATAAAAAAATATTTACTAGCAAATATCTCTAATCAGTTTGATGTTAATTTTCCAGTTCTAAAGACGATGAAATCGATGGTAATTGTGTTGTGAGAGCTAGAGGACTTCCATGGCAAAGTAGCGATCAAGATATTGCAAAATTCTTCAGTGGACTCAATGTTGCAAAGTAATTCTCATTTGTCATTCTATTTTTTTTTTCTCTCTTACAATTAGCCTTAGAAATTGAGGTCTTTCTTGCGTTTTATTGCAATTTCGTGTGCAATTTCTATTTTAACTTCTATCTACAAAAACATATACAGTGTTGATTATCACTATTCGGTCGTTAATTTTCAAGGTAACACAATCAATTTTTCGATTAAACGTCCACATTTTTATCAAACTATATTTTTTTCTATATATATTTATTACTTTATTTTTTATTATTATTGCAACTATTATTATTATTATTTTTGTTATAATTGAAACAGAGGCGGTGTAGCTTTGTGTTTATCGCATCAAGGTAGACGTAACGGTGAAGCATTAATTAGATTTGAAAGTCAAGAACATCGCGATATGGCGTTGAAACGACATAAACATCATATTGGTCAACGGTATATTGAAGTTTATCGTGCATCTGGTGAAGATTTCTTATCAGTAGCTGGTGGCAAAAGTTCAGAAGCACAAGCTTTCTTATCGAGAGGTGCTGCTGTTATTGTACGAATGCGTGGTTTACCGTATGATTGTACAGCAAAACAAGTTGTACGTATCTAATATTATAGGTATACAGGGTTATTCACATTGGACTAAATTTCTTACAGTAACTGTTAAGTCCCAATATTTGGCGAGTGATTTTAAAAACGAACTAAAGACGACTCTAGGATCCTCCTAACATTGATTTCTTTCGTTTTTCTGTATTTTATTCTGGAAGAGGTAGCAATGTTTCTCATTTAATCTAGAATGCAACGGAGATAAACGTAAAAAAACACTGTTGGGAGGGTATCTGATTGTGAGTCATTCTTAGCCCTTCTTCGTGCTTAACTCCATTCTGAAAATCGCGACCTTGTTCAAACCAAGCGTTTTTTTGACCAACTCTCAAATGAGCTACGACGTTCTAATTTTGCTAAAATGTTCTCTAAGTACCCTCTTATAAATCCTTGAAACATTTCTTGACAAATAATGGAGCTACCATAAAAACTTTTAGTCTGATGTGAATAATCGTTTATGAAAAGAAAATCTTGTTTAAATTGATTATAATTTATTTCCAGTTGGATTTCTTTGCATCCGGTGAAAATTCATGTAATGTTCTGGATGGTACTGATGGTGTCTTGTTTGTAAGAAAATTAGATGGGCGGGCAACTGGTGATGCCTTTGTATTGTTTGCTAGTGAATCGGATGCACCTAAAGCTCTCTCAAAACATCGAGAATGTATTGGTTCTCGATATATTGAATTGTTTAGGTCTACAACAGCGGAAGTTCAACAGGTATACTCAATTACTACTCAATTTACAGTGTTGTACTACTATTTTTTATTGATTTTTGTTTAAAGGTACTAAATCGTTCATTGGAATCAAGACAGTACGAACCAGAACCATTACCGCCACTCTTACCACATATGCCTTTATTGCCTCAACATATAATAATGTCTGGGACGAAAAAAGACTGTATTAGATTAAGGGGATTACCTTATGAAGCTCAAGTGGAACACATTCTCGATTTTCTCGGTGAATATGCCAAAAATATTGTCTTCCAAGGTGTTCATATGGTGTACAATGCACAGGTTAGATTCAATATTGTTTAAATTATTTGATAATAATTTATGTTATTTTATCTACGACTTATATATAAAGTGATTTTTTTTTGTTTTTGCAATATAATGCCCTATATTATTCCCTACTACGGCTCACGAGAGGGAATAATGAACCATTATTCACTCTCTTGTAAGTTAATCAGAAAATAGTATTTGAATCATTGTTTCTATTATAAAAAACCATGGCAACGACAAAAACAAAGATAAATAAAACGACAGTTTCAATAAATAGTCGTTTTTTGTGCGATTTCGAATCATAGTTGCTGGGTAATGTAAGATTGCCATGGCAACGACAAAAAAATAAATAAAACGACATTTCAAAAAAAAATTTAGTTGTGAGAATATACGTTGTATTTACAATGGAAAGTGACCAAGAAAACGATTTTAGTAGTAAAGTCGTCGTTAAATAACTTTGATCCCTGGTTGTCAATAAAAAACATATGAACTAGAAAGAAAAATTACAAGTTAGCATTTGATTAATGTAGTATTGTTTTATTCTGTTTTTGCACTCAAAATATTGTAAACGAATTGATTAAAAATTGTTGAGCTTTGCATTTTAAATATTGTCCAGACATTTTCCAAATATTAGTAAACAATTGTAACTCAAAATTAAGTAAAAATTCAATACCTTGAAAAATTTATGTCAAATCTACTCCTGTATTTATTTTTACAACTACAAAGATAGCGACAAGAGAATGTTTATCTATCTTTGTCTTGTACAAAGCATTTAAAAAGGATGACCGCTTAACGTGTAGGGACTCTTAAATCATTAATTCAAGACAGTAGTTTTCTATTGGCATACTTGTCTAACTCCTTAAATTTATAATGTGGGATTTCTTCTCGGTGACAATTTATTAGTTCACTCTTTAGTCTTCGAAGCTTAAAGTTATTTGGTAACGATTATAGGTAATAATTTCTGTTAAATTTAAAAAACTATAGTAATAAGAAATAGGTCGTAGATAAAGTATAGTATACAACTCGCTATAATATGTGCTATTATTACCTCGAATGATTACAACACTTGTTCGTGTTGTAGCATTCATTATACACTCGTTACATAATATACTATTTGTGTAAAGGGTCAACCGAGCGGTGAAGCTTTCATACAGATGGATTCTGAACAATCAGCATGTATAACTGCTCAACATAAACATCATCGTTATATGGTATTTGGTAAAAAGCAACGTTACATTGAAGTATTTCAATGTTCTGGTGAAGATATGAATCTCGTCTTAACTGGTGGTATACCAGCACCAGTATCACCAGCAAAAGCAGCCGCCCCAGCATTACTTAGTCCTGGTATGTTAACTGCATTAGCGCCATTACAACCACAACCACCTACTAATATACCCCCACCACCGCAATCGGCTGTTGGTCCACCACAGCCAACACAAAATACAACAGTCTCACAAATATCCCAAAATATTATAACATCAAATGGTCCACAATTAACAACATGGGATAATCAAACATTATTTGCTGCACAACAACAAGCACAAATTATTGCACAACAAAATTTAATTGCACGTCAAAATCAAGTACAAAATGAAATGTTTATAATGAATCAATTAGCTGCACAACATAGTTTAGCTGTATTCAATCAGAATTTAGCAGCAAATAATACAAATAATACTAGTGGTAGTAATAATGCATTACATAATTCATTATTAAAACCACCAATGGTATCATTATTACCACCACCACAACATCATCATCATCATCCATTGTTTGTATTACCACCGCCACGTTTAACACATTTAGGTCTACCAAGACCACCACCATTAGCTGCTTATCCACCACATTTATTACATGGAGCATCACCAGGCATGATGCCTGTTACAATGCAACATGTGACAATGAAACGTACATATGGTGATGCTTTCAATGATCAAGCAACACCAGCTAAACGAGCATTACATGCTCAAAGTACTCTATCGGCTGTCTATCAACCATTCTATCCTAATATGTAAATACTCTTACAATTATCTCTCTAAATATTCTAATTTTTGAATAATGACAAAGAATTTGATGATATAAGTAAACGTTGTGCCTTGAAAATTGACAAATAATAATAATAATAATAATTCTCACGATTATTAAACATACATAATTTTACTACCTATTGTTTGAAAAATTATAGGTGGTTGTTTGATTTTTCTTTTATTGTTGTTGTTTAAAGAGGCGTTTGAATGAAATTCTAATTTCTTTTGGGATATTTTAAAGACTTGTTGTAATTTTTATTCAATTATCATTGAAACAAAAGAATTACGAAACAGATAGACTGTAATAATGTGTCTTTATTCCCCCTCTCAAACATTCCATTTTTCTTTATTATTAATTAATTGTTTATAAAATATATTCATATAATATATACTTATCATATAATTGCGTATCTACCGGGTTGGCGATTCGTACTAGTAACACTATCAGAAACTGTATCTATCTGTCAATCTGTCCACAATGATCGAGAAATAGATGCGTTGATGATTATAGTTCAAATTGCCAGTCTAGTATATACGTATTGTTGATTTTTTTTTTTTTTTGATATATATATTTACACATACACCACATTTACATATTTAATAAAAAAATCCATTTTATATTTTTGTGTAAGATGGCTTTTTGTCACATAACAAACAATGTCTGCTATAAACTAATTTTTGGGCGGTTCTCTATTACTGGTTCAGGACTTGTTGTTGGATTAATCTCTTTTTTTTTCTATTTCACCTCCATTCCATATGGGGAAAAAAGGAGATTAATATTAGTAGTAGATGGAAAATTGTACAAAAAAAAAGAGGCAGCTGAATTTTTGACGATGATGACGAGAAATACACTCTGCGACAACTGATTGGCCTCGGCTCCAAACTTTGTCTATTTCCGCGTAACAACTGAATTTTTTTGAAAAATTATTAAATCAAAAATTCGTTTACAATTGGTTAAATTTTTGGCCAGGTCGAACAGTTGTCGCGTTTTTCTGAAATTTTCCAATACGTTGAAAATAATCGCAGCTTATTGAATTTTTCAACTGTAAGTAGAGAATGGGGGTGTAAGGTTTACCAATCAATTGTCGTGGAGTGTACTTGGGATTTTGTTTAATTATTATCGTTAATTAATATATACATAAACATATATATATTTTTTCATTAATTCTATTTAGATAATTAGAGTTAATTATTGGAAAATTCGACATTTTTATTGTTTATTTTGTTGGTAATAATCACGAATAAGTTACATAATTAATAATTAATTACGATACAAATAAACAATACTATGTTGGAATTTTATAATTTGTAGGTTGTTTTTTAGTTAGTTTTTTTTTATTTTTTGATAAGCCTTCTGCATTATTCTCCAAGCTTTCGCTAGATTCATTTTTTTTATGATGATGATGAATGAATATGTCTTGGTGTTTGTTGTTGTTGTTATTATTATTATTTCTGCAGAGGAATTTATTTTGATATTACAGAATTTTAACTCAGTTGTTGAATATTTTTTTCCACTCGGATGATTGGTAGTTATTTTTAGGAATATTTGGTTTTAATTTACTGATTGTTGCTAGTACTGTTGTTTTTGTTAAATTATAGCTGAGTTAAAATGGTGATTGGTATATCAAAGTAAATTCTATGTGGTTACACATACAGGAGGAGTATAAAGTAAAGCATAATGCTCATAACTTTATCATTTATGAAAATTTCGAAAAACTGAGATTAATTTATTGTGGTTGAATCAAAACGGCTCTGTCAGTTATCATTGCAAAGACATAACATCAATTTTTTTTTGAAATTGCACCCCCTATTTTTATTACATTTTTTTAATAGGGCATGTTTTTCTACGTTAAAATATTAGGGGGTTACATGAGAAAATTTTCGAGCAAAAAATTCCTAAAGCTTTCAAGATTTTCTGTTATCAAAATATGCATCAGCATAGTATTCGAAAAATACATCTATGAATAAGCATTGCAAGCATTGATTTATTATTGTATTTAACAGTTTGTATGTAGATAAAGCCTCCAATTACATTAAAATTTCTAATTTTATTGCTTGCCAAGTATTTTGTCAAAAATTCAACATAGGTACGCCTATTTAATCCAATAAAAAATCAATGCTTGCAATGCTCAGTTAAAGATGTTGTTTTGCTTGATGACTGAAAATCTTGCAAACTTTAGGAATTCTTTTCACAAAAATTTTCTTAACCAACCCTATATCTGAATGTAGTTTAAAATACAACAAAAAATAGGGGATGCTATTAAAAAAAAAGTGGATGTCAGAATTTTTTCGCAATGGTAACTAATAGAGCCGCCTTGGCTCAGTCACAATAATTAAAAAGATAAAAACTTACCTGTCTTAGCGTTGTGGAAATTTTCATAAAGAAATTATGAGGATTATGCGTTATTTTGTACTCACCCTGTATAAAAATCTCCTGGTTGGATTGGATGTGGATGATAAAATAGGGCTGATGGGTCCAAATATAACTAACACACAAATCTTTTATTATTTTAAACGAAAAAAATAGTAAGCTTTTACTATTATCATTATTATTATTTTGATTACTAACAGCACAATTTCGGTGTGCTTATTATATATATATATTTTTTTTTATTGATAAATCTTTCAATAAACATCGTCTAGACTGGGATATATTCATTTATGTCTAGCGAAAGTTTTTTTTTTTTTTTTAAAAAAAAGTACACAGGGAATTAAAATCAATTGGAAGAAACTTTTTTTTAATTATTTCTGTACTGTATGCAGCTCCTTTTTTTATTACTTCATTACAAAATGTTCTAATTATTTTACACTTTATTAATTAATAAATGTTTGTCACAATAATGCTTTGGGTTTGTTGTTAGTTCTCCTTTTGCTATCAATATATTGTTCATTTTTTTTTCGATGTATACCTATCATTTTGAAATTAATCATAGCTTTTTTATAAAATAATAATGATTAGAAAATTAAAAAAATGAGCAATATATAAAACCATGTTGGGCTAGTTTATTGGTTTTTATCCCGGGATTTGGAGTCGTTCGTGGTGGTGTTGTCTGCTGCCCCCCGCCATATGGTGGATCGGTATAAATCTCTGCTACACTGTGGTGAGTCTATTTATACTTATTTTGTCCTCCATTATTATTATTATCATCATTATTTTTATTATTTTTAGATAATAACATTTTTGTAGGTACACTGTATGTAGTAATTAAAAAGAAATTGGGAGTGAATATAAACAAAATCTCACCCTATATATACCTATACTATCATTTAAAGCATGATTTCTTTTCATATTATCACATGCCTTCAATATAAATTTAACCGAAACCATTGAACTAAAATGTTCTATATTGATTCCTTTCCATTTCCCATTGAATTTTTGTGTGTTTTTCTACAATTATTTGTGTTATTTTAATAATCTTTTGAGTATTAATTAAAATATTTTTTTCTATAGGTGGCAATATAATTCCAACAGCTTTCCATCCAGTAGCTGCTGCAGCTGCAGCAAATTTCCCCGGTTATGCACCAATACAATTAACTGCCACACCATTAGGTCCACGACAATTTCTACCACCGCCACCACCACCGGCAATCTTCTATTGGCCATATCCCAGTCCACCGGTATCACCAACTAATTATTATCCAACATTACAACAACCTGGTGGTGCTGGTGGTCCATTAGCGGGACCACCACCACCGCCACCACAACAACAACCACAACAGCCATTGGTGAGTATAAAACGATAATTTTTTGTTTTGTTTTAATTTTAAACACACACATTTTAATTAAAGTTGTTTTTCTTAGTTGCCACCGATGGCGGCGGCGGCAGCAACAGCACCACCACCACCGCAACCACCACAGATACCAGCGGTGATGGAAGCGGCACGGATCTTGCCAGATGGTCGGCCAGACCACCATCACCACCATCACCATCATCTCAATCATCATCCGCATCTAAATCATGATAAGACAAGACAGAATTTCGCTCCAAATCAGTATGTTGAATTGATTATTTGAAACGCTCAAGTACCTATAAACTAAATATGAAGTCTTATATAGCTAGGATTCAGATATTTGTTTGACCTGTTTAAAAACAAAAATAACTCTTCATAAATAATAAGACATGTCAATTTTTTTTTTGTTTCGTATAATATTTAAGAGTTAAAATTATTTAAATGTTTAATATATTCACAGATTTATTAATATATACACATACATATAGTATATATAAACACACCATTGTTAATTGATATAAATTATTATATTATATAGAAAAATTATATTTAATAATAGTCATTCGATTTGGGAATCGATCGATTTGTTGGTGAATGTTGATCATCGAAAAAATCTCACGAACACGTCTTAAAATTGGTCAATTTCCAACGGATTAACGATCCAATATACACATTTAAATAGTTATATAAATAAATATATAGTAAATCTATCTTATCAATTTTGATAGAATTAGATATAAGTACCTAAAATTGTTCTAATTATTATTATCAAATCAATTAATTAAATATAGGATTGTTTTTTTTTTATTTGTTCGATTTAGCAGATTGCTTATAATGAATTTATTAGTGCAATTAGTAAGAGAAAAAACACAATTAATGTGTTATTTATCAAATTAACAAACAACAAAATTCTCATCTGTCTTCCATTGATATTTTGTTTTGTTTGTCTAGTTATTCTATGTGATTCTATATAATAAACAAAGAATGTTGATTGTTTTTGTTTTTTTTTTGCTCTATTTTAAAGCCTCGCTTTAATTTGCTTATAAAATATTTATCATCGTTTTGATGTGTGATAAAAATTAAAATATTTGCCTCTATTATTATAATTATTATTAATGTATATTATTGTTATTATTGTATAGTATTGCAATAATTATTATAATTGTTTATTCAACGAAATTTAATAATAGAAACAATAATAATAATAATAAGTAATTTCACGGATTCTTAATTAAAATTAGTTTATAATTGAAATTGACAAAACGCTCAAAAACTTAGTTTATTAATATTGTAATGTGCAATAATTATAACATCTGACAGAATGATTGTCGACTAATTAGATTGATAATAAGTTAATAAGCTGTATTATCGAATCAAGTAAAGACTTACGTTATTTCCCTATCAATTATTTTAATCAAACATAATTTCGGGTCAGATGTTATGAATTTGATAAGGAAGATTCCAATTAGATTTATAAGATTTTTTTTTTCGTTCTTATTAATTACTTAAATTAATTTAAAATTAAATTAGTGATGATTTATTTAGTCAAAAATGACTATAAATTATATAAAAATAGTTGTTTCAACGTTTCCTTGTTTAAATTTTTTTTTTATATGTTGAATTAATTTATAGTCATAATAATCTTGATTAATTCATTAATTATTGTCTATAATATTAATTATAATCGTATCTATTCGGCCAATAAGCCACCGAAACGTTTATAGTCGAGTTTAGTGTACCTACCTACCTACTTACCTACTTAAAATTTATTGAATTATTGATTTGATTAATCAAAAATCTACTTAGGCTTTAGAAATATTTCTTAAATGACATTATTATTATTATCATTATTATTATTATAATTAATATAATTAAGTTGATTTTTATTTTAGATTTTTTGTCTATAAGATCTAAATCAAATTATTGTGTGCAACATTATAAATTTATATTTGTAATGATAATTCAAGAAAGAAAAAAAAAGTAAACGACTATAATAAGCTGACTGTAATAATTGAAATTTTCCAATTTTGAAATTAATTTATTACATGTTTCTAATAATTATATTTAAGATAATAAAAATTGTTGTTACTTGTATTCTTTAGTTTTTATTCATGTCTCCTTGCATTATTTCTATTCTACAATAGGAGTTTGTCTTACTTTTTCAAAATTCTATGTTTCAAGTTTATGAATTAGTTTTAGAATGAAAATATATAAATACCGTAAACAAATTAGTTTATTTACAAATCGTCAAAAGATAGAGTAGAAAAATAAATTACCAACCCGGCGCATCCACCATTTTTGCAATGCATCTCTTTAAGGGTGCGACTTAGTACTTTTTAGGAATTTCAATCTACGATTTCTCGCTTCTTTTTTAAGATGTAGAAACGCGCGATAGCGTTATCGAAAGAGCGTTTCAAGGTCCAGGGAAAGGACGATTCTGTTTTGGAAAATTTTGGGAAAATTGTGAATTATAGACAATTGTCCCAGAGCATGTTTTTTTAACAATTTCCCCCACAGCTCGCCTTATGTTGATTATTTTTTAATGAAAAGTTTATTATATATAACAAATTTAAAGGGCTTTTCAAATGTTCAAGAAATTTTCCGATTGCACTATTTCTATTCTACAATAAGAGTTTGTCTTACTATTTCAAAATTCTATATTGTTTCAGGTTTATGAATTAGTTTTAGAATGAAAATACATAAATACCGTAAACAAATTAGTTTATTTACAAATCGTCAAAAGATAGAGTAGAAAAATAAATTACCAACCCGGCGCATCCACCATTTTTGCAATGCATCTTTTTAAACGAAAAATAAATGTTTGTCTTTGGGTTCGTGACAAATATTGTATCATTTTGACTGCCTGTTATCTTTAGATTGATTCTATCATAGCTCAATGTTGATACATAATTAATCTGGATATTGTTTAAGGGCCTGTAGTAGTTAAGTCTCGATTCAGTGGTCGAACTAATGCCAATTTTTAATCGTTGATATCTTGCTTGTTTTTTGAAAAATTGAAACGTCGCAACCTGTGTTGAATCGGGAATTTCCCGATGCATCCGATAGTGTTCCCCGTTTTGAAATTTTTGGTAAGATTCTGAATTATCTGAATCTTAGAGCATGTCAAAAATTTTACTTTAAGATTTTTTGTGCAGTTTTAAAGATGAAACATTGTGCAATACCTAAGTAAAAACCGAAAAATAGTTAAATCGCAAACCGTTGGAAAAATCCGACAGGCAATACATTGCCGACCCTGCGCATCCACCATTTTTGTAATGCATCTCTTTAAAAGAGACAAATGTTTGTCTTCGAATTTGTAACAAATATTAATCATGTGTCGTTAAACATTGTGCCATTTTGACTGTCTGCTATCTGTGGATTGATACTATCATAGCTTAATGTTGACACATAAATAATTTGAATAGAAGAGAGGGTTATTTAAGGGTGCGCAGTAGTCAACTCTCGATTCGGTGTCCGAAAATATGCCAATTTTTAATCAGCGATATCGTTTTTTTTTTAAATTTTAAATTTCGAATCGGGAATTTCCCGGTGCATCCGATGGTGTTCCCCGTTTTGGAAAATTTTGGTAAAATTCTGAATTATAGAGGAAAACTTTACAAACAAGGTCTCGTATGATTTTTAACAGTATGTATAATAATAAAAATATGTATATACAGGATGTTTGGTCTAAGTATGGTGAGTTCTAAGAAACTCCTATTAGTCGACGAGTGATTCGAAAAATATTTTAAGGATTTGTAGGAGGGTCCCTAAAGAACATTTCAGCAAAATTAGAGCCTCGTAGCTCACTCGGAAGTTGGTCAAAAACCGGTCGTTTCTGACGATGTAGCGATTTTCAAAAACAAACTAAACACGCAAATCGACTTAGAATGACTTTAGGATCCTTCCAAAATTGATTTTTTCGTTTTTCTCCATTTTATTCTCGAACAGGTGGAAATATTTCATATTTTCTCTGGAACACAATGGAGAAAAACAGAAAAAATTAATGTTGGGAAGGTCTCCAAATCGTTTTTCAAAATTGCGACATTGTCCGAAACGATTGAATCTTTTTAATAATCTACAAGGTTCTAATTTTGCTAAACTGTTCCCTAGGGACTCTTCTACAAATCCTCAAAATATTTTTCGAATCGCTCGTCGACTAATAGGAGTTTCTTGAACTTACCATACTTAGACCAAACACCCTGTATAAAGGGAGGAAGAATAAATGCTATTTTAAGCCACCTGTTTGCTTTATAAGTGGTAAAAACTTAGAAGGCCGACATACTAAAGGGGTAAAATATCAGTTATGTTCTTCTGTTTCAAGTGTCGTTCATTCTTATGAAACTCCTATAAGTTGACCAGTGATTCGAATAATATTTCAATAATTTTTAAGAGGGTTCCTTCCTGGAGATCAATTCAGTACATTTAGAACTTTGTAGCTCACTTTAAAGCTGGTCAAAAAACGCTTGCTTCTAACGATTTCATTATTTTCAAAAACAAGCTATACAACTTAAAATGACTAAGAATGACTCGAGTACCCGCTCAGCATTATTTTCTACGTTTTTCTTTATTTTATTCCAAAACAGGTGGAAATCTTTTGCAACTGTTCTTAGAATTCAATGAAGAAAAACGAAAGAAATCAATGTTGGGAGACTCTTCGGGTCACTCTTGGTCATTTTACGTGTACAGCTAGTTTTTAAAAATTGCATCATCGCCAGAAAAAAAGCCTTATTTTCAAATTAGCTACAAAGTTCTAATTTTGCTAAAATGATCTTTAACTACCCTCCTATAAATCCTTGAAATATATTTCGAATCGTTTGCTAACTAATAGAACTTTCATAAGAAATCGACCACATTTAAAACATAAGCCCTGTATAAATAGAAACATAACGACCGAACAACCCTCTCGATAGGAATCTAGTACGTATCGGGTTGGCATTTTAAACAAAATCTATAGTTCCTAGTTTGACCCTTAGTCTAGTAAGCACCCTAAAACACCCCATAGACATTTATAGTATAGTCGCTTATTATCGTATAGAATGACATTAAATCTATCAATCTTTAGAAATTTCATTATAACAAAGGGGTAAATAATAATAATAATAATAAATTAAATAGACCTGGGCGAATATCGTCGAACCAAACTGTTGCTCTTTCGAAAGTATTAAACCTTCTTGTCTTGTTAAATCGATCGGTATAATAAAATTGCCAATCTAATTTAGATCTCGTTCTCGTTCATTTATGTATCGAAATACCTACTGTGTGGAAGGTCCTCTTTCATTTTAATTACAGCTACTTTTATTCGGATTAATTGACCATTGTTTTGTAATAAATTAACACAGTAAAACGTTACAATGATGAGGGAAAACACATGTCGTTATATAGTTGTGTAGTTATTCTTTCATTGTTATTATCATCATTTTCATTATCGTTAATAAAGACAATAATATGTTCTATGTAGTATTGGAGCTTTGTGATTAAATTAAAGGATATTTAATAGAGAGTGTTTTATTGATTAAATACGATAACGATTCGTAATAACAATGGAAATTTCACGTTGACGAAATGACATATTATACAGGGCTTTTAATCTACGACTACCTATTTTTTATGGCAACTCCTATTAATTGGCGAGCCATACGTAGAAGAGTCCAAAGATTTTTAGGGTAGCTCCTTCTAATTTTAACAAAATTAGAACCTCGTAGCTTATTATAAGTCAGTCAAAAATTCTTCTGACGTGATTTCCAAAAACTAGCTACATGGTCATAAGCGAGCGTTTTTTGATGGACATTCAAATCAGCTACGAGGTTCTAATTTTGCTACAACATTGTCTAAGACTATCTTAACAATAGTTAAAATATGGTGAGTTGTAATAAGAACTAAGAATATTTAGGTGGACCAGCCGGTATAGTTCTTATGGCAAGTCATATTAGTTGGCGGGCGATTCGGAAAATATTTTAAGGAGTTAAGAGGTAGTTCCTAGAGATCATTTCAGCAAAATTAGAACCTTGTAGCTCATTTGGAACTCGTTTCTGGTAATGTCGCGATTTTCAAAAAGTAGCTGCACACGTAAAATTGTCTTGTTATGTTTTTCTCTATTTTATTCTGGAACATATGGAGATGTTTCGCCTTTTTTTCTAGACTACAATGTTGTGAGGGTCTTCGAGTCGTTCTCAATCGTTATCTCGTTTTTGAGAATCGCGATATCGTCAGAAACGGGTTCTAATTTTGCTAAAATTGCCTCAAGGGATTACCTTATCAATCCTTGGAATATTTTTCGAATTGCTCGTCAATTAATATGAGTTGCATTAAGAACGAGGTGGTACTATCGAGTGACAAGCCCTGTATAGAGTTATAGAGCTGCTGTCTTTTATTAACATTGTAAATTTTAATTAAGCTCATTATTTAATAGAATTGCAATTACATTCTTTTAAATTTAGGCATGTAATTATAAATCATCATTAGTATTTAGGGGAATTCAACTAGAAAATTGATGTAGAAACATGGATTTTATACTAGGGCAGTTTTATCGATTTAGGATACACGTAGGTACATAAATGCCTGCTGTGCATAACACACCATCCTGCTAACATTATTCTATAATGCTTTTAGGACCCCATATGCGTCTTTATATAATAGTATGAATGAACATTGTAATTTTATTAAACAAAAACAATGCTGATCTACAATGGCTATAAAGTTGGACAATATACAGTATTGGTCAAAATTAGATAAACAATACAGGTACACTCACGAGCACATAAAAGAGACCACTTTTTGTGCGCCTGTGTAAAAGCAGCTTTCGAGAGCAGTCGTCTCAATTTTAACTGGTCAGAATTTGGGAAAAGAGTTGTCCAATCGGAACAAGGGTGGGGTGGAGTTATTGTCGCTTCTCCATATTTACGAAATTTCGACAGGAAATAGAATAGCAAAGCGGGCAGCTAATAACTGTCTCTAAAGAGGGTGGTTCTACAAAATTTGCTATGGCGGAAACTGGCTACAGCACACTTCCTACCTCTACACCTTCTTCCGCTGACGAGAGAAGGAGCCTGACGCACACGAACCGAAAAACATGATATTCCTCACTCAAAAGTTGGTCTCTTTTATGTGCTCGTGAGTGTACAGATGTGGTTAAGAATTGCCCCGGTAAAAGGGAGAACCAATAAATTGCAAAGGAAGTGACAATTGTGTCTATGTCTACATCATAAAATGCCCATAAAACGCTATTTCACTTCACAAGTGCTTATTTAGAGTCGTAGCTTGGTTCATATTTGACTACATTTGACATTTTTCAATAAAAAAAAACAAGCGGCTGAACTAAACTACAAATATACATAATTAAAAGTATGACCGACTAAAAGGTGAAATAGCGTTATAAAATTGGTTTCACAAAAAATTAACCGACTCTTGAACGAGGCATAGCACGTTTTTCGGTTCGTGTATAGTTGGAACGGTCGAGTAAGAGATTAAAGTCAAATCATAAAATTTGTTCACAATAGATTCGGTATGAAAGAACTTGATGGGTTGCTAAAATATTGCCACCAATAAATTTCGTAAATTTGTTGGAGACAGGTACGTATAACCAGATGTTTTTGTAAAAATATGCAAACGGGTCGGTCTTTCACAAAACAGGTAGTTTTCCCACAAAATCCCCTTAGGCTCTCTACATTGTTTGGGGCTAAGCTAACCTGGTAAAAATTAATGTAAATTCCTTTACAAATAATACAACCCTTCTTAAGTCAAATATTCGCATTTCATTTGAAGTCATAGGAGAGTGAAGTAGTCAGTCGTGTTTGAAATAATATTTTTTAAAATGTGGAGACCTTGGCATATGGATGATGAAGTTTTGGATAATGATGGCGAAGGTAATTAATATAATACATACATTTTATCACAATTAATATTAATTATGCAATTTATAAATAGAAGCACCCTTGTTGATCCAGGAAGAAGAGATGGAAGTTGTTCGCAACAATAATGATGGTTAGTATAATTTAAAATACATATTTTTTAAAAATACCTCTTCTCGTTACTAATGATAATAATAATAATATTCATTAGGACATGCAGTTGTAAACATAATGGAAGAAGACCATTCAGTCAATCATGGTGCGTATGTCGAAATTTAAAGGTAACAATAATTAAAAACATGCTTTTTTTTCTTTTAAGCTTTTCGAAGTAGAAATCACTACTGTCTAGAAGTCAAGTTACTTTTAAAGAAAATTTATAATCGATTGCTCGAAAGAGGACATACAACTCCCATAGATGAAGTAGCTGATTTGACTGGTGTTCCACGGAGTACCGTTGGAAAAATTTGTAGTAAAACTGAGGACAATTTGAAAAGAAAAACAAAAGAGCGACTATCCGCAGTGGAAAAAGTAGGTGCAGAGCAGCTGAGGGAACTGAAGACTCTCATTTATGACATGTACAAAAACAATGACGTACCAACTATAAAGGAGATACAATCTAAATTAAAAGAGCGTAATCTTCCATTACAAGAATACGGTACGACTCAATTAAGAGTTGTGCTGAATAAAATTGGTTTCAAATATAAACGGTTGGACAAGCGACTGAGTATAATGGAATCGCATCGGCTTCGTACAATGAGAAGCGATTTCATTGACCAAATTAGGCAGTATCGCGCGGAGAAGCGAAACATAGTCTATTTGGACGAGACATGGTTCGATACTCACGACGTTGTGAAAAAGGGGTGGGTTGATAACAGTGGCAATTGTCGTTTAGAGACTCCTTCTTCTCGGGGAAAACGGGTGGTAATTTTACATGCAGGCAACGAAAATGGGTGGGTACCAAACTGCCTTTTGTTGTCTGCTAAAAACATCGCAAATTGTTCAGCCGATTATCACCAGGACATGAACGCGGAATTATTTGAATCGTGGTTCAAAACACAACTATTGGTTAATTTGCCACCTAGTTCGGTTATTGTTATGGACAATGCTCCATATCACTCTCGACAAAGTGATAAGTGCCCTACAATGGCAATGAAGAAAGGAGATATCATTAGATTTATGGAAAGCCATGATATGGAAGTTCCAACTAAAAAAACGAAGAAAGAATTGTTGGATATAATATCTTCTTCCAACATAAATAAAAACAAAAAATTTGTTGTTGATGAAATAGCAAGTAAATATGGGCACATGGTTTTAAGACTGCCGCCGTATACTATTGTGTATTGAATCCCATAGAATTAGTGTGGAGTCAATTAAAACACCATCTGAGGAAAAACAACAATGCTCCTCATTTGTCTGGCGCTGTAGTGGATAACATAAGAAGAGAAATTGATAAAATTGATCATTTGTTGTGGACCAAGTGTATCAAGCATGTAAAGACCATTGAAGCTAGTTATTTAAGTGAAACACCACCTCCTCGTATTATTATAAGCACAAATGACAGTGATAGTGACACTAGTAGTGACGATGAGAGTGAGGGTTGAAGGTGAGTGATTAATTCATTTAACATTATAAATATGAATTTTGTTTTGTTCTTTATAGGTTTCCTACATAAGAGACATTAAATATTTGACTTTAGAATTTTTGACTGTTTATTTCTTAGAAAATTTTTATTATAGTTCTTTCAACGATATTTGGATCGCCGCAGGCAAGTACTTGTTTGGTTTTACAATTGAACCCCAATAAAGTGGTTAGTAAACGACCGTACGGAGAAAGTTGGTCAGGGCGGTATTCAAAAAATTGAAAATAGGGATGAAACATCTAGATTTCATTGGAAATATAAATTCTCTGTGGAATCTTTCAGCAGCTCAAAATAAAAACAGTAAAAAAGTAATTATTATATAATAAAAATAAATAAAAATAATTTATTATCTAATATTAAAATACAAAATGAAAATATTCTACTCAGAAACAATCAGTGAATCCTCATTTTCATCATCATTATCACTATCACTATCTGTGACTCTAATTATTAATTCATTATTGCATGTATGAATTTGCAGGTATTTATTTTCGATATTTCGTATATGATCACAACACTTTTTCCACGCTATTGGTGTTATTGAAGCAATTTCTTGTTTGATTAAATCAACAACTGAAACTTATTCATAAAGGTACCTACAGAGGCATTAGAAAGTTAGCTTTGAATGGCTTTTATTCGGTTTATTTCAACAGAATTTCTTAATTTTGTCTTGAATTTATTTCATAAAAATATATTTACAATTATCAATTTTTTTACTAGAGACTTGAAATATTCTAGTACGGTCCATTATTCTGCTTGGAATGCCAGCCTATCATAAATAACAATATTTGCCCCTTTGCGGACAACCGTAGAAATTACTTGCCTGCGGCGATCCAAATATCGTTGAAAGAACTATAATTTTTACCTGGTTAGCTTAGCCCCAAACAATGTAGAGAGCAAAATACAGGAAAATGTAGAGAAACTCGTTTCAAACGTATATTATTAAATTTAAATCAAGTATTTTAATTTATTTGATGATGTACGTAAAAAAAATGTATTGGTTATTACTTTATTACAATTATATATGTTGATCCATTTAATGTAATGTTAATATTACACTAGAATGTGATTTAATCAATCAATCACGATGTAATATTTTATTTGTTTAATTACAAGTTTGATATTATTTTTATTTTAAATAAAGCCTAAGGGGATTTTGTGGGAAAACTACCTGTTTTGTGAAAGACCGACCCGTTTGCATATTTTTACAAAAACATCTGGTTATACGTACCTGTCTCCAACAAATTTACGAAATTTATTGGTGGCAATATTTTAGCAACCCATCAAGTTCTTTCATACCGAATCTATTGTGAACAAATTTTATGATTTGACTTTAATCTCTTACTCGACCGTTCCAACTATAAGTAAGACTGTTTCTCTCGTGAGGGTGAGAAATTGAACAGGTAGGAAGTGTTAGAACCGACCCTTAACAGAAAGTGGTACCAGTTCGCTCTCCCTTTCTTCTCAAATTTAAACGACCATCCTTCAAAGTCGGCTTTATAAAGCGTCACAAAAAGTGCTCACTTTCTTGTGAAACTGATTTTACACTCCCTATAAGCGTAATTAGGAATTATAGAATTGTGTCCACAATTAGAGTTTTCATCTTACATAAGTGAATATTTCAGGGTGAATTTGAATATTTGATCTTTAAGTGAAATGAACGTGAGTATAGGTAAATCTAATGCCCAACAATTTCTTTGTAAATTTTCGCCCTTTGTGTTGAAAACTGTATTTTTTTTCTTTTAATTTGCATTATTTAAGATGTCTTCTGTTGAATCCATTATTCTCATTCCATCTCATTTGAATAAAACACAATTTACATACAATTTTTGTTCGGAATTGTATGGTTTTTACGGGCACAATAGCAAAACTTGCATGTATTCTTTTCTATTACAGATTGCATTCCAAAATCATTTTGTGAATAAAACGCCGTCTAGTGGAAAATTGCATTATTATGAGTGATAGTGACATCAGACTGTAGAAATTTAATATTCCATTGTTCTATTCAAAACAATACTAGTTAGTCATTTGGAACAATCATTGAAATTCATTTTCGAGTCGTTATTTCTATTCGATTGTTTTAGAGAGGCTCTGAATTTTCATGATTTGTTTAGTTGTCAGATGGGGGGAAAAAACTCCCTTATCATCAGATTTGGCCGCTTCCGCACCCTTTCCATACACTTGTGTCTGTACAAATTTCGTGTATTGTTACATGTTTTATCATAGAGAGGGTTGTGAGTGGAGCACATCCCACCTGTTCTTGTTTCCCTCAATGCTACCTGTTGCCAGATTCAGTACTCAATACGCAGAATCATGCTGTTGATACCGCTATACTGTAATGTTATAGCATTTTGTGACTTTATTCGTATTACTTTTCCCTTTATAAACTTATTTACATGAGAATTTCGGTGGTAATAAATACAAAATTTCCAGTTTATTTTTTTCACGCAACGCCTTATTTATCGAATCCTGACTCGAATTATAGTTTTGTTTTGTCGTCTAGATTTGTTGAATTTTTTATCGTTTGTGTTGTGTGTGTTTTTTGCATGTGGAAAATACAATTTCCCGGGCTTCTTGATGGGCTATTTCTATACGAATCTAGATAAACACATTGCACAATATCGCTATCTTTGTTCGTATTATTGATTTTATGATCTGAGGTTAGTCGTTGAGTCCTTCGTCCTGGATACAAAGCCGCAGGATAGTGGATTTGTGTATTAGTGTGCTGGCGACAGTCGACGAGAGCACTGCTGAATTTCAGGTGAGTCCTCCTCTTATCGAATTCGAAATGTACCGTGTATCAATTTTCAGTAAAGTTTGCATGTTGTTCTTGTTTGATAATAACAGATTAGGTAAATTTAACGCTTGAAAGCTCAGTCACGGCATAAATTAAGAGACACTCTACTTATCATCTAAACAATCATTATTTGTTTCAGGTGACATCCAATGGGAATGCGTAATATACGAATTTAATTTCGTGATAAACTTTCCAACAATAAACGATGAAAGTTAACAATACAAACAGCAGTAATAGTAGTGGTAGTAGTAATAGTGGCTATTTTTCACGGACCAGTTCAGCGAAATCCCGACGAACTACAACTGTTCTCCCAAAATCGTCGTATTCATCACCAGCTAGCACTTCAGCACCACGCAGTCCATCAGTTCTTTATCACCATCATCAACACAATCCGACATCAATACAAAAATCACCGATTTATCCACCACCACCACCCAGTCCGAACAGTATCAGCGGTGTTAGATCACCGAAAGTCCAATTGAGTAGTCCATCGGAAACGGTCGAGCAAATCTTCGATTTCAACAATAGCCCAAATTGTAATAGTAATAATAATAATGGTGGTGGGACAGTGTCACCGAATTTATCACAAATATCACCGAGATCACCAAGATCACCGAGACATTTCAGTTATGATGGGATGGAAGAGGATGGAATCGTTGTATCGTCGGCGTCTAGTGAAGCGTTCAATTTCAATTTACAATCACCACCGAAGATGAAGCGGACTAGTAAATTGTTTCACAGGTAAGGTTCCATTGATTTTACGAAATAAATTGAACCTTCCTCAATTTGGACAGTCTAAATTTGACAACTTTATGTCCGAACGAACGGCCAGTAATGTACGTTTATAGATAATCGAAGCTTGATTGTCATGCTTCTTATTAAGCGACTTGGAAGCAATACAAAATTCAAGCATTTGTTATACAGAGTTATTGCGATTTGTAGAAGAGCTTCAGGTGAATGTCTTGGCACAAGTGGGACCTTGTAGCTCAGTTAAAAGCGGAGCAAGCGTTTTTTTTTTACATCACGATTTTTACCAACTACTTGCACACGTAAAATGACCTAGGCTGAATAAATAGAAGTAGAGAAAAGTGAGTTTGGTGAAGATTGCGGCATTGTCAGAAAAAAGCGCCTTTTGATCGACTTCCCAATGAGCTACGAAGTTCTATTTTTGAACAAGTATGAGATATCATTAGAAATATACGGTCTAGCGTTAAAAAGGCTTTCTAAGCGAAATTAACTGGGTGTATTTTTTGTTTGTGTTCGAATCCATCCCGATCCAGATTTTAAATCCAAATTCAATCGATGCAAGTTGAGTGGGGAATTGAATCATTCGTCTGATTCGTCTTGAATAAGAAGTGCATGCCAAACTCTTCCAAGACTTCGATACATCACTTGTCACATGGTTTTCGCGATATACAGAGTGAAATCGAAATTCCTTGAAATTCTTAAACCACATATAGGGCCCGAAAAACTGAACCGTGTGTAAAAAGTTCTTAAAAATCGTGACATTGTCAGAAGTGAGCGTTTTTTGTCCAATTTCCAAATAAGATACGAGGTTCTAATTTTGCTAAAATGGTCTCCAGGGACCCTTAAAATGTTATTCAAATTGCTTGTCAACTAATAAGCGTTTCATATTGTCGACTCTCTTCATAGAGTTACTAGAATAGAACAATCCTAAGGATAAATTATTGTTTTTAATCAACAAAAGAAAATGTGGACCAGCTGCAGATCCGAAATTGCAAAGATACAAGTACAATTCTGGAACTGGCGAAAAGTGCAGCGCCCCGTAGGTTAATATTTAACCAGCGACCATCAAACAATAGCTGCAATTTTGGTCAATCTCAGCCATTTTTTTTTACCCTTCAAAAGATATTTCTACATAGGGATAATGAAGTTTACGTATTCAAAGGCAATTCGATTTCACCCTGTATGCAAAACCAACGATCAATGATGTATTTCACAAGCATTGCATTTGAATTTATATTGCAAAGATACTATTGTTTCCTTTTTTCACGAATTAGAAAGACATCGGAAGATTTTAATTTATCCAACTGTATGGATCATTATCATTATCTCTCTCTCTCTCTCTCTCTCTCTCTCTCTCTAACAACTGAAATTACGACACTAGAGCGGCACACTGACAAGTATGGTATTAATTGTTGAAATATTGAACAAGACAATTGTGTAAGTTGACAGATATTATGGTTTGGACTATTATGTCCACATAGAAATAAATTATGCCACTAAATAAATAAGAAAATATGTGGAAAAGCATAAATTGACCGTAATTATTTTATTGTATATTATAACATTATAATGAATTATTCTTCCTTATACACTTATTGACGTGCTTCCGGTTATATTACGTCAAAGCAAAAGGACACACGCTAATGCTCGATTTTTAAGAGTGTGATGGGGTAAGACTTTCGTGTGTAATGATGGCAGTGATTATAATCTAGAGTGTTTCTAGTGTTGATTGCCAGGATGGTATATCGATAAATAATATAGGTACAATCTTTTAAATAATACGCGATTGATATGAATTTATTCTAGATATGCTTCTAGTTATAATTATTAACAAGGTTGAAATTCTCGTAAATGCTAGGTTTAAGTGTATGTAATATACAGTCGTGGCAAATGCGAATGAAACCATAAACAAATTCATCCGTTACGATTCTAGTTAAAATCGCAAGTTATTGAAGTCTTTTCTACCAAAACCTACTCAACCAGATTGGGATATTCTATCAAGGTTGAAATTGAATTGCCTTCATACCGTAGTGGTATTCTCAATAGATACATGGGAGAAACACTGGTCCTGTCCATGTCCCTTCTTTGTCAAATCACATGTTTCATGAATAACAGACAGAGATACCGAATCCACAAAACACATCTGGTTATTGTGATTTTTTAAAATAGAAAGTTTTAAAGGTTCCTTCGTAAAATTGCTTTGTTCGATCAAAGGACTAAGGGTAGGTGGTAATATCCGCCATCATTTTCAATTTTTAGACCACCTACGCTCTCTCTGTCTTTTTCTAATGTTTCTCTCATATATCTATTCAGAAAATCATTACGGTAGATAACGTTGGTCATTTCTATGCCTTGTTTCTCGGCTCTGTTTTTCGGGCCTTATCCGTGGCTTAAAGTCTTGATGGCAATTCAATTTCACCCTGTATATTATTGAGATTTGACTGAAGGTTACTTGAAGATATTGTCGTTTTTTTTTATTCAAATATTGAATAAATTTGAATAGAATCTCGTTAGATATTTCTCATGTTTACATTGTAAACTCTGAAAATTGTGCTTATATTACATTGGTTCAATGGTCAGTTTTCTATTGTGTGTAATGTTTCATTTTTATTACACACAGTTATAGAGTCAGATACGGGAAAATGTAACAATGATAAATTGTTTGTAAAAAAAATTGTTCAGGATCCGCATAATAATTGAAATTTACAACATCTATCTTTGGTATGTTTGACTGTTTTGTGATGATATCGCCAGTCCAGTATAACATAGAATTAATGCTGTTATAGTTATTAATATTGGAATAATGAGATTCTTTTTGTATTTTATTTAAAATATACCGCAATTTAGTTATCGATTAACAACTTCTTTGCAGATTGCAACTTATAATTAGAATTTCTTTGCAAAAGTCTATGTAAAATTTTAGCTCAAGTCTCTTATAATGTACAGACAAGCACAGTAAAGTATAGGTTTGAATATGGAATTTTCGCCTGTTGAATAAAATATAAACCCTCTCAACGAAACGATCTAGCTTAAATTTTAACATACATTTTATCATCAAGTCAATAATTTAAATTCACCAAAAATTTAGAGTTGATTTCTAAATTTTCTATTCGATGTAATCGTTTTAAACGGCAACGTTTTTTAAAAAAAAAATGAGTTTTCTCCCAGCACCGATACGTTATAAACTCTCTTTCAAAGCTTATAAGACCTGAAATCATATCGTATAATAACGTCAATTTTTACGATATTTTCAACAATAACAGAACCAATGGAAAATTGTTGGTATAAACCACGTGACTCCATGCATATTTGATCCAATATGGCGGATATCGATCAGCTGATCAGACTGCTATTAGTGGTAACTTTAATCTATGTCACTTGTCATTATAACAGCTTAAAATTTTCGCGTAAGGCGACAGACTATAACGGAAAGACGTTTTGTTTTACGTAAAACATCCAATTGTGATCATAGCTACTAGCAGTACAATCAGCTGATCGGTTTCCGCCATATTGAATACACGTGGTTTATACCGACAATTTTTCATTGGTTCCGTTATTTCTGAAAATACCGTAAAAATACACGTTATACGATATAATTTTAGATCTCATAATCTCTAACGGATAGTTTATAACGTAACGGTGACGGAGGAAAACTAATCGAACGATAATTCTTGCCTGTGCTGTATTCTTTTAGAAAGTTATAGTTTTATTATTAATATTTGATGTTTTTTTGAAAATTCCAGACAACAATACCAGTCGTCCAAAACGGATTCAAACTCAAAATCCAGTCTTGAATACCAATCAACCACAAAACATCCAACTGGTGCTTATCAAGATATCGAATATAAAGTTTGTCATTCATTAGATTCAGATCATCGTATTAATACTACAACATTTCAAACATGTTTGAATTATCGTCAAACACCTCGACATTCATCATTTAAAGATAAAACAACAACTAGGAAAGCAAAATGTAATATACGTACAAATCCTGGTTATGATGAACGTTATTCTTCAACAAAATCAATAAATACAACAAATTTCTCATCAGAACATAATGAGAAGACTGTGAATCGTTGTCGTAAATCAACATCAGATCTAACCGATTTAACTGACGATGCAGCCAATACAACAATGACATCGTTAAGTCGACCAAGTTCACCAAGACGTAAAGGCTCAATAAAAGGTGGTCTAGCGTATTTAGCATCGAGACGGGGTTCCCGTGATTCGGTTGCTTCAAATCTGTCGAATGTATCGAATGAAGATATTGGTCCGTTGAATTTCCAGAACACGGCTAGAGGACGTCAGAGGAGGACCTCGAATTTTCTCGAATTGCCAGGTAAGTGAGTCAATAAAACTAAGACATTTATAATTAAACGTGATTGAAATTAATCTACAAGATTTCGCATAATCATTCGATGGGTAGTGGCATGGTGCTTTGTTGGAAGGGTTGTAAGTAAGGCTAGGATTGTGAAGCTACTTTGAATTGTTGCGCGACTATCGTCAACGCTCCCCATGGGCGTATGTGAGCTTAGATTCTTACTGCAATCGTATTCTTACTGCATCAATTACTTGAAACCACTACTGTGCTTATGAAAATCTAGTAAGTTAAATGATTGAGAGGTCGACTGGAGAGCGCTCGCATATAAGCTAGTTCAGATCAGTGACGTCAACTGCCCCAACATCCGGGCAAATTACGCTGCTAAGTTACAATAAACGATGTTTAGTTAAATGAACCGTCACTGACCAGACTAGGTCGCGCTCTCTGTAGGACTTCAGCGATTCGTTGCCCCATGTTTTGCTGTTCTTAATATGGAATTCCATTATTCTAAATTGCATCCGATCGAAGAGATTTAAGTTAAAAGCATTTAATCCTTCAAATTGAGATTAATTAAAAATCGATTATAAATTAATTAGATTGTTTGTTTTTTTTTCCAATAGACTTTTGTTATAGAAACCGTACTGGAAATTTGTCAATTATTTAAAAGTTTAAAGAATTCCGCTTCGAATCTAATCAATTCTTCTACTACAACAATTTTTAATAATAAGTGAACAGTCAAGAATTTATGGATATACATATCCAACATAAGACATAAATGTGTATTTGTGTTTATCGTATATTAAAATGGAAAAATACCTAAAATATATGATAACGACGTTAAATTTTTTCGTTCTCCCTTGCCGCTAGCTAGAGCTGATAAAATACAAACAATTTTTATTTAAAGCGTTAGACATTTTACATGTTAAAAACACGAACTAACCAAAAACATTTTAGGATTATATCAGTACTATGATTAATCGTAATAATCATCATCATCCCATTGTTTCGTTCGGGAACAGAACAGACAAAAATATCGATTAACATTGGAAATTGTTTTTCCGTAGACTAAACTTGGAAGCTTTACACGAAAATTTATCGGTCTCGTAGGAAAAATGTGATAATTTCCCCCGTCGTTTAATGGTATATTCTTATAAAGCCCCCAATAGTTTTAATAAAATAACCCATCTAAAACAACATAGTTTACCATTATCATCTCATTTAAGATCCCTAGATGGTGATAGTAATGGAATTTATGATGTGGCAACGTTTGGACCAAAAATCTGTCGGTTTTTAGACCGACACATTTTGCGGCTTTTATACAAGAACAACAACGACTTTTATTGGCTTTATTAGATGTTGGAGGAAAAACTGATTGATTTGCTTTCAATCGTTCAATCTTCGTCTTCATATGTGTCCGTGTTCGTTCAACATTTTGATTGATTTTGGTTGTTTTCCCATCAAGTTGCTTTCTTTTTGGCCACAAATACAATTCGTAATTCGTTCAATTCGATGTATTTATGAAGAAATTTGCCATGTTCGTTCAGTGAATAATAAAATAAAAACAAGCTTTTTTGTGTAATCGAAAAAGTAGTCCGGCCATCAGGCAGCGTCACTGTCGAAATACTACCAGCATTGTGAGTATTCCGATCATTAGATGACGACACTATCGAAGTACTCCCGGCGACTGGAGTACAATTTTAGACAAGAACCATCATTAAGCACATCTATTGCTTAAGAAAGTACATCAAATCATAGGCGTTAATTCACTCAACATGACTCCTAACAAATAGATGGCAGCATCTACCGAGCAAGTTTTTCGATTACAAGTCTCCCATTAGATTGAATTCTCTCATTATTATCCACTTAACGGTATGTTTTAATTCAGATTAGATTTTTGGTAATGTAAAAAGAGAAAAAAAATTTCTACCCTTTAACAGAATCACTTGCGTGCAACAGGTCCCTTGTTAAAACAATCATTTTCATTAGTACGAAGTTAGAAAATTGCAATGGATCCAACGGAATTTTCCCATGTGAAAAAGAGCTCTCTTTTGTAGCGTTACCTATATTTAAATAACTCGCCTACATTTATTTAATTCGTATCTCCATTAATCTTGTTGATTACTAATGAATATTTACGGTTCTTCTTTTTTGGTATCTTCTTGTTTAACGATTTATCTGTCGGTTGGAGGAGATATATTGATTTTCAGGTAGTTTGGATGTCTTAATCGGGGAATAAATTCATTATTAAAATATTAACATTTCAGTGTAAACAACATGCACTACATTTGTACATATTTAACAAGGTTTCCCCCTTAGTTTAATATTATCAAGAGAATTTTCGTTTAATAAACAAATAATTTAACAGAGAAATAAATTAAATTCTCGATTAATTCTCTAATGATAGTTGAAACACTTTTGCTACCTGTTAACCCGGAATCGTTTCTACAATGATGTCTTCAGGGGCATGACAAGAATTTTAGGTCAATTTTGGTGGTTGAATAAACCAACTATAACAATAGAGGGTAAAGTATGGGAAAGAAAATTTAGTTCCCTTGATATTCGATAGTAATCTTAAAGTCTCTAGTTTATTTTGAACAAAACTTCTGAGTGTATTTCGAGTATATGTTTCTTTGAAGTCGAAAATCTTAAATGTGCTTTCTGGCTAAATATTCGGTGTAATTTAGAATGAATATGACAACTTTCCACTTGATAAGATTGTGTATAAACAGTGAAATTATGCTTGAAAACTACACACCTACAGGGTGAAATCGAAATTCCTTTAAACCGTGTGCAACGGGAACTTTCATATTTATGTCTAAATTTTGTGGGACCATACAAAACAGTAAGTGTATTCAGCGCCGGTCGAAAATGTCAAACAGTTGCAGACTTGAGTTCGTGGAGCTAGAGACTCAATCCGGAAACTGTCTCAAGGTGCAGCGTTCCCTGCTACATAGAGCACAACTTTGTTTTTATGTGTAAGTTAGTAAGATTTGCATGGGTAGTTCATGGAAATCCGATACAAAATATGCTTATTATTCTCTATTTTACATAGAAATAGTGATGTTGGCGTCTTTAAAGGAATTCCGATTCCACCTTGTATAATTGAGGATAATTAGAAGTTACAAGAAACAAAGATTAAACTGTGGGTTATCTTTTCTGACAATGAGCATAGGGATAATGAGGTTTGTGTATTTGAAGGAATTGTGATTTCACCCTGTATAATCGAGTATAATTAGAAATTACAAGGAACAAAAATTCAATTGTAGGTGACCTTACCTGCACATTGTCTCGCTGCTAGACTCTAAAACAGTACCTTAAATGGGAATATTATGCGTATTCTACTACCACTAATGAAATTTGAAAAACCACCCCATCTAGTAGCACTAGTTAGCTTTAAAACTGGACGATATGAAGAATTATTTGCTTATATTTTGACTATTTTAAAGGCAAATATTAAACAACCCTTATCGGAATGTTCCACAATTGTGTATTTTGTCGACGACTTAATTTGATCTTAACAATCTTTCATCATCATTATCATCATCATCATCGTCATTATTGTCATTTCCGACGACAATTGGAACTTTACAAAATATTATTTTCTCGTAATACAGGTAAAAGAAAACGAACCAATTTTAGATGATAATGATGATGATTTTTAGTTTTTGTCGTCTCAATTTATACAGGCTCGTTATTATTATAATTATTATTATTTCCTTAGGTTTCAATTTCTTTCATTATTAACATCTCTATCGATCGTTGAATGAAATTAGAATTTAAAAAACTGCTTTATTTGATTATAAAAGTTATCCATGTTTTAGTAAATCTTTGTAATATTTAATATAACTAATATTTATGTGTGTGAATGAGTGAAAAAGAGAGGAGAATGTAAACAACATTTGCGAGGAAAATTAATTGGAATTTCCTTAGAAAACAATACACAGGTTTCCCGTTTACTTTCACTTTATACACGTAAATTAATCAAGAAAGTAGACTAAACGACAACAACAACAACAAAGAAAACGCAAAAGAAAGAACAGGGGGAAAATGGGGAATCCAACACAAAAGTTTTCAGAATGCAAAAAGAAGAAGAAGAAGAGAGAGAGAGAGAGAGAGAGAGAGAAAACCAGGATTGGATTAAACCCGGGAAAAATAATCATCTCCAATGAAACTCCTCTATTCAATCTGATGATGAGTAATTAATTTTTTCCCTTGGTTATTAAGTTTCGCTTCAAATATCAAATATTTAGGGGAGGAATTAACGATTAGATTAGATATGATGATATAATGCCAATATTTTAATTAATAATTATGTGTTTCTTATTAAAATCTATGTACATTTCTCAATACTCGTCATCATTGTTGAAACTATCTTGTCTACTTGACTGGTCCATTATTTGTTAGTTAAAGTATCTCAATTACTTTATTTCGGTTTCGATGGTTTCAATTTAACTTTCCAGGCGAGTATATTAAGCAGTGGCGGCTCGTTCTCAGACACATGCGTTGAAAAAAAATTAAACAAGCTATAGCGCATGTGATTGATGAATTTTGCTGCAGTTAAGCCATGTTTATAAGCGAGCCGCCACTGGTATTAACTCTACTATCTTTGATATTAAATCTCTTATCTCTGTCTGATTTAAGTATTTATTTTAATTCTATGAACAATATATAATAAAGTTACAATCCTTAACAAAATAACGAGCGCTCTTTTAATCAAATAAACGATTTAACTCGACAATTTAATTATTATTGTAATAAATATAAAAAAAATTACAAAATATTCAATTGTAACGAATTGCTAAATTCTCCATCTGCTATTATTCCATGAGGAGCGATACTCTAAGGCTAGTTTAAAGGGGTAGTTACAAGTTTTAAAATAACTTTGTGAAATAAAGTTTTAGATACAATCCCAAATGAACGATTCGTTATGTATATCTGTGTATACTTATGCAAAAGTTAAAATTTTAATTGGATGGGTAGGAAAACGGTTCAAACTAACTCCACCTTATCGCAAAATTAAATGAAAAATCATTGGTAGAGTCACTTTCAGTCTAGAAATGGATATAGATGGATCAAGTTAAATTTGCCCAAAACAATGCACAGTAGATCTTGCTTACAGTAAAAGTGCAATATGTGTATTCTCTCTCTCTCTCTCTCTCTCTGCCTCTTTCTCTCTTACTCCACTGGTAATGCATTCAGAATTACTTCGTTTAAGCGGTCTACTCTGAACACCTTGTTTGGAAGGGCTGACTTGGACAAACTTAGATTGATCCGTCTGTAGAGATGCTACAATACGGATCCTTTCAAAATCTTCTGCTAGTTATAACAAATTCTTTTTTGATGATTTGAAATTTTAAGTTTTAATGTAGGAAAACGGTTCAAACTAACTCCACCCTATCGTAAAATTAAATGAAAAATTATTGGTAGAGTCACTTTCAGTCTAGAAATGGATATAGATGGATCAAGTTAAATTTGCCCAAAACAATGCACAGTAGATCTTGCTTACAGTAAAAGTGCAATATGTGTATTCTCTCTCTCTCTCTCTCCCTCTTTCTCTCTTACTCCACTGGTAATGCATTCAGAATTACTTCGTTTAAGCGGTCTACTCTGAACACCTTGTTTGGAAGCGCTGACTTGGACAAACTTAGATTGATCCGTCTGTAGAGATGCTACAATACGGATCCTTTCAAAAACTTCAGGTAGTTATAATAAATTCTTTTTTGATGATTTGAAATTTTAAGTTTTAATGTAGGAAAACGGTTCAAACTAACTCCACCCTATCGCAAAATTAAATTAAAAATCATTGGTAGAGTCACTTTCAGTCTTGAAATGGATGTAGATGGATCAAGTTAAATTTGCCCAAAACAATGCACAGTAGATCTTGCTTACAGTAAAAGTGCAATACGTGTATTCTCTCTCTCTCTCTCTCTCTTTCTTTCTTACTCCACTAGTAGTACATTCAGAATAAGTTGGTTTAAGCGGTCTACTCCGAAAACTTTGTTTGGAAGCGCTGACTTGGACAAACTTAAACTGGTCTGTCTGTACAGATGCTACAATACGGATCCTTTCAAAAACTTCAGGTAGTTATAATAAATTCTTTTTTGATGATTTGAAATTTTAAGTTTTAATGTAGGAAAACGGTTCAAACTAACTCCACCCTATCGTAAAATTAAATGAAAAATTATTGGTAGAGTCACTTTCAGTCTAGAAATGGATATAGATGGATCAAGTTAAATTTGCCCAAAACAATGCACAGTAGATCTTGTTTACAGTAAAAGTGCAATACGTGTATTCTCTCTCTCTCTCTCTCTTTCTCTCTTACTCCACTGGTAATGCATTCAGAATTACTTCGTTTAAGCGGTCTACTCTGAACACCTTGTTTGGAAGCGCTGACTTGGACAAACTTAGATTGATCCGTCTGTAGAGATGCTACAATACGGATCCTTTCAAAATCTTCTGCTAGTTGTAACAAATTCTTTTTTGATGATTTGAAATTTTAAGTTTTAATGTAGGAAAACGGTTCAAACTAACTCCACCCTATCGCAAAATTAAATTAAAAATCATTGGTAGAGTCACTTTCAGTCTTGAAATGGATGTAGATGGATCAAGTTAAATTTGCCCAAAACAATGCACAGTAGATCTTGTTTACAGTAAAAGTGCAATACGTGTATTCTCTCTCTCTCTCTCTCTTACTCCACTAGTAGTACATTCAGAATAAGTTCGTTTAAGCGGTCTACTCCGAAAACTTTGTTTGGAAGCGCTGACTTGGACAAACTTAAACTGGTCTGTCTGTACAGATGCTACAATACAGATTCTTTCAAAAACTTCTGGTAGTTATAAGTTTATAACAAATTCTTTTTTGTTGATTTGAAATTTTAAGTTTTAAAACTTTATCAATTCCCTTCTTTAGACTTTTCTGGTTACAATCACTGTCTTTTCGTTATTTCAGCGAATTTTTAAATAGACCACGACCTTAAAATGTACACAAAAAATGTGTAAATTATAGCTTCGAATACAGTCTACTTGTTGATTTAACAACAACACCTAGAATTATCGATTTTGTACCTGATGGTGGTCCTTTCGTGCATATATAATTTAAACTAATGGAAATTTGTTTTCCATGCGATAAAATCGATTACAACCCTGTTAAAAGCACATTGTTTATTACTGTTAAATTTTATTATTCTGTAGGAATTCTCAGTGTAATAAAGCTATGGTTATTTTTTTGTTTTTCTATTATATAAAGGTTAATTTTCGGGAAGAATTCCTAATAATTTGATAATTTGTTTGTGGTATTTCTTGTTTCAGTACCAGACCATATTAGACCGCGTGTCTGTTCATTACCAGAGAAAGCATATAATCCACGTTTAAGCGATGATCTCTATCGATTACGTACATTCAGCATCACGAATAAGGGTGGTGTGGTTAATTGTGGTGATTCAATAATTAATAGAAGATCACGATCGAACACTAGTGTCAATTCAACGGCTAGCAGGTAAGCATTTAATATTGACTAATTATTCGATTCAATGTTGATAAATAGAAAGGTTATTCAAGTCTATTTCAAGCGATAAGTATTTTGAAAATGGTTTATGTATTTTATTTGTTATCTATTCGATTATTTTTAAGAATTCATGAATTCGAAAGGTGGTGGTTTTTCCACTTGTGAGTTTTCTCTCACATTCGTGTATTTGTCTGTTGTGAGAAAGTTGTTATTGAGTCAAAGGAGGGTGCATATTGAAGTTGAATCAAGATAACTTTGATGATTTCGTATTTTTGTGGGAATCTTATGATTAGTCGTAGGTGGAGTTGTTTTATTTATACAAGTTGAGTTCCAATCATTGACACAAACAGTATATTCAAGTGGCTTCTAAATGATAATAACAAAATAATAGTAAGAATAATCCAGAAAGTCATAGATCTAGTATACTACGTTTACTCCCCTAACGTTTTTTGACTTAAGTTGTAAATAAGAATTAGTGGTTTACACAATGGATGCAAAATTTACAATAGCCGGTTGGGGGGGTGTTATAAATCATAGAAAAAATCGTCAAATTCACTACCTGTTTACATACACGTTTAGATGCGTCTTATAGCAGATATATAAGGACAAGTATTTTCAAGGGTTCCTTTATATATTTCTACTTATACCTAATTGAGAAATAAATCTAAACAATTTAATTTCTAAAAACGGAAACATTTATTCTATATTTTTGGTAAAATTAATGTAATTATTGTTGAATAATATTACATACGTTAACATGAAACATGAATAAATCTTGTGTATAAATTGTAATTAAAACTAGTTTTTAAAAGACTTCAAGTAACGTTAATAGTGAACATTTTCTATTTGAACCACCAACCGTCAGGCAGGTTGTAATTTGATATATTTCCACAAAAGAATTCCAACTTTCTAAACTTTTCTAAATATAAATTTCAACTTAAGCCAAAAAACTTTAGCGGAGTATACGTACTATACATCTATAGATGGCGCTTTATCTCGGAATAGTCAGGCAACCAAAATTTCTACCATTACTGATTTATTATTATTATTATTATTACTGATGAGCACAAGCCTCAAAAAACACATACAGTGGAACAATAATCCCCATTTGGGATATTTTAATAAGGGCTTTAAACTTGACAGTGATGTTTCACTTACAGATACAAAAGTACTAACATTTTGATAGTAGCATCAAACGATACATGCGTTTTTGTTGAAGAAATTACGATTAAAAAGATTGATTACAGTTTAATTAATCTATACACAATGTTGTTTCTATAAATTTACATAAAACCTTTTTTTTTCGCAGACGCTATAAGCGAAACTAGGGAAAGCGCTATCCATATTATTTTTAGATCTATGCTGAAAAGTAGCCGATTTAGATGTTTGCGATTGGTTATCAAATTTTCGTTTTAAGATTATACAATAGAATCGCTCATTTATGTTTATCTTATTTCACTCGAGTAACTTTGAGTAGTTAATTAACTAAAATCTAACAATAAGTTAAACGTACAGGATATTCGGTCTTGGACTATACAAATTGATCGTTTCCAACCAACTAATAGTACGATTCGAAGACTATTTTAAGGATTTGTAGAGTAGTCCCTGGAGAAAATTTAGAAATACAGTGAAACCTGTCAAGTTGGGCACTTTTCAATTGACTTGGCGAAATTATATTGTTTTAAAGACACATTTATTGTTATAAGTTGAGCACCTGCCTAATTTGGACGCGCTTTTAAATGATTTTTGTTATTTTCACCTGCTTACTTTGGACACTCGTGCTCGTGTTGACTTTATTACTGCTTGGTTTAGCACATTTGATCGAACTTATTCATTGATAACATAAGAATTTAAAACTAACAAAATTCATTTTGAAAAAATCTTACAATTAGAAAAGACGATAAGCAATGAAAAGATTTGTTGAAAGCACTTTGTTGAAGAGATAATTGATAATGAATATACAGGGTGTCGGATCTAAATGTGGACAATTTTATGAAACTCCTATTAGTCAGAAAGCCATTTGAAAAATATTTCAAGTATTTATAGAAGGGTCACTAGAGAATATTTTAGCAAAATTAGAACCCTGTAGCTTATTTGGAAGTCTATCAAAATTCATCGTTTTGGACAATGTTGTACTTTTGGAAAACGAGCTAATCACATAAAACGATTAAGAATGACTCAAAGACCTTCCTAATAGTGACCTTTTTCGCTTTTCATTACATTTTAGAAAAAATGTGAAACATTTTCTCCCGTTCCAGAATAAATTCGAGAAAAATTGGGAGGATCCTCGAGTCATTCTGAATTATTTTAACTGCTCTGCTAGTTAAAACACGTTCGTCAGTGACGAACGTGTTTTGACCAATTTCCAAATGAGCTACGAGGTTCTAATTTTCATAAAGTATTCTCCGGTGACTACCTCCCTGAAAATCCTTAAAAAAAACAGATTACTCAATTAATAGGAGCTGCATAAGAATCGACCACATTTAGATCCGACACCCTGTATTTATGGCAGACAGGGACGGCACCAGAAAATTCTGCAAGGGGTGCACGAATTTAAAAATTATTTCAGTTTTATCAGAATTTACAGTTTATTGTTAATTAAAATTAAATATTACCACAATTTTATCCCCTGCCAGCAGATATAGTTCCAAAATTAGAGAGATTCTTCATAAGTTCGACACCTTTCTACATTGGATAGCTTTTGATAGCACGGCGAGTGTCCAACTCAGACAGGTTTTACTCTTTTGCCTAATTTGTAAGTCGATCAAAGATTTCCAAAAACTTGTTGCACACATAAAATGACCAAGAATGACTCAAAGACCCCTACAATATTGATTTTTTTCCCGTTTTTCTTCATTTTGTTGTAAAGCAGATGGAAATGTTTTTCATTTTTTCTAGAATGCAAGGGGAAAAAAACGGATAAATCATTATTAGGGTCTTATTATTAGGGTCTTCGAGTCATTCTTAGTCATTTAACATGTCTAGCTTGTTTTTAAAAATTACAACATGTTCAAAATGAGCGTTCTTTGACCGACTTCCCGATGAGCTAAGGGGTACTATTTTTGCTAAAATGTTCTCTGGGGGCCACTTTAAAATCACTATTTGAGAGTTTGGTGGAAACGTCCAAATTGTTTACCCTTTCGTAACGTTTACCCTGTAATTTTTCATGAGAAGCTACCCTTACCTTTCTTCACGTTGTTGGATTTAATTTTAAGGATTTACCTGCCTGACCATCTAAAATCCTATTGATAGCAGCCCGACCGAATCCTACAATCTTTATACTTTAAAACAACTACGGCTTAGTTCTATTCTAATCTTATTTAAATCTCGTCCAGTACCATCACCTATCATTTTTCATTCGGTACAAAACTATACATATTTTTAACAAACCGATTTATGGAAAAACCGCTTGGATTAAACTCAATTTATAATCCTGGTTTTGTCATATTTGAGCAGTAGTTTCGAACTCATTCGTACAACTAATCCGGATATTTTGAGGATTATCCCGTTGTATCTTATACACTACACCTAGTTACAGTCTTCAACTCGTTATCGCGTCGATTCAAAAACCCCGTCAGTCGCTATAACGTTCACGTCTTAAACAAGTTAGGGAATTAACACGGTTCAAATTACCTAATATTCCATTTAAGCTGGATTAAATTACAGGAAAAAAAACTTACATTCTATATGAAAATCAATATTTTGTAACATAACTGATGAGACTTGTTTAACAATAAAAAACAGTGAGAGCTTTGAAAGCTCAAAATTAAAACATTGTAGACAGGTTGGTTAAAGTTTCAGCTTCAGATTTTAATGGTGAATTCGGATTCTTTTTTAAATTTCACATTAATAAAATTATAATCCATTATCAATTATTATGGAATTAATTTTATTGAATTATTTTCAAACAGAACTGTGTAAACATTGAATATTGCTGGTTTTCCATTCAATTCTTCCATGTTAAGCTGAACAATTTGTAAATATTTGTTTTCAATTGTATTAAAATGCCAACAATAAGTAATTAATTTCGTTGCATTTGCGATCAAATTGATTGAATTCATTTTGTATTTATGTATTTGCCGTTTTATTGAGCGATTTCATATAAAACTTGAATTTTATCTCTAATAATTTATGCTAAAAATCATACAGGACATTTGTATCATTGGTTATGGATGGTGAACCAGATAACAGACACAATCGTGTAAATGAAGCCTTACTATTGTTAAATCCCACTTGTATTGGACCTTCTGATAACTCTGATAAGTTCCCTTTACTATACAGGGTCATTCAAGAGGATGGGATATTAAAAGTATAAGAAGTTCTCGTTGTTGGAAGTTGATGAAATTTGGTATGTAGCCGTTATGTCCTCTAAAATTTCTCTAGAATTAATTTTTATTGTTATAACTACCCTTCTTATATGGGGTAGGGCACCCTACTCTACCCCTTTTTCAGATATTTCAGCTTTTAGTTCAATTTTAATATTTGCAGTGTTTAATTGAAAAATTCATATTTTTGAAGTCATAGAAGTTGAAGTGTTGAAACTTGGAATTTGAGTAGTAAGAGTAATGTTATTTTTGCTTATTCTAACAGAATTCAATTATATTTCAGGGTTTAACTGAAATCAATTTTTCTTTCAGACAATTTCCAAACTATAATATCTTACTTATTTTAAATAGAACATCATATTTTTCTTTATATGGTTGGATAGAGACAAAAAATCTGTATTAAACTGTATTAACATTTGCTATACCTATCTTTGATAATTTTTCAGTTAGCCAAAATTTTCAATTTCGTCCAATCACCTTTCTTGAAAGCAATTCAACTATAATGAAATGCGTAGAAGGCTTAGCAAAATGACAAAACATCACAAATGACGTTATTATTGAATAATTTACATGCTTTTTTTGATAATTTAAGATATACTACATGCATAAAAAATCCAATAAATATTAATTTAATTAACTACCAATTTCTTTCATTTTCCTCCCTTGAGATGGTCTAAAATTAATTAATTAATTTTATCTTAATTGAATTGAAGGTCGTTTTGCTAAGCCTTCTATGTTTTATATTTTCTTTCAGGAAAGAAAATTAGACGAAATTGAAAATTTGGAATAACTGAAAAACTATGAATGATAGGTATAGGCAATGCTAATATAGTACGATGTGGATTTTTTCCCTCTATCTAGCACTATAAAGAAAATTATGATGTTCCATTTAAAATAAGCAAGATTTGAAAATTGCCTGAAAGAAAAATTTATTTCAGCTGAAAGATAATCGAATTCTGTTCAAGTTGGGTGAAAGTACATCACCTTAACTACATAGTTACAAAGTTTCAACATTTCAAATGCTGTAGCTTCAAAAATATAAATTTTTCAGTTAATAACTGCAAATTTTAAAATTGAACTAAAAGCTGAAATATCTGAGAAACTTTCAGCGTTAGACCATGGGTCATGTTATCAAAGTCCCCTTTGATTTTATCGAAGAATTCAAAAATGTAATAAAAAATATACCATTCGATTTAATATAAGAGAGTAGGGTGCACTACCCCACATAAGAAGGGTAGCTAGAACAACAAAAATAATTTCTAGAGAATATTTAGGGGACATAACAGCTACATACTAAATTCCACTAACTATAACTTCTTATATTGTGCGAACGATCTAAGAACGGCATGTCACGTGACAAATAGATGCGCCAAACGTAACATCACACCACAGATCAGTAGCGTAACATTTCTCATTCAACTATTTTTGGGTGGAAAAATATTTGATTAGACAATTTAGTTCTAATAACTTACCTTAATAATAATATTATTAAAAAACAAAGCTCGATTGTTTAAATAATAATGTGTAAATCACAAAAATAACCTAAAATTTGCCAAAACAAAAGCACGTGGGTAACCACGAACGCCTGTGTTAGAATAGAAGAAAGCTTTCAACCCTGAAAATTTGAAAGTGGACTCGTCCGACGTAATTTGGTCGACTGCGCAACCAGGCGCAATTTTATCGGTGTGGTGTTCTTACATCGTTTTACCTATACTTTTAATGGCCCATCCTTTTGAATCACCCTGTATAACAAAGTTTTTTTTGCACTTGCTTCAAACTAGCACGAATTTATTTCATTCAAACGACTTTCACAAATTGGAAAGTTATGCAACTTTGCGTAAGTTTACTACGAGTATTTTTATTCTGATCATTCAGTGATCATTGATCAGAATCAGAATAGAAAGAGTGATTTTTTCAATGCTCAACCCCTTGAAATTGCGATTTTTTTGCATTTCCTCTACCGTTTCGTATTTCGGTCTTTATAGTCTCTATTCTATTTACTGACTGGAAGGTAGAAAATTGTCCATTAGCATACATAAATATTTCCCTCGTATGTCTTCTTAAAATGCACAACGTACATAAATTGCTTCTACCAAATATCGGTTGGGGAAATAGAACTGGATTGGTGATGGTTTGTGTTTGAAATTTTAAATGGAATTGCCAATTTCATGATTGCTAACAGTCTTTTTTTTGTCATCATCATCTTCCTGTGAAAACGATTCAATTTTCTAGCAAATAAAATCATAATTCTGGAAAGTGACTAGTTTGAATTTCATATCAGTTTGTGTATTGCGTGTATTTATGTTTGTACAATAATGTAAATAGAAATAATTGAAGTTGATAGAGAATTTATTAATTTCAACAAATGTATGTGTGTCATTTATTAATAATAGTGTGTTTTCATTTTGTTAGTTATTTCTGTAAAATTAATTAGATTTGATGGAAAATATTTACCGACTATCAAAATGAATTATGGTAATTGCCGCATTGTTCAAAATTTATTAAAGTTCTCAAATGTTATGATTTAGCTGCGGGATTGCGAATTTATTTTAGATTGTCGCGCGGCTCTTGACCCTACCTACTCGCTGCGCTCAGCTACAATAGACCACTTGTCTATTGTTTGTGACGTCGCTTACTCAGTTCATCAACTACGTCGAATGATTGTAGTGTTACAATAGACATATAACTCTGTTGAGAGGTCGATGGAGTGCGCTTACATAGAAGATAGTTTAGAGCAGTGACATCACTCACACGTAAATATGGGCAAATCCCGCTGCTAAATTATGACCCAATAACCCTTTGAAGACTGGTTACTGTTCGCATGCGAGATACTGATCAGATTTTGAACAGAGGTTATTAAATCTCCAGTATTTCAATAGAGACACACGAAATTTAATTAAAAAAAAATTCTACTTAAGCGTTTAAACAAAGAGAGGATCATGGCTTAATTTCAACACTTTAGATTGCTTCAGCTTAGATTTTGGTAGAATAAGCCCGTTGTAAAGAGTGCTTCTTCCTTTTCTCATTCTTCTTGTTCACGGCACTATAGATATTTTACTGCAGCTTCTGTTGTGCCTGATCAGAGGGAAATTTTCAACACTGCTTTAGTATGAAGCTTAGAGCTTTAATTGTGTGTCCAAAACAATGCTTAGGTGTCTAAATGAAACAAGAAAAGTGTTAAACGATCAGCTTTCTACCAAAATAATAAAGCGATTTGAAAAGTATTTAAAGGATTTACAGGGTAACCTCTAGAGAACATCTGAGCAAAATTAGATCTTTGTAGCTCATTTGGCAGTCGGTTAAAGATCGACGATGTCGCGATATCGAAGAATTAGCTGCAGACTTAACTTACATTTAGAGTAGTTTAGTGACTCGAAAAATATTTCAAGGATATGTAGAGGGCTTCCTGGAGAGCACTTTAGCAAATTTAGAACCTTGCAGCTCATTTTGAAGTTTGGTATAAAACACTCGTTATTGATGTTGCGATTTCCAAAAACCATCTGCACACGTAAAACGACTAAGTCTGACTCGAGCATATTCCCAAAATTATTTCTTTTAGATTTTCTCCATTGTGTTTTGTATTTTTATTTTTCTATAGAATGTAGGTAGTGGAGGAACCCGGAAAAAATCCATGTTGGAAAAATATTTCATTCTTAATCGTTTTACGTGTGTAGCTGGTTTTTGAAAACCGCGTCATTATCGAGCGTTTTTCGACCAACTTACAATTGAGCTACGAAGTTCTAATTTTGATATACTGTTCTCCAGGGACTACTGTATAAATCCTCAAGATATTATTGAAATCTCTCTATTATTTTAGTGGAAATAGCCAAATTGTGTACTCCTAGGCCGAACATTCTACTATGCTACTACTATACAGGGTGCTTGATCTAAATATGGTTGATTCTATGAAACTCGTATTAATTGGCGAGTGATTCGAAAAATATTTTAAGGATTTGTAGGAGGGACCCTGGAGACCTTTTCATCAGAATTAGAACCTCGTAGCTTATTTGAAAGTCGAATTAGCGAGCACATTAATTGACCTATAATGACTCTAGGATCCTCCCAAAATTGATTTTTTTCGTTTTTCCTAATTTTATTATGGAACAGGTGGAAATATTTCGTATTTTGTCTGGAATACAGTGGAGAAAAACGAAACAAATCAATGTTGGGAAGGCCTCCGAGTCGTTTTGCGTGTTTAGTTCGTTTTTAAAAATTGCAACATTGCCCAAAACGATCGTTTTTTGACCAACTTTGAAATGGGCTACGAGGTTCTAATTTTGCTAAAATGTTCCCTCGAGACTCTCCTAGAAATCCTTGATATATTTTTCGAATCACTCGTCGACTAATAGGAGATTTATAGGATCAACCATATTTAGATCAAACACCCTGTATAATACTCAAAAGTTTAATAGTAATGGTCCCTTAGGCATTGCTTAATCGTGCTTATCGATAGCAACGCCACTGATAGCTTGTATAAAAGGTTTGAGAAACCCACTCATTGTCAGTTATATACGCTATGTTAATTTAATCCCGAATAACTGTGTCATAAACATAGCTTTCTACTTGAAATATGAATATTAGTATTGAATTTAACAATTAATTTAATAATATTTTAATGAATAATTCCACAAGGAAATACTGCGTATAAATGGATAACTTATTGTAAATTGGATTTTCAATTTAATTTAAATGTAGAAGGTGTATAAAATAATATAATCTACAAAGCTTGAAATTTGATCGACATATTTTATATAAAACTAGAATATAATTTTCAGTCAATAAAAAAAATTTATATCGTAAAAGATACAGCTTCAGCATCTTAGATCTATCTAGTAGAAGGAGCAACTTTAAGTTCTTAATTTCATAACTTGTTCAAATTTGAACACTTGCTTTCAGGTCAAAGAATACAGTTCGGATTTCGACACAAATAAAGCCACTTTCTAGAGTGCTCCATCTTTTTTATATCATTTCAAAAATCTCCCTTTCTATTGAAGGTTTTACTATGATCACTCAAGGGAACGTAATCTTTAATTCTTTTCAAATCATACAATGTGTACCACGTTATTTCATCCCACATTGGACATGCCTTTTTTAAATACAGGGTGTCCCGTGAATCACGCATTTCCTTCTAAAAGGCAGATAGGGAATGAAATTCTAAGGTGAAAAGTCCTGTAGCATTTTTTCATCTGACGTACAGGTAATTAGCTATTAATTAAATCAAGTAGCCAATCAGGTGCTCTCTTTGAACGGCTCTAGCGCCAGCCTGCTAACTGGTCCGCTTCCTACGTTTTACCGTTAAGACTCTTTCCTTCTCGCTTTTTAGCGCTATATCGAGCAACTGATTGGTTATATGATTTAATTAAGGCTGATTTTTATTCGAACTGAATGCTACCAATTACATGTAATTTCCATAAGACAGTAAAACACATTTTTCTCTTAAACGGTAACAGATAGCGACCACCAAATAGTTGACTTCGATTCCAAAGACAGTCATATACAAAAATACGCGCTTGGATTTTTGAAAATTTGACAGGATTTTCACTATATAAGGAAAAAGTAACTTTTCGTGCTGAAACGAGTGGTTTGGTAAAACACACAATTCCCTGTGTGAAAGTTGATAATTTTAATACTCACGTATATAAAAAGATCGAGCAAAGTTCATTCTACAAAAATCAGAGCTTCTATTTTCAATTTTCTCTACCGGTTTTTCATAATCAGCATGCAAAGTAATCTATTTTTTCGAAATTATGAATGAAAAAACACGGACAGACACTCCTAGTGACCTAACGCACCAATCAGGGGATTCTATTCAATGCTGGTGTCAACTTTGACAATTTTTACATCAATTGGAATTCCACTCTTTATATTTTGTAAGACAAATCACGCCCTTTGTATAAATATCGACTACCTTACAATAATTCGTAAAGAAAGGTGGGGGGAGTGCTCGTATGTTACCCTTAATAATTAATTATGTGTGCGTCAGATAAAAAAAAAAGAAATTTTCACCTTGTAATTTCATCCCTTATCTGCTCCTTGGCAGGAAATGCGCGACTTACGGGACACCCTGTAGAATCATGACTTGATTCATATATTCCTACATTTTATACTTTTCAACGGAAAAACAAGCAGTTAAACCAAGCTACTGTCCTACGTTACCAAAAGCATGATCAATTTCCAGGTGAAATAGCGTTGTACACCCTGTAAGTTCAACTTTATTTGATAAAAAAGGATTCAACAACTCTATTACAAGGCACATTAATTTAACTTTACGGAACAGAGATTTCTACTTCAATTTGTGAATTTTGCTATTGAATTTAATAATTATTTAAATACTATTTTCATGAATAATTTCACAAGGACATACTATTATACAAGTCGACGGATAACTTTATTTAAATAAAATAGAAGATGAAATTTTTCTAAAACTAAAATGTGATTAAATTTAAAGTTGAAAATGTATGACTTATAAAAATCAATGTCTGATTCAGAAAATAAGGCAAACTAGTTCAACTTGTACTACATACGAGAATATTTGAGAGAAATTTTAAATAATTTCCAACCATAATAGAAGTTTTAAGTATTTGAACAATAGGAGAAATTCAAACAAAGCAAATTATACACGTACGTGTATTTTGTTCGATAATTGAAAACGTTTGCTTGTTAAAAGGATTTTTCTAACGTTTATAGTTCTTTAGTAGTTTTGAACAACAAAGAATAGCCTTTGTATTGTGACCAAGAAAAGTTGTCCACTACAATGAAATAAACTGTAAACAAGTCTGTCCATTATTATGGAGATTTTAATTTAAATAATTAAATAATTTCAACATTACGTTGAGTGATTTCTCAAAATTATGTAAATGTAATTGAAGGGACAGTATGAGTAGTGGATGTTTACATTATAGTTGTTTGAAAATTAACCAGCGTTAAAAATTGAAATAAACTCATGACTACAGATCGGACCCAACATTAGTCATGCCTTTGGTTACGTATAATGGTAGCTTTATCATACTTCACTACATTTGACATTATTTGTTAATGTATTTTTCAAGCAGCGGAACAAAGCTACGACGCTACGTAACAAAGGCAAAGCATATGAGGTAAATTACCGCGGTATACCCAGGGTTACCAACCTTGATTTCGTAAATTTTAAGATTATGATATTAAGGATTCGGGATATGAATCAAAAATTCAGATTTATGTTGATAATTGTAGTGTAAAATAAATTGCTAACCCGGCGCATCCACCATTTTTGCACGATACCTTTTTAACCCATTAATGCCCAGAATTATTTTTTTTTAAATTTCCACGCAGTTTTTTGGTATGTTGTTCTTTTCGGTACCTAGATAGGTACATAATTGTCAGTTTTTAAAAAAAAAAACGCTAAGTAGTTTTTTTTTTGACGTATGATTAATCATACGCCGAGCATTTAGATATAAGAAATGGTCCTATTTAATTGAACAGAATTTATTTTTTTAAAAGTATATATACTAGTAGAACAAAGCAAAATGACCCGGAATCATGTTTCCGGTTATATGTATCATCAGAAATATCAAATATGTAGGTTATTTCTGCTGATATAACCGGAAACATGATTCCGGGTGCAACCCTACGTTACATTTGAGACACGAAAACTTGGTGCACTTCCCACATTTTGCGCATCTTCGCTGGGTGTTTTGCTTGTCGATCCAATGTTCCCTGCCGTCATAACGGATTTCTGGAAGTACCCGTGAAATTAATTTAGGTTTGGGACCAGTATTTAAAACTGAGGCAGAAGATTGCAAAACAGCCAAGACTATTCTTCTCCTAAACTCAAATAAAGAAATGTCGTAGCTCTTATCATTGACTCTGCGATAAAGGTACCAACAATTGGTAACGACGGCGTCAAGGCAAACCCGAAAGATTGGCCAATACCATTTTTTTGCTCTTATGTGTGATCTATACAGACCTCGATTTTGGTCGAAGCGATCCACGCCCCCCATTCCTTTATTATAGTAGTTTATTATGGATGGTTGTTCTACATTTAATGATCCCTTTTCCTTCTTGGACCACCGTTTGCATGTACCCTTTGTTTTGTAGATATTACTTTCCTGAATATTCGAAGCCACTGTGACTTGGCTATTATCGTGCCAACGAGTTAGCGAAATATTAGAATCGTTGTCCTTGAGTACATAGTGTGCTCCACGTTTTTCTTTTTTCAGTTCCTTGAGTGGTGCATTTTCGACACGGTCAGATCTAATTGTGTCCACAAAAAGCATTTTATTTTCTGTTAGCGCATCTATAAGCGGTAATGATGTAAAGTAGTTGTCGGCAAAAATGACACTGCCTTGCTTTAGAAAATCTAAACATAGTTTTTCAGTGACACTGGTCCCCAATGTCTTGCCTTCAATTTTATCACCAGCACCGGTGTAGGCGTCGCATTTTACTAGATAACCATCAAACGTTGTTCCATAGCTTCGTCCACTGAAAAATATTTTCCTAATGGCTGGATGAGCTCGGCAGAGACTTTATTTAATTTTTCCACAATGGGCCTAATTTTATATATTCTGTCATTCTTATCGATGTTTGCATTATCATTGAAATGCATAAATCTGTGTATTGCTTCAAATTTATTTCGGGACATACTGTTGCTGACTATAAATTTATGTGTGTCAGGCCGAGTTTCCCAGTAGTTTCTTCTTGAAGGGACAGTAGCATATCCTGACAACAAGACTATAGCCAGATACTTGTATATTTCTTCAGGTGAAACAAGAAAATCATGGAAACCTTTTTGCGCCGCGTATTTCTTACTCTCAGTGCAAATACGTTCAATTATTTCTTCATCAAAATTTTTTTTAAATAAATCTATTGGAGACAATTGCCCCGTTTTTATTGCTTCTAATATATTTGGCGTGTTTTTTTCTAAAGCAGTGATCTTTTGTTCATTTTTCTCCAAAATTATTTCTTGCCAATTTCTAACTTTCTTGACTTTCCTTTTGATACTTTTTTTAGTCTTTTCAAGTTTGAGTCTTTTTTGCAAATCTGCCAAAACTTCGTCTTCGCTGTCATTTTCTTCACTTGGAGTTTGAGAATGCTGTACAGTTAGCACATTTTTTTCTTGTCCGTTATTATTTACAATCACCAATTCTACGGGTTGTGCGAGCAAGCCTTTACCGAGATCTCTAATGTCTGGTACGAACTCATCATCACTTGCTGCATCGTCCTGATCACTTTCTCTGCCATCATCTGGAGGAATAAGTACAAAATCCAAAGACTCAGCTTGATTAAACTGTTCGAAACATTCGTCATCTGAGTCCAAGCTTTCCAAGTAATTTAGTAGTTCTTCGGCATCGTTTGGATCAGACGGATTGTATTTACGCCTAAAAAGATTTGAAGTGATATTTACCCATGGTATGATAAATCATACGCGAAATATAAAGTTGTTTTTTAACAAAAAAAAAAGATGTTCTGGGAAAAAAATATTATATGTGTATTAACACATGTATTAGAAACAATTATTCTAATAAATATTGGATTTAAAATCAAAATCAAATACTAAAGAAAAAATCGAACTTACTTGTGACTCATTTCTAGCAGTAACAACCGGTATCCTCAAGTAACAGAACGTCTAGTTTCGAACAACAGTTGTTAACAACAATTGCAGCACTGTTGTAACTTTGATCTAAGTCTAAATCAATAACTTGTTAACGAAATGAAACTTTCAGACCATCAGAGCGTTTCAAACCTAACCTCAAACGGAGGAATGAATAATCATACGTTGGGCATTAATGGGTTAAACAGTTATAAATGCTCTTTGGATTTGTGACAAATATTAAACATGTGTCATTAAATATTGTGTCATTTCGACCAACTATCATCTATGATTGACGCTATGATAACTCAATGCTGACACATAATCAATATGAATAGAAGAGTGTTGTTTAAGGGGCCGCAATAATCAACTCCCGATTCGGTGCCTGAAAAAATGCCAATCCTTAATCATCGACATCTTGCTTGTTTTCTGAGACAGTGAAATTTCATAACCAGCATTGAATCGAGCATTTCACAATGAATCCAATGGAGTTTTATTTTTTCGAAAATTTTGCCAAAATTCTGAATTATAGAAGAAGATCTTAGAGCATGTCATAATCTTAGCTCCTTATTTGGAGTTTTTATAGTAAAAATTAGCACTTTGATAAAAAATTTATTGCTTTGAATTTAACCATTTGTGGGTAAGCTATATTTTTCCAGACACTAGTTTTTTTAAGGAGCAGGCGAGTTTTTAAAAGTCTTAAGGCTCTCAAAACATCTATCGAAGTGCCTGTTATACAGGCTGTTCGATCTAAATATGGTCGATTGTATAAGATTCCTATTAGCGATTTGAAAAATATTTCAAGGATTTGTAGGAGGGTCCCTATAGAACATTTTGGCAAAATAAGAACTTCGTAGCTCATTTGGAAGTTGGTCAAAAATCGCTCGTTTCTGATGACTAAGAATGACGCGAAGACCGTCCGAACATTGCTCTTTGTCGATTTTCTCCATTGCATCCTAGAAAAAATAGGAGACATTCTCCTCCACTCCAAAATAAAATAGAGAAAAACAAAAAAAAATCAATGCTGAAAGGATCCCTGAGTCATTCTAAATCGTTTTGTGCCAGAAACGAGCGTTCTTTAACCAACTTCCAAATGAGCTACGAGGTTCTAATTTTACTTAAATCTTCTATAGGGACCCTCCTACAAATCCTTAAAATGTTTTTCGAATCGCTCCTCGACTAATAGGAGTTTCATAGAATCAAGCATGGAACACACTTTATGGTCAAGAATTGGCCAAAGTCAGGTCACCTTCATTCACAACTTTGAAATTTCTAATCTTTCTTTAAGAACCCAGTTTACGCACGGAGGGTTAAGTTGATCCTAAGTTTTCACATTTTTAGCTAAGAAAAGTATGTAAACATGCATCAAATTGACTTTTTAGCAGCTAATTTGTGTTTTTTATGCCAAATACGTCGATTTAGGAAGTTTTAACTCGTAGTTTGTAGTTTTTATCTTATTATTTTTTGATGGCTGTTATTTTTACGAAAATTATGTGTCAAGCATCTTAATTTAGTTTATTTTAGCAACTGATATCTTTGAATAGTTACAGAATATGAGCCTGAGATCGAATCATGAAACAAATTCAATTGCTTTACAACAGGCATTCTACAAACTTAGACAAGTACCTGCAATTCTAAATGTACATTTCAAAACTAGATCTACGTTAAAGAGGAACAATTCTGTTTTATTCTTTGTTATTTTCGCAAGAGAACGTCGGAAAGACGTCCTTCAAAATGATTATTTTGTTAAATTCTTGAAATCAAGAAAATGTTTTTGAATGATGAATTCATCCCCCAAGCTACAAACAGACAGTATCTTATTCAAGATCTCGTCAATCGATGAAGCGTAAACTATTCAATTTAACTGGACTAAAATCCGCCCTCACATTTCACCCTAGTCGATTTTGTATTGATATTATTAGAGATTTTAAGTGAAGACCATTAATATACCGTGCTGGCAATCCGAATTCAATACACTGAAATTTATGCATGTTTCACACATTTATTTGGATATAGCGTTAGTTTCAGAACATTGTGGAAAATCTTGGAAAAAGCGGCCTGTTATTGTTGTTATTGTTGTTTTTGATTTTCATAGATTTTATGCAAATCTATGATATCCCGACCGGTTAATAATTGAACCGTCAACGAATTTGATTGATTACAATGAATTTTGATGAAATCTTCAACAATACATGTATTCTTTAGACGATGAGTGTGTGTGTTATTGTTCGGTTTTCTGGCCAGACTACTCCATAAGTTTTTTATTTAGAATCAATGTAGCTGTAATACAACTAAAAAAATAAATAAAAATAAAAATTGCCTTTTATCCATCATTCTATATGCTGCTGACACGTTAACGTTATAACGAACTTTTCAAGTGTTTAGTATTCTACAGCACTTTATTATTGAAACTGAATTCTCAAGTAGTTTTATTGAAACGTTACAAGATAGTCGGGTTAGCGTAACTATATCCTCAGATATTTCGGTATAATAAAGATGGAATTCTGCAGGAATGTCAATCTTAATTCTTATCTCCATTTTCCAATTCGTTATCAATATTGATGATCTATCATCTGCATGAGTGGGCTAAGGATAGGAGAGGCTAACCGGACAGCCAACCATAGAAAAGTTTCATTAGAAATGCATTAGTTTTCTTTCGTTCAATTATCAAACTTTTTGGGAACACTCATTTAATTTTTCAAGATTGGATTTTTCGCTTCTAGCCTGCCAGTTTCTCTTCTTTTTAACTTCTAAAAAAAATATCGTCCGGATCTTTTTCTTTAAAATTCTGCAAAAATATAATTATTGGAAACTTTTGCCTTTTATCAATTTTCCGGAAAAATAGCAGCCTCATCGGAAAATTTCTTGCAGATTTGGAAAGCATCTTCAATTTGCTGTAGAATACTCACTGCAAAAGGAAAATATAAGAAAAGCATGTTCCAAGACTGTCCTCTATAATTCTGAATTTCATCAAAATTTTCCGACCCCGAAAGCATCCTAAAATGCAATTTCGAATGAATCCCTCAACCTGAAACAAACATATTCGCAAAACTATCCCCACGCTAAGAACAAGGATGCATAGATGAAAAAAGGTTCAAATTTTCCGTGAAAATTCTTTCAATTTCCAAAACTTGGAATTTTAGCGACCCTCTTAAAAATTACCAGCTTTTAAAAAATCCATCGTGTGATTCGTCATCTTTAAAATCGTGCAGGAAATCTCTGATTAAAAATGATTGGGATTTTCATCATTTCCCGGAAAATGAAGAAGCCTATCGAAAAAACTCTTCAATATTTGGAAAGGTCTTTCAATTTTCTATCCAAAGGACCTGATAATTATTGAAAATAAGTAATATTGGCTAAATTATAGCCAATTATAGAGGAAAATATACAAAAAAGGTAGGTACTCCAAGATTTTCCTCTGTCATTCAGAATCTTACCAAATTTTTTCTAAACAAGAACAGTCAGTATATGCAAATTGAAATGCTCTATCTAACGCACGTTGAAGTTTTTCAATATTTTAAAAGACAAGCAAGATATCGACGATTAAAAATAGGTATGTTTTGCACACCGTATCGAGAATTATTGTGATTCTTTCTAGTCGATTTTTCTTCGACTCTCTACCTGTATAGTTGGAACGGTCGAGTAAGAGATTAAAGTCAAATCATAAAATTTGTTCACAATAGATTCGGTATGAAAGAACTTGATGGGTTGCTAAAATATTGCCACCAATAAATTTCGTAAATTTGTTGGAGACAGGTACGTATAACCAGATGTTTTTGTAAAAATATGCAAACGGGTCGGTCTTTCACAAAACAGGTAGTTTTCCCACAAAATCCCCTTAGGCTTTATTTAAAATAAAAATAATATCAAACTTGTAATTAAACAAATAAAATATTACATCGTGATTGATTGATTAAATCACATTCTAGTGTAATGTTAACATTACATTAAATGGATCAACATATATAATTGTAATAAAGTAATAACCAATACATTTTTTTTACGTACATCATCAAATAAATTAAAATACTTGATTTAAATTTAATAATATACGTTTGAAACGAGTTTCTCTACATTTTCCTGTATTTTGCTCTCTACATTGTTTGGGGCTAAGCTAACCAGGTAAAAATTATAGTTCTTTCAACGATATTTGGATCGCCGCAGGCAAGTAATTTCTACGGTTGTCCGCAAAGGGGCAAATATTGTTATTTATGATAGGCTGGCATTCCAAGCAGAATAATGGACCGTACTAGAATATTTCAAGTCTCTAGTAAAAAAATTGATAATTGTAAATATATTTTTATGAAATAAATTCAAGACAAAATTAAGAAATTCTGTTGAAATAAACCGAATAAAAGCCATTCAAAGCTAACTTTCTAATGCCTCTGTAGGTACCTTTATGAATAAGTTTCAGTTGTTGATTTAATCAAACAAGAAATTGCTTCAATAACACCAATAGCGTGGAAAAAGTGTTGTGATCATATACGAAATATCGAAAATAAATACCTGCAAATTCATATATGCCATAATGAATTAATAATTAGAGTCACAGATAGTGATAGTGATAATGATGATGAAAATGAGGATTCACTGATTGTTTCTGAGTAGAATATTTTCATTTTGTATTTTAATATTAGATAATAAATTATTTTTATTTATTTTTATTATATAATAATTACTTTTTTACTGTTTTTATTTTGAGCTGCTGAAAGATTCCACAGAGAATTTATATTTCCAATGAAATCTAGATGTTTCATCCCTATTTTCAATTTTTTGAATACCGCCCTGACCAACTTTCTCCGTACGGTCGTTTACTAACCACTTTATTGGGGTTCAATTGTAAAACCAAACAAGTACTTGCCTGCGGCGATCCAAATATCGTTGAAAGAACTATAATAAAAATTTTCTAAGAAATAAACAGTCAAAAATTCTAAAGTCAAATATTTAATGTCTCTTATGTAGGAAACCTATAAAGAACAAAACAAAATTCATATTTATAATGTTAAATGAATTAATCACTCACCTTCAACCCTCACTCTCATCGTCACTACTAGTGTCACTATCACTGTCATTTGTGCTTATAATAATACGAGGAGGTGGTGTTTCACTTAAATAACTAGCTTCAATGGTCTTTACATGCTTGATACACTTGGTCCACAACAAATGATCAATTTTATCAATTTCTCTTCTTATGTTATCCACTACAGCGCCAGACAAATGAGGAGCATTGTTGTTTTTCCTCAGATGGTGTTTTAATTGACTCCACACTAATTCTATGGGATTCAATACACAATAGTATACGGCGGCAGTCTTAAAACCATGTGCCCATATTTACTTGCTATTTCATCAACAACAAATTTTTTGTTTTTATTTATGTTGGAAGAAGATATTATATCCAACAATTCTTTCTTCGTTTTTTTAGTTGGAACTTCCATATCATGGCTTTCCATAAATCTAATGATATCTCCTTTCTTCATTGCCATTGTAGGGCACTTATCACTTTGTCGAGAGTGATATGGAGCATTGTCCATAACAATAACCGAACTAGGTGGCAAATTAACCAATAGTTGTGTTTTGAACCACGATTCAAATAATTCCGCGTTCATGTCCTGGTGATAATCGGCTGAACAATTTGCGATGTTTTTAGCAGACAACAAAAGGCAGTTTGGTACCCACCCATTTTCGTTGCCTGCATGTAAAATTACCACCCGTTTTCCCCGAGAAGAAGGAGTCTCTAAACGACAATTGCCACTGTTATCAACCCACCCCTTTTTCACAACGTCGTGAGTATCGAACCATGTCTCGTCCAAATAGACTATGTTTCGCTTCTCCGCGCGATACTGCCTAATTTGGTCAATGAAATCGCTTCTCATTGTACGAAGCCGATGCGATTCCATTATACTCAGTCGCTTGTCCAACCGTTTATATTTGAAACCAATTTTATTCAGCACAACTCTTAATTGAGTCGTACCGTATTCTTGTAATGGAAGATTACGCTCTTTTAATTTAGATTGTATCTCCTTTATAGTTGGTACGTCATTGTTTTTGTACATGTCATAAATGAGAGTCTTCAGTTCCCTCAGCTGCTCTGCACCTACTTTTTCCACTGCGGATAGTCGCTCTTTTGTTTTTCTTTTCAAATTGTCCTCAGTTTTACTACAAATTTTTCCAACGGTACTCCGTGGAACACCAGTCAAATCAGCTACTTCATCTATGGGAGTTGTATGTCCTCTTTCGAGCAATCGATTATAAATTTTCTTTAAAAGTAACTTGACTTCTAGACAGTAGTGATTTCTACTTCGAAAAGCTTAAAAGAAAAAAAAGCATGTTTTTAATTATTGTTACCTTTAAATTTCGACATACGCACCATGATTGACTGAATGGTCTTCTTCCATTATGTTTACAACTGCATGTCCTAATGAATATTATTATTATTATCATTAGTAACGAGAAGAGGTATTTTTAAAAAATATGTATTTTAAATTATACTAACCATCATTATTGTTGCGAACAACTTCCATCTCTTCTTCCTGGATCAACAAGGGTGCTTCTATTTATAAATTGCATAATTAATATTAATTGTGATAAAATGTATGTATTATATTAATTACCTTCGCCATCATTATCCAAAACTTCATCATCCATATGCCAAGGTCTCCACATTTTAAAAAATATTATTTCAAACACGACTGACTACTTCACTCTCCTATGACTTCAAATGAAATGCGAATATTTGACTTAAGAAGGGTTGTATTATTTGTAAAGGAATTTACATTAATTTTTACCAGGTTAGCTTAGCCCCAAACAATGTAGAGAGCCTAAGGGGATTTTGTGGGAAAACTACCTGTTTTGTGAAAGACCGACCCGTTTGCATATTTTTACAAAAACATCTGGTTATACGTACCTGTCTCCAACAAATTTACGAAATTTATTGGTGGCAATATTTTAGCAACCCATCAAGTTCTTTCATACCGAATCTATTGTGAACAAATTTTATGATTTGACTTTAATCTCTTACTCGACCGTTCCAACTATACGTGTCTATTATTTTCAGTTCACTTGTTGCGTTCTTTAAATTGTTGCTTTCGTTCATGATCCTTGGATAATCGATCAAAAATTATTCTTAAACGTGCTCTAGTAGACCTTTTTCATTGCTTTGATAATCTCAATCATTGATTAAAATCCAAAAATAAAACCTTATAATCATCCACTATTGTCGTCATAATTATCTTCTATTAGTAGGTGCATATGGAAAACGGCAAGTCTTTGTTCTTGAAATTTCTTAATGATTCCACTTCACCTGTTCGATTATCAAGCCGCTATTATACCACTATTCGTTATCATAATGATCGAGGTCGTTGTATTGGAAGAATAGAACGACCTGGATTGATTCGTGTGAAATGTATCAGTGAAATAGGGGATATCATTATAATATTGGTCTTTAAATAGAATTCATTTGGAAAGTTTAAATGTTACGGTTATATTTCCAATACAAATTCGAATATTGGTGAGAATGACAGTAATCGAAAAAAATATTACCCTCTTCGCTTTTGTTGCTTTTGATTATTTCAATAGCGGAAAATATTGGGAAATTTCAAACTGTACACGTGTGCCTGGCCGCCTTCTGTGTCGATTTTTTACATCGTCGTCATTTCAAATTATAAAATATCGTTTTTTAAAGACTATATTGAGACACAATAAACTTACAGAATAATGAACAATATTGAAATTCTAATTATACGAAGAACGTAACTGATCCTATTAAAAATGAGAACAATTCGTATTTGGATTGGGAAGAGAAACAAGAATAGGCGATAGACATCTTTGGTGTGTTCTTTATTTACCTTGTTGCTCTATATTATCATCATTATCATTATTATTAAAGGAAAGTAAGTCTGAAATGATGAATGTTTAAAAATATATAAGCCGGATTGATTTTCTCAATATTCGAACACTTTTTGTGCCCTCTTCTCTCCAGTATTCTGTGATTACTGAAATTCTTAAAGGAAACTTGAAAGTTACCTACTAGAAAAAAATGCACCTACGCGAATTCTTAATTGTAGCTTAATTTTATTTGAAGTTTGCGTGGGTTGAAGCTGAAAGTTCGATTACGTTGAGGCTTTTTCTTGGAATTAATAACGAAATGAAACTTATTAGATTGAATATAACTTTTTTTTGTTTTATTGTTAGTCAATAGAGCAAATTTTCAACTTTATGGAATACCAACGGCGGCTTTTAAAACATCCACCGCCTCTTATAATTCAGACATTGTAAATATGGATTCGATATTATTTTATGTTAAGGACGCGGGTCAGTACTTTTTAGGAATTTCAATCCACTATTTCTCGCTTCTTTTTTAAGATGTAGAAACGCGTGATAACGTTATCGAAAGAGCGTTTCAAGGTCCAGGGGATGGACGATCCTGTATTGGAAAATTTGGAGAAAATTCTGAATTGCAGTCAATTGTCTCGGACCATGTTTTTTTAACAATGTCCCCCAGAGCTCGGCCTATGTTGATAACTTTTGTATGAAAATTTTATTATATATAACAAATTTAAAGGGCTTTTCAAATGTTCAAGAAATTTTCCGATCGGCATGTTAGTTTTCCGGAATTTTAATAAAAACGGGTAGGCTTATGCAGAACTTTTTTTGTACAGTTTTAAAGGTGGACAAGCGGACGATTGCTTATTGGAAAGCTTACCCATGTGAGGGAAACCTGACGTCCGTGGAAAATCCAATTTTTGAAAATTTTGGAAAATTTTTGGAAAGCTCATTTGTCTTTTTTATCTATTAAAAAATATATGTTCGTAATACAATTGTCTAAAGATAATATTTTTGTCGGAAAAACTTATTAATTTTCCCGTGAAAATTGAGATTATAAGGATTTTACATATTTCATGTGTAAGTTGTGTTATCTACACTTATACGGGCCAAATCACATATGCTAAATTTGGTTATCATGACTCGACCACTCGCTGTTTGTGGTTTCATTGCAAGGTTGTCACGTTGTCACAATTGCATTCAGATTTACAATATGTATTTACGGTTGCCACCCGTACTAATTTTTGCAGGATTTTCAGAATTTTAGGCGTTTGTTCTGCGTCCGCTGTGAATTATGATCAGGGCGTTCTTTGGTTCGTCTGTTTATTTTTTAACTTTTTCGTGTTTTGCTATAAAATATGTATATGTTATTGTATTATAAGTATAAGTATTTATTTTTATTTGATTTTTATTCTTTGACTCCCAAAATGGTGGCAGGGCCCCTAATGAGGCCACGTCTTATTCTTCTAGTGAAGAAAGTTTGAAAATGGACACCTTCTCTTGCTGTTACAATTTGAATATTTGTGAATAATGAAGTATAGATTTACGAATTTACATAAAAAACGGAAAAAGACAGAAAACGAATTTGAGAATGATGATAATTGGTATTTATTGTAGAAAAAAATGAATGAGGAAATAATATGCAGATACATAAATATATATTTTAAAACATTTATTAATTTTAATTAACAATAATAATAATATAATCGTGAGCGTGGTGCTGGTGGTGGTGGTGGTGGTGGATCTGGACATGGTGGTGGTGAACGTGGACGTGGTGGTGGTGGTGGTGGTGGACGTGGACGTGGACGTGGTGGTGGTGGACGTCGTGGACGTGGACGTGGTGGTGGTGGACACGTAAAAGTCACCAACAACCACAATTATTATTATTATTGTTAAATAAAATTAATAAATGTTTTAAAATATATATTTATCTGCATATTATTTCCTCATTCAATTTTTTCCACAACAAATACCAATTATCATCATTCTTAAATTCGTTTTTTGTCTTTTTCCGTTTTTTATGTAAATTCGTAAATCTATACATCATTATTCACAAATATTCAAATTGTAACAGCAAGAGAAGGTGTCTATTTTGCGAGTCAAAGAATAAAAATCAAATAAAAGTAAATACTTATATTACAATAACATATATTTTATAGTGAAACCCGACAAAGATAAAAAATAAACAGACGAACCAAAGAACGCCCTGATCATAATTCACAGCGGACGCAGAACAAACGCCTAAAATTCTGAAAATCCTGCAAAAAATAGTACGGGTGGCAACCGTAAATACATATTGTAAATCTGAATGCAATTGTGACAACGTGACAACCTTGCAATGAAACCACAAACAGCGAGTGGTCGAATCATGATAACCACACTTAGCATATGTGATTTGTCCCGTATAAGTGTAGATAACACAACTTACACATGAAATATGTAAAATCCTTATAATCTCAATTTTCACAGGGAAATTAATAAGTTTTTCCGACAAAAATATTATCTTTAGACAATTGTATTACGAACATATATTTTTAGCGAATTTTTTTAAAAAAAATTAGCTAATGACGAGATCCTCACTTTTGAATTTCCGAAAAATTTTTGCACAGAAGTTCGTTTTGGAACCTCAGGAACCCATATCCACCGTTCGTTAAAATTTTTATATATATATATATATATATATATATATATATATATATATATATATATATATATATATATATATATATATATATATATATATATATATTTATATATATATTTATATATATATTTATATATGTATATCCACGATAACTGCCGTAAAAATACACCAATCTTAATGAAACTTGGTACAAAAATCGGTCTTTGTGATAGCTTGGATGAGTTCGTTGGCCAGACTGGTAGGGCCAACACTTTTGGAATAAGAGCTGAAGAAATGTTAAAAAAAATCATTTTCAATATTACATTTGCTTAGATTTTGATGAAAATTAAAATAACAGTAGAGCCGACCATTCTCTATGACCCAGAAACAAAATCATCAAAATCGGTTCGTTGGTTCGCAAGAAAAATGCAAAAATCTCTTTTTTGAGTATAAGCAGTAAAATCGATTATCTCAGGTGGCTATATGTTCTGACTATTGATATTAGAAAAAAAATTGAATATCGCGGGGGGGCAACTAATTTTGACAGTTAATATTAGACGCAAGGCCTGCTAGAGAATTTCGCTTGAAAAAATCAAGCAGGCCTTGATTAGACGTATTAGACAAACAACAAACTTCATTATTATTTTTTTTTTAGTGTTTCTTATTGTTTGTGGATTAAAAGTATTTTTCAATAAAAATCATAAATATTAAAATAACATCGGGAAATGAATTTATTAGTTGATTCAATGTTATTAAAATATATTAATTGTCAGTATCATAAGAATGTTTTGCAATTAATATTTCAGTATGTAGATACATAAAAAAATTCGCTATATAAGGTACTTGCTGCCTTTGGAGATTTTTTTATTTTTTATTTAATAGATAAAAAAGACAAATGAGCTTTCCAAAAATTTTCCAAAATTTTCAAAAATTCGATTTTCCACGGACGTCAGGTTTCCCTCACATGGGTAAGCTTTCCAATAAGCAATCGTCCGCTTGTCCACCTTTAAAACTGTACAAAAAAAGTTCTGCATAAGCCTACCCGTTTTTATTAAAATTCCGGAAAACTAACATGCCGATCGGAAAATTTCTTGAACATTTGAAAAGCCCTTTAAATTTGTTATATATAATAAAATTTTCATACAAAAGTTATCAACATAGGCCGATCTGTGGGGGAAATTGTTAAAAAAACATGGTCCGAGACAATTGACTGCAATTCAGAATTTTCTCCAAATTTTCCAATACAGGATCGTCCATCCCCTGGACCTTGAAACGCTCTTTCGATAACGTTATCACGCGTTTCTACATCTTAAAAAAGAAGCGAGAAATAGTGGATTGAAATTCCTAAAAAGTACTGACCCGCGTCCTTAAGGACGTATTCAACAATATTGAGTGAAAACACAATTTTTTATGCAATTCATCATTTTATTTGTTTGTTCATTACAACATAAAGGTTTGAATTGAACAGGTTTTTTTTTTCTACCCTTATTTCAATAGCCAAGTCTCTCGAGAAATTCACAAGGGGAATCTTATGCCTTGAAGAAAAAATTCATTACTAATACAAAAAGTTGGAGAAAATATAATTTCTTTATATACCTGTATTGAGAAATCTACGTATTTCCACCCCTCAATCTTTAGTATTTTTAATGATGATTGATTATTGTGCTGATAAGCAGTATTGTTTGGGTATTGCCAAGATGTTAAAGCACCCCAAGTTGAGACAGGACTTGAAATCGAGTAGGGAGGAGAATTTCGTGCATTAGGGGTGGCATGGCTCAACAATTAAAGTCAAGACTTTATAAATTTATAACTCGTTTAGACTCTTGGCAAGAACTCGCTTTAAATAGACCTAAGCGAGAATTTACAATGTGTCTAAGTCTACCTTTAACTTGATTTACGGCAAGTTCTTGCTAGGGTTATTGTTGCCAATTTTCTTTGATGACAATAACGTAATTATCTTTAGTAAAAAAAGCACCGTTTGAAATTATGGTATATAAGTGCTTAAAATTTGTGCTTTTATGCTTTATTTTCATGAAAAATTATAGTGTATCCACCAAGCCTAGATAAGGCGAGCTTAAGTAAGGGGAAAAAGAACCGGGTTTAACCATATTTGAGCTTATGACTTTCCTAAGAATTTTAGGAGTGAAATGTCTGATTCGGATAATTTAGAGGAATTCGTTTGATATTTTAATTAATAAAATTGAAATTAATTAATGAATTCCGAACATTCAAATTAAGCCGAGATTCATTCATACGCTTATTATTCGACATGCAATTATTCAACTTAATGAGCGACTTTACAACTATAGAAAACCTAAGCTTTCTCCCTCATCCTTTTTTAAATTAAATTCATTTGTTGATTCGAATTATTTCCAGTAATTTATTTATTTCTCTTTAAAATAAGGAATTTCATTTTATACAACATTTAAATGGAAATAGTCCATATTAATTTATTCTATTTATATAAATTTTCTGTGTAATTTATTTGTAACGTAAAAGTTAAATTTGCAACAAAATTAGTCGTCTATTATAATGAACATACGCCCCCTTATTATCTATATGTGATTATTAATTACATGATAATAATTAAATTAAATATGGATGAAAGCTTACAATTTCAATCAAACTTAACAAAAACGCTTTCCATTAAGCGCTTTTTAAAATAAAACTGCCAAAAAATCTGATAAGACCTCAATGAAATTGGATTCTATCAAACCAATAATAACTATGTGTAAATATTATCGATTTCATTTCCCATATTTCCAACAAGAAAACAACCCCAGTAATCCTCTCAAATACGTGTGTAATTCATTTTGCATCAATATTTAAGGGATATACTACATTATTGTTTATATTGGACAAAACACATTTCTAAAGGGTGAAATACACCCTAAATTGGTCCTTGGTTGTGCACCTGTTTATTCTAATTTATGTTTAATTAAAAGTGTACTTTATGGTTTTGAGGTAGCCGCAAAATATACATCTTTAGGACTTGCTCCAGTTTCACGTCTTGTTTTGAATAAATATTTCCAAACATTCATCCTCACAGGTTTTTGACTGTCTTAGGAGATTTTTGACATAGTTTTCAGAATTTTTCAAGGAATTATCGAACATCCAATTTTAGAGCAGGAATGCTTCAGTTTCAAGCTTTTTTTTCACACCCAATAATTGTGAATAGTTTTCAAAATTTACTCAAAACCACAAATATGCTTCAAGCACTCAAAAAGAAAAGCCTTCTTAGGTTGAAATCAGCGACAATTTTCAAAAATTTGTAGGCTGTCCATTTTATAAATTATTTTCAGTTAATTTTTAGAGACTAGTCTCTATCTATCAGAAGTCACCTTTCAGTAAGTATCCTGCTAGATACTATCTCAATCACTTATTCTTTATGTTTTGTACATGAAAGGAATACTCTGACAAAAACGCCATCTACGAAATAAGTAAAACAATCTAGTTGCGCAGTAACTTGCGCAAAGATTGTCTCTTATTACATATAGAGTGTTTTTCATTAACTTTTTGGAGATCGGTTACTGTGACCAAGTGAATTCCTAACATAGCCACCTTAAAAAGAGTCACCTATGTATTTTACTCTCTACAGTTTTATTATATTTAATAATTTTGTCTCTACAACCTTTTTCATAGTATCTCTTTTATATACAAAACATGTATGATAAGCGATTCATACAGTAACTTGCAGATTACTGAGAGGTAATTATCCTTGCAGTTAGAGACTAACCTCTAAAAAATTTGTGAATACCACCCATAATGAAACTGTAGAAAGAGAGAGAGGCCTTTGTTCGAAGTGACTTTGTCAGTGATTCGTCAAAAAGTTATGGGTCGTATTCACAAATTTCTTAAAAATCGGACATTATACCCTCAAGCAAGACAAAGACAAGAAAACTATCTATCTCATTATATGTGATAAGTAATAATACTAATAATTGAAAAGAGACAAGTACAGAAAGACTACCGCACAACTATCTATTTCACTCGTCTTCCTAAAACTTGTGAATAAGACCTGATTTTCTCTTTTTTATACACGTCGAATCTAAGTATTAGAAACATTGGAAGATGTCTCTATCTCTCTCTTGGTGTGGATTTCTTCTCATTATGTTAGAAGAAATCAGAGTACTCATTCAACTCCATTAGATAGACGGAGAGAATCATCTACTGTTTCACTTTTAGTTAAGCTGCTCAAGACAAGCAAAGCAAGTTGAAATGCTGCGAATTCTATAAGTTAGACAAGGCAAAGAAACACATGAGATGGAATGATTCCAATAGTCAGATAGATGCATATATTCTATAATGTTTCTATCGAGTTCTTCACCTCTCTATAGAAACTATGAAGACAATGATGAAGATAATCTTCTAGCAAAGAGAAAAAGGAGATAATCGTTTTCATTGGAGATTATCTCCAAGAAATTTACGATTCTTAGTCTGTTTATTTTTGGTTTATTTGTCTACCAATTGTTTTCTAATTTCATTCTCTACAATTTTCAATTCTGATATCATCACTCGTTACAGTCCTCTCTAATCAACAGAAACATTTGAAACTTACAGATTTAAATTAAATTAAGGATTGATTACAGGCTGTATGTGTAGTAGTTGCAAAATCATTTCTTTGATACAAATCAATTTAGAAATAGAAATACATAATTGCAAAAAAAAATGGCAATTTTCACAGATCTTGTTCAATTCTATTCCGTTAGTTGCGTAAATTTCAATTCAATTTTTCACTGATTTATCGAATTTGAATAGAATCAAACTGTTGTCTGCATCCTTGACATCCAACCTTATTATTATTATTATTATTATTATTATTATTATTATTATTATTATTATTATTATTATTATTATCAGCACAATTTCTATTGTCATTGTATTGAAACAACTAGAGAATTTCCGGTGACACGTGACGATAGATTTAAGTTCATCGTTAACAATACTGAAAACCAACGATAATAACAATACATTTTAAATTATTAATAATGTGTATGGGTATATAGAATAGTGTATTATGGAAATTTCCAGAAGAAGATCCATTAATTGACAGGAGTGGTAAATGTATTTCGTTGATCGAAACATTGATAAGACTTGAAGTTAAAAATGGATGAATAGGAGAAAGACAAAAAGCAATTTTTCCGATATTAGTTTCTATATTAAATAAAGATATGAGACGTTGCATGTAAGTGGATGCACTTAAATGAGACAATGAACAATAGAGAAATTGATTTCATTGCACTAAAATTCAGAAATTCAGACATTTACATTTTTCTAAATCTTAAGATGATGCACTACCTATGGTTACTACGTTTCTCAAACGTTAGATGGCGCGCTGCGTTACAATGGTTACATTACGTTCTTTTTAAATTAAGACTTTAAAATGTAGTTTTTAGAGAAAAATTGATGTTGGTGCCAAATAATTTTGTTTATATCAATTTTCATAGCTGATTCTATACCGTACATTTGGTTTCAAGCCAATATTGACATTTAATGAAGAAGCTAAACGTAAGGTGTTCAAGATAAAGTGACAAAATCTTACTTTTTCACTTTTTTTCAAAAAATACATACCAGCTTAGCCTAATTTTAAGTTTTGGTAATTTTTTGAACTTAGCTTTTCTTTCCTCCAATAGTGTTCAACCTTAAACAGTCAAAAAATCAATAAAATGGGGAATATTGTGGAAGTTTCGCGTCTATTGTTTCATACAAAGACAATCAATTTGTGACCTTTTTGGTACGCCCACCCCTACGGACTCCTCATGCGAACATTTCTTGATTGACTTTATAAATTTTCTAGCACCAATCTTCCGAAAAAAGCCAACACCTGATCGATATTTGCTCTTATAACTCAATTGTAACACTCACTCGTCTATCCCCCGACTCGACATTTGACAAATTGTTAATTTCAATGAGACCGGTGAAGCTGCCATCATCATCATCATCATTATTCATTGCTTGAAGAGACACCCCAATCAAACGATAGTGTGTGCTAGAAACGTGTCGTTTTCTGTCTTTATACGAACCATTTCACACACACACACACAAATAATTTTGTAAAAGCGAATTGTGTTGATCAATACTTGTAAGTTCTAAAGAGCTCGTTGTCAATTAAACCAAACTTGCGAGATAATTCCAGAGTTGTCTGTTGTATTCCCAAAGTAAATCCTTTATTTGATTAACAATTCATATCGGGATTATTGGGAGTTGTTTCCCATCAATTTTCGCTGGCAATCAACACGTGGCTCCTTTAGAATTTTTATTGAAATGTGCGTTCTCCTTGTCATTTTATTTGAACAGGAAATTATCAGCACCGCTACAAATTTATTATTATTTGGACATAAAAGCAAGTTCGTTTCAAATTGATACTATAATTTCCTTTTATTATTAGTATTATCGATTGTTATCTAATATTTTTCTATAGTTGTAACAGCTTAAGCAATAATATGTCGATTGAGAGTTGGCTCAAGTGCCAATAAAATAAAAGGTAGAAAAAAAAATTGAAGCAGATGAGCCTTTAAAGATCAGCAGTATTAACAGTGTAATGTACGCATCATCAATCAGATCAACCATTGGAATTAAGAGGATTACTGTTTTTGTCCTTATTTCTATTCTCTAGCGATATCAAATGTTGAGTTTCACACCATTAAAGAGATTCTATGAATTCGAAACAAATTACACGTTTTTTTTTAGAGAACGTTTTATGTTCGATCAGTTTTTCCATTTGGAAAATGAATTTATCTTTTCTCCGAATGATGAGGACGACTTTGTATTTTTGCTTTTTGTCATTCTTTTCATTTGCTTAATGTAAAACCAATTACTACAGAGAAGCGTATCGCTCAAAGCAATTTAAATTTTAAGAAAACAAGTCTGAAGAATTTAATTTTCATACAAGTCACAATCATTGAAAAATCATCAAGTGTTGATTTAAAATCATTGAATTGGAGTAAAAAACAAAAGTTCCACACGTTTCAATCATATTCATCCAGCTCAACAATCAAATCATCAAATTTTCATCTTGCATTGAATCCAGACGTCTACTTATAAGGTTAGCTATTCAAATTTAGTATCCCTGATTTTACCGGAAGTCTTAAAGTGGTCAAAGAGGAAGTGAAGGTTGACAAAGCCGGCAAAATTTTTCTTTATAATTCATTATTAAAAGGGCAATTTAGAACATTTTAACCAGTGACCGACTGAAGATTCAATTTCGGCTAAAAAATCTAGTTTCGGCCAAATATCAGCAGAAATTTTGACCGGACAGAAACTCAGCGTTCGTGAATTGTCGCGCTTCGTTCGGGGGAGTTTGTGCCTCGTGATCGACAACCGGCACGATTGTTCACGATTGGTGAACTGTTTTGGTTTTTATAAGCATTCTCTTCACAAAAAACAGGGGTTGATAAGTAAGAGAGTAGGTAATCTTTTTCCCGGTATGATCGTGATTTTTTTTATCAACTGTAGTATGAAAAATCTTTTTCAAGAAAGAAAGAAAGAAAGAAAGAAAGAAAGAAAGAAAAAAAGAAAAAAAGAAAGAAAGAAAGAAAGAAAGAAAGAAAGAAAGAAAGAAAAAAAGAAAGAAAGAAAGAAAGAAAGAAAGAAAGAAAGAAAGAAAGAAAGAAAGAAAGAAAGAAAGAAAGAAAGAAAGAAAGAATGAAAGAAAGAACAAAAGAAAGAAAGAAAGAACAAGAGAAAAAAAGAAAGAACAAAAGAAAGAAAAATTAAGTGAAGAATTTGACTTTAAAATTGTCTAAAACTGTCAAAATAATATGACTTATCGTTAGTAACTAAAAATTGAGCTTGAAAATCAATTTATTTTCTTATTTTTACGTTACAGTAGTAAATTAGTAAAAAGCCGAAAACTCAAGACTTCAGTCTAAAATGGGAAAAGAATTATAAACATCAAGTCCTTTTTACGACTCAAAACATTGACTTAAATGGAAAAATTCAGCTTAAAACTCAAGCAAAGTTGACTTAGTCTCCTCCATGTAACAATTTAATAACAAAATTCACTAAAAAGTGATAATTTAAGAAGCCAATTTCGAAAAATCTTGAATCAAAGTCGAAAATCCAGCTGAAAAATTGATTGAAGGTGTCCTAATTAAAATCTATATTCATTAGGAAGATTCACGAAAAATCAATGATCTATGATGAAAAAAATTAAACCTAGACTAAAAGTTGAGAGTTTAGCTCAAAAGCAAACCAAAAGTTGTCGATTTAAGACAAAAACGTTTAAAAATTATGCTTAAATTCGACAATCCTCCAAATATGTTTTGAATCTTAAGATTTTGGCTCTAATATGAATTAGAATTATCTAAATTTTCCGTTTTAGTAAATTAACAATATTTCTCAAAAAATTGAGAATTTACGATGAAAATCCCTTAAAACCTAGACTAAAAGTTAAAAATTCAGCCTGAAATGCGACCTGAGAAGCTTCCTTTCAAACAACAAACATCTACTATAAGAATGTAAGAGCTACTAAGATCGGTTCTTTTTCCTATCCCAAGTCCCAGCTTAAGGCTATTTGGAAGCGGCCCTCGTTTTATTGTCTGAAAAAGTGACAATTTGTAATCATCAATTTCTCAGTTATTTTCTGAGATATTCAAACGCTGTGACGAACGTTGAATTGAGCATTTCATCGTGCACTCGGCAGACTTTTCCATTTAGGAAAATTTTCACTAAATTCTAAAGTGCAGAGGAAAATATCGGAGCATGTCAGAAAAATTCAATACAAAGGATTATCTACATTTTTAAAGATAAAAAAGCGTGCAGCAGCTTATTTGAAAGCTTATTCATGTGCAAAGGGCATGAACAATAATTAAAAAAATTTCTCCAACTTTTTCATTTTTTGTCAATAACTTTTTGGATTTTCGAAAATTGGATTTTTGAGTCTCCATATGCCCTTTGCACATGAATAAGCTTTCAAATAAGCTGCTGTACGATCTTTTAGCTTTAAGATTAAAACATAATGCGTTGTATTGAATTTTTTTGACATGTCACTTTAAATGCAATATTTTAAAAAGAAAATTGAAATTTGAAGCTTGTCCCCCAATACAGTTGACTTTTCTCTATTTATTCATGCAGATTTCATTAAATTATTTTCACTATACAAGAAACTGTGCGACCCCACTTAACACTAATTTTTAGGACAAAAATCATGCTATTTCCGAATATTTTGAAAGGTCAATCTGTTTTCCATGGAAAATCGGCTGTCCCCCCATGAAGAATAAAGTTTGTGATCGATTGAGGTATTTTGGAGCTCGATACCTCTTACCGTTTACTAATTACATGACCCAAGAGTTCGCTTATGGAATCTCCATGTAATTGTACCATACCATAACAAAACCAAACTCGCGAATCCTTTTAACCTTAAACCAAGCTAACGGTAGGCTTAAGACTTTTAGGTAAAGATCCGCCCTTGTACGGAACCCCACGCAAATGTCTGTAAAGGTCCATTTAAGGCAAGGTTGTGCTAAGTCAAGCTTAAATAAGGGAAGAAAAACCGAGCCTTAGTGCGTCTAAATTGCCCTTTAAAAGAGACGAAAACTATCTAAATACAAGAGGCGCATCCACCAATATTCGTCTATTATTAAATTCAAACTTGCTCACTCACCCAATACAAACCCCATCGAGTTTCAATGGGGGACCAATCTAATACAAGAAATTTCGTGTGTTGGAACCATTTATAGACCAATTCAATTTTCCAGTTGTTTCCACAATGAGTTTCAACCTACCCGACTTTATTAAATCAATAAAGTTCTTGGAAATTGTTCGAGTCATTCCCACCCATTTTCAATCATTAACAATTTTGATATGATTAATGTCAAGTAACTAACTAAAATGAATAAAAAGGTAGATGACACACCCTTATAGTTAGAATTACATCCAGTAATATTGATTTATTATTATTAATGAAATGTTTGACAAATTGAAAAATTGTTCTCTATTGCGTGCAAAGCTGTAAGCTATCTTTTTATTTTCCTTTATTTTTAGTCTATACAATAGACATAGAAGATACAGACAATTGTATTGAATGGATACACACATTTAAGATTAATGTAAACATTTCTCTAAAAACGAACAACGAGCCATCCAGCCGCCACTGTAGAATTTCTTGTTTTATTAAAGCACTTTATCATGTAGCGTATTGCTATTGTTGGTAGTAGATATAAATGTTGCCTATATTTACTTTGAATTTCTGATAATGTGAAAACTATCTTTCGACTATAGCAACAATCTAATTTATGTTGAGTTTTTCGACAGTCAAGTTACACACGTAATCAAAATCAAATAAATAGTTCATACAGGAATTTCCCTTCGACACTTCCACAGCTTATTGAAATCATTCCGCCTACGATGTTGTCGATTTCCGGCCCTTTATCGACCGTTTTCGATACCATACAAGCTCCATATTCGTTCATTTTTTGTAAATAAAACCAAAAGTTAAGGCTGACTTTTATCCGAACTGAATGCTACCAATTACATGTAATTTCCGTAAGACAGTAAAACACATTTTTCTCTTAAACGGTAACAGATAGCGACCTGGAAATAGTTGATTTCGATTCCAAAGGCAGTTATATACAAAAATGCGCGAGTGGATTTTGGAAAATTTGACAGGATTTTCTTTGTATAAGGAAAAAGTAACATTTCGTGCTCAAACGAGTGGTTTGGTAAAACACACAATTCCCTGTGTAAAAGTTGATAATTTTAATAGTCACGTATACTAAAAGATCGAGAAAAGTTCATTCTACAAAATTCAACGCTTCGATTTTCAATTTTCTTTACCGGTTTTTTATAATTTGCATCCGAAATTGAATTGAAACAACACGGACAGACATTAACTCGCATAGAAAGATAGGAGAAGTGGTGAAAGACTGGGTTGTCTTGTGGTGGAGGCGCCGCTTCTATGACAGTCAGCCTTAAAAGAGTAAAGATCAGTCGAATTTGAATTGTGCACTAATTAGAAGAAGAGTAATAGTTATTGTAGTTATTTATGCTGTTTGAAATAGTTCTAGTAACATATTCGAAATGTTCAAAGTATAAATTACACCGAAATGCCATGGTGGATTATAGTTTTCGAATTACCCTCTAGTGACCTACATTAAGCATAAGGGATTATTGCCCCAACGTTATTCCGTATCATATACTAAAAATGAAATTATAATGTTAATATTAAAGGGCAACATAATAAAAAAAATGCCACAAATGTAATAATATTTCTAACGTGGAAATTGTACAAATTGTTTAACATTATTTATGACTTTTGACATAAAAGAATTTGTGGTGGTGAATTCATAAAAATCACGCTATACATTTTTATTTATTATTATTATTTATTTTTGAATTAACGTAAATAATAAATATCTCGATTTTTTTCTCAATGATTCTTATCAACAACAGAATAATCGAATAGGTTGAATGATTGAGAAGTTTAATGGAAAAACTTTCGCTTGACCTAGTTGGTGAACTGCAAGCAGGCAAAATTGTAATTTGTCTCAAGACTGGGTTGTTATTGTTGTTTGTAAATCACCATAATTCGTCTAAATCTCTCTTAGACATTCACGTAATCTATTCGATAATATTTGAGCAAGGTTAAGGCGGAAAACTCCAATATGTCTATTATTAAATTTGGAATAATTCGTGAACAAATGATGCTTGTCTGCTGAAATGTAGCAAACATTAATCTTCCCTCACGATTCGACGGTTAAGGGTGGTTTGAGATATCTTCACAATCGTAAAATATCCCCTGCAGCGCTCCTAATTTGCGTCTCTAGTGAAGCTCGGTTTTTCTTGGCTTAAATCGACGTAATATTTGGGTGGGCGTTTTTAAGTATCTGTAAGTCCACCCTTAGATGGATTTAAGTGTGGGATGAAAAATCGAGACTAAACAACCTTAAGTGGAAGTTTAACATTGCCCATATTCAAATTTAAGGGTGAAAATGGGAGTTAATCCTGAAAAATCAATGTTTTCAAATATCTCCGAAGCAGTTCAATATTTTTAAGTTGTTTGAGAACGAAAAAATTGAGATTTATAAGGACTATCATATGATGTGAAGAGATTTTTCAACCCTTGTTAGGGGTGAAAGTGATAGATGAAAATACAGGGTGTCCGGCTCAATTTGGCCATTTTCACTAAACTAATAGAGCGGTTCCATGAATATTTTAAAAATTAATAAGGAAGCTTCTGGAGCAAAATTAGAACCTCGTAGTTCATTTGGAGGTCGGTACTTTTATACATATTTCAATCGCCATTGTTTTCGTTAAAATTCAATGGATAGATTTTTAAGGGCTGTATTTATTCCAACCCTTATAGACATTATTTATCATTTTTCACCTCAACGTTGGTCACATATTCAATTATTACATTTGCAAGTATGTGAAATTCACTAAGCTCATCCTTTGAGGTGTGTCAGCAAAAAAAAAACACCATTCATTTCTTAGATTTCAATGAAGAACAACATTTTTCAATCGAAATGATCGAAATCGGTGAGGGACACCTGGAAATGTTCCTTTGCTTAGAATGATTCGAAATCTCTTCTAACTTTGATTTACTTCGTTTCCCTCCATTGTGTTTCTTTCGTTCTTTCTTTCTGTCCTTTTTTCTTTCTTTCTTTAGGGAGGAATTATCTTGCATTTTTCCTAGAATCATTGTGAGGGTGTTCGCCGGGAACCACCCTACAAATCCTCAAAATTGGTGGAAATTTCCAGATCGGACACCCAGGATACAAACAGAATCATGAATGAAGAATCATCAAAGTCGAAAGTTTCGGCCACTTTACTTGTCAATATTGTTTAACGGATAATCCCTCAAATTTTATTGTTTTAGGGCGAGTAATGTGTCTGGTGAACGATCACCATTCGAAGGTTCCTGTTGCGGTTCCGGCTACCACACAGTCGATTCAACTCCATTAGGATCACCTGAGGAGATGGAAGTGCCAAAATATCGTGTTGTCATGTTAGGTGATGCTGGTGTTGGTAAAACAGCCCTTGTATCACAATTTATGACATCTGAATATATGAATACATATGACGCTAGTTTAGGTAAATCTTATATCGATATCTATAATCTTTAATAAATTTATTTATAATAAATATTTGATATTTAGATGATGAATTCGGTGAGAGAACTGTTTCCGTTTTATTGGATGGTGAAGAATCAGAGATGATATTTATCGATCATCCATCGTCGGAAATGTCGGTAAGTTTTCTGATTTTTCTTTTTACGTTATATTATCCGTAAATCGTCTTATAAGTTTTGTGTGGAATAATTGAATTAACGGAAGCCGTAACGAGTCGTCTCTCATTATTGAAAATCAGTTCTTAATAGAATCTTTAAAGAAGCCATTGAAATTTTGAATTGTTTATACGATAAGACAATAGCAAATAATTAAACCTGCTCACCCTATTTCCTTAGATTTTTGAATACTTATTTTATTTATCTGTCTATCTAATTTTAAGTGTATATTAATGATAAGCCGATTATTTAAAATAGAAGCTACAATCTTTTTTATTTTTTGAACACTATCAATCAACGAAAAACCGTTTGTAGAACTTCACAAAACTGTTCTCTTCTAAACAGGATTACGTATTTTGGGACTAATTATTAAAGTTGAGTAAAGCAAACGATACAAGGGATAAACTTTGAGTTTATTGTTCGCTCAATAAGTTATTCAAATGATAACCTGTAAACACCCCTGAATGTCTTCTGCTTACAATAGAAACGTGAAATCTTGTACTATCAATCTCAGAAGAAAGTGACCACATTTATGGGGCTGTGTAAAACAGGCTTTTGAAAAACCTCTTGAAAAACAATCACAGCTTTTTTTAATTGTAGGTACCTAATTATTTTATTTAAAAAAAAAATTATATATATATTGCGATTAAGCTATTAAAATGTTTTTGTCAAGAGGGTGGTTTAATCTTATCTACATCCTTACCGATTCACACGAACGGAAAAACGTGATATTCCTCACATCAAAATTCGGTCACTTTCTTGTGAGACTGATACTTTCAGTTATACAGGATGTTTGATCTAAATATGGTCGGTTCTATGGAATTCCTGTTAGTCGACGAGCGATTCGAAAAATATTTTAAGGATTTGTAGGAGAGTCCCTAGGGAACATTTTAGCAAAATTAGAATCCCGTAACTCATTTCTAAGTTGGTCAAAAAACACCCGTTATTGATGTCGCAATTGTCAAAAATAAACTAAACACGCAAAACGACTAAGAATGACTTGGAGACCTTCCCAACATTGATATTTTTCGTTTTTCTCCATTGTATTCCAGAGAAAATACGAAATATCTCCACCTGTTCCAGAATAAAATTGAGAAAAACGAAAGAAATCATTTTTGAGAGGATCCTAGAGTCATTCTAACTAAGAGTTTTTTGACTAAATTTTAAAATGAGCTAGGAGGTTCTAATTTTGCTGAAATGTTCTCTAAGGACCCTCCTACAAATCCTTAAAATATTTTTCGAATCACTCTTCGACTAATAGTAATTTCATATAGAATCGATCATATTTAGATCAAACACCCTGTATATTTTCAACCCAACAACAGTTTCTGTAAAATTCCTGTTTGATTTTTTTGAAAGATGTGTAAAAGTCATGATAAAAATCAGCAATTTGATGAAAAAATAATTTGAAATTCAATCAACAGAATCTCATCATCATCGTCCTTTATATAAACATTAATTTAATAATGAGAAAGTTGAAGTTTCAGGACGCCACTATACAGCTATCACTATTATTATCATCGGTCTAAAAAAGTTTCAAGTTATCTTTAATTATTTGCTTGTAATTCATAATTATGAAGGAAAAATTGAGAATTTCAGCTTCTTACTTAAGAAAAAAAACTTTTAACGAAACTAATTATACCGGGTGGTTCCTAATTCCTACGAAAACTCACCATATATGGCGAAAATTATTTCAAGGATCTATAGGAGGTTGTTTAGAGAACGTTTTAGCAAAATCTAGAACCTCGTAGCTCATTCGGATATTAGTAAAAAACACGCTCGTTTCGGACAATGTCGCGATTTGCGAAAACTGGCTGGACACGTTAAATGACCAAGAGTGACTCGAGGATCTTCCTAATATTGTTTTTTTCGTTTTTCTCCATTTTATTTTGGAACAGATTTAAATGTCTTGCATTTTTTTCTAGAATACAATGGGGAAAAATAAAGGCAACCAATGTTAGGAGGGTTTTCGAGCCATTCTAAATCATTTTACGTGTGTAGCAATTTGATTAAAACCATGACATCGTCAGAAATGTGCGTTTTTTTAACCAAGTTCCAAATGAGTTACAAGTTACTAATTTTCTCCGGGGATTACCCTAAATATCATTGATATATTTCATAATTATCATAAGAAGTAGGAACATTTAGGTGGTTCACACGGTAGATGTTAAGATTTCCGTAAAATTGAAAACTATTCATTATTCTAGAAGTGTTATAAGGTTGTACATTTAAAACTTAGAAACTGAAAGTTTTCAAATTTATCGTTGTGTAATTTTTAGTTCTACACTAATACAAGAAAGGATTCCAATAAATAATTCTAAAGAGTTTTTGACGGTTCTTAATTGTGATTGATTTTAGTCTTTAGCATCTCTAATGAGACGTCGGAAAGTTTGAAATTTTAATGATTAACACTTTTCAATCACATTGACCCAAGTACAAATTTTAAAATGATGATATCTCTAGAGAGACACTGAATTTTTCTGTGACATTTAATATTTAGAACAAGTGCTCCATTAGATAATTAAAAAAAGTAATGAAAACTTTCTGGTGTTTTAATTTAATGAAATGAAAGTTTACATTCTGTGTAACATAAAAAGATGGAAGAGTTTTAAGAAGGATTGTTATACTGAACCGGCGATTCAAAGTAGAAACAGTCGAAAATTTATCAATTTCATCAAAAAGAAATCAATTGTCTCGAGTGCCCACTCAAAAAGTATAATTAAATAATTAGGATCGTATTCTGTAACTCTCCAGAGACAATCTCTATTCTCAATGAGATACATAAAAAACTCAATTGAAGACAATTCTTTAATGCTTCTACGTTCGATAACCAGCCAGGTATAAGGCAAAAAGACAAAGGCTTGTTAGATTTTGCATGCTTCTGACATAATTAAAAATCATTAGTTTGAAATGTCGATAACAGAGAAACAATAAAATAAAAAAGTTGTTAAATATTATTGTACTTGAACGGAAAGAAGCAACATTTGATGACAAACTTTATATTTCATCAAACTGTTTACTATAAGAGCTTTGCGATTTGTTTGCAGCACGCCTTAAGCTCGAGCTTATCGATTATTAATAACGTTATAGATATACAAAATCCACACATACCAGGTGATCCAAGGATTTGTAGAAGGGTCCCTAGATAATATTTAAGCTAAATTAGAATATCGTAGCTCATTTGGAAGTTGGCCGAACAACGATCGTTTTGGACGATTTTCAAAAATGAGCCAAGTACGCAAAACGACTAAGAATGAGTCGAAAACCCCTCATCAGTGTTTTTTTTTTCGTTTTTCTACATTGCAAGATAGAAGAAATGCAACACCTGTTCTAGAAGAGAATGGAAATAAACGAAAATATCAATGTTGGGATGATCCTCGGGTCATTCTATCCATCGTTTTTTGGGTAACTTCTAAGTGAGCTACGAGGTTCTAATTTCGCTAAAATGATCTCCAAATCTACCCTACACTGAAAATTTTTTCGAATCATTCACTGAATAATATAATTTCCTATCAGTACTATACAGTATTATATGGACCACCCGTTATTTAATTATGTCTATAGACTTAAACTGATAATGATAATATTTACATTTGAAATTTGTTTTAATTACAGGTAGAGAATTCACTTAGTACATACGAACCGCATGCTTGTGTTGTTGTCTATTCTGTGGTAGCTAGAGCAAGTTTTCAACATGCTGAAGAAACACTAAACTATTTATGGCGTGAAGGCTACACACAAGATAAGAGTGTAATTGTTGTTGGGAATAAAGCGGATCTGGCTAGAGCTAGAGTGATAACAGCTAACGGTAATAAAAACTTCAAAATTCATAATTTTTTCAATTTGTTGGATTTAAATTTACGTTATAATAATTTAAACGAGATATTAGATAAATTAACTATAAAGCTTATAATTACCTAGACTCCAAGTATGATTGAATCATATTATACAAATAAAGTAATCTTATGAGAAAATTTCTGACCTAATTATGTAATTTGAATCAACTTTACAATTTAATTGATTTCATCCTTTATTTAATAAAGTTTTAATTTAGGAAACTAGAGTGCGTTCAAAAATCTTATACAACACTGGCAACAAGAACATAACTAAAATGTCTGCCTTTTCATTCTTTCAATCTATATTCACTTCATTCTTTTCTCATCTTCAAAATTACGGTTTAATTTTTTTGGAAAATAATCAAAAAGTGAAGTATTGTATCCAGTTGAAATTGCCGGACCGGTATATCCTAAATCAACTTTTCGTACTGTTTTGTAATATTTGCTATTAAAATACAAAAAAAGGGTATTTGCACATTGCGCACGCAACTTCTATTCCTTGTTAAAATTTCACTTTTATTTTCACAAAACGCACCTAAAGAAGTATAACAAAAAAATGCTTCCTAAGCGCTTTATATCCAATAAAACATTCACTATTTACACACATCTAGTTCAAAACAGATAAATTATCTCCTAGGGGTAATTGTCCCCCCAATTTAAACTACTCAAATTTTGTTAATTTCCATAACGAGACAAGTTTCAATACATATGTATAAAGTTCATTATAAGTGTTTTATTGCACTTGCTACTATTGCAATTCGGTTAAATTTTATCATTTATAATCAACCCCTTGTATGTTAAATACCGAGCTGTACAGGAATTAACCCTTTTTATGTGTATTTTTTTACTTTTATTGCAGAGGGTAAGGCGTTAGCAGTGGCGCGCGATTGTAAATTCATCGAAACATCTAGTGGTATTCAACATAATGTCGATGAATTATTGGTAGGTATATTGAAACAGATACGTTTACGTGAATTTAGAGATAAGAAGAAATCTTTATCATCATCATCAACATCCAAAAATAAAGATAATAATAAATTGCACGGTTCAAAAACTAGTCTTAGTTTAAATATTGCTAGAGAGATTTTACAGAAAATTTGTATGAATGATATCAGTAAATCGAAATCATGTGAAAATTTACATGTTCTATAAAAACAAAAAATTAAAAATTAGTTATTAATGTTATATGTAAAATTATCCCTCCCATTTCAATATCATGACATCTACAACATTGGCAATTAGAATTGGAAATATACTGAAAAATTTGTTACTGATTCAATTGCCAGTTATGTATATGAATCAAAAATCAATTGTAAATACTTTATACTATATAAAAAATATATATCTATAGTTTTCTATTTGTATTAGTAAATTAAATGTGATATTTTAGTATTAATTGGAAATATACAGGTCGTTCCGTTTCATTTATCATTCACAAATTCAATAAAGAGTCGGTGATTGTGATTTAAAAGTGGGTCGTATTCTGGAACTGAACAGTTTTCAGAACTAGCTACAATTCTAGAATACAACCAATTGTTAATTGTAATTAAATGAAATGGAACACCTGTAGTTAGTTGTATTTGTTTGAGGAGAAACAATAATCCCATAATAATTAAGTGGGTGATAGAATTCCCAAGTAGTTAAGGCCTAAATTTGTGTAAATTAATGAAAAATAACAGTTTCTATTGTTATTCTCTACAATATAAAATATGTTTATTATTTATGCTTCACTGCCTATTTGAAAAAAAAGCTGCTTACTCTATTTTTCTTTTGTAAAATAACTATAAATTGTGAGAATGTTACTAAAAGAAGATTGTATTTTGGTAGTCGATTATATAAAAGGCAAAAATAGTAATAAAAAAATTACAGTTAATCGAAATTTTTAAGTACAACTGGTTGTTTAGTTTTGAAACGATTTGATTGGCTGATGATGACGATAGCACTAAGTGCCATCTATGGAGATTTAGGTGAAGAATTAAAGACTGATGATTTAAAAAAAAAAAAATATTAGAAGAGATAAAAAGAATCATATCAATATAAAGGGTGTCTCAACTAGTTATGGACAGTGCACGTTATTTTCTTATTTATGCAAATAAGAAAAGTTATATCAACTTTAATCAGAGGCAATTTCTTGTTTTTGAAAATTATTTTCCTTTGCAAAAACGCCAAAAATTTGTGAGAAATGAAACTGTTCAATGGTTTAAACTAATTAAAAGTTTTAGACTAGAACTACTAAATTTTTAAAATTTTGTAAAGTAGAGCGAATTTCGCACATAAATATTGCAATTTTTAGAATTTTGATAAGCAATGTGAGAAATTCTAAGCAAATAAAATTTCGAAAAACCTTTAGCACTATAAAAACCCAATACAAAACTCTAAAAAATTGTGATTCTCTACTTAATTGCACATATTTCTTACAAGAAATTTTAATTTATTTCGAAAAATACGCACAACTAACACGAAATTTCGAAAAATCTAGCAATTTGATTATAAAATTTGAAAATTCTGTCTCCTTACTTGCTTTTTAAAGCGTTTGCTAGCACTTTTATAAGCGGCACAATTTCTTGCCAAGGACAATATTTTTATGATTTAAAATTCGTGATTTGTGTCCCTACTGTGTGATTTATAAAAAACCTAATTTTTTTTTTGTATAAATAAGAGCAATAGACACTTCCATAAATAGTTGAAACACCCTGTATGTATAGAGGAAGTACAAAATTCTAAATTGGAATTGTTGAGGATTTCGATGTTTATTATTTTACAAAAAAAATTCGACAATAAATTGTTGATTTTTCCCCCCGAAGAAAGCTATTAGTTGATATCGATAAATGTTCATAACATATCACACAGGATGTTCCATTTTATTTGGTATCAATAAAAATAGCCGTCAAAGATTTCTAATTAAGCCACCACTCAATTAAACTTGTCAATGTTTAAGTGTCCATTATAAATTAGTAAAATAAGCTCAACTTTACCAAATGAAACGGAACACCTGTATTGTGTATACACCGGTGCTTCATTTGTTAAAAGTCTTACCTTTTTATGTTCTTGATTGACACACCAATCCTGTATATTTAGACTACCACATCGGTATAGGGGTGCAACATCTCTACGATTTGTATTTCTAATAACATAAGTTACCCCAAAAAATAATTCTATTCTTGACAATCAGATTATTAAATTAGAGATGCAAAATAAAAAATAGAATTAGAAAATTCATTTTATAACTGTAACCGTTGTGTGTACAATAAAACCATAAGCAATACAAGGGTTGTATTCTTGTTTCCTCAAACCATCATATCAATTAAAATACAACATTTTTATTAAAACTGATTACATATCTAAGAAACAAAAAAGAAAAAGAAAATAAACCATTTTATTTTCGACACAAATTGTTATTTTATGTGGTAACAATTACATTAATGTGTTTTTTTTTGTGTATATCCTGTGTGTGGAGTATAATTAACACTAAAATTCAATAAATCTTATCTGTAACTAATTGTAGAAAGACTATCAAAAATATAAAAATTGCGCCTTAATTCACTAAATAAAACCCTTATTCATTTTAATTATTCATCTTTAAAAATCGTTTCCTATATTATAAGAAAAAAAAGAAACTATAAACAAATTATTTTGTATTCAATAAAAATTTACAAAAATTAAAAGATAATAATAATAACTTTGAGGTTTTTTATAATAAAACAATAGAAATGAACTAACTTGTATATAGATGTAATCCCTTGTTCCTAATTAAGATTTAATCCAATTAATTAACTATTAAAAAGGACAACTTTAATTAATAATAATAATAATAAAATTTGTATTTTCTGTAGATGCACGGTTACTATTTTTGGCAACGGTTTTTTTAATATACGCTGAATATAAACCAACGATTTTAAACATCCTTAAGCCATATACGAAATATTTCACGAATTAAGTTATATTGTTTATAATCAGCCTATATAAAAAATTTAGCACTTATTTAGGAACCTGTATAATTCTGTATAGTTGTAACGGTATATATTTAAGTTAATTGAAGTGTTGAAATACCGTATTTCTACAGAAAATTCTTATTTAGACGATGAGATAATCAACTTAAGATTCATACGTATTCGATAAGAGAGTGAGTGTATTTTATGTGTATGTATGTTGTTTGTAATTTTTGTTGTATTTTTTTGTTTACCATTTTAACCATTCACTCTCTTATTCCCGTCGAATAGCTTGTGGTGCTTCAGCTAAACCTTTCACTTTAAGTCTATCGGCCGTTTTCAAAAAGGCTGGTAACTGTTCTTGACTAACATTTACTTCACCAGCATACATAAATTCTAGAATTGCTTGTAAATGACTGTATGCTACATCTTTTAGTATTATAATTGGATGTTTCGATGGATTTTCCTACAATTAAACAAAAAACAAAACACGTAATTATATGGAAATATTTTCGTTAATTATTACAATTAGGTGAGAGTAGGGCGATTTTTACATGTACAATATCTATAATTAAAGAGCATACAAGATCGATCTATTAAGGGATGAAATTATGAGTTGATTTTGTTTGTGTTAGATTCTCGTATGCTCTTTGTTGTAACCTAAAGACTCCTACTCTTACCCATACTAATTATTTTAGGATAATTATAATTACTTCTAATAGACTTTTAAAATATGGACTACAAGCTGATAACACCATTTTATGTGCTTTACATGTCTGTCCTTCGCATGCTAATGTAACATCTGTGAAACTCTTTTCATCACGTAAATGTCGAAATGATGATACCATATTGCTTTGAAAATCGTTCCATTTTAAAAAGAATTGTTGTTGATCAGCCATTTTATCAAATCTACAATTTAACAAGCAAGAATTTTTTATATTAAAAACACTAAAATTATATCAAAATGAGTAAATAATTAATTAATTGAATAAATAGATAAACAATAGGGTGACAATAAAGGAAAAAAAATGTTACAATTGCTTAATCAATGTTTACATCACACTATTCTACTACATAACCTAATTCTAAAGAAATAACCACAATTCTTGATATTATACGATCGATACTATTTAGATAACATTATAAACTATCAATTTAAATAATTCTTACCCTTAATTGTTTATAATTATTGTTAAAAAATATTAAAAAAATAAGGTAAAATTAGACAGTCATTAGTAGTCTTATTTCACTAAACAAAACTAACACGCATGCGCAATAATACAACGTTGTCACATTCAGCAATAATAATCTTCAAATCTAAAGCCGGATTCATTCCATTATAATAAAGCACTGTTTTATCGTGTTTCAGGAATTTATCTATTAAAAAAATCTAAAATTTTAATCGAAAATTGTAATATTAGCAATTAATAAAAAAAATTATAGTCTCTTTATATGTATTTTACCTCTAATTAACCCTCCATTGAGAGAAATTTATGACACGTTGACAACGTTGCATAGACATTTTTGTATGTGACCAACTTAACACAATTAAATTTTAGTGTCTTATAATTTCGTAATTATGGTAATTTGAAAGTTGAGCGGTAATTTCAAATTTAACCAACAATAGATTTAATTCAAATACAGATTTATGAGATGAGGTAATATTTAATTTTATCAATATTAAAAAAAAATAAGCTGAATATTTTAAGAGATAAAAATTATGAAAGAACATATTTAATTAATATTTCATTACATAAATACAGGCTTTCATTATTTATTCGTATTGATTATTGCCTTTTTAGGTCGTCAATTATAATTCAGCGTGAAGATATAATTACATGGAATTTCATTGAGTTTAATTAATTATTGATTTGATAAGAATGAAAGATAATTATTTCTAAACAATATGAATGAAATCAATAAATATTTGATTAGTCAGCTTCATAATTTCGTCTCTTGTTATTAATATTGAGCAATAGATGCTTTATTTATCAATAAATATTTATGGAATATATTTTCCTATTTTGCATTTTTATGGAACAATAAATTTGATAAGAATTGTACTTTTATAGTTATAAAAACACTGATTTCGTGTTGTATTTCTAGTAATCACCAAGCAGTTTTGTTATGTTGATTTAATGCTTTTTAGCAGGCTAATAGGCTGTCTTAATGAGAAAAATTAATTAAAATTGAGGGAATTTAGAGGTTTTTATACGGTATCACTAATACAATAGCATATTTGAGTTGTTTTCCTTTATTATTTCGAAAAATAAGAGTGACAGACGACTTTGCAGTTGCCAAACTACCAAGACTACCAACTAAGGATGAATAAATTCACTAGTTTATAAACCCACCAATAGTAGTGTGTTTATAGCTATTATCGTACGAGTTTTGGTGTGTTTATGATCCGATGAAAAACGTAGAAAAAGGAAAAGTACATAATGTAATTTAAGTAGGTATATTCGTATTTGTTTCACTTAAGAAAATAACACGTGATAAATGGAAATTTCTGTGTAACGTAAAACAATTTGTACAATGTGAAATCTTTGACAAACCTATCAATCACGTCGACAAAATGTAGAGGTTGGTGGATGGTGGTTTAAAGAAAAAGCGAGGAACTTATTCAGGTTACAAAGCTTTTAGACAAATCTCAATTTATCACTGAAAAACGACCATAAAAAACGGCAAGAATGTCAAATATACCAACGTGTACTCTTTGCTTTACATTTATTTTGAATGCTAAATAATGAATATCATTTGATTAATTTCTAAACAATTTAACGATCAATATTATGTGTGTGTAGATGTGATTCTTTTGAATTGATGTTGATTTAAATATTCAATAAATTCAAAGACATATTGCCGTTTAAATTGAGAAATTGGAGAATGATTTTGATTAAAGATACACTTCGAATATTATATTTTATGCGGGTTGAAATGTGCACAATAAATTAAATTCATTCAGTTAGGTATAAAATATAAAGCACGGCAATCATGAATCCCCCTGTATAAATAATACAGGCGATTCCATTTAAAACAGTTAGATTATCAACTTGTAGTTCATCTAAATCTTCATAGATGGCGAATAGTATTTCTTTCAGCCAATCAAAAGATCTCAAACCAAAAATTAACCTATACTACCTATAAGTGTACAGAGTGTTCCATTTCACTTAATAGTTTTTTAGGGGATAGTTATGTAGATATCATCTGGAAGGTCTATTAGGTGTCTCTAAAATTAGCTTTAAACTCGCCCCTAAAGTGCTATTTACAGGATAAACTTCTGGATGGAGGGATGGCACCCTTAATATAATTTGTATACTGGATGTCAGATCTAAATGTACTCGATCGATTCTTATAAAACTCCTATTTTAAGGATTTGTAAGGGAGTCAATAGATACATTTTTAGCAAAATTAGAGCTTCGTAGCTCATTTGGAAGTCGGTCGAAAAACGCTCTTTTCTGACAATGTTGCGATTTTCAAAATCTAGCAGAACACGTAAAATGACTCGAGGATGCATTCAATGTTGATTTTATTCGTTTTTCTCCATTTTATTCTGGAACAGGTGGAAATGTCTTGCATTTCTTCTAGAATTCAATAAAGAAAAATGAAAAAAATCAACGTTGAGATGATCCTCAAGTCATTCTTAATCGTTCTACGTGTTTCTCTCGTTTTAGAAAATCACAACATTGTCTAAAACGATCGTCTTTTGACCGACTTCCAAATGAGCTACGTGGTCCTAATTTTCTCCTCCCATAAATCCCTGTAATATTTTTGGAATCGCTAGTCAACTATTAGAAGTTTTATAAGATAAGTCACATTTAGATCCAACACCCTGTATGCAAATAAATAGGAACTCTAATAAAACTAAACGATGGTATCGGTGATACGGAGAGTGGGATGATTCCGGTCGCCACCAGCCACAGCAAAATCGGTACGGTTGGTATTACGGTACGGTGGTTTATTTCAGTCGCCAAAGAGCCACTACGGAATCGGAATTCTCCCGGTCGCCAAAGAGCCACTGCTAGACATTTTCGGAAGGTCTATCTCTACAGCCGGTCGGTCGGGTTTATATTGCTTCTCTTATCATTTCTACTCGGTGATTACAGAAGTGCGCTCTTGTATTCGACGAATCAGTTATTATGTTTTAAGTGGCTTCGTTCCTGGGTATCAATTTTTTATCCGTCCAACTTTTAATTTACATTATTCAGAGTTGTGGTATACAAAACCAAAGGTCGTAGGTTTGGATCCCACAATTTTCTTAGTTGTTTCGCTGTGATAAGGCTTGAATGACTCTTTATTAATAATCATTTCATAATCTTCTTCCATAAATAAATGAAAGAGATATTGCGAGATTATTGCTAATGACTATATTTACGTGAAACGCCCTGTATAAATTGATTACCATTATGTATTGACTTGTAATTTTTTTTAATATAAATAATGGCAATAATCGATGTAAGCGCAGCATTTCTAGACTTTGTAGCCAGCGTTGTAACTAGGAGTTGGACGCGGGGGTGCCTACCAAGGGCACAAAAAGTCGAATACTTAAATGTATAAAGATGACACTTTGAATTTGGCTACTGCATTGTTTGTCTTGCCACAAAATAAGTTTCGTGGACCCAAAATTCAAACCTTACTCTAGGCACTCATGACCTTAACTACCACAATGTTTGTTATGACTTTTAAAAACACAAAAAATGCGGTATTTAACTTTAAAGTTACTGAACTATTTCTACAAAATCTACCGCAATGGCATCTCATAAAGCTTCTGAAAACAAAAATCGAGCTGCATTCAAACGATTTCCATAGCAGCTAACATTCATCATATTGTCATAACAAAAAAAAACGATCAAAAACACAATCGAAAATCATCTCTATTCGGTCGGCATTATTGCCGAATTAGAATCTTTTTTCTTCATTGCATTTCTACTATAAATTAAAAAAAATATCACAAACTGTCGATAAATCAGAAAAAAAAAACAACGAATATCTTTCGAATCAACAATAAACAGCAGTTTGGCGAACAGATGCGGTGTTGGACGACGACGCCTCTCCCACCGACATCTGTCCGATTCCTGTTTTGTGTAAATCTCCACACCAGGATCCATCCAGATGCGGATAGGATCGAAACACTGCAGGAATATTCTTGGCAGTTGTGCGGAGAACAGCATCCCGATTGGATGTCGTCGATCCAAACGCAAATCTTGTACGTGTTTTAAGATTCATTCAACAATTATCAAACGGGGAAAAATGTGATAAATATTAAGGGTAGTTAATTATTATAAAATTTTAGAATATTATAATCTTTTATACCACTGCTATACTGCTGTGATTATAAATATAGATTTTGTACCTTCACATAGTTTTTATTTATAACTCAACTATATACACACATAGACACTAAAAATAAACAGATTTTGAATGAATTAAATGGAGTGATATAGTTAAATGTGTTGTGCTAGTGTTAGTGTTGAATGTTCGGTTCCTGATGATATCTAGGAGATGCTGTTGGCTATTCTTATGGCGTAAGTAGACTTTTCTTTATACAAAGAAAACAACAATTTGTAATTATTTCACTGCACCAAGACAGGTTGTTGCATATTGTAAACCTTAGGCTATAAACGTTATAGTGTTTAAACGCAAACATAACACCTAGAGCTAACGCTTTATCCATTCAAAATAAACAATAAAGTGTTGACATCTTCAAAGATTGTTTTAAGATGTTGTTTCTTTATTCAAGGATTAAATCTAAAGAACAATTACTCCATTGTACTAAAAGTGCTTTCTATTTTTTGAAACATAGAATAAACCTTAGGCTAACTGCAATTATTTCATTACAATTCTTACAAACAACGGATTTTCACGTGTTAGTCGTCAAGCGTTCTACAAAATGCTACACACAAAATCTAGTTTTCCTTTGAAAATTGAGACAACGCTGTTTCATCTCTCAGTTGGCCTTGGCTTTATTATATGGAGTCGTAGCTAGGTTCATACTTTATTAAATTTGATATACTTCAATTAAAAGACTACGACACTAGGTAACCAAAGCATGGCCAACTGCAAGGTAAGATAGTGTTGTACAGCTAAGTGCATGGAAAAGGTGACGGTAATTGAGAGGCTGTGTAAGTCAGGCTTACAAAATAGCTCCTCACAATATCTAGCAAGTCAGGAAGATATATAGACAAAAATGTTGCTTACTTACATTACCTTACATGGCCCCGCCCTCTTTCCATTAAGATGGAGAAAGCTTGGTTTACACAACTAAAAGAACGAGTATTTCTCGTCCAAGAGTTGTCACCTAGCTGTACATTCTTTTAAAAGTTATTATATCCGAAACTAGAAAAAACTTGTAAAAGTTTTCTCTAAAGTTGAAGTTTGTAAAGATGAGTTTTTAAAGTTGAATTAAAGAGTTGTATGACAAACCGTAGAAGCTTCAGAATTTGTTGTCCTGTTTGTATCAAACAACATTTACAACAAACACCTTTTAGGGATAAGAGCCGTAAAGCGTTAATATTTCTGTGGTTGTTGAAAATCCATCTAGCATCTGTTCAAATCCATGTACGTTTACCTGTGGGCTTACTAAAAACTTGCCTTTAGTGTTAAATCACGGATTGTTGTTCAAAATTATTATCAGATTTTCAACGTTATCAATTCATAAACTAATTTTGATAATTTTTCACATTCCATGTTAAGAGATGATCATAATCGAAATTAAATGAATTTACTTGCTTGAAATTCCATCGAATACAGTAATGTTTACATGTATGCATAGAAAATGGAGCAAAATTGTATGAAATAAAGAAAACTGAAATACGATGAGAGTCAAGTTTAAATACGACCTCTTAATTTTGGACTAGCGCCAAATGTTGTGTTTTCATTATGATTTATTATAAAGACCGATTGCTACTATAGCAAAGTTGAAGTTTCATTTTACAACAAAAGAATCTTAAATATTTTCCACAGTATTTCGCACAAGTTGCAACAATAAAAACGATGAAAAGTAATAATTTCGTAATCTACAAAAAAAAATTAAATTTATTTAAAGAAGAAGAAAAAACGGACGGTCTAGATACATTTATCATGGTAAATAATCCGAATTTTGACATGTTGTGTTGCCAAAAAAAAGATCCTTTCTTTTCTCATCGTTGAATCTATCATTTTTTAATATGAATAGACCATGGATGTACAAGTATTGTGATATTTTGACAGTTGGCAACGATCAAGGACGGATCAACGCATGAGTGAATCCAGTGTGTTTGCCAAGGACCTCTTGTCTTTATTTGGCCTTCAACTGGTAATGTAATAATAATAATAATAATAATCAATCTTGCAAACGAGATTATTAGGCATTTTTAGTCGATTATGGAATACAATTTTTGATTTTAGGCGTAGATTATAAGACATTTTTCTCCATATAAATATCAGTTAACCAAATTTTAGTCTTCTTCAAAAAATTTACCGAAAATTACCAAAAGTACATAATTTAGACGCTTTCAGCCACTTTCTCAGAGAGATTCGCAAGCCAAATAATATACCTCTTGGGATTCTTGCCCCAAATTATCAGTTTTTTTGGCAAATTTTTTAGTCGATTTTCGAAATGAATTCTTAACTTATAATCTAGATTTAGAAGTTTTATCGTTAAATATAGCTTTTTAACAAATGCTCTTAATTCCCCAAGAGGAGCGAATTCGTAAATTCCGCTCCAGATTAGAGCCAACTCAAATTTTGAGGCTCTTTGTGTCCTAAATGATCAGTTTTTGACGAATTTTGCTAATAAATCGTGCCATGCGAATGACTGGACGTCATTCGATTTTTGATTTAGGAGAGCGTTAGGTTTGTTTTTGAGCTAGGCTTAAAAAAAGCTTTGCCCTAACTCATCTTTTATAGCGGATTTTACCTGATGAATTGTACAGTAATGAGCACATAAAAGAGACCAAGTCTTGAGCGAAGAATATCACGTTTTTCGGTTCGTGTGAATCACGTCTGTTTCCCTAGTAAGGTTAGTAATAAAGTGAGTTGGTAGGAAGTGTTAGAACGAATTTCTGCCATACCAAATTTGAAGAAAATATTTGTCGATTCAGGTAAATGCCCGAAAAGGTACCATTAACTACATCCCCTCTTTTGACTAAACATCTTTTTTCTCAAATCCTGACCTGTGAAAATTGTTTTATATTGTCACGACCGCCCTCAAAAGCCTGTTTTACACAGCGTTATCAAAGTGGTCTCTTTTTATACGCTTTAATGAAGATTTTCAGACAGTTTCTTTAATCTTAATTTCTTGAATTGTCAAAAGGAGGAAATTGAGACAATTTTAGTTGGCTTTCGGTTTCCTGTTTAGCCAATATTTCAAAATATTTTCGTCTTAAATAATCTGTCTTGACTGAGTCTTTAATCTGAGTCGTAAAAGGTACTTCATTTGTAACTCCTTAGCGTACAGTCATCGTCAAAACTAAGAGATCACTTTTTGTGCGGCTGTGTAAAACAGGCTAATGAGGAGGGCGGTCATCACAATGTAATAGAATCTTAACAGGTCAGAATTTGGAAAGAAAGAAATACAATTATGACATAAATAAATAAATAGGAACTCTAATAAAACTAAACGGTGGTGTCGATGATACGAATAGCGGGATGATTCCGGTCGCCACCAGCCTCAGCAGAATCGGTATGGTGGTTTATTGCGGTCGCCAAAAAGCCACTGTGGAACTGGTAACACAGTATGATGGATTATTCCGATCGTCACCACTTTTTGTGCGGCTGTGTAAAACTGGTTTATGAGGAGGGCGGTCATCACAATGTAACAAAATCTTAACAGGTCAGAATTTGGAAAGAAAGAAGTATAATCAGAAGAAGGGGGTGGGGTTACTGATGCAATTTTGGGGTGTTTACCTGTATAGAAAAATACTTTCTACAAATTTGCTGTAGCTGACTAGATAAACAGCCTGACTCACACGAACGAAAAAACGTAATATTTTCGTTCAGGACTCGTTCTCTTAATATTTGCGATGACTGTACTTTTGTGTTAGAATCTTGTTATTTCGTTTCGTTGATAATTCATTACGATTTTCGAGCTAGATTCTCGATTTCAACTAGAATTTTTTAACATTTTCTTGAAAATAATTGTTAAAATTCAATCATCAGAAGAAGTATGTTTAATCAACTTAATTGTGCTGTCCGCTGTCTAGTTATGAAATGAAATGATACTTGGGTCTGCATGGATGTCTACTTTGGAATGATAACAATTGTTGTTCACGTACTCAAATCATTGGAGATATTTTTAATCAAAAAAAAAAATACGAAAATTGAATCTCTGACAAATTACACGTCTTTACTTTGTCACGAAGAGCCAAAAAAGAAGATCTTATTAGTTTTTAGAATGGAACTTAATCTGAAAGTATCCGTTAAGAATTTATTTTCATATAATATTGATTTACTAAGAGTTTTTACCATCGAAATTATATGGCCCGATTTGTGATCATCCCTTTCTATTTCCAACAATTCAAGCTATTATTATTATTACTATTATTACGACCAACAATAAGAATATTTCGTAATTCTTGAAAGCATAGAATGGCTCAAATACCCATAATAAGAAATTCCATCCCTTTCTCTCTTTGTAGGCTTATTGAATATATTGTAGATGGTTTTTTTTTCTTATTCGGCCGATGTTTTGTAAAAGAGCCTACAATAATTAAATGTGAAATACTTGTAGATTTTTTCAATTAATTCTCATAATTTCATGAAATATAAAAGAGTTTCTTAGAGAGAAATTCGGCCTATTTTCTATAGATTGAATCGTTCTTCTACCATTGTTGGTATTGGGGATGAACCGAAGCTGCGTTGTTGCTTGACCTGTTTTGGCAAATAGTAGCTGTTGAAGTTGAATCATAAATAAATAGAGGGTGGCAAATTAACTGTTCTGTTATGGGAGTGTGGTGTTTTCTTTAATCAGGTACAACAATAAATCGTCTCGTTCTTTCTCTCGATACCCAATAGTATGTTGGTTCCCTTCAAGCGAAAGTCTTATTTAAACCATGCAATCCTCACCGTTAAATTTTTTCCGCACTTGAATGTACACTCACGAGCACATAAAAGAGACCAACTCTTGAGTGAGGAATATCATGTTTTTCGGTTCGTGTGCGTCAGGCTCCTTCTCTCGTCAGCGGAAGAAGGTGTAGAGGTAGGAAGTGCTGTAGCCAGTTTCCGCCATAGCAAATTTTGTAGAACCACCCTCTTTAGAGAAAGTTATAATTTACTACCTGTTACCTGCCCGCTTTGCTATTCTATTTCCTGTCGAAATTTCGTAAATATGGAGAAGTGACAATAACTACCCCCCCCCCTGTTCCGATTGGACAACTCTTTTCCCAAATTCTGACCAGTTAAAATTGAGACGACTGCTCTCGAAAGCTGGTTTTACACAGTCGCACAACAAGTGGTTTCTTTTATGTGCTCGTGAGTGTACATTAAAAAAGTTGAGCTTTACTTTTGGAAACAAAGTAGATTTATCAAAGGCTGCTATAATACGGAATGTGTACTTTATTGGTGGTCTTAAACGTGTTCAATCTAAGTTACGAAATAAAAATTTGGATAGTTTTAAGTGCAATTGTACCATCAGTCTCACAAAAAAGTGACCACCTATTGTGGGATCGTGTAAAACCGACTTTAGACAGCGGTCGTGGTAACGGAACAGAATTTTCAAAGGTCAGGATTTCGGAAGATTGATATTCAATCAGGGATTAAATAGCAGCACAAGCTGGGGGAGAATTTCAGAAAATTAGACAGTTTTACAAATTTGGTATAGTGGAAACCTGTTCCAAGTTCTCCTACTTATTCACCTTCTCACCCTCACGAGAGAAACTTACACGAACCGAAAAACGTGATATTTCTCGCTCAAGAGTCAATCACTTTTTTGTGAAACTGATAGTACATCCTGTATTTCGGTTTAACGCTCTAGACGCTTAGTATCTTTCTCTCCAAGTAGGATTAACAACAACATGCAAACTGGAAATCTGTTTTGTTAAGAAACAGATTCTTTAAAAGAACAACTTACAAACAACAATAAATAACACTAATATCTGCTTGAGAGAAGATTAGAAATTTCCCTGAAAATTGTTGCAAATCAAATATTAAAACGATTACAAAAATCAGGGGCGTCCTGATAAGGTGTTCAAGGTGTGCAAGTAATACAGGCGGCTGAATCTTGAAATTTGACCATATTTCCTACTTTTGAATCGTATCGAGCTTTTTATTGTTCATGTTGTTTTTCTCTTTCGATTGAAAAGGCGGCTAAAACTTCTCTTTTATACGGGTGGCCGAAATTCTAGGGACGCCCCTGACGAAAGTAATCGTTAATGAAAGACAATGAAGTAAAACTTTATTGTTCCATAGTGCTTGTTTATTTTTTGTTTATTATTGTCTTGATGGTGAGACGTTTAAAAAATTGTACATTTAGATATAAATAGAAAACTCCCCAACAGTGTACCTTTATAAGAATAAAGAAAGAAATATTAAACGCTTTTTCGAGATATTTTTAATTACAAAAACTCCAATATCCTTCTACTAGTATACAACTTTTTAATAGAGACAACAGGGAGTATAAAAGACTTAATTTAGCCTTACAGTCATGTTTTTCGATTCTGCTTTTCCATTAATAGTAAAGTAGTGTTTCTTCTTTCGTTTGTTAGTTGTGTTCAACTGAAACAATAGTAGAATAATTCTGAAATATTCGTCTTTAAAAGGGCGATTTATTATTATTATTATTTTTTATATGTATAAAATAGAATTTAAATCACATAGTAATTTCAGAATTGTAAAGGCGGTCGCACATTAGTGCGTTCAGCAGACCTGAAAATTCCATTATTACTTAAGATCGGATTTTGGGGCAACGATGTCACAATTCGAACTATATGAAAGTTGAGCGCACACGCACAAGCGGCGTATTTCCAGTAAATTCTTTTAGACGCTCACTATGTTATTTCTAAACATAGTGAGCCAATCGTAGCATCAACATAAGCTCACGATTTCATAACGACAACTACTACGGCGGTGCATTATGGTACAAAATCAATCCTTAAGTGGCCCATGTAGAAGATAAACAAAATTGTAGGGCACCATAAATTAAATAAAAATTGAAGAACTACTATCTAAAATTAAATTTTTCACAAATACATCTATTAAAAGTCGCTACTAACAGAGCAAAGCGTTTAAACTTCTATAGAGAGTGATGACGTCACCGCCTTATACTAGAATCAAAGTTAGCGCATTGAACTATCCAACCAATTCTTTACATATAATGACAATATAATCAACCGCTCGTAGTTTCAACATGACCTCGTTACGATACAACCAAAACTAAGATGGTCGATTGGAGTCAATTTCAAATACCCCACCATCGGATATCTACTGGTGGGGAACATAATGGAGAAAAAATTATCAAATCTCCAGTACTTGAATAGAGATAAACAATTTATCATACAGCTGGGGCGCGTTTGCAGAGCGACAATAGCACGAAATCCTAAGGCAAATTCACACGCGTATGAATAGTCTGCTGTTTTTCTACAGCTGGTCACTATTTGTAGAGAAAATATTTTACACCAAACGATATAGTATGCAAGTAGATGGATTGTAGCCGTTGCGCTCTGTACAAATTTGTTAGGAGACTAGATTTGCCTTGTCCTGTCTATGAAGTAGATATCCGCTCTTTAATTATCATTTTAGACAACATTATAACTTTAGTGTTCTAGGTAAGCTTGTTACTTTATAATACAATTACAATTTATATCCCAACATTTAGAATTTATTGGATAGTTCCAAAATCAAACTCCATTGAGTCTAATGATGAGAATACAACAACAACAGTAGCTAATGTGTTTCATATTTCATACAGCTTTCAGACTAATATGGATAATTATTTTAATACCTTTATGTCTACATATAGGTACATAGAGACAAACAAGATCAAAACGAGAAATCAATACTGTCGATATATTTTATGTGCACTTTCAAATGGACTTGCGGTTATAATTCAACGTAAGTCCTATAATTAGTCACGTCTACCGTACTTTATCTTCTCTTAATCGTAGTTCATTATTATGCGATTTATTAGTAATTATAATGGGTATAATTAACGCATTTTTCAGTAAATATTCAGCCAAATTGAATCCTGCTTTTTGCAATTATTTTCCAAACTTTGAAGATCTAAATAATAAAATAAAAATAAGACCTAATTGGCTCGTTAAGAGATTTTGTTTGGTTCTTCTGGTTAATTCACTTTAGAACTAGCGACTTTAAAGACTTTACACTCTGTCTAACACCCAAAACGGTTATTTATCTAACTAGAGTGGAAACGATGAGGCCTTTGCAGAGCCAATGTACTTCAATCCCACGAGTTTCACAAAGGCCGATTCCACTCGAGTTAGATACATTATTTCTTCTACGATTGAACAGAAACTCAAAAATGACTCATTATATGACACAATAAAATAAAATATAATCGAAAATACGAAAATACGGTTTTTGTAATTAAAAAAAGAGTTTCAGAAGTCGACAATTCTTGCACGAGACCAAGTTTAAAAAACGAGCATCCTAGCGCGAGTTTTTAAATGGTCGAGTGCGAGAATTGACTTCTGAAACGAGCTTTTTATACTATTTTTTTCTATTTTGCACACTTTTGTAGCCTTTTTTTAATAAAAATTGAACAATTAAAATTCAGGGAATTTTGCGGCAGTTGGTATTAACTAGAGCGACATTGTAAAATTGTTCAATTGTTTCTTTTTCTACACTTCCTCGATTGCTTATACATATTTAAATTCAGAAAGCATCACAAATGTGAGTGGCAATAATAAAAGGAGTGCGTTAACAGGTATTAAAATACTAATTTTTATTAAATTAACAACGCTATTATACAGGGATGAGAATCTAAATGTACATATACGGTTTGAGTGAAACTCCTATTAGTTGGCGAGTGATTCGAAAAATATTTCAAAGATTTATAGAAGGTGCCTAGCAATCATTTCATCAAAATTAGAACCTTGTAGCTCATTTGCAAGTTTGTCAAAAAACGCTCGCTTCTAACTATGTTGTGATTTTCAAAAACTAGCTACACACACAAAACGACTAACAATGACTCGAAGACCCTCACAACATTATTATTTTTTTCATTCTTCTTCACTGTATCTTAAAAAAATGGGAGACATATTTTGCCGCCGCTTCAGAATAAAATAGAGAAGAACAAAAAAAACAATGTTTGGAGGATACCAGAGTCATTCTAAGTCATTTAACGTGCATAACTCATTTTTGAAAATCGCGACATCATCAGAAACGAGCAATTTTTGACCAACTTCTAAATGAGTGACGAGGTTCTAGTTTTGCTAAAATGATCCCTAGACTCCCTCCTATAAATCCCTGGAATATTTTTTGAAGAGCTAGCCAACTAATAGGAGTTTCACACGAATCGTATACATCTAGAACCTCATCCCTGTAGACGCAAAATAAAAAACATTTTTTGTAATTTACTTAATTAATCATTTGACAGATTAGTGAGATTAGGCATACTTTAGATGATATCGTCGACATCAGGTTACCGTATTATTTTATGTTCTTTGTATTAAAAATCACCCAGCGTGCGGAAAAGTAGTCATTTCCATTCTAGAAAGCACTTTTCCGCACGCTGATGGACCAGTCAGAAACGAGCTACCATCTTGTTGGTTGGTTGAAATGGTTTAACTCTCTAGCAATAGAGCGTTTTTGATCTCCGAAACAGGGCAGAAAATTGACAGTTTCTGTTCAATCGTAGAATATTTTTATTGTCTTTCTTCATTTGATGATAATTACACCACAAATAAGATTGAACGTATCACAGTTAGCTTGAAACTTGCACCACTTGTCAATTATCTAATTAATGGAAGTAATTAATGTTTCCACACCAATATGTTGATTTCTCTCACACGCACACACATTGATAAACTAACCAATTCTATTCCCTTGTTAAAGCCGTTTAATTATACAAATATTCAAATTAAATGTGGATTATTTTGTGTGTGTGTGGATTTTTGTTTCTTTTACACTGTTTACTTTAAGCAAATTCAAGGGTTGGTGGAGAATTTTAATATAGAAAAATTGTTCAAGTAAACAATTATGATACTCTGTTTATATTTGAATTGCAAATCTTCCTACAGGCAAAAAAATTACTAATTCCCCTATACATTTGTGTAACTTTATTCGTCAACAAATCATAAAAACTGTTTCGTTCCCCAACAGAAATCGGGATTTTTAAGGAAATATTTAAAGAGTATGTGACAAAGATTTATTTAATAAAAATGTAATTAATCGATTATTTCAAGTTTGTGAACATGAGCGATATTTGATGGCACTTTATAAAAAGCTAGGACCCGTTTTTCAGTTGTGTTAAAAATATGCAAAATTATAAACAATGTTTTATAAAAACTATGCCAATGTTCGTTCTATAAATCTAAAATTATTCCCCATTAAAAATCGGTCAATTGCCGTCAGAGTTGTCAGTGAATTAGGCACACATTAACAATTCCAATTACCTCTATTTTTATACAAATTTCGAATGCCAAGAATTATAAATGCACACAATGAAACATATGTGCGCATAAATATCAATATGGAGACAGAAAAATATATACCACACATCGAATTGTTGGTGTTTTTCTGTCGTCTAGTCGCCCAATTTGAACTATATTTATTCTTATATGACCTTGTGACGTCACAACATCCATTACTCGTAACGCCATCTAACATTGAACAACGTATCTAATTAAAAACTGTTCGTTTTAATCTAATTATGATAGGGGAGGTATGTTCGAATTTTAATAAAGCTTTATGAAAGTACAGACACGACTGGTAAAAAGTTCGAACATAAATCTAATCACGTCCAACTAACAAGCGCTCTGATGTCGAATTGAAAAACAACCTTTAAAAAGAATTATTAGTACAAAGTATAATCTGTAATATTAATCAATTCTGTTGAGAATCTCAACTTTATTGTACTAATTAAATATAATTTCGAAGAAATGAATTTTTTGGGTGGAAGAGCAAGTGAAAAAGGCAATCAAGACGTAGTGTTGTTTAATGCAAAAACGTATGTTGCAAATTATTCGGCAATATTTGGGAACAGTGTTGGTGATGTGTTAAAAGCCGGACGACAGCTGTTTCTGCATATTTTAACACAATACACACAAAATGAACGTATTACAATTGTGGTTGAAAGAACATGCGTTGAATAATTGAATCATCTTACTATACTTACTGAATAATTTCACATTGCACAGTTTGTGTGTAATAATAGCCAATCAAAAATTTACAAACCACTAAAATTCACACGTTATAAGAGGTATCAGGTGCTGATACCGGTAGTATACTTACACTTTTATTAAGTATATTCTCTATAGCGTATACGATTAATTTTCTAATTTTTGGTCATCCACCTTCTGTATCGCTTCAGTTTAAATAATTTTGTTGGCTTAAGTTTTGAACAAGGCTCCTGTTGTTAATCTTGCTTTGATCAGGACAGCTCTTAAACGCTTAAAACTATGGTAATAACGAAAACCCTTTGATTTCTCTACGACTAGAATCAAAAGTGTAACTCGTTTGAAACTTGTAATTCGAATCAGTGGCGTGACCAAGGGGAGGCTACAAGGTCGCAGCTCCTTCCAAGACTCTTGTAACATTAATCATTTTGTTATTTTGTTTAAATATTCGTGTAGATTTTCCACTGAAAGTTTCACTAAATGAGTTTTTTTGTTAGAATGTTTCGGTATATACAGGGTGTTTGCTCTCAGTATGGAGAGTTCTAAGAAACTCCTATTAGTCGGCGAGCGATTCGAAAACTATTTTGAGGATTTGTAGAAGAGTCCCTAGGGAACATTTTAGCAAAATTAGAATTTCATAGCTCATTTCAAAGTTAGTCAAAAAACGATCGTTTTGGACAATGTAGCAATTTTCAAAAATGGACAAAACACGCAGAACGACTAAAAATGACTCAGAGAGCTTCCCAACATTGATTTTTTTCGTTTTTCTCCATTGTATTCCAGAGAAAATACGAAATATTTACACCTGTTACAGAATAAAATTGGAAGAAACGAAAAAAATCAATGTTGGGAAGGTCTCTGAGTCATTTTTAGACGTTCTGCGTGTTTTGTTCGTTTTTGAAAATCACTAAGTCGTCAGAAACGAGCGATTTTTAACCAACTTTGAAATGAGCTACGAGGTTCTAATTTTGCTAAAATGTTCCCTAGGGATTCTTCTACAAATCCTCAAAATATTTTTCGAATCGCTCGTCGACTAATAGGAGTTTCTTCGAACTCTCCATACTGAGAGCAAACATCCTGTATAAGTCAATCAGTTCCTATTGAAACACCCCGTATGTACAGTGGCGAGCAAAAAAAGACCAACTCTTGTGCGGCTGTGTAAAATAGGCTTTTGAGGGCGGTCATCACGATGTAACAAGATTTTAACAGGTCAGAATTTAGGTGGAGAGATATTCAATCAAAAGAAGGGGGTGGGGTTACTGATGCCATTTTGGATATTTACCTGAATAGAAAGATACCTTCCTAACCTCACGAGTGAAACAACGTGACTCACAATAACGAAAATCGGTGAAATTCTCGTTCAAAACTCGGTCTCTTTTTTTGATCGCCACTGTACATATAAGTGAAGATTATACAGGCTGCTTGATCTAAATATTTCAAGCATTTGTAGGAGGGTCCTTAAAGAACACTTCAGCAAAATTAGAACCTCGTAGCTCATTTGGAAATTGGTCAAAAATTGCTCGTTTGTGACGATGTAGTGATTTTCAGAAACGAATTAAACACGCAAAACGACTTAGAATGACTCTAGGATCCTCCCAAAAATGATTTTTTTAGTTTTTCTTGATTTTATTGTGGAATAGGTGGGAATATTTCGTTTTTTCTCTGGAATACAAGGGAGAAAAACGAAAAAATCAATGTTGGATTGGTCTCCAAGTCATTCATAGTCGTTTTGCGTGTTTAGTTCATTTTGGAAAATTGCGACATTGTCCAAAACGATGGTGTTTTGACCAACTTTAGAATCCTTCCAAAATTGATTGTATTCTAGAACAGGTGGAAATATTTCGTATCATGTCTGGAATAAAATGGAGAAAAACGAAAAAAATCAATGTTGGGAAGGACTCCGAGTCATTTTTAGTCGTTCTGCGTTTTTTTTTTCGTTTTTTAAAATTGCAACATTGTCCAAAACGATCGTTCTTTGACCAAGTTCGAAATGAGCTACGAGGTTATAATTTTGCTAAAATGTTCTCTAGAGACTCTTCTACAAATCGTCAAAATATTTTTCGAATCTCTCGTCGACTAATAGGAGTTTCTTAGAACTCACCATACTTAGACCAAACACCCTGTATACAGGTTGTTCTCTGCAAATGTGGTCCATTTTTATAAAACTCCTATTAGTTGCCGAACAATTTGAAAAATATTCAACGATTTGTAAGAATTGTTTTAGCGAAATTAGAACCTCGTAGCTCATTTAGAAATTGCTCAAAAATTGCTCTTTTCTGAAGATGTTGCGATTTTCAAAAACGAATCAAACACGTACAAGAATAAAAATGACTCGAGGATCCTCCTGACATTTTTTTTTGTTTTTCTCCATTTTATTCTGGAACAGTTGGAAATTTTTCGTATTTTTTCTACAATGCTATAGAGAAAAACAAAAAAAAAATCAATGTTGGGAGGGTCTTCGAGTCATTTTTAACCGTTTTACGTGCTTAGCTCTTCTTTTTTGACAAATTTTCAAATGAGCTCGAGATTTTAATTTTGCTAAAACGGTCTCCAGGGACTACACTGAAAATTCTCAAAATGTTTTTGGAGTCGCCTGTCAACTAATAGGAGTTTTACAAGAATTAACCACCTTAAAAAACACCCTGTGAATGAACAATAGATCAGCAAGGTCGCAGTTCTTAAGGGCAGGTTGTTCTCTTTAAATGTGATCCATTTTCATAAAACTTCTATTAGTTGTGGAGCAATTTGGAAAATATTTCAACGAGTTGTAAGGGATTGTTTTAGCGAAATTAGAGCTTCGTAGCTCAAAGCTTGGAAATCGGTAGCTTGGAAATCGGTCAAAAATTGCTCGTTTTTGAAGATGTTGCAATTTTCCAAAAAGAATCAAAAACGTAAAAGGACTAAAATGACTCGAGGATCCTCCTGACATTATTTTCGTTTTGCTCCTTTTTATTCTGGAACAGTTGGAAATGTTTCGTACTTTTTGTACAATGCTATAGAGAAAAACAAGAAAAATCAATGTTTGGGTGGGTCTTAGAGTCATTTCCAACCGTATTACGTGCTTAGCTCTTCTTTTTTGACAAACTTTCAAATGAGCTCCAGATTCTAATTTTGCTAAAATGGTCTAGAGAGTGACTCCCCTTACACATTCTTGAAATATTTTACGAATTACCTGTCAACTAATAGGAGTTTTATAAGACTTAACCACCTTTAAAAAATCAGCCTGTATATCGTTCCCAAGAAATATTTTTGGTCGCGGCACTGATTAGAATATCTTTTTAACCTTAGAAGTTTTCGTGGTAGATGATTGAAATGTGTCTTGTGCAATTTAGACAGTTTTCTCATTTAATTCTTAATAACAATAGCAATTTCTGCTTCAACTGATTAACTACAACAACTGAACCATAACACGAAGACTATTACGGTCCTTGATTACAGAATCGTCATATCACCCCCAAAACTACAGATTGTTTAATATTCACTATTATTTACTAGTAATATAATATTTACATAAAATAATGGAATCCCGAATATATAGATAAGATCACTGATTAATCATGATTTTAATTAAAACAATGTATAATTTATCATTGATTGTTGAATCTTTCCTTTTCTACTACTATCTATTCAGAGATTCTTTTGGCGAACATTGAATACACAAAAAAACGAGTATAATTGAAACAGATACTTTTCTGTTCTGTCTGCATGAAAGGATGATGATGATGATGATAGAAAAAGTTACAAGAGATGAACCAGATTTTTATCTAACTAAAATGAATACAAATTATAGCCGTCTTTTTGTTAACGTATAAAAATCCCATCTCGTTTGTGGTTCTTTTTTTTCAAAACCCTACTCTTCCCTTATATTCATCCAAAGAAAGAAAGACTATACGATAACGACTTAAAATGCATCTGTTAGATTATCAGATAATTTTTTTCGGTAATTAATTAAAGTCTCTTCCGTTTTTTCTCTACCACTCTTTCGCTAATCTAAATGGCTCTGTCTGGCTTATCTAGGGCGATTATTGTAGAAGTAATTGTGTAATTGTTATTATTATCTAAATACACATCAAGCACACTTTAATCCGTTCCCCTACTCTCAAAATATTTCATATGAAAGTAACCCATCAACAATAATACCGATATAAAAATTGATATTCATGCGCTCTACATGAGATGGTTAAAAATTGTGATTTTTTTTATTGCTGAAGATGTAATTGGTGAAATTTCACCGAATGTTGCTTTAGTTTTAGGTTTATTTCGGTTAATTTTCGTTCCTCCGATGGAGTCCAAAACTTACAGATTCTAGATCAGGAGTCGCTCAGGATTTCTCCCCATTTATTTACCCAATTTTGTTGAAGGAACCTTTGTGGTAGTAGCTACCATATCCGTCTAATAGTCCGAGTTTTGTATCCGAATTCACCTTGAATCCCAGATATTTTCATCTTTACATTTGAACGTGTACGCAGGCGATAACAGACAAAAGATAAGCTGATACTAAATGACACGATGACACCAAACAAAAAACAATCATGCCACCGTGATGCTTTCAATCTGCATACCATCCCGAATTCTCCAAACAGTATACGTACTGAGCATGTCACTTTTTGGAAAATCGGATGAAATTAGAGACCGTTGTATTCTCAAAAGAATCGGATGTGACGGCTCGGATAAGAAATCGAATGGTGTAAAGACACAAATTTCTTGTTTGATTTGCTCGGAACAAAAAATCGGATAATGTAAAAGCTTCTTAACTCACGGAAGATCCCCAGTTCGATCCTAGGCTTCTCAAGGCAAGAGTTTGTCTTATTGTTAGTGAAAAGTGTGGTTTTTGTGCATCGGGCATAAAACCTTCAAATACATAGCCTGCTCAGGTGCAAGGAAAGTCTCCCAGTTAGATCTACTCAGGGACATCTATAAATAGACGAAATTATAAAAAATAGATCACAGCTGGTGGCAGTTTTGAAAACCCCCTTTGGTAGCCAATCGGCGCCTGTAAACGACTCAATTTCGTAGAGACATCAAAACCCAAAACTGTCCCATCTTTTTGTCCTCACATTCGAGAATTTTTCCTCATTTAGAGCAAACAATTTTTGTTAGTTTCTCGCAGTTGCTACTATGATATTTTGATATTTTGACTCTTATTAGATATTTTTTTATTGATATAGGCTTAATCAGTAAAACTTCCTCTGAATGTTGCTTCAGCCCAGCTTCTGTTAATTCTTGATCCGTTTTTGGCTCACTCACAAAAATTGCGCCTCATGTACAGTTTGCCGAATTTCATGTCAGCTCCCAAACCCAAAACTGTTCTATCTTTTTATCCTACAATACGACAACTTTTTCCTCATCTATTGGAAACAATTTGAGTCGTTTTCACAGATTTTTTGTAAATAATCTCTAATCAAAATCGTTATTCTGTCCTTTTTGCCAGCAATGATCTTCATTGCTTGTCCCTTTTGATTTGTATTATGCAAATTGTATAGAAGAAGGAGACAAAAAGTCTTGGGGAGAAGGAGAGAGAGAGAGAGAGATATAATCGTGATAAGATAGTAGGTAAGTGAAATAGATAGTTGCACGATGGTTCTTCTATAGTTATCTCTTTTCAATTATTGGGTATAATGAAATTGTAGAGTGGGATATACCGTAATGGTTTTCTGAGTAGATACATGGGAGAAATATTGGTCCCGCCCATGTTTCTTCTTTATCAAATCACATGTTTAATGAATAACAGACAAAGATACGAAATCCACAAAACACATCTGGTTATTGTTAGATATCTTTTAAAATAGAAAGGTTTCAAAGTTCTTCCGTACGAAAGAAATAGCTTTGTTTGGTCAAAGAACTAAGGGTGGGTGGTAAAATCCGTCATAATTTTTAATTTCTAGACCACCTACGCCTTCTCTGTCTCTTTCTTACTAATATGTAAGTATTATACAGTACGTTCTCTGGCGGCTAGGAACATTGGAGAAACTTTGGCCACGCCTACTTACATATTAGTTAGAAAGAGACAGAGAGAGCGGAGGTTGTCTAGAAATTAAAAATTATGGCGGAAATTATCCCCAACCCTTAGTCCTTTGACCAAACACAGCAATTTCTTTTGTACGAAAGAACCTTGAAAACTTTCTATTTTAAAAGATAACAATAACCAGATCTGCTTTGTGGATTTGGTATTTCTGTCTGTTATTCATGAAACATGTGATTTTGACAAAGATGGGATATGGGCGTGGCCAAAGTTTCTCCAATGTTCCTAGCTCTAGGTTCCCCTACAATAGATGGGTGGGACCAATGTTTCTCCTATGTATCTATTGAAACAGCCTCTGCTGTATAACTATTTTTTTTAAGATAATGCTTAAGTTATGCTTGGAGATAATAGCCAATTTCTAAAAAATCTGTAAGTGTGATCCATAATGTTGTCTTTTCACAATGACTATCATGCTTATTTTGACTCTTATTATTAAAGTTTTGTACATAAAATTCTAATCAAACGGGCATTGTCATGTTTTTTGTCTGAAATGAACAAGATTTATAAACGGAAATTTTTGCTAGTCGAGGAAATTGGATCAGAAAACCGTAAAGAAAACGTTATTGCGGAAACAATTTTCAAGACAAAACAGATATGAATCGATCTTGATTTTTCTATATCTACGTCCACAGATTCGTATTATTTAGACTTGGATGTCCATCATATAGAATTGTCGAATGGTCGTAATCCGTTTTACTTTGGACAAATTTCGATTTGCAACAAAACACAGATTTGTTATGATTACTAACAAATACTCCTCATATTCTTTGTGGAGAATCTTTAAATATATGGCAAAAATAACAGTAATATAATATACTATAGGGAGGAAACTGTATATCAAAAAAAAATGTAAGCATGAGCACTGCAATAAAACAAAATCCACCATGTCACGTAAAGAAATAGAACACAATATAGAAATGTATGTGATAAATAGATCGAGAAGTCTCAGTTTCTGTCCCTAGAACAGATTGATATGTCGTGTTTCTCATAGGGGCACTTTATGAGAGGAATACAGCAATATCCGTCTAGATTACCTGCTGTTAGATCACTATCTCGAGTAAAGTTTCAATGAGTTGTCGAAACGATAAAGTATAAATAACTAGTTGCGCTTGCTGTTTTTTGTTAGCAATTCTGAAATCCAATTGTTCAGTTTTTAAGCCTTAACTTATAAAGAAATAATGCTTAGACAGTCAGCGTTTGTGTGTTATTTTTTAACGTACCTACAACTGTATATCATCATTCTTATCACTAACGAAATTATATTTTTATTCGTACCCATCTTAGAATAGTATTAGTAGCTGTAGTAGCGATGGAAAAGGTTAAATTTATTACTTTTATCTAACCAGTTTATCTTCACAATCATATTTTCAACATTTTGAAAGTGTATTCTAGACATTCTCGAAGCATATTATTCTTATTGTTCCTAGTTTAAATGTGTATAATATCAGAAATACATTTGAATTTAGCTGTCTTTAACAGATGCTTTTCAACAGATTTTCATTATATCATCTTCAACTATGTATTATTTCATGCATTATCAATTTCTACCCCTTCTTGTTTTCTATTATTGTACATCTGCTGTAAAAGCGAACAATCCGGATTACCTTTTCATATCCTTAACTTGTAATGAAGAGTTTGGTAATTAAAATCTTAGTATAATTAATATAATTACTAATGAGTTCTATTAAATTGTATAAGAGCTCCATCAATGATCAAAATTGCTCCATCACTGAATAAGTTTCAACAAATTCGTTTCAGTAAATTCTAGCACAATATTGAGAATTCCCAATAACTCGATGAATGCTCAATGTCCTTAATTACATTTTCATATTGAAATTATCTTGAATATTTCGTATTTGTGGGCGTTTAAGAAACTAATGTCCATATAAACCGAGCTTGAGACGGTCTCGATGCTTGAGTTTGAGTTCGAGACCAGATTGTGTAAGCAAACCAAGCACAACGTTACTTGTACTCAAGATTGGATTATAGTTGCCTTAAGACAAATTCGTATTTCACAGAAAATGCGCATGCGCGTCTCAATCCGACGAAAATTCCCGAAGTAAGACCGTTAAGTGAATAATACCGAGAGAGTTCACTTTTATGGAACATTTGTAATTCAAAAATTTATTCTGCCATCTATTGGTTAACGGAGAATCCGCCTCAAGATAGACTTGTGGTTATTACGTTTCTCAAACGTTAGATGGCACTTGCTCCACCACGTTTTTTATATCTATATCTTCATCCATATTTACAGATTACTTTTTTTCCTTAGAAAGCAATATGGCAGAAATTATAAATTAAAATTTATATTTTGGTAAAAAATTGTTGTTGACGCTAAATATTTTCGTTTATAAACCCAATCTACTATTCTACTGTAAGATTTAAATTTGACAGAAATGTCAAATGTGTGAAGACTCATCCAACTGAAGCTTCCAAAAGTTACTAACATGCAGCCGTAATTTATGGAAAAAATTATACTTTTTGGTTGGTACCTCTGCAAAAGGCACTGTTCACACTGTTTCCGATGCTTGATTTTTCTGTCAAAATCTTACGTTCAAATAGTGGATTTAGTATTTCAATTTTCATCGCTGCTTAATTCGTTATTTTGTATTTTTATTTTTTTTTTTTGTGAAAACTAAGCGTTTAAAGTCAAAAAACAGAAGCTAAATAACACTTCACTAGATATGATAAAAAAGTTTAAATAAAATCAGATGTAAGGTTTCCTAGATAAAAAATAAAATAATGCGAAAACCATGCTTTTTCTACATTTTTTTTCGGAAACTCCCTACCAGATTTTGTTTAAACTTGGTATAAGTGAAACTTAAGTAGTTGGTTTTTCATCCAGTAGCGCTCAACCCTAAGAGCTTAATTCTAACTCCCTGTTTCTTTAAGAAAAATGATTTCTGTTTCTATTTTAGACTTTTGTTTGGTAGCCTCGAAATTGTACTAATTTATTTTTAAGTTTTTTCCAATATTGGGCTGTAATATGGTACAATTGTATAAATTAATTAATGATTTGATTGAAGCTTATTGACTTGATTTGATTTTTTTGAGAGAAAATATATCGCCCTCTCTTAGACAATAGATGTACTTGTATGAAACTGTATTCTTTGTAACTCGATAGTATCATCGTCTGGTGGCCGGAATACTCTCAAGGCTTTTGGGAGTACTTTTCGATTACACAAAGCATGGGCTCGATGTACTTATTATTCACTTATAAAACAGAACTCTTGCTTGAGGTCAAGACTTAAGACCGAGTCTGATGTTGCTTTATAAATACGGAAATAAACCCGAATTGAACTGAATTTCTCTGATTTGTATCCGTATCAACTGTCGACAATTCAATACAGTCGTGTTTTTGATAGAAATTTAAAATTTTCGTATTTTACATCGTACGATATAAATATTCAAAACGTGTTATCTCAATTCATTCATACTACAGATTGTAAACGCATTGTGAATACTGCATTTTTCTTAAATAATAAACCGCCTGGTTTTGATTTTCGATTATAATTTCAATTTTCTAAACTGTCAGTTACCGAAAGTTTCTAAATATACACTCATCCAACTACAATTAATTATCTATTTTCCAGATAAATTGATAACTAATTACATAAAACATAATTGAGCGATTATAATAGAATCAAAACCTTTTAATATAATTATTTTAAAGTTACTGTATATTGAACACCAAATCTATTCATTTCCATGATTTATTTTCAATACTGCATCTGTTTCTGTATCAATACTATCGTATTCTATCCATGTTTTACAACCACTGGCTATACATTTTCACAAAATCGTTCGTCTCTATAAAATATCCAGTGAAATCTTGACTGGTTCGTATCTGTACGTGAAACTTTCTATAAAACACAAAACCTATGGAATATTTCACTAGATACCGATTGGTTAATACATCAAGTGTTGTACAACTAATCAATCACTAATTCACAACAGAATTTCACAAATTAAAACTATTATAATTTGTAAATAGTCTCACATTTAGGATGAGATTCGGGCTAGATGAATGGGTCGGTAAAAAATTAGTTTACTAATTGAATAGCCGTTCTAAAAAAACCCTAAATAACAAATAAATTTTGAGCGAGCTGGACTTGTTGGCAATTAGGAAATAAACGATAGACGAATCTGAAATTGTGTGATTTTTTTGTTCAATAGGTTTGCAAACGAAGCACAGTTCGATAATAAAGACGACAAAGGAATTGATAAAACTATGATTGTTCTATTTGTAAAATAATCAAAACTACTCAGTTATTCACTAATTTATTCCAATACTTTGAAGCTAACATTTTAGTCGGTATAGATTTAAGATAGGAGAGGATACAGTGCCTTAATGCCACCTCTGGCTTTCTCTTGAATTTGTAGTAGACAGAATCGACTTTATCTGGTTTTAACAGTATCAGTGATTGTAATAAAATTAAGAAACTTCTATCCAGTTATGCATCTTTAATCTGAACAAATATACTGAATAGATGATAAGTGGATATTTAAACAAAACATAACAATGATAAGGATTTAGAATTCAGTAACATAGTTGTTTTTTTTCTACAAAGAACAAGCTTAGTCTATTGTTTTATATCAGCTCGAAAATACTGAATCGGTATTACTGTATGCAATGAAACTATCATGATTTATTTAATTTCGGAATATGGTTGAATTAACACGCAATTCACCAATTATTCTACTTTATTCTCTATTTGTTCATCGACACAAACTTCAATGGATACAATAAAAAAAGTGAAAGAAGTGCTGCATCTGCAATTTTTACGTTTCAATAACTTACAGACAATAAACAAAATGAATTATTGCACATTGTATAGACAATCGCAATAAACTTAGAAGCTATTAATTGACTTTATTGATTGAATTTGTCTAGATTCCCTACGAAGTACCACCATTCTCTTTTACAATATAAATTAACTTTTTCCCCGGACAATTCACAAATAGAATTCTGTGTAATTTTGGTGGATGCGCCGGAAAAAATGCAATTTTAGTAACACAATTAAATACTGTATTTATCATATTTTCCTTTAAAAGTTTCAATTAAATTTCGCTTTATTATTGCCTATTATCATGAATACGTGGTGCGATTAAAAAAGAACGAGAATTTTTGAATTAAGCGGGCTCTTTCCAATATTTTTTTTATCTTGTTGGTACACATGTTATTGAAGTATTGTTTTCAACAGTCGAAAAGGTTTAACCTATTTGGTATGCTCGACGATTTTTATATTTACTACAAAAGTTGGCCATGCAATTTAATAGAAATTTTGCATGTAAAATGGAATAAAGTGCAGCACGAATTCTAAATGTTAAGTAGAACTTAAAAGTGATAAAGACGTCTTAAAAAGAGCCATGAAAACGTTAAAGATGACGACCGTTTTGGATGCTTTACTACATCAACAAGCGGCAACAACTTCGAACAAGAGAAAAAAAATATAATCACTAATATAATCACTACTAGAGAGATTGCTGATAAGGTTGGTATGTTATTTAGTTCATGCCAAGCAATTTTTCCGAATTTCTTAGATATGAAGCGTGTGGCAGCAAAATTCGTTGCAAAATTGCTAAGCCTCGACCAAAAAATAACGTCGTTCAGACATCGCTCAGGAATCTCGGAATGAAGGCAAAAAACATCATAAGAGGTGTCAAAACATGGGTATGATTCCAAGACGACTGTGAATACAGGAATACGGGTAGTGGGGCCCAGGCACGAGAAGGCAATTTCTCTTGCGCAGGGAAACCATTGCTCTATGGAGCAATGACCTGTGTTCAGGTCACGTTGTGGAGAAACTATAGAAATAGAAGCATCCATGTCAAAACAGACAGTCAAGCCGTACTTATGTTACTGAGGGCTGTAGAAATAAAATCCAGACTGGTGCTGGAATGCTTCAAAGCACTTGAGAAGCTGGCAGAACATAACAAGGTTAACTTGATATTGGTGCTAGCTCATCAAGGGTTTAAAGGTAATGAGAAGGCGGACTGCTTAGCTAAGAATGCCGCCAAAACAGCCCTAATTGGATCTGGACCTCCATGCGGGATCGCTTATGCGGACGCTAAAAGGGTCATAAGGGAAGAATTATACTGGGAGGAATCACCAAAGATGGTCCTGTTTGAGACATTCCTTGATTTTTCAAACCGTAGAAGACCCAAAGAACTCCTAGAACTTAATAGGAGACAATTAAGACAGATCACAGGACTGTTTACTGGACTGAGGAAGCATCTCAATAATATTGGGATTGCAAAAACCCAACATGCAGGGCCTATGAAGAGGAGGATGGAACTTTCCTTCATATTTTATGCTACTGTGAGGCCTTGAAGGATCTCAGAGCGTGGTACCTGGGAGGGGAATATGTCTCTCCGGATGAAATAAAAAGTACTCCACTGAACAGTATCTTGGACTTTATTAAAAGAACGGGACTACTAGGGGAAGACAGCTAACTCGAATCAGGCGTACTGACGAGAGTACAAAAGGCCTTAAAGGCCGAGGTACAATGGGGCACGAACCACGGATCAGGTGGGAGGATCTGTTAAAGACCTTTCACGAATCGAATAATAAATAATATTTAATGGGTATGATGCCAAAACCAAGACTCAATCGGCCTAATGAAGCCATCTGAAGAGCCAAAATGGAAAAAAATCGACAATTTTGATCAAATGTGAAAAAAATCTTGACTGTTTTCTTTGATTTCAATGATGTTGTGCATCATGAGCTCTTGCCATATAGTCGTACTGATCATAAGGAATACTACCTGAAAGTTTTTCATTGCTTACGTGAATCAATAAGTTAAAAATGCCTACTCGTTGAAATCGTAAACTCGAAAGCGAAACTCTTGTCTTGCCTTACCCTCCGTTTCATGAAAGGACGACGTTTTGCCACCATTGACAAAATAGAAACCGAATCGCTGAAGGGGTTGAATGCTATACCAAATAGTGGGTTCTAAAAGTGCTTCCAAGAGAGCAAAAAGCGCTGGCACAAGTAAGGAAAATACTTTAAAGGGAACAAAATTGATTTTGATCAATAAATAATGATTCCCGTTAATTTTTTATCACACTTCGTATGAGCTAATCCATAATGTTTGAAAACGTGCATTTTTTCCAAGGGTGAATTTTCAAATAAGCCACCAATCCTCTAGTAATAATCTAATAATTCTTCTTCTACGGCTTTATTTTTGTTGATTACAACAGGTGTGATGTGTTAATTCTTCACCTGTTGTAAATATTATTCAAAAAATTCAAGAGTAGTTTAGATAAAATAGCACGATTTAAAATTCAAGTATACTCTTAGAATTTAATTTGCATTTATTGTTATTGTACGGAGATAATAGTAGTAGTGAAGGTGGTGGTGGTTATGTGAAGATAGGAATTTTTCTATGGAGAGAATCATCAGAGAATGAAAAAGGACTTGCATATATCGTGAATGCAAATTTTACGATTCCATCCTTTATAAAAGGCTCACTATAAATATTATTGAGTCACTATTCTCTGCTTCTAACCCATTTTTCATTATGATTTCATTAAAGTTATAGATTATAACTAGAATTCATCATCAATTTCTGTTTTATTCTGTATTATTAATTTCCAATAATTGTCAATTGAGAAGAGACATTTAATATGAGTACAAAATGTGTATTGCCGACATGCAGCACTAATGTTTGTACATGTACTGTTTGCTAGTTTTAACAGCTTCCAAGTTTTAGGAGCAAACCAAGCGCAATAAAGCCACCCCTAACTTGGAGCCAATATTCTTATTTCTTATTTTAATTATTATTATTGTTATTTTGTTCTCATCAAGAATCACTACAAATACAACCACCATTTAAATTACTAACTTCAATTTGACTTTATAGCCAAACAATTGAAAAGAATTCATTAATTATATTTACCGCCTTTTATTAATGAGACTAAAAAGGGTTCACCACTACTATGGCTACAGCTATACAGCCATTAGTACAATGTAGAAAGCCATCAAAAAGTAGGTGTAGATTCTCTGTTCGTCTCATTTATAAAATCGATATTGCCCGTCCCTAGACTAGCCACCATTGCCGCCAATGTTCAATTAAGTTGCAAGGGGTAGGAGGGAGAAACGCTCAAAAGAATTTTTTCGTTAAGCAAGTGAAGAATTTAATAGCAAGCATAAATAATTGAGCATTTACCCGTATCAATAAATCAATTTTGTATGGCAAACATTAAGGGTAGTGGATCGAGTGGAAATGTCGACAATTTATAATTTGCCGCCCAATTGGAGATTAAAATATACGTTGTAAGAATATCACGTTCTTGTAACGAATTTTACACACTATCAAGACGTCAACTATAAACTTTCTTATTTTCTAAAATTAAGCTTCTTTTGGCGCGTTATGTGAAAAGTTATGAGAGTGAAATTTTGGAATGCAGCGGAAGCGGCGCGCGCAATATAGCGACACCAACAAATGGGTGACGGGAACAAGGCGGGCTTTTTGAAATAAAAATTCAAGTAAAATTTTAATTAGCGACAGTAACGGTACCAAATTAAATCATGGAAACAGTGATAAAACGAGCTTTTTTATTATTTCACATTTTTAATTTTAGAAATCCAAAAGTCACAATAAAACTACACTTTCTGAGCTTTTTCTTTTCGATATTTCCGCAAGCATATAAAATTTTACATCGTTTTATTTATACAAAAATTAACATAGATTGACACCAAACATTTTGTTAATCACACGCCAATAAAGTGCCTTTTTGTATTCGCAAAAGCTCACATTCTGGACTTCTAACCACGCCAAAGAAGTACAAATCCTAAAGCCACGTTTGCAGCAGATGCTTACTCGAATGAGCCAGAATTTGTCGGTAAAACAGCCACTAGCAAAGCAAAGTGTCAACTGTGTGTAGTTTGGATCGACCCGAGCATATGTCGGTTACTTTTTTTTTATCACACATGCCTCAAGTCGAGGCGTGCTTAAAATGCTGTGTATAACGCGTATACAGTATACTTCATGACAATACGAACATAGGAGAAACTTTGGCCACGCCTATTTAAACTACTTACATATTAGTTAGAATGAGACAGAGATCTATGGGTGTTTTAGATGAAAAAATATGGTGGTATAATTTCCGCCCTCCCTTAGTGCTTTGACCAAACAAAACAATTTCTTTCGTACGAAAGAGCCTTGAAACCTTTCAATTTTAACAGATAAGAATAAACAGATGGTCAAAGGAATTTGACATCTCATTCTATTATTCATGGAACATCTGTTTAAACAAAGAAGGGACTATCCTCAGGACATTATTCTTTCACACAACAATCTTTATTCGATTAATTGGTAATTATAGCATTAATTCGAATAAGTCAATCAACTAAAACAAACATGAAATAAGTTGAACTAAATTGATGTATTAAAAAAAAAGATTCTAATTGAATTATTAAGTTAGACAAATAAAGGAATATTTAATGTTGACAAATTGTTACTAATTAATAAGAGTAATGAGTAACATGATTTTCATTAGAATGGATTAGATAATTTTTCAAGCATTTTTATTTTCAAATCTCTTTTCTCTGTTTACAATGCGTTCTCATGAAGGTACAATAAATCAGCTAAATTTATCGATAGAAGAATTATTTATTAATTTTACAAATACAATAGGTAAATTAATTAATTGAAAAAAGGAAAAAAATGACAAAAAGTAATAATGATATACAAATGTTCATCTAATATTTACAAGCAATAATAAAATTATAAGTTAAATAAATAAATAAATTATGAAAGAATTGTTTTTAATCATAGCCAATATTGTCTTTAACAAATACTTCCATTTTAATTAAATAATAACGGTAGATAACAAGGGTACAACAGAAACAGCACTTGTTATTTACCTGGAGACAGGATGACAACAAACTACATTTTGAACAATAGGGTAGTTTTACAACACTTTCAACAAAATATTCAATAGGTAAGAATAATATGAGGCATTTAAAGGGTAATATAATTGGAAATTGGCAATTTATAAATGTGGAATTTGTTGTGTGAAAGAATAATGTCCTGAGGATAGTCCCTTCCTTGTTTAAACAGATGTTCCATGAATAATAGAATGAGATGTCAAATTCCTTTGACCATCTGTCTATTCTTATCTGTTAAAATTAAAAGTTTTCAAGGCTTTTTCGTACGAAAGAAATTGTTTTGTTTGGTCAAAGCACTAAGGGAGGGCGGAAATTATACCACCATATTTTTTCATCTAAAACACCCATAGATCTCTGTCTCTTTCTAACTAATATGTAAGTAGTTTGAATAGGCGTGGCCAAAGTTTCTCCTATGTTCGTATTGTCATGAAGTATACTGTATGTATAGTTTGTACAGCGAGAGATTGCACTTTTTTGACAGCTAGTTGCCAACCTGGTGAAATGAAAATTACTAAAGTTATTCCAAATTTTGGTGACATAATTCAAATTTGGAGTTGGTAACCATGAAACTAGCCATGTAGGCTTATGGAATCTAGTGAGTATTTGCTGTCAAAAAAAGTGCAGTCTCTCCCTGGACAAACTATACATCACTCTTTTTTTATTGTGGACTATTATTTTGACCATCCTGTTAGAGAACTTGATTACAAAGTTTTTACTCGTTGCATTATTAAATCTACTTTAATATAAGCTCGCGAAACTAATAAGCTACGCATTATGTTCATGAACACTGCAGATAAGCCACACAATACAGTAATAATGCAGATTTATTTTAAACTATTTAGTTATATTGCATTAAAAAAAAAACAGAGAATTTCAGGCAATTGGAAAATGTTGTAAACTAATTTAGATGCGTTCAACGTAATTGTTGTTGCATTCACAAGATTACGTTCATTTCAGTGAAAGTCAATAAGAGAGAAGTCTCTTTACTTTTATCAAATTTTCGTTAAAACAATATTTGTTAGTATTTGTGTTGATAACGTTGTATTTTATCGTGAATTGTGCCCTATATTTGTAATATCTTTGAAATGAAAGACTTTCACATTTATCAGTTTTGTATATTTGTAAAATCTTTTATTATATTCAAATATAACATTGAAAGCGTTCAATACTTATTATAGAACATAAATCATCATCGCTATCAATTCTTTTATAAGTATTGTTGAATTTAGAGACGTATAACGATTTTGACACTTGTAGGATGAATGATTTGTTGTACTGTACGAATTCATCAAGTTGAGTATCTAACGATCGATTCTATATTAAAGCAGAGCTTCTCAAACTATCTCTATTGATAACAATCCAGAAATTTTACAAAAAATAAAAAAAAAAACAGATAATTTGAGCTAGTAATTGTGTACTGAAATAAATTCTGTACGTTGTTTTAAATTACAAGAATCGACATTGTTGTATTCGTTTGAGAAGCACTGTTTATGGTTAAACTGAATTAGTGAGTGTCACCGATAGAATCCCACCGCAAGGTATATTAAATCATGTTATATTATTAGTAGTTAGTATAGATAGTGGTGGTAAATAAAGATACGAGTCTCTATGGATATTTGCACAACAACAATCTCGACTATTTTGATGAATTTGTTAGTTGCATTCAAATTTTGTAAACAATTAAACATTGTAAAGTGATAATTTTTTGATTTTCTTTATCGATTAACATGGATTGTTATCTGATTTTATTTAAAGGCGAATAAGAAAAAAGAATGAAACATTTTGACAATGAAATATTTGCAACATTATAACTTGAAATCATTCCAAACGACGTAGCTTTCCTTCGACAATTGCCTTAAATCCCTTGTGATATTAAACTGAGCTTAAATCATTAAAATTTCTACACTCTGTGGATATTAGCACATTTCAAAATAATAATTACCGTTTGAACAATAGCCGGATTTAAGTATTCGGTTGACGTTGTAATTCTTTGAACTTTAGTCAAATACGACAATCAAGTTGATGTTTTATTTTGAAGATACATGACGGTTTTATTCAGGGATAATGTCTCACGAGCTGTATCCTCGATTCTTATAATAAATGAAGAGCAATTTACGTTTTTGTATTCTTTTTGATACAGTTGGTAGCTGGTTTTGATACTTTCGCAAGAGTTGTATAGAGCATACCAAAACTAAGAGACCGCTTTTTGTGTGGCTGTGTGAAACAGGCTTATGAGAGCGGTCGTAACAAAGTAACAGAATCTTAACAGGAGAAGGGGGTGGTGTTAGTAATGCCATTTTGGGGATTTACCTGAATAGAAAGATACTTTCTACAAATTTGGTATGGCTGAAACTGACTCCAACACTACCTACCATCCTGCACTCACACCCTGACGGGAGAAACAGTCTGACTCACACAAACGAGAAAACCTGATATTCTCGTTCAAGACTCGGTCTCTTAGTTTTGGCAGTGACTGTACAAAACTAAGATTTTGTTGGCATACCACCTACATCAATTAGGGGTTCGAACCGAAAATGAACCAAAAACAGAAAGCCGGCAAAACATAATTTTGATTGGAACGAAATCCGGAGCTAAACCGAAAACAAGAATCGTTCATTTTCGGTTCAAGCATACCACTTAACACGATCCACTTTTTTTCCTGCTGCGAAACTGCGTCAAAACTCCGGATTTCGATGATTTTTGGTAAATTTGTAGTCCATTCCATTTGTGTATCTTATTATTCGTGATGATACTCAAATTTAAGGGAGATATTGGAAGCTGCAGTTACCCCTGAAAAAATATTTTTTTTTTAAATATTCCTGGATTTAAAAACTATATGATATAGATTCGCTAGGGCTGTCAGAAGATTTAAACTGAGTTTTCATCCCTTGTTAAGGGCTGTGTGGACAAAATACTCGATTCAGCGTGCGAAATTACCTACAGACAGATTTTCAAATATTTTCCATTATTATGATATGGTCGTGAAAGAAAATGGAATTTCCTACATTTTAATACCAATCATCGGTCAAATTGATGAATTTTAATAACTGTAAATAACAGGTGAAAAAGAGGTTAAATAAGTCAATTAAAATCTCTAATTTTCAAAATTTATTTTTAAGCGAGCTTCCAATATCTTTCTAAAAACAAGAGTATAATTTTCTATCTCAAAAATTGTGCACAGGAGAACTGTTGAAAATTTTCTTTATTATTCTCCAATTTTGGGAAAACTAACGAACGTACCGGGAAAATTCTTGTATCTTTAGAAAGATCTTCAATTTTCCATCTAAATCACTTAATAGATATTTAAAATCAATAATATTGGCTAAGTTTTAGTCAATTATGAAGGAAAATGTACGAAAAAAACAGGGTCGAACAAATTTCTTTACCATTCACAATTTTATCATATTTTTCTCAAATGGAAAGCTTCAAAGCATGCACCTTGAAATGCTCTATCCAACGCACGTTTAAATTTTACAATATCTTAAAAAATAAGCGATATATCGATGTTTGAAGATTGATAAATTTCGCGTGCTGAATCGAGTATTTTGTCCACACAGCCCTTAAAGGTTAAAGTTATAGATGATTATATGCCATTTTTTATATTTTTTTGCGACTTTCTACCCCATGGTAAAACGTATTGCCATCAAAATTCTAATAAAACTTACTTGTTCGAGGGTTTTTCTCTATTTAAGATATTTACCCTGTAAATAGCTCTCAGGAATTGTACCTTTTAGAGTACAATACAAAAATTTGAACCGAAACAAAAACCGAAAAACCCATTATTTTTACAAGAAGGAAAACCGGAACTGATAATATTTTTTTAATTGAACCGGAACAAAAAAATAACGATTCGAAACTCTGTTATTGATTATGATTCGATTATATTCTCTCATAAAGGAAGAACTTAGATTATATCTAAATAACAACAAAACGTCCTCATTAAAATAATATTCACAATAAATTATCCTACTTATTTATGGTTTGTTTGTTTTCCACTTTCACCTTTCAACTAATTTACAGCGTTGACTGAATAATATCTAGAAATTTCGAGCCCATGCTTTTTTGTGTAATCGAAAAGTATTCCGAAAAGCGCTTAGAGTATTCCAACCACCAGATGGCAATACCATCGAATTACATAGAATACAGTTTAAGACAAGAATTATGTTCTAAGTACATTTATTTTTCTTAAAGAAACATAGAGTTAGAATTAGGCTCTCAACAAATAGATGGCAGCACAAATTTTTCAGTTACGAATGAGCCATAAAGGTCGACTCTCTAGATATTATTCACTCAACGCTTACAGCTATTTTTCTCTAATCCAGATTTATATTTATAATTGAACAATAACCCACATCAATTTAGTCTTCATGAATAAAATCGTATCATCTTACTCTTACACTAATTCGTTACAAATATTCATCTTCATCTGATTTAAGTTTCAAAGGGAAATCTTTATTTGTATCAAAATCTTATCAGATGCTTTCTCGACATTATAGACGCGCGTTCTATATTGAACGAATGATTATTTCAAGCATAATGTGTTGAAAATAGTCAATTTTATCTGTTAGTATATAAAATTAGATAAAATAGAGTCTTTATAAATATAATTAATGATTGAAAATTATTCTATAAATTTATACTAATATAATTCATTAAAGGGTTGTTAGGGAGTAGTCATTTATGCATCATTTCAAAGGTCTTTTGAATACCTTCAAGGCTCACATGATTGAAAGTTTGGAAAATAAAATGGGTAAAGACGCAATCTTAAGATGTTTTTATAGAAAAATTCAGACTTTAAGAAAGCAATAAAATACCAAGTCAGTAATATTTTTACAATTCTATCAATGAAAGATCTTTGTTATGTGAAATTTCTATTGTTATAGTATTTAAATACGGTCCTGGCGATGACAACAGATGTTGTAGCCGGCATCCCAGTAAAGGGTAAATGCTATAACAATAGAAATTCCACATAACAAAAGATCTTTGATCGACTGAATTGTAAAAATATTATTTGACTTCTTAACTGCATGTTTTATCGAAAATTCTGAAAATAATTTTAAATATGGAAAACACTTTTATTTTGGACTTCTTTATTAGAAGTGTTATTATGGGCTAAAAAATCACAAAGAAACGTAAGAATGACAAATAATCATCTATAACTTGAACCCTAAACAAGGGATGAAAATTCGGCTTGCACTTTGTGATTGTCCTAGTAAATTTCTATTAGCGAATTTTTTTTCAAAAAAATTAACTAATGACGAGATCCTCACTTTTGAATTTCCGAAAAATTTTTGCACAGAAGTTCGTTTTGGGACCTCAGGAACCCATATCCGCCGTTCGTTAAAATTTTTATATATATATATATATATATATATATATATATATATATATATATATATATATATATAGATAGATACAGGTCGTTTGAAATGGATAGAAACATTTAGCAAAGTATATATCTATCTCCCGCTTTCATAATTCCATCTCATGTATTTATTTGTCTTGTCTAACTTATGGAAACTGGCAATGTTTCCACTAGCTATCCTTTTCTCACTAACTTAACTTAAAAAGAAACAGAAGACATGTTTCTCCGTCTGTTCAATGGAGTTAAATGAGTATTAGGAGGTGGAATAAATATCCCGCCTTAATTTGCTCGACCTTTTTCTAACACATGTGATAAAATGACTGCGGAAAGGAGAGGCATGATTCTGTAATGTTTCTATCTTATATTTTCTACCGGTATATACACAGTAATGTACCGATAGTCCGAACACCCAAAAGTCCGAATCCCCATTTATCCGGATGGGGGTAATCTTCCATTGTGTGCTTTATAGTCAGAATTGAGACTGTTCTGATCGTTCTGATAATCCGAATTGCTGAGTCACATATGCTTTATCTTTATTTAAATCTATGTTTATCTCAATCTATGTTTATTTAACGTAGAAATCTGGCCATGTCTGGCTAGAAAGTTACCGGAATCGCACTCGTTAGATGGCGCTTGCTCCACCACGTCTTTTATATCTATATTTTTATCGACATTTACAGATTGCTTTATTTTCTTTGAGAGCAATATGGCGAAATTTATAAATTAAAATTTTAGTAGTAATAAAATGTGTTAATTAACGAAAAAAAATGATTTTGATGGCAAATAATTTCGTGTATGTTACTTCTCATGGCTGATTCTATACAATACAAACTTGGTTTCCAGCATATATGATCGTTTACGCTTATTTCGATTTTTCAGCTCTTTTATTTTGTAGTGTAAAAGTTTATCGGTCTCATTCATCCAAAAAAATTCAGAAGCTACATAAAACCAACTCGGATATGATAAAAAAGTTTAAACAAAATCTGTCGACTCATTTTCGAGATAAAAAATAAAATAGTGCAAAAAACATGGTTTTTTCGCTTTTTTTCAAAAACTAACCGACAGATTTCGTTAAAATTTAGTATAAGTAATGCTTAGACTAATACTAAGCTTTGGTAATTTTTTCAAAATTTTAGACCGATAAATGTAGTTTTGGCCCACCAGACTTCAACCTTAAGCCTAAATATTTCTTTATTAGTTCTTAAAAACCCTCTAGAAGCTGTTTTTGTTTAGAAGTGTATTATACATAAACTTTTAACAGCACTTATACAGAACAGTGAACAGTATCCATTAGTTTTACTCGTTTGTCGAATATTGCAAATATTAAATCCAATATGAAAAATAAACGGAAACCAAAGTCATATTAGAAATAACTCGTTTCGATAATTCGAATGATTTGATAGTCCGATTCGGGCCCTGTTTTAATTTATTCGGACTAACGGGGATCTACTGTATATCTATTCTAGTTATTGGAAGTTGATGAAATTTGGTATATAGCCGTTAAGTCCCCTGAATTGTCTCTAGAAATTATTTTCGTTGTTCTAGCTACCCTCCTTATATGGGGTAGTGCACTCTACTCTCTTATTTTAAATGGAATGGTATATTTTTTATTACATTTTTGAATTCTTCAGTTAAAACGAAGGGGACTTTAATAATATAACCTATTGTCTAGGACTAAAAGTTTTTCAGATATTTCAGCTTTTAGTTCAGTTTTAAAATTAGCAGTGTTTAATTGAAAAATTCATATTTTTGAAGCTATAGAATTTGAAATGTTCAAACTTAGAAATTTTGTTGTTAACATGATGTACTTTCACCCAACTAAAACAGAATTTGATTATCTTTCAGCGTTTATCTGAAATAAATTTTTTTTCAGGCCATTTTCAAAGTACAATATCTTGCTTATTTTAAATGGAATACCATATTTTTCTTTTTATGGTTAGATAGAGAAAATTATTTTGCATCGAACTGTATTAGCATTTCCTATATCTATCTTTGATAGTTTTTCAGTTATTCAACATTTTCAATTTCATCTAATTTTCTCTCTTGAAAAAAATATAAAACATAGAAGGCTTAGCAAAACAACTTTCAATTCAATTGTCACAAAGATGAAATTAATTGATTAATTTTAAAATATCTCAAGGAAGGAAAATGGAAGAAATTCATAATTAATTAAATCAATATTAATTGGATTTGTTTTAGCGAATTTTTTTAAAAAAAATTAGCTAATGACGAGATCCTCACTTTTGAATTTCCGAAAAATTTTTGCACAGAAGTTCGTTTTGGAACCTCAGGAACCCATATCCACCGTTCGTTAAAATTTTTATATATATATATATATATATATATATATATATATATATATATATATATATATATATATATATATTTATATATGTATATCCACGATAACTGCCGTAAAAATACACCAATCTTAATGAAACTTGGTACAAAAATCGGTCTTTGTGATAGCTTGGATGAGTTCGTTGGCCAGACTGGTAGGGCCAACACTTTTGGAATAAGAGCTGAAGAAATGTTAAAAAAAATCATTTTCAATATTACATTTGCTTAGATTTTGATGAAAATTAAAATAACAGTAGAGCCGACCATTCTCTATGACCCAGAAAAAAAATCATCAAAATCGGTTCGTTGGTTCGCAAGAAAAATGCAAAAATCTCTTTTTTGAGTATAAGCAGTAAAATCGATTATCTCAGGTGGCTATATGTTCTGACTATTGATATTAGAAAAAAAATTGAATATCGCGGGGGGGCAACTAATTTTGACAGTTAATATTAGACGCAAGGCCTGCTAGAGAATTTCGCTTGAAAAAATCAAGCAGGCCTTGATTAGACGTATTAGACAAACAACAAACTTCATTATTATTTTTTTTTTTAGTGTTTCTTATTGTTTGTGGATTAAAAGTATTTTTCAATAAAAATCATAAATATTAAAATAACATCGGGGAAATGAATTTATTAGTTGATTCAATGTTATTAAAATATATTAATTGTCAGTATCATAAGAATGTTTTGCAATTAATATTTCAGTATGTAGATTGTACATAAAAAAAATTCGCTATATAAGGTACTTGCTGCCTTTGGAGATTTTTTGTATTTTATGCATGTGGAATATCTTAAAACTTAAAAAAAAACATGTAAAATATTCAATATTAACGTCATTTGTGATGTTCTAACTTTTTTTCTAAGCCTTCTATGCGTTTCGTTATAGTTGAATTCGTTTCAAGGGAGGTGATTGGACGAAACTGAAAATTTTGAATAACTGAAAAATTATCAAAGATAGGTATAGGGAATATTAATACAGGTTGATATAGAATTTTTTTCTCTATCCAACCATATAATAAAAAATATGGTGTTCCATTTAAAATAAGCAAGATATTATAGTTTGAAAATCGCCTGAAAGGAAAACTTATTTCAGCTAAACGCTGAAAGGTAATTGAATTCTGTTTAAATTGGCAAAAAGAACATTACTTTTACTACTTAGGTTCCAAGTTTCAACATTTCAAATGCTATAGCTTCAAAAATATGAATTTTTCAATTAAACACTGCAAATTTTAAAACTGAACTAAAAGCTGAAATATCTGAAAAACTTTCAGCGCTAGACCATAGGTCATGTTATTAGTCCCCTTCGTTTTAATTAAAGAATTCAAAAATGTAATAAAAAATATACCATTCCATTTAAAATAAGAGAGTAGGGTGCACTACCCCATATAAGGAGGGTAGCTAGAACAACGAAAATAATTTCTAGAGAAAATTCAGGGGACTTAACGGCTATATACCAAATTTCATCAACTTCCAATAACTAGAACTTCTTATACTTTTAATGGCCCATCCTCTTGAATCACCCTGTATATATTTATATATGTATACCCACGATAACTGCCGTAAAAATACACCAATCTCAATGAAACTTGGTACAAAAATCGGTCTTTGGGATAGCTTGGATGAGTTCGTTGGCCAGACTGGTAGGGCCAATACTTTTGGAATAAGAGCTGAAGAAATGTTAAAAAAAATCATTTTCAATATTACATTTGCTTAGATTTTGATGGAAATTAAAATAACAGTAGAGCCGACCATTCTCTATGACCCAGAAAAAAAATCATCAAAATCGGTTCATTGGTTCGCAAGAAAAATGCAAAAATCTCTTTTTTGGGTATAAGCAGTAAAATCGATTATCTCAGGTGGCTATGTTCTGACAATTGATATTAGAAAAAAAATTGAATATCGCACAGGGCAACTAATTTTGACAGTTAATATTAGACAAACATAGGTAGATCTAGTATGTTAATATTAACATACTAGATCTATGTAGACAAACAATGTTTCTTATTGTTTGTGAATTAATAATATTTCAACACGTAGATACATAAAAAAATTCGCTATATAAGGTACTTGCTACCTTTAGAGATGTTTTATTTAGTTTCTGAAGCATTGAAAAAAATTGAGCCGTTTCCGAGATATTTGAAAAAACTGATTTTGCACGGTAAAATTCAAACGCATCTTCCCATAAATTTGAGTATGAATAGAATAAACTACCCATAGATATACCGAAATTTATTAAGATTGGGAGTTTCGACCTCGAGCGTTTCACTTTTCAATTTCTAATATTGAAAAATAAGATTCCATTTTAAAACAGCGGCTCTCAAACCAAAATTAGGTCGCGTTAAATTTCTGTGTCGTTGAATCGTATAACAATGATTTTTTTTTTAAATTTCTGTTTTATAATAATGACATTTCTAAAAGTTTTTTTCAAAAATCTTTCTATAAGAACCTCCCAGCTTCATGGGTGCTTCGTGCTAAATTCACTAATACCCTCCCGATTAGAGTCCTAAAGGTCTTACACTAATTTTTAGAAAATGCTTTGATCCCTAACTTTTTTTATAAGGTAGATACCCGCGTTCATTATTTTTTTTTTAATATCAAATAAATGACTTTCTATTTCAATAAAGTTGTATACGGGAAAGGGAGGCGCTTAAGCCTCTTAAGTACTTCAAACTTTTGACGGGAATTTATCACACAATATTTCATACAGCTTCAATGATGCATAATTTCATCATCGTCACGTCTGTAGTGAATCTCAACAATATTAAATTTAATATAAATCTCATATACGTGCGAATAGTTTTGTGTAATATGTTGTTTTTCATATAACGATCTGGTTAATTGTAAACTTCATCATAGACAATTTAATATTAATATTTCAGTAAGTTTAATAAGGTTTATTAATATTATATGATATTAGATATATGTTTTATTAAAATGTCGTGTTTGTCAAGTTTTAATCTGTTTAATCATTGGATAACAATGGAAATTGCGTAGACGCTACTTCATTTTGCAAATCAGTTCTTAAACTTGCCAGACGTCTCAATAATAGTCGGGCTTAATAGCGACAATTTTAACCGCACGATTTAGCAAATGCACGCTTAAATTGCTCCATTCCACAATCAAAATCTGAAACATCGTCGGCGACAATATGCAAAAATCTTCACATATACAAATTGGTGGAACACCCGCCGCCACCGACTGATTATCACATCAAAATTGATCCGTATATAATTTAGGCTGTATCTCCGTATTCAAGATACGAATGTTTCCCGTTTAAGAATCCGTACACGTTTCTGATGCGATCAAACATATTTCAATGTTTACTTTATCGAAAAGGGGCGGATTACAAATGACCGTTTGATATATCGATATGCACACGTATATAAAGAAGGAAACAAAGAGGCATGTAAAAGAGGGCCGTATTTGATGATAAGAATTGAGAATTGAAATTCGCCCGGCGCATCCACCAAATTTCACCTCAACCGCTTCAATATAATTCTCATTTCTTTTTTAAAGATATAACATTAATCCATACTGTCAAAAGGACTAGTTATGCACGTCTTTCTTATGCTTAATCCAGTCTTGTTTATTCACTCTTAGTTTAGTTTAATAAACAAACACAGATGGGAAAAACTAACGGAACAACAGTTTGTTGAATAAATGTTTATGCACTTCTATCGTTTCGTAAACAACTAGAAACTGTATTTTAAACTTCTCTAAAACATATAGTGAACAGCTTTGTTGTACACAGAATGAATGACTAACAGATATAAAACATTATCAAGTCGGCCATCAGTTTTTTCTGCGTCTGTCGACGTTATAGAAACTTATAATGTCTATTTGAAACTCGTTAGTTAAACGAGGTTTTAATCCTTTGCCACAATTTGTGTGTATTGACCTTTAAAGTTTGTTCTTCATAAAATCCATACAGAAGCTCTATTGTTAAATGTTACACATGTTGCAGTATTACGTGTTTCATTAAAAGTTTCATTAAAATCGTCAATTCAATTGTGATAGTACTTTGATAAAATTTATTCAATTTTTGAATGAAATTGGCAATTATTCGAATTTGTTAGAAAATTTACAACATAATAGCAAATAAAAAAGAAGACTCTCTCTAGCTTTCAAATAATCCCTTATTTGAAGATTTCGAGAGTAAATTGTGGCATCTATTGTGGTTTAATATGAATTACAAGACCCTTATCACAATGACAGTTTGATCGTTGTTGATCATAAATTTTATAGGCAAATTAAAGACAATGAATATATTCAAATTATGTTGATTTTATGACAATTATCCAAGTATGCGGCATTGATATGACTAAGTATTCAAAATATTGGTGATTCTACTATTGTTTCGCGAAATTATACAAATATTTGAATACATATCATATTTATTTTCGCATATATTAACCACATTTGTAATCCTTTTAAAATAATAACCATAAAAGCCACAAGATGAAAGAAAGAACAGTTATAAATAAGGCAATATAGGAAAGTGGACTATACAACTTTGCCAATCTATCAACGTTTTTTTAACGTCTCATAAATTTCTGGATTTACTCTATTCTAACATTGTTATAAAATGAAATATTTTTATACATTATTTATTAATAAATCAAAAGAGACTCTAGGTCTCTATCAACAAAAAATAAGACACACGTAAAGGAAGAGGCACCTAATCAATGAACTGAAGGCCAATCCTTCAGCTGAAACCTGAAATTTTCTATCCACAAGAAAGGCTAGAAAATATTCTGAATCAAAGCGCTCTTTCCATCGTAAAGATGCTTAAATCTAAATGTCTGTAAGCCCGGCTTAAGCCAAGATCTTGCTAAGGCGAGCTTAGGGATAAAAAACATGCTTTGCAAAATTTCTGTACACGTCCTTTAATTGCTAAAAAGATGGATTATTGGAGAATATTGGACAATAATCACTTTTGGGGCTCCTTATCGAACAACTATCGATTATAATTAATCGTCAACACAATGATATTGTTGATAATACTGAAATTCCTCCGGAAAATTTCGGTGTCAAAGCTGGTAAGCGGCTTAAAAACGTAATCTCGTACAACGACCATAACAACATTAATACTGATGAGATCATTATTGTGACACATTTTATTGTTTATTGTAGCGTATTTAGAACAGCGAATAGGAAATTTATGCTACAGAGGAGAGGAATGAAATGAAATCTTCCACTTTTTGTTTTATGATTGCTTCGAAAATAATACAAAAAACAGAATAGACCCTTAAAGAGACTGCTTCTTCGTTGGATCGTTTTCAATTATATTCTCCCCTAAAATTTCGTTAAATCAAATCAAATTAAAAGTGATCGTATAATCATCGTAATAATCAACTAAATAACAACATGATTATATGGTTTTATGAAATGAAATTAAACTAAAACATCAATTAATTGTTGAATCAGATATCTATTTCTGTTGGCACGTTTCATTAATACACCCGACATATTGACTATAAATTTGCGATTAATTTTGAATAGATATTCAAAATTTACACAGTCTACTAAATATAACTTAATACACCATTGTATTGAACCAAATTATTACAATAATCGTCATTCTGTTACACCCACACACATAAAATAACACATTGATTAATTCATTGAAGTGTTGTTCATTATTCAGCGAGCGATTTTTTTGCTCGTAAATGGCGTAAATTACTAATTACACTGTTTTAAAATAGTAATTATAGAGTGTTTTAAAATTAACACTTTTGATAAGAAATCGTTTCAATGATGCTTGTAAGTTAATTACAAATTATAGTCGTTTTCGACTTAAATTTCCCAACTTTACAGTCTACTAAACAAGAATTGTAGTCTAGTTAAGTGAACATTGAAGAAGAAAAAAATACAGTAAATTATTCAACAATTAGTTTTGATTAATGAAGTAAAATTTTCCATCTTTCATTTAAATAAATATTAAATTACTGATAAATAAAAGAAGAATACATAATGTAGAATATTTATCGCTGTTAATCCGTGGAACTAAATTATAAATTTATAATTTAATAAGTGCAGAGTTATAATTTACAATATAATTTAATTAATTTGGAATTTTAGTTGAAATCTGATTAAAATTGAATGATTTCAGCAAATATAATTTCCAGATATTTCTTTAATTCTACACTGAATCAAATTATAAATATAACGATTGTGAATTTGAACACTGAAAGAGACTATGTAGATAATAATAATAATAATAATAATAGAAACCAAATTTTACAATATACAAAGCGACTCTTTGAAGATATACCGTACAGTACATTTCAATAGAATTGAGCTATACAGGAGGATAGATATTTGTGTTTTATCTCTTCCTTATTGTCCAAGAAAAATCAAGGAATTTGAGTAAAAGGGGCACCCATGTAGATAATACCGTAAGACGAACAGTATTATAGATGAATTTAATGCGTTGTAGAAGAGAAAAGTTTGTTCGTTCATTGTTCTCGTTTGTATACCGTCTAAATGATCCTCTTTAAGCTGTAATCTTTAGGGGGAAAATTGAAAAAATAACAACAACAACAACAGCAGGAGCAGCAGGAACAACAACGTGATGTGTATTTTAACAAGATCATTAACCAAAAACGAACCGCTGACGAAGTTTTCAAGGAAAACAATTCACCAAAAATGCTACTCTTGACCAACACAAAAAAAGCTCATTTAAAACAATATTAAACATGTTAAACATAAAGGGAATTTGATTGAAACTGTTGTTTCCTGTTGCGTCGGAATAAATCCATGAAATCGGCATTGTATCCAGTTGAGTGGAAAACATAAACATGTCCCAAACAGTGGTTCATACGGTTCAGATTAAATTGTAACGATAAACCGTATGTACAGTTTGTTCGATCTAAATCTAAAATCTAAAACGGCCTAGTATTTTTTTTTTGAATAAAAACCTTTTCCTCTACCCCTATCGTTAAACTCACTTTTGTTAGAGTGGAATTTCAGGTTGTGGTGTAACAATAAACAAAAAAATGTTTCTGTGATAAAAAGCGCACCTGAATTCTGCGGTTGAGCAAAAAATGAAACCGTTCCGGTTGATGTTAAAGAATTGTCCACCAGAGATTGCAGGATAAGCCCATATACACACACAATGATAAATCGATACGATAAATCTGTACAGTTCTTTCGATTTTCCATAGTTTATATAGTCAAAAACTGTGCAGTTTTAACGGTCGAGACAGACCACCAGATACAATCTAAAAATGATTAGATTTAATGAATTACGGTTAAATTTGTCTGTATAGTTTAGACTGTACAGATTAATCGTTATGTGTATAGCGTTCTGAGAAATATTGGTCAGTTCTCACCGCCTGGATGACAGGGGAAACAAAGAGAGACACTCTAAAATTTAAAGCTCACCACAAGCAAAACGATAAATCGTTACAATTAATCTGTACATACAGTTCTTTCGATTTTCCGTAATTTGTATAGTCGAAAACCGTGCAGTTTTATCGGTCGATACAGACCACCAGATACAATCTGAAAATGAATACTTTTAATGAATTACAGTTGAATGAATAGATTTATCTACACAGTTTAGACTGTACAGATTAATCGTTGTGTCTTTGGCGTTGTGAGGATTATAAGTCAGTTGTCACCGCCTGGGTGACAGGGGAAACAAAGAGAGACACTTTAAAATTTAAAGCTCACCACAAGTAAAACGATGAATCGTTACAATAAATCTGTACAGTTCTTTCGATTTTTCGTAATGCGTATGGTCGAAGACTGTGCAGTTTTATCGATCGAGACAGACCTTCAGATACAATCTAAGAATGAATAGTTTTAATGAATTACAGTCAAATGATTAGATTTATCTACACAGTTTAGACTGTACAGATTAATCGTTGTGTCTTTGGCGTTGTGAGGATTATAAGTCAGTTGTCACCGCCTGAATGACAGGGGAAATAAGGAGAGACACTCTAAAATTTAAAGCTCACCACAAGTAAGACTATGAATCGTTACAATAAATCTGTACAGTTCTTTCGATTTTCCGTAATTTGTTTAGTCGAAAACTGTGCAGTTTTATCGGTTGAGACAGACCACCAGATACAAACTAAGAATGAATAGTTTTAATGAATTACAGTTAAATGAAGAGATTTATCTGCACAGTTTAGACTGTACCGATTAATCGTTGTGTGTATGGCGTTATGAGCAATATCGGTCAGTTCTCACCGCCTGAATGACAGGGGAAATAAGGACAGACACTGTAAAATTTAAAGCTCACCACAAGTAAAACAATGAATTGTAACAATAAATCTGTACAGTTCTTTCGATTTTCCGTAATTTGCATAGTCGGACACTGTGCAGTTTTATCGGTCAAGAGAGACCTTCAGATATAATCTAAGAATGAATAGTTTTAATGAATTACAGTTAAATGAATAGATTTATCTGCACAGTTTAGACTGTATAGATTAATCGTTGTGTCTATGGTGTTGTGAGGAAAATCTGTGTGTTGTCACCGCCTGGATGACAGGGGAAATAAGGACAGATACTCTAAAATTTAAAGCTCACTACAAGTAAAACGATAAATCGTTACAATAAATCTGTACAGCTCTTTCGATTTTTAAACTGTGCAGTTTAATCGGCCGAATCAGACCACCAGATACAGTCGAAAAATTATGAGATTTATCTGTACAGTTTAGACTGCGCAGAATAATCGTTGAGAAGAGACTGTTGCCTGCTAACCGTAGTGTGTATGCTGGAAGAGGTATTCAGATCAAATACGGAAAATCGAAAGAAATGAACTGTACAGGTTTATCATCGTGTGTATGGAGGGCTGTACAATGAGAACCGTTGATATTGAAGGTGGAGCTGTTGTGGAAAATTAATTGTAATTGGATAATTGTTTAAATAGAATCGAGAAGTTGGCCGTATGATAATGTGGCAGATGTCGATAATTTTATTTTTTACTCCTCAATAATTTTCTTTTGAGCTTCGCATGATTTTTGTCTATTCAAACATCTCTAAGAGATTCTGTTAAAGTTGGTAAAACTTTTTGCATACATTAACGATATTGGTCGATTTTTAACCAAAAATTCAAACAGCCTGAAGATTCTTTTTTCTATAACAAACGGAGAAGTTTTCAAAGTTTCAAATGTATATTATACATGTGGAGAGTTTTAGTGAATCTTTGTTGTGGCATTATTGTATAATCAAAATTCGTATTATTACTGTTTAAATTCAAGTCTGACTTGTATTTTATTATAATTTAGTATAAAACACACGCACACATATACGAAAACTTTGAATAACAACAAGGAATGGGGTTGGAGTCTTAAGAACTTTCTTGTTTAAAATCCAACCAACTTGAAAAGTTCACGTAAAGCGTCTCACTAATTTCGTTTTTCAAATATTCTAGAAATTATTCTTTAACAACACAATTTAAAAAATAAATTAAAATCAAGAATGACTTTATTATGAAGAAACAATGTCGATTCGTCATATTGACATATGAAATAATGGGAAACGTGTAGAATCGACGATATATGTATTTGTTTGCTTTTTATTCATCATCAGGAATTTTAGAGTAAATTAAATTCTGATGATATCCGAACAATGAACGAAATGGTGTGGAAATTTTTGCCATAAACGCAATATGAAAACATACAATAAAAGCAATAAGCTGCGAAATTGGAAAGACACTCCTTTTAATAGTCATCTATTGTTGTGCTTTGATGGAAAACACAAATTCAATGACGAGATATAAAAAATCGTTTTAATTATCATTATATTACGTTAAAAGTTTGATGAAATTGAGTCTTAGAATTGAAAATATAATTTGTATCACATCCAGAAGAACGTGACTATAGTTTTTCGTGCTTTTCTCCTCTCAATTCCATTGACTTTCCGGATTCTATCCACCAGTTGTCTCCATTCTAACATCCAAAAGGCGGATGTGCCAAATAAATCATTATTTTACAACAACGTACTGTTTGGAGCTTTTTTTTCAAGAAATTCCATTGAAAGCTTACATCCACCAAATACGACAGGCTTTTATGTTAATTTCATCTTTAATGATAACAATAATTATTTATGACCTGTCCGGCATAATCGTACAGGCCCGTAGCATACTTTTTCTGTGCTTGGTACAACGGTGAAGTTGTGCGCCTTTTTTTAATTTTTCAAAAACAAGGGCCAGTAGTTACAGTGGTGAATAAAACAAAAAGACCACCTCTTCTTCTGCTGTGTAAAACAGGCTTATTACAATATAACAGTATCTTAACAGGTCACAATTTGGAAAAAAATATATTCAATCAGAAGAACGGGGTGGGGTTACTGATGCCATTTTGGGTATTTACCAACATCTTCTATCTAACCACCTTCTTACCCTTATGAGAGAAACAACCTGACTCACATTAACGAAAATATGTGAAATTTTCGCTCAAGACTCGGTCTCTTTTTTTTTTAATCGCCACTGTATGTACATAAAAAATATAAAGAGAAATAAACATGTAACAAAGATTAAATTCTAAATAAGAAATAGTCAATTTCTTGCTTGTTTCTGAGACATTGAAACTCGTGAAACAGCATTACAAAGGGCATTTTAACGAGCATCTAAGGACTGCTTCTGTTTTGTATCCAATATCCTGCGAACTATGTTTCGTATAGATCCAGGTCTTTCATTACAGTTTTCCGGACAGATAAGCAAACTTTCTCGATGATAATTTTCAGGGCTTTGCACCGGAACTGAACCGAAAACCGGAAACCCAAAAAACCCGTTTTTTTCGGTTCGAGCATATTACTTAACACGATCTTATTTCTTCATCTCTTCTTTCTTTCCTGCTCCGAAACTGTGTAGAAAAATTTCCTAAAAATTTGTATGAAATTAAGAGGGCGTCACTGTAGCTGGAGGGTAAAATTTGAAAGAATGCGCCAATACTTGATGGCAAAATTAGAAAGAGAAGGCCCATATGAGGTAGTTCTCCTTATTTATATACTCCATGGACCAATCAGTACGCTTACCCTCTAGTTACACTAGCGCTATACTGGTCATTTATTGAACCCTTATTTCAGACATTTCGGTAGACACTTTTTTAATTGAAGATCCAAATGAGATGGTCGACCTTATCTCTACACTCCATGTTCAAAACTCCAGATTTCGATGATTTTTGGTATATAGAAGGTCCATTTCATTTAAGGGAGGGATTTAAAGGAGATATTGCGGGCTTAAGTTAGGCAATTGACTCATTTTTTGTGACTTAAAAACTAAAGTATTTTTTTGGTTGTTTTGTGATTTTTTACCCTATACTAAAACATATCGTTATGAAAATTGTACTGCTAATAGAAAATTAAAGAAGACCCATATGAGGTAGATCTCCTTATTTATGTACTCCATGGACCAATCAGTACGCTTACCCTCTAGTTACACTAGCGCTATTCTGGTCATTTATTGAACCCTTATTTCAGGCATTTCGGTAGACACCTTTTTGATTGAAGATCCATATGAGATGGTCCACCTTATCTCTACACTCCATGGTCAAAACTCCAGATTTCGATGATTTTTGGTATATAGAAGGTCCATTTCATTTAAGGGAGGGATTTAAGTGAAATATTGGAGGCTTAAGTTAGGCAAATGACTCATTTTTTGTGACTTAAAAACTAAAGTATTTTTTGTTTGTTTTTTTTTTGTGATTTTTTACCCTATACAAAAAAATATCGTTATGAAAATTGTACTGCTAATAGAAAACTTCAAAATAAAAATTACTTGCTTGAGGGTTTTTCTGTATTAAAAATATTTATTTTGTAAATAGCGTTTAGGGGTTGTACCTCTTAGACAAAAATTTGAAAATTTGAAAATTGAGCATATTGAAGAGAACTGAAAACCGAAACTGGATTGATAATATTTCTTTTAATTGAACCGGAACAATGAAATAACGGTCTGTAGGCCGGATAATTTTATTACCGGAAAGTCGACAAAATTGTCTATAAAGCTGCTATAATTTTGTTACAAGATAATTAATTTTAATAGTTGAAAATTGTTTGAATTTTCCGTGATAATTCATTTAATTTAAAAAAAAAAGAATTTCTAGAGGATATCATAATAAATCTGCATAAGTAAACTTTCAAAAAAAATATCGTCTTTACAATTGTGCAAAGCTTTCAATGAAAGAAAGCTCTTTCCAATGCTGTATCACGTTTTTCAAAATCTTCAAAAATAAGGGAGAATTTTCATTTTTTTATCATTTGTGATTGCCAAATTTGGCGCACGCTACAAGCCTCCAATCGTGGCTATATCTCATTCTTCTAATAAAGCTCCTATTTTTCGCCCCTCACCCCAAAATTAATTGTTATTACCGTTTTCAGGCCAATATTTCCGACGATATTCAATAGAAAATATGCGTATTGAACAAACACCCATAAAATTGAAGGGGAAAGAAGAATAATACGCAAATAAAAATAACGAGATAATTGATGGGCTGGTATTTCCTGTAGCCGTTGGAAAATTCAAAGATTTATTTTCCAACACCATTCTGTACTGAAATTTACCTGAACCCTTTTATAATACCGTTTTTAATTGCTGACAAATTAACGTTAAATATGGCACAAATCCGCTCCTCGTTAATCTTGCCAACTTTTAAAAAATTCACAAAACTCCAACTATACCAATTAATGATTCTTTTATATTAGTCAATTAGTTAAGAGTGTTAGTTGTTAGATAAGATAGAGAATTCGCCACATTTTCCAGCTCGACTATGCTGACTTACAGGTGAATTGTTGAATCTAATTTCGTCTGGAAAACATCCCTTTTAGCAATACATTAACACTACTGCACATAGCTTGGTAATCTCTGGATGAAGCACTGATGCTATTTTACCAATAAACGAAATCCTTAATTTGTTATTTTCACTATTGTACGTACGAAATGTAATACAATTAATACCCTAAAGGAATAAGAGCGATTAGACGATAAGTTTCACTATTCTTGTTGCCATTACCTAATGGGAATAAAGCTGGAATGATTGTCAACAATTCAATTCAATTTTGATCGTTTTCCTCTACTACGATAAATATCTTACGACATATTATTCTTGAAAAGAACATATTCTATTAGCAATTCTGTGCAATTCTCCATTTGATCGATTTCTATACTGTACAAACACGACAAGTTCTAATGAATCCACTACTAAACTTTAGATTGCATATAATTTGATTTAGTTTAAATTATGTTAGACATTCTCCTACTTAATATACCATTATGGCTTATTGTATTACGCTTTAAGATAATTGAATTATTTCTTAGGGATAATAATGATATTATTGATAAGACGAAGGCTCATTTAGGTACGTTGCGGTGTAAAAGATTCAACAGATTTGCCTATCTACAATCAAGGCTCGTATTCTGTAACTTTATAGAAACAGTCTCTAACCACAATGACTGTCATCTATTTTGAATTTAAAGTTACAATCACCAGCTGGTGCCATTTATTTGTACTAAAACAAGAGACTTGCTCAAGAGCTATAGCAGTGCCGGATTTTATAGTAAGCTGAGTAAGTGGGCTCTTAGGGCCCGTACAATTTTGGAAAATTCAAAAATTAGAAAATTTTCATTACTTTTTTCATTAAGTTTTTGAATTTTTCACGACCGTGAGAACTTTCTCCAATTAATAAGCTTTCAATCAAGCTAAAACTGTACAAGATATGAATCTTTAAAAATTTTGACATGCTCCAAGATTTTCCTCGGTATTTCAGAATTTTCCAAATTAGAAAACACCGCCAGATTCAAATACCTGCTTCAAAGATGATTAGGATGGTTCAATATTTCAGAAACCAAGCAATATTGCCATTTTTTCGAATCGTGAGTTGACTATTTTGGGCCCTTAATGGCTCAAAGTAGTCTCTGTGTTTTCTGAGGGATTGAAATGCTTAAGCCAGCGTAAAAATGGCCATTCCTCGGCGCATTTGGGGCTATTCACTATTTTTGGAAATCTTGGCGAAATTCTGAATTACAGAGGAAAATCTTGGGCAGGTTTTTTTATATACAGGGTGATTCACGTAAGAGCAAAAGTTCTTATGGCAATTCCCATTATTTGGCGAGCGATTCGAAAAATATTTCAAGGATTTATAGAGGGGTCCCCAGAGAACATTTTAGCAAAATTAGAGCCTCGTAGCTCATTCTAAAGTTGGTCAAAAAACGATCGTTTCGGGCAAGGCTGCGATTCTCAAAACGGAGATAAAGACGCAAAACGACTAAGAATAACTCGGAGACCCTCCCAACATTAATTATTTTCGTTTTTCTCCATTGCATTGTAGAAAAAATGCAAAATATCCCCACCTATTACAGAAAGAATTTAAGAAAAACAATAAAAATCAATGTTGGGAGGATTTTTGGTTCATTCTAAGTCGTTTTGCGTGTTTAGTTCGATTTTGAAAATCGCGACATCGTTAGAAACGAGCGTTTTTTGACCAACTTCCAAATGAGCTACGAGGTTCTAATTTTGCTAAAATAATCTCTAGACACCTTCCTATAAATCCTTGAAATATTTTTCGAATCGCTCGCCAAATAATGGGAGTTGCCATAAGAACTTTTGCTCTTACGTGAATCACCCTGTATTTTCCCTCATAACTGGCCATAACTTAGCTAATATTATTTATTTGGCAATGATTATCAGGTAATAGATAGAAAATTGAAAGAGTTTTCTAAATCTTTAACATATTTTCTGGTAGGCTTGTTAATTTTCCGGAAAATTAATGAAAACGCCAAGAAATCATTGCAAGATTTCTCGCAAAAAATTAAAGATAAAAAATTGTGCAATACCTTGTTTCAAAGATTATTTATGGGGAAACTCAACGACATGCTCGTCCTCAAATTTCCCGATTTTTTCAAAATATCTTCGAGTTTGTAGACGAATTTCCCATATGTAAGCTTTCAAGACGCAATGTTTCTACCTTGTTCGTACAAGTAGTTAGGAGGCCCGGAAAACAATACCGCTTATCATCAGAATAAACGTAAATCCGGCTCTGGTTCATATGTTGTTATTTATCTCCGAAAATAATTTCTAAAAATCAGAAGGGTTGAGGATATCCAATTTTATATTAACATGGCGAAACGGCACATTGTTTGAATATTTATAAAATCTAATGTTGCACTGAATCCATTAACGTTAAATCTGTGTATAAAGTTCGGAAAAAGCTCATCAACATGCGGTTTCGCCTTTTGTGTTCTCTCATCAGTCAGTTACAAAATTTCGATTGCCTCTTCTTCAATTTCCCTATCATTAAACAAACATCCTACTGTTATTACATTGCTTTTGATTAGATGTTAATCGTTGCAATATTTCTAAAAACGCGTACAAAAACTGAATCGAGTTTATCGATATTTTTTAGTGTGTTTTTTGCAGCTTTTTATCAATGTTAAGATAATTTTGTTAAGTGCTTTAGTCATGCTTGTATAATCTTTTAACGGTCAAAGATTGTAATCTATCAAATCTTGTTGCACGATTAAGTAAGTTGTTTTAGCGTTATAGTCGAGCTTTTCTTAAATGTCAAAAGTGGATCCCAGCGCGTATTATGCTAGATCAATAAAGAATGTATCCACTCGTTGTAAAGTATTAAAAAATGGCCATTTTGTTGATTAGATATTGGCTTTTTTGTGTAGGTCAAATAATTGCTTCAAAATTTTGTTATATCTGATAACTTATCAGAAAATTTCATCTATATAGAACATAATGCTAACATTTTTCGTGTGATTAAGTTGAGAAATGGTCTTCAATTTTTGGTGTCAACGATTCGAAACTAGCACGAACGCGAGTCTAGAACAAATCGCTAAAACTTGCAAATTCGTTAAAATAATAAAAAATAGATATTCTTACAAAATTGATATAAGTGAAGCTTATATAATTCCTCTTAAATCCCCTTCGCCGCTAGAGCTTTTTAGTTAAAGTAACAGCTTCAAATACAATATAAATTTGAAAGCTTCAACCAAAAAAAAAATAACGAAAACTTGTCACTTATGTTGAACTAAAACACACGAAATAAGCTCAACGAATTTCCTTTTGTTCCTTTCACAAATATCTCTGTTATTAATATTATCACTATTATTATTATTATTATAAAAAGGCCAGAATTTGAAGAATATACACGTTGGGAAATTAGCTTGGAAGCTCGCTTGAATTTCAACTGTTTTTACATATATACAACCGACGATTATAAAACGCTATTATCTCCTAAATAAAAGTAGCTCGTTTATTGCAGCAGTAGAAATTTCATCAACACACACACACACACACACACAAATATTAATGATAATCACCATAATTACTGAAATATATTATAGAGAATTTTTGTATAATAATATCGAAATATTTGTGTTGTTTTTGTATATTATTGAAAGAAAAACTTCAACGAAAAGCTGATACAGCAGACGAAATTCTACCAAAGATATTTTTACTGTTATGAATAATTCAATATGAAAACAACTCCACCGAAATGGCTAAAGACTAAGCTGTATGCAAATTTGTAGAGCTTGATCTATACCGATAGAGGGAGGAAAAAAGCGCGATTGTCTCTAATTCTTACGTCCATCTAACTCTAGATCCATCAAATAAGATTATAGAAATGTATTCAATAACAAACTATAAACAATCAAAACTATCAACCGTGTTGGTTTGTGTATTTTTAACGAGAAATTATAAATTTATTAAATCTCTACATAGTGAAATAGATGAAAGTAGCTTTCTTAGAAGGAATATTTTCATCGAGTGTAGAACGTGTCAGAATCTATATAAATAATGGATATAAATTTGAATGATGTTTTGAAATGAATATAAGAGATCGTCTACAAGAGAACTTTAGTTTGAAAGTTGAGTAGTTGAGTTACATTCAAGATGATAGTGTACAAAACCGAACCAACTAGAGATATATTGTTCAGTCGTTTTACCGAGGCGAAAGTCTAGGATGGACTCTTGCAAAATTGGGACGGCAGTACAGCCTCTAAAATGGTCTTCGAATCTCTGATAGGCGTAGAAATTTTGGATAATGACTATTCAATGTTTGTTATTTGTCAAAGCCTAGTAAGGAGACCTTCCTAATCTTTCTTAACACAAGCCCATCTGCGTGGATTCTCGCCTCGGTATAACGACTGAACAGTACTCGTATAGGTATACCTACATACGAAATCCACGTTGTTTTCTGTTTGATTTATTGTTTTCTTTAAAATTCAAAATCTGTAGCGAACATGTTGTAATAACTCAACTGACAGCCACCTAAATAGTTTAAACAGTTTTGATGATTTATATGTATTCATGTTTAACCTTTTCTACCACTCAAAAACTGGATCAAGAATATGATAAACTGCCATACACAGGTGATGATAACTTTTACAATACAGGGTGTAATCGAAATTCCTTGCAATTTTCAAATCAAGTGCAGACTCCCCCTTTTCAGGGCCCCTTTTTTAGGAAAACAGAGGTTGAAAATTTCGTCCAAAATTTTAGAGCCGGTCGAAAATATCGAACAGTTGCAGACCCCAATTTGTGAAGCTGCATACTAGACTCAACAACTCTCTGCTATGTTGATTGTTAATTGTGTAGAACCGGGCGGTGTGTACCTTTTGAACAACTTCTGTAGTGATTATTGGATTACATTAGTTTTATAGTTTTTAATCAAATGTGTTGTATACATACAGGCTGTCTCGTAAGTCGCGTATTCGCTCCTAAGGGGCAGATAGGGGGATGAAATTCTAACAAGAAAAGTCTTGTACAGTTTTCTTATCTAACGCACAGGTAATTAGTAATTAATTAAATTAAGTAGCCAATCAAGTGGTCTCTTTGTTTGAGTGTCTGTCACACCAGTCTGTTAACTGGTCCACTTCCCACATCAAGACTCTTTTCTCCTCTCGTTTTATTGCAGTAGCGGGCATCTGATTGGCTACTTGATTTAGTGAACAACTAATTACCTATGCGTCAGGTGAGAAAATGGTATAGGACTTTTAGTTTTAGAATTTTATCGCATCTGTTTCTTACCAATTCTCTGGTTAATACTTAACCAGCGACCATCAAACAATGGTAGAAAATCTGGGCAATTTTAGTAATATTTTTGTACTTCAACCTTTCAAAATATATTTATTGCATTCTATTCCACATAGGGATAAATGGGTGTAAATATTGCAAGTGACATTGATTACACCCTGTATACAGGGCTGTAAATGTACCATATTTGTACAAAACTCCTATTAGTCGGCGAGCAATTCGAATAATACTTTAAGAATTAGTAGGGTGGCTCCTAGAGAACATTTTAGCAAAAGTAGGACCACGTAGCTTTTTTGCAAGTTGGTGAAAAAACTACTTTCTTTCGGTAATGTTAAAAAATTTACCAGACAGCTGTACACATAAAATAACCTAGATTGATTCGAAGATACTTTTAATTATTTTTTTGTTTTCGGCCACTGTAGCCTGAAAAATTGAGAAGCAATCTTCTTGGATATCGGTTGGGTGAAAATTGAAATGCACTAGTTGTACGCTTCTTCAACTGTTGTTTCATATTTCTCTTAAAGGATCAATTTTAAGACCAGGACTTCCTTGTTCGAGGCCAGTTTCACAATTTTAACACCAAGATTTTCTTGTTCGAGGGCAGTTTCACAATTTTAAGAGCAGGACTTTCTTGTTCGAGGCCAGTTTTACAATTTTAAGACCAGGACGTTCTTGTTCGAGGTCAGTTTCACAATTTTAAGACCAGGACTTCCTTGTTCGAGGCCAGTTTTACAATTTTAAGGCCAGGACTTCCTTGTTCGAGACCAATCATGTATTACAAGTGTGTTTTTCGTTAAATAAATAAACATTGAATAGTTTCAACAGTCTACTCCAGTGCTTTTCAAACTTAATTCTTACTGTCGAAAGAACAATGACCAACACATGGAGGCGAAAGAATCATGCATTTAAATCTCGGATTGCAACTTTATTAATTTTTCTAGGGTGTAAATGACAAACTTCAATATTCTAAATGTTACGAACCTATTACAGTACTTTAACACTTTGACTCGTAGACCTTGCTGCATATTCGAAAGTTAGATTTGATTTTACCCATTTTCCAATGAGCTACGTGGTGCTACTGTTACTAAAATGTTCCCAAGGGATCACCCTAAAAATTATTAAAGTATTCTTCGAATCGCCCGCCAAGTAAGTTTCATACGAAGTTGATATACAGGGTGTTCGATCTAAACATGGTCTATTCTATGAAACTCCTATTAGTCGACGAGCAATTCAAAGAATATTTTAAGAATTTCTAGGAAGGTCCTTACAGAACTTTTAGGCAAGATTAGAACCTCGTAGTTCATTTGTAAGTTGCTGAAAACGCGTGTTTCTGACGATGTAGCGATTTTTAAAAACTGAACACTCAAAGCGACTTAGAATAACTTCAGGATCCTTCCAAAAATGATTTTTTTCGTATTTTCTCTCGAATAAAATGAAGAAAAACGAAAAAAATCTATGTTGGGAAAGTCTCCGAATCATTGTTAGTCGTTTTGCGTGTTTAGTTCATTTTTGAAAATTGCAACATTGTCCGAAACGATCGAAACTTTTTAATGATCTACGAGGTTCTAATTTTGCTAATATGTTCCCTAAGGACTCTCTTCGCCTGCCAACTAAGTTTCATACAAATGTGACATATTTACAGTAGCAGCCCTGTATTTAGATTTGTTATCATTACCTAGTATTGCTCTAATAGTGCTATTTTCAACCCCCATTACATGTACATACAAGGGGAGAACAATGTAGAATCCCCCATAACCGAAAACATCCCAATATTAGTACAGCTTTCACGTTGTACATCCACCCCACTTACACAAACTTACACCTCTTCTAGTCAGACTAATTTAAAGTTGGTATAGTGTATGATTACGAGGGTTGATGGACACACACACTAATACATACACACTTTTATCGTTCGTTGCCTACCAAATAAAGTACAAGCTCGAAAGTTGCTTTGCACTTATCTTTCGTCTTCTAATTAAACCAATTCAAAGTTCATTTTAATTGAATTGTGGCACAGTGATGGTCATCTTCGTTTCCATCATTTTTCTATAACGATTTGATGCAATTTTGATCGTCGATCATTCATTTGATAATTAAAAGTTCGCATTTTTGTTTGACAATTTAATCGAAAAAGCTGCCAATAAAAAAGATATTAACGATGGAATTTCTTCTGGTACAATTAACATTGGAATTAAACGGAATTGAGTTCGTTTCGATTCGTTGATTGTTTTTTAAAGTTCATCATCTAATTCAAAGACTGTATACGATCTGATACTCGTAGAATCGCGAGTGAATTATTAGTTTATAAACAACAATTTTGTATTTTACTGTAGCTAAGGGGAAATGATGAATATTCCTTATTAAATTTACAATCTTTTAAATTGTAAACTAGATTGCCAGCTAGATGCTGAAATTGAAATTATTATTAAAAATATACATCAAAGAGGATTATTAAAAGCTTTATTAGCGTACTTTCAAATAAAAAAATTGGTATGTACGTATTTTTAGTTATTAAATTGAAATGTCAAGATCAATCGATAATATGTTAAAATATCGCCATTATTTCGTGTATTAACAACGTGATCGGGGTGGTTGTTGTGTACGTATAATTGTCCGTCAGGTGTTCGAAGGATAAATTGGATTTAAATAGAAGCATCGATTCAAATTCGTAACGATATCTAAATTTAGAATTGGCTGCCTTGTCGACGGCATATTTTTGCAAAATTTTTGGCAACAAACACTTTTATGCTTTATTATAACAGATAACCCATTAGGGGTTTTAACAAAGATATAGAATGCCTGTTCTATTCGAAAATAAAATATAAAAGAATTTTTATTGTGTAATATGTGTGCAGTTGTATTCAAATATGAATCGTAAAAATAAGAATATCTAGATAACTCTCTATAAGCATTCATGCTCTTTGTGTATTCCTTTAACTGATAACTGCAAGTAAACAGAACAGAGTTTGTCTTTGGAAAGTTTTTGTTTTGTTAGTTTACATTCGTTCCATTTAGATAAAGTGGTTTTTCAATGTTTTCTTTTTCTCTATCAACAACTATAATGATAAACGGTAGAATGTCGATTCGTCCTGCTCTTATGTCTCCACCAAACACACCATATTTCATCATCTAAGAGCTTATTTGTGCATGGTTTATTAAACAATACTTGAACATTTTTCTATTCAGAATACAAACTATTATCTATCTCTAAATATCTAAATCGTACAATATTTTTGGTTCACATATATTCAACGAGTTCAATGGGGGTATTAGAGAGCAAATATTTGGTTTGGATTTCTATTGTTATCAAAAATCGTAAGAGAAAAAAAAATGTTATAAATTGGGCTTTTTCATAAGGATATCTAAGCAAAGTTAAGTTTCTTCACTGTATTCTCTAGTGTCCTCTTGAATTAATGGAGAATCTAGATTTAGTCTTTGATAAATGAACGTCAAACTAGTGTCTAATAAATTTATGAAATTTCAAACTTATCAGCGTCTTTAAGTCTCCTAAAAAGAAATGTAGGATATTCAACAGTGAATCGTGAAATAAGAATTTTCAAAACATTTTTAGTCGACTTTAAGTCTTTTAGGTAACTTAATTTGAGGCTGAATTCTTAACTTTTAATGCAGATTCTAGTACACTTCTATCTAGATTACAAATTTTTAGTTAATTTTTATGCTAATCATAAAAAAGTCCTAAATCTATTTAATTGCTTTGAATTTACTATTGTTCGAAATCACCAGCTTTTTCTGGTAAATCTTGCTTTTAAATTGTTAAAAGAGACGCTTTAGAATTGAATTCTAGACTCCATAAATTATCACATTTTAGTGAATTTCATTTTAAAAAATACGCCAAGACTAAATCTTGCAAACTTTACACTTAAGCACGACTTAAAATCGTACATGTAGGGGTATCCTATCCAAATGTCTGTGAATCCGCGCTTAGGTCGATTAAAGGCAAGGTTTCAAAGTTTCGCCAAGGCCAGCTTAATAAAATCAAACCCTAAGGAGACTAGGTACAGTGAGGAGCAGATAAAAGAGACCACTTTAGGTGCTATTGTGTAAAACCGGCTTTCGTAACAGAACTTCCACATGTTAAGATTCGGGAATCAGAAGAAGAGAATGGGGTTACTGGTACCATTTTGGGTATTTAGCTCAAATTTGGGATGATGGCAACTCATTCTAACATTTCCTATCTGCTCACTTTCTTACTCCCACGAGAGACGCAGCCTGATTCATTCGAACCAAAAAAAGCTGATACTTCTAGTTCAAGAGTCGGTTTATTTTATGTGCTCCTTACAATTAGTGTATATTGAATTGCTTTTTGAGTACAATTGACCACTTCTGGATTAAGTTTTAGCACATTTTTGATGATGACACTTTTAGTTGTTTTTGAAGTCCACTTTTAGCTTGAGCTTTAGTAATTTTTGGAATAGTAAATTTTATCTTAAATTAAGAAAAAAAATGATTTAGATCTTAATCTCAGTTTTGAAAGCAAATCTTCAATTTTTCAGAAAATTTTGACAAGAAATATATCAGCATATTTTAGCTTTTAGCAGCTTTTTGAAATCTACATTTAGTTTCGATTTCGACACTTTTCAGCAAGAAATCATTAATTTCTAGGAAACTCTACACTTACTAAGCCCCACTTAAGCGCGGCTTGAAATCGTACATGTACATATTCTTACCCAAATGTCTGTGAATCTACGGTCAATTAAAGGCAAGGTTTTGAAGACTCTCCAAAACCAGCTCAATAAAATCAAGCCCTAAGGACACTAGGTACAGTGGGGAGCAGATAATAGAGACCAAGTTCTGTGCGATTGCGGTGGCGTTACTGGTGCCATTTTGAGTATTTACCTGAAGAAAAAATACTTTCTAGAAATTTGGTATAGTGGAAGCTCGTTGTAACACCTCTTAACTGTACACATTCTTAACCTCATGAGAGAGAAGCAGCCTGATTCACACAAACCAAAAAACTTGATACTTCTCTTTCAAGAGTCCATCTCTTTTATGTACTGCCCAGTGTATATTTGATTATTTTTTGAGTAGAATTGAACACTTCTAGTTTAAGTTTTAGCACATTTTTATGCTAATCTATCATATTTTAGTTGATTATTGCTATTTAACTAAAAAATCGATGATTATGGCACTCTTAGTTGATTTTAAGTGCCACTTTTAGCTTGAGCTTTAGCCATTCTTGGAATAGCAAAATTTTCCTTTTAAATCACAAAAAAGATTTGCTTCAGATCTTAGTCTTAATTTTGAAAACAAATCGTCAATGTTTCAGGAATTTTTGACAAGAAATTGTAACAAATATATGATTTGGTCGCTTTTCATAGAATTCCCAACTTTTTGTTCCATATCAGCATATTTTAGCTTTTATTAGCTTTTTGATATCTATTTTTAATTTATATTTCGACCATTTTTAGCAAGATATCATTAATTTATAGCAATTTTCACACTTATTAAACCTCACTTAAGAGCGATTTGAAATCGTACATGTACAGATTCTTACCCAAATGTCTGTAAATCCGCGCTTGAGTCGATTAAAGGCCAGCTCAATAAAATCAAGCCCTAAGGAGACTAGGTACAGTGGGGAGAAGAGAAAAGAGACCAAGTTTTGTGCGATTGTGTAAAGCCGGCTTTTGGGGGCGCTCATAACAGAACTTTCACAGGTTAGGATTAGAGATTGTGAATTCTCGATCATTTTTTATTCTCGAGATCCGGGAATTCTATATAGCGACATGTTTCCTAATTTTCAGGAATTGGAATTTTTTCTCTGTTATCTCGAGATTCTCAGGAAACAAACTATTATAAATGGATATGTATGTGTTTATTAAATTTCAAATACTATAAATAACAAAAACCAATAGAACAATGCTTAATAGCTTAATTATGTTTTAGGAAGTAGCTTTTTAAAAAACATAAACTCTCTATTGACTTGTCAGATAATGATGTTCTCTTCTTTGAAACAAAGTTGCCTGATATTGAAAAATTCCTCTCGTTTTGTGTGGAGGTCGGTTTTATTACAATTAAAGCATCTTTTAACAATTTTAAATTATCGCTTAATTTCCCAGTTATTTCATATATATTAAGTTCTTTCGATAATGATTGAAATTCTGGATCAAGTCCAAGAGTCGACTTGGGTTGTACATGTTCTAGTATAGATTTTTTTAACAGTGCTTCTAAGCTCATATTATTAGTTTCACTTAACTGTTTTAGAGTAATATCGTCTTCAGAGGAATCAGAATCACTATGATTCGCTTTCGAAAAAAGTCGCTGCATAAGTGTTTTTGCCAATTTTAGTACATCCTTTTTTACAATTCGATTTCCTAAAAAATCTTTTTCAGTTATTTTAAGATAATTTGGATTAAATAAAAATTGAATTAATGCAGTCATTTGCACATCTCGTCTTTTATTAATTTGCATTCTTAACTCTTCCGCGAGTTTTATACTTATATTATCCGTTTTGTTTTTATCGAGAGTTTCGATCAAAAATTTTAAAATTCCTTCTGCCGCCAAAAGATTTGTTTCCTTCTTACTGAGAGCTTCAACCGCAAGTTTTACTGGTTTAAGTGTATTTAATAAAGCCAATGCTCTTGGTCTATCAGTTTCTGTTGCCCACAAATGGTTCATTTCCAGGTCAGATAATGACTGAATTACATGTATTTCAACATTAAGAAAACGATCTAACATAATTTCTATGGTGTTCCATCTGGTTTTGCAATCTAATAATAATTGCAATTCTCTATTCTCTGATGCCTGAATGTGATTCTGTAAAATTGAATTACGAACTGGTGATTTTTTAAATAATTTAACTATTTTACGTATCTTTTTTATGATTCCATAACTATCGAGAAACGTATATTTTTCATGATCAACATAATCATATTCATCAGATTCGCTATCTACAAAACAATCAATATCGTAGTTATTTTCGTCAGAATCATCAACATCATCATTTGAATCATTTTGTATCTCAACATTTTTCTCTTTATACAAAATATTAATTACACCGAGATGGATACCATGGTTATAACATAATTGATGATAAACTTCCGAAATTCGACCAAATTTGATCATAACACTTGCTGCATCACTGGTAACAGAAACGATATCATTTTGAAAGGTAATACCGAATGAACCTAATTTTGCATTAACTAAATCATACAAACGTTCTGCCGGACAAGAACCATGAATCGGTATTAAACCAATATTATCGGAATCACCATTAGAATAATAAATATGTACATTTAAATACCTTTTGTTCTTTAGGCTTGTCCACTCATCTATCGATATACTAAATTTGCAGTCTCTCAATATCATTTCTTTAATTTTTAATATTAAATCATCTTTAAATAGTTCACATTGTTTGTGAATCAATTTCATTATATCTGAAGGTTGTATTGGTAATTTGAGATTTTGTAATTTCAAAGCATTCCGGATAAATTCGCTTTTGGAAATAGCAAATATGGTTATATTATCTTTTGCAGCTAATTTTGAAACGATCATTTCAAGTGTATTATTAGACTTATTAGTAAGAAAATTTGTTATGTTTTGTTGTGACTCTGAACTCGTACTAGGCCGCGGTGACGAAGTAGATTGTTCCTCAAGTTTTGAAAACTTACTCTGAGCCCGCTTCATAAAGTGAACATTCTGCAAATGACGATGTAGCCCGGTTGTGGAAGATGCCTTGCACATCAGAATTTTAGGGCACAAAACGCATGAAGCACGGTCCATATCTCTTTTAAAATACGTCCAAACATTGGAATATTCCTTCATTTTTACTAATGAAATATAAATGTCATTAAAGTAATGTTAATAATTACAGAATTCAAAACTCACGATTAATAAATTTGAAAACAAATTTCTACATAAGTGAAAAGTAGCATACACCTCAGACATCATCATCAAATACTTGTACACAAACATATACCTAATACGGATTATAATAACTCAATGTTTCTGCGCAGGCTTGAAGTACTACGTGTCCACACAATGAGAAGTTTAAGTTTAAAAAAGCATTTTACCGGAAAAAATACTTTTCTTAAATACAAAATCTAACATAATTATAAAACGAAGTTAATCAAGTCAGTTAATTAATAAATTCCTTAAACTTGAGTTTTTTATGAAATTAAACAATTAAAGTAATTATTGAAAAGAATTTTTGCATTAGGCAAAAGTATACAAAATGACAAAATTAATTATATTTTAAGATCAATGAAACTGTGTATTTGTTAGGTTTCGTTATATTTATCTATCTGTTACATGTATGCTAAATTATATTTAATTTTCTTATTAATTGAATATTTGCGGAATACGTTATATGTATTCTGATTTTAAGAAATTAGCAAATGCGCATTACTTTGTTTCTCGCTCATAGACATTGCCTATGAGTAAGAAAAAGATATAATGTCGTGCTTTCGTCTGTTACTCTCTTACACATTTGCTTCTTATGGCTACGATACCCCACTGTTCACAAATAAGTACAACAAAGGAAAACGTAAAATATTTATACATGTTTATTTACAATTTCGTTTATCAAATGGGTATCTAGTTCTTGGAAGTATATTGTAAACAGTTATTTCAGTATTGCACAGTCTAGTGTGATTATCAGTGTCGGAACTGTCGGACTGGCGACACTGCTATTACTATTAACTCAAATTAAAATTTCACAAAATTCTTAAAATTCTCGTAAATCGTTTCTCGAGAAATTAAGATTTTGAATTAAATGAATAACAAAATTCTCGAGAAATTGGATTCAAAAAAACCAAAATTTCTCGAGGATTCTCGAGATTGGATTTCTCGATCACAACCTCTAGTTAGGATATGGGAAAAAAATATACAATCAGAAGAAGCGAATGGGATTACTGGTGCCTCTTTGAGTACTATTTAGCTGAATAAAAAAATACTTTCTAGAAATTTGTTATAGTGGACGCTTGTTGTAACCCCTCTTAACTATCCTGATTCACACGAACCAAAAAACTTGATACTTCTCTTTCAAGAGGCCATCTCTTTTATGTGCTCCCCAGTGTATATTTGATTATTTTTTGTGTAGAGTTCTCCACTTCTACTTTAAGTTTTAGCACATTTTTGTTCTAATCTATCATATTTTAGCTGATTATTGCTATTTAACTAGAAAATTGATGATTATGGCACTCTTAGTTGATTTTAAGTGCCACTGTTAGCTTGAGCTTCAGAGATGCTTAGAATAGCATTTTTCCTCTTAAATTACAGAAAAGATTTTATTCAGATCTTAGTCTTCATTTTGAAAACAAATCGTCAAAAATGGACTATTCGGGCGCTCTTCAGTAGAATTCTCAATTTTTTTCTCCTATATCAATCAGTAGCAACTTTTTGAAATCTATTTTTACTTTATATTTGGACCCATTTTAGCAAGAAATCATTAATTTGTAGCAAATTTCAATCTGAAACTGCAAAACTGGAAAATTTATACAGTTTTAGTTGATTTTCACATAGAACCCTCAACTTTTAGTCTAGGTTCTATGAGGTTTTTGTTCTCTAAGTTGTCAATTCTTTCTTGTTTAGATTCTCTTAAAATCAAGCAATTCGTTAGGAAAAATTCTTCAGTTATTATTATTATTGAAGGATTCATAAGTCGTAACCCCCAGGAGCTCATGCAGGTCTTCCGTCCTTGCTAAAAGAACTGATTTTGATGACAATTTCAATTTATTCATTTAGAGATAATTTGAAATTCATAAACGACTTTTGTACACAAAGACTTCTTTAATTAATGTACAAATCTCATTTCCACCCAACTGTTAATTCACTAAAATAATATGAGTAATCTCAACATCTTATAATTTGATAATTTGAAATGATTTACCTCGGAAATACTATACAATAAAGTCTAAAATAATTGTAAAATATTCAAAATAAATTAATTTTAAAACTAGTAAATGGTCTACAAGACTGACATCGACTATTAATCATCATCACCAAGTCCGGCTTTGATAGGTCCTAATTTTTTACATCCATACCACTAAATCATCTCTGGGTTAGTTTATATAGGCTTGTATATTATATGTTAGTGTGTCTGAGACAAATGCCTCTTTAAAAATGAACATTCGTAACGAAACTACTAGACCTGATTCTAACGAGAAACAACACAGACTACAACACGAACAAGACGATTTTACTGACCATGATCGTTTATCACACAGTCTTGCCCGTTTTATCTCGTATACTATACGTTTGTTCAGCAATGGTATCCTTCTTTGACTGGTCCATGACATAGCTCTCCTTCTAGTGCGTAATTTATGACTGTTCTCGATAATATTTTCAGACGATTTATCTCGACTTGCAATGCGAATGTAACGATTCTTGCCAGTTTTGCTTATAATAAAGTTTATTAGATTGACATCGATGCAGTAGAGCCTCAAAATAGGCCAAGTGTACACAACAAACGCGCATAAATTAGGTCGGTTTTATTATTAGATGACATCAATGTCGTTGATTTGTTTATTAACAAACATCTTGATTGTATAGAATAAATAATTTCATAGACGACTCTTATGTGGAACATTGCCTTACGGCCTTTAATTGAACTAGCGTTAATTAGTTGAGATTTACACCAATTTAGTTCATTATTATTTTATCGGTAATGACTGATAGCGTCTAAACAACTAGAGATAATTATCTTCTTTGTTTCTAACTATATGGATATTAGATTTAGGCGCCACAACAATGTTTAATTAAATTTTGTAATACGGAACAAACACCAACCAGTAATGCTTCTAGTGTTGAAACATAAAAGCAAAGAGGACTTTGTTGCCTTTTGTTTAACAATGAAATTTCAGAACCTACATGGATCTATAAACGTTTTATAAAATAATAATTCGGAAAGTTTATAATTCACTAGATGATTTCTATACTGACAAGTTGGAGAATAGTTTATAGGGGACTGGATTATCATTTCTATTATTTAATGTGTGTTTGTGTGTGTATTGTTTGAATTTTAATGAAAAGCCTCTTCTTTACGTTTGAATTGTTCCAAATTGGAAGCCTGAAAGTCAGTCAAGCGGCAAGTGAATCATACGTTGTGGAATCAAATAATTCGAATAACATTTGAATGAAAGAAAAAAAATCCTAATATATCCTTCAAATATTAATCTAAAATTTAACATAATAATGTTTTAAGGGTGGTTCAATATCATCGGTAACATCTGTTGAATCCACCCTAAAGTAGATTGAAAGTCTCCCCTTTTGTTACAGTAATGATAGCTATATTGGAGTAATCATTGTAATTATAAGGATTCTTGTTAAGATCAATTTGAATTTTGTACGGTGTATTTGAATCATTCAAAGAAGGTTTTGAAGCACCAACTAATGAACAGGAAGTGATATTGGATATTGTCTGAAATTTGATCGCAAAATATCCATCATAGAGTCTATTACTTTATAAATTATCTTGGTTACTGTAGGCAATGTAGAGAGTTTTCGCCCGAGACCGTTACGTTAAAAATTCTCCGTTATACTTTTAAAGTCTAGATTTAATACCGTACGAGGCAATTTTTCACGCTAATTCTGAAAATAACGGAACCAATGACATCACTGTCACTATAAACCATGTGACCATATGCACACTTGAATCAAAATGGCGGATACCGAGCAGCTGATCGTACTGCTAGTAGGCTTGCCAACTGCCCTGAATTTTACAGGACATCCTGAATTCGAGCTCATTTGTCCTGTGTTCTTTCACTGCATGTTTCAGGAGGCTAAGTTAGAAAATTTTTATCAATTTTTTGAATTTCCCAAAATTGGATTTTTCGCTACCGTCAGGATATTTTCCCATGGATAACCTTTCATACAAGGTATATGATGAATCTTTAGAATTGTACAAAATATGGAGTAAGATGTTTGATATGCTTCAAGATTTTTCTCTTCAGAATTTAGTCAAAGTTTTCCACGAAGGAAAATTCGTTACAGAATCTCAGAAAACAAGCGAGAATTGGCATATTTTCAGACACCGAATTGGGTCTTTAACCGATCTCCTAATATTTTATTTATGAAAGAAGTAAATTTATTTTACATTGAAATTATCCATAAAAAACTAGCTGCTTTATTTTTTATTACCTAATCCTCAACATCTCGGTCCTGAAATTTACAAAACCAAAGTTGGCAACCCTGACTGCTAGTAGCGGTGATCTCAATGTATGTCACTTGTCATTATAAAAGCTTAAATGTTTTACGTAAACCGAAAATGTCTTTCCGTTATAAATTGTACCGTATAGTTTAAAGCTATAAAATAACGTAACGATGTCGGGCGAAAACTCTCTATTAAGCCTTCTAGAAAGAACGCAATTTTAAAAATAACGATTCGGCAATCTCGCAATTTTACATCGTCAACGTCATAACGAACTAACTTTCTTGTAAACTAGTGGTACACTCACGAGCACATAAAAGAGACCACTTTTTGTGCGACGGTGTAAAACCAGCTTTCGAGAGCAGCCGTCTCAATTTTAACTGATCAGAATTTGGGAACAAGGGGGGGGGGGGCTAGTTATTGTCACTTCTCCATATTTACGAAATTTCGACAGGAAATAGAATAGCAAAGCGGGCAGGTAACAGGTAGTAAATTATAACTTTCTCTAAAGAGGGTGGTTCTACAAAATTTGCTATGGCGGAAACTGGCTACAGCACTTCCTACCTCTACACCTTCTTCCGCTGACGAGAGAAGGAGCCTGACGCACACGAACCGAAAAACATGATATTCCTCACTCAAGAGTCGGTCTCTTTTATGTGCTCGTGAGTGTACAACAAGTAGAGCCTTAAAGCCCCAAATAATAATCTCAAGTAAAATACTTTTTAATAAACAACTCAGATAAGGGACATTATTAAGAACAACTTTTTTATGAGTTATAATACTTATTCAATCATAAACTCCATTGCAAATTAGGCTTAAGTAAGTACGCATTTACATTACACTTTTCCGGCTTGAAGCGCAAATTTTCTCGACAATAATGTTATCGTTGAAAATTTAGAAAAATTGTCGATCAAACTGTGTGATTTTTGTAGTAAACCAACTATTTTTAGTAGGTGAAGATATCGAATAAAGTGGACAAACATTTTCCGTAATCTCTGAGAAAGCTCCCTTTCTCAAACATTACGAATTGTAGTCCTTTGAATCAGCTGCAAAATTGTAGAAAAATTTTTAGAAACGGATTTTTACGTTTTTGTATTCCACAACTAACATGTATAGTCGCGGCGCCTCCACCAAAAGACGACTCAGTCTTTCACCACTTCTCCCACCTTTCTTTGCGAATTAATATGTCCGTGTTATTTCAATCCATAATTTCAGAAAAAATAGATTATTTTGCATGCTGATTATAAAAAACCGGTAAAGAAAATTGAAAATCGAAGAAGACATTTTTGTAGAGTGAACTTTGCTCAATCTGTTTATATACGTGGCTATTAAATTTATCAACTTTTACACAGAGAATTTTGTGTATTGCCAAACCACTCGTTTTAGCACAAAAACTTAGTTTTTCCTTATCCTGTGAAATCATGTCAATTTTTTTTTAAAAAATTAAGAAGCCATTTTTGTATATGACTGCTTTTAGAATCGAATGCAACTATTTCCAGGTCGCTATCTGTTACCGTTTACAAGAAAAATGTGTTTTACTATCTTATGGAAATTACATGTAATTGGTAGCATTCAGTTCAGTTCGAAAGTCAGCCTTAAGAGCAAAATTCGTCTAAAATTGATGATGAACATGAAGATTATTTCAAAAAAATCATTACAAACGTCAAAATTGTCTTCCCTACACAATTCAAATACGAAAATCGTAAAAAACTGATCATTTGGGAGAGAAATCTTAAAATTCCAAGAAATTGTGCTCGAATTCAAAACAAGTACCACTTTCTGACGATGTAAGAACACCATTTTGAAAAAAAAAATGATAACTGAGCAGAAGAACGTCTTAAAACCTACAATAAGTGATTTAGAACAAAAAGATCCAAAAATATAGTCTAATACACGATAATTCTTCCGAAAAACCACTAAGACTTAAGCTCGCCTTGGAAAGACCTTGGCTTAAATCAAACTAATAATAGGATTACACACACTCGGATGAGGGGTCTGAGCATGTCCACCCAGATATCTATGAATCCACGCTTAAATTGATTTAAGGCATTGCCATACTAAGTAGAGCTTAAGGGGCCATAGTATATAAACATCTCTTGATTCGGCGTGCGAACATTTCCGATTTTCAACCATCGGTACTTCGTTTGCTTTTTAAGATATTGAAAAAAGTAAAGATGCGTTGGATAGAGCGTTTCAGAGTGTACATTTTGAAGCTTTTCATCTTGGAAAAATCGGATAAAATTCGGAATGGCAGAAGAAACTCTTGGACCCTGTTTTTTTCGTACATTTTCCTTCATAACTGGCTAAATCTTGGCCAATATTTTTGATTTTCAATAATTAACAGGTGGCTTTAGATAGCAAATTGAAAGAGCTTTCCAAATCTTCAAGAAATTTCTCGATAGGCTTGTTAGTTTTCCAAGTATTAAAAAAAAATTAAATGAATATCACGGAAAATTTTAATCTCTCTTTGACCTATCATTTACAGCTATTAAAATGAATTAATTTGCTTCAAAATTGATATGAAAATTTCGACAATTTTATCCACTTTCACGAACATATCATAAAAAGAGGAAAACGTTTTGAAAATCTCTCAGGAAATCCATGTGAAGCTAGACCGACTTGTGCTTAACGATGAGTTTGCAATGTGGACAGACGATATACCGTAGTGGTATTCCCAATAGATACATGAAAAACATTGGTCCCGCCCATGTCCCTTCTTAACAGACAGAGATACCAAATCCACAAAACAAATCTGATTTTTTAAAATAGAAAGTTTTAAAGGTTCTTTGCTTTGTTTGGTCAATGGACTAAGGGTGGGTGGTAATATTTGCCATCATTTTTAATTTCTAGACTCTCTGTCTCTTTCTAATTAATATGCAAGTAGTATAGATGGGCGGGACTAATGTTTCTTCCATATATCTATTGAGAATACCACTACGGTATGTATGTTGAAAAATAATCTACATAGGCTGAGTTGTGGGGCAAGAAATTGTAAAAAAACATGCTCCAAGATTATATTTTCTAAAACAGAATCGTCCTCTTGCACAGTGAAACGATTTTTCCAAAGAGGAAAATCCGGGTTTAAGTCTCCAGAAACGACCCTTAAAACTAACCATATTTCTTCTTCTTCTAAGGTTTCATATTGAAATACGCTACAAAAACTAATGGTTGATGATAAAAGTGTCTTAAAATCCTCCTCAATTTTTTTCAATTCAATATCGTTATCATTCTAACTTTTGCGTTGAAACAACCCTGGGGACCATGTGGAGTGAAATTTTCAGACTGTGTTGGTAATAAAACATGACTAGACAATATAAACACAAAAAAAAGAATTATTAGAGATTACAACTTACTTATGATGATCTAAGGGCGAGAGCAGAACCAAAGAAACTTTTAAAGAAGTTTTTTAGATACTAATTAGGAAACAAGCTGTCATATTTCATCTATATCCATAATAAAACTAGTGTCATTAAACGTTGTTTTATTTATTTTGTTTGGTATTACTGGAAGTGGTCGTTTGGATTATTCCGAGTTTTCATTACCGTCGTCATTCTAACAAGTTTCATGCACAGAATTATTATTATTCCTATTGGTATCCAGTACTGTTTTGTTAATTATTTTGTTGAATACTAAAGTATTTCTAGTTTGCTCTTTTACATCCGTTACAATAACAATGCGGAATAGTTGTTAGAAATTGAAATCCCAAACTAGACATTTATAAGATATATTGTTGATTATATGTTTGTGTTTCTGTTACAGTGTTGATTTTAATAAACCTAGTCGGCTATCCAGTATGTCAAGCCAGAAGATATCCAGGTATGTAAACACAATCACCATTTACAACAATAATTTTCATATTGTATCTACCTACATAACATACACAGATGATATAGAACGGAAATTCCAAAATGCCAGCTTGTTTGTTTTGCTAAGTGACCAAAATACAATTCTCGAAATTCATGCAAATATTCAATCTATTTCGGACACGATTTTATTTTTAAAAATTCTGATTCGATATCATTTTGAGGAAAGAAAACAATAAAGATCCTGTTTTTTTTTATAAAAAAAGTGTTCAAAGGAAAGGGTTCTTCATCCCTTTTGACCTCCGTTATTGTTTTATTTCATCCAATTTGCAACTATTCCTCTAGCTTGCAAGCCTTAGAGATTCAGATGTAATTAACCGATCACATGTACATACCTACTTTTAAAATGCGCACCTCTTTCCAGCCATTAAAGAGTCTGAAAGAGAATCTAGTCTAAAAGCATTAAAATTGAGTCGATATTAACAAATACTCAACATCTGCAATAAAAGTGCATCCTATACTGTTTATCTATTCAATCAACTTACACTCGAATGCGGTGAAGCTTTTAAAGTTGTTACAAAAGCAGTCTTAAAGAAAATTAACGTAAAAAAATGTCGCTAGAATAAAACCATAAGTTTTAAAACGCATCCTCATCTAACGAACGAACACGAACGAATGTGAATGAATGAAAAATGTAAAAATCAAAATGTTCAGAGTCTCAATAGACTCGATACTTGCTTGTTTTTTTAAGATAAGCTGTGAATAATAGGTGAGAAAAAGAGGTTTGAATTTTCCGTGAAAATTCATTTAATTTCCCAAACATGGATTTGTAGCTAGTTTTAGAACAATTCTTCTTACATCAGCTTTCTAAAAGCGTTCCGTATGATTTACTATCTTTAAAATGATGCAAGACATCAATGTTCAAAAATGTTTTAAATAGTCTTTATTTTCCGGAAAACTGACAAGTTTATTGGGAAAATTCTTGAAGATTTGGAAAGCTCCTTCGATTTGCTATCTAAATCACCTAATAAATATTTAAAATAGACAAAAAATAGAGCCAAAGAAACAAATTAATTAATTTTAATAGCTATAAATAATAGGCCGAAAAAAATTCAAATTTTCCGTGAAAATTCAATTAATTTACAAAATTTAGATTTTAAGCGAGCTTTAGAACTATTGCTCTTACATCAGCTTTCTAAAGACGAGAATCTGATCCTTTAACTTCAAAATTAAGCAAGGCATCAATGTTTCTTAATTTTTGCTTCAATAATCGGAAAACTAACAAGTCTATCGAGAAATTTCTTGAAGATTTAGAAAATTCTTTCATTTTCTATCTAAAACCCACCTGATATTATTGAAAATCAAAAATATTGCCCAATATTGATTAGTTATGAAGGAAAATGAACGAAAAAAACAGGGTCCAAGAGTTTCCTTTGCCATTCCGAATTTTATCACATTTTTCCAAGATGAAAAGCTTCAAAATGTACACTCTGAATTGCTCTGTCTAAGACACATTTATTTTTTCCAATATCTTAAAAGACAAGCAAGATATCGTTATTTGAAAATTGGCAACTTGCGCACGCTAAATCGAGAAATGCCTATTGAGACCCTTTATGTGTGTAAGCGAACGCAAACGAGCGGGAAGGAACATCATAGTTACACATCTCATGTCGGTACTCCAAAGAAAACTGCATGTTTGCCTTCGTTCGTGTTTTTATAATAGCTATAATACTGTATTACATTTAGCGGAAGACAAACAAGTGAGGGTTTTGTTGTAGCGTTTGTTTCTATTCGCGCATGTTTGTCCGTGTTCGTGAATTTTTTTGTGAATTTGTTGTTTAAGTTGTTCATTCGCATTTGTTCGTGTTCGAATAGTCTGGACGGTAATTCTGTATAGCATTTAGCAGAACACAAGTGAAGGTACGGTTTATAGCATTTGTTTATGTTCGCGTATGTTTGTTTGTGTTCGTGTACAGGGTGTCCCGTAAGTCACGCATTTCCTGCTAAGGGGCAGATAGGGGGTGAAATTTTAAGGTGAAAGGGCCTGTAGTATTTTTTTCATCTGACGTATAGGTAATTAGCTGTTAATTAAATCAAGTAGCCAATCAGGTGCTCTCTAGCCAGCCTGCTAACTGGTCCGCTTCCTACGTCCTACCGTCAAGACTCTTTCCTTCTCTCTTTTTATCGCTATATCGAGCAACTGATTGGTTATATGATTTAATTAATAACTAATTATGTGTGCGTCAGATAAAAAAATGGTACGGGAATTTTCTTCACCTTAGAATTTCATCCCTTATCTGCTCCTTAGCAGGAAATTCTCCACTTACGGGACATCCTGTATATTGTTAGGAATTTATTGTTTTTGGTCGTTCGTTCGTGTTCGTTCGTTGATTGCGGACAGTCTCAAGTCCTCTACTATTGATTTTAATACACGATCAGACTAATCGCATTTAAAAATTACTGCAAATTCCGGTTAGGCAATTTGAATAAATTATCAATTCAACCATAAGGCGTAATCTCAAATCGCATCTTTGATCGTATAATTGAAGACAACATAATTATCCGATTGTACATATTTGAAACTCGTTAGCACTCCAACAACTGATTAAACTTTATAGATTCAGGCTGTTCGAGTTCATAGATTTACACGAGCCTATTACACACAACAAACTTTAAAACTTCATATTCGATTGGGGCTTTTTTTACACCAATCATGTACTTAAATAAATCATTTTCATTCCGTCTTATAGGCGGTTATAATGATTTTCTTATATTTTCATTTTTCCGGCTTCTTTGTCTAATTACGAAAACATAAATTTTACAACTTTTATACTTAATTTTTAAGAAAATAACCTCAATTTTCTGCTCTCATTGAATTCCAGGTGATAGACAAACAAGGGAATTGACGACTGTATATCCGGAAATACCACAACGTGATATGTCATCACAACGACCACAAATACCGGAAACGGACCCATGTTATCGCTTTTCAATTGCCGATTTTGAGAAGATGCAATTCTTTAGTCCTGGCTTTGCTGACCAACCAACCTATCCTAACAATACGGATTGTGTACTAGTTTTAGAGGGTGAGTAATATAAACGATTCATTATTAAGGGGATTCGCGAGCTTGATTTTGATATTCTACAATTACATGGAGATTCCATAAGCGAACTCGTGGGTCGTGTCATTTGTAAACGTGTAGAGATATGGACCTCCAAAATACCTCAATCGATCACAAATTTTATGCTTCAGGGGGGGGGGGACAGCCGATTTTCTATGGAAAACAGATTAAATTTTCTAAATATTTAGAAATAGCATGATTTTTGTCCTAAAAAGTAGTGTTAAGTTGGGTCGCATAACTTCTTGTAAAGTGAAAATAATTTAATAAAATTTGCATGAATAAATAGACAAAAGTCAACTGCATTGGGAAACAAACTTCAAATTTCAATTTTCTTTTTCATTTCTCAAAATATTGCATTTGAAGTGGCATGTCAAAAAACTTCAATACAACGCATTATCTTTTAATTTTAAAGCTAAAAGATCGTACAGCAGCTTATTTGAAAGCTTATTCATGGTCGAAGAGCATATGGAACCCCAAAAATCTAGTTTTTGAAAATCCAAAAAGTTATTGAGAGAAAATGAAAAAGTTGGAATTTTTTTTAACTTTTGTTCAATAACTTTTTCGATTTTCAAAAATTTGATTTTTGGGGCTCTATATGCTCTTTGCACATGAATAAGCTTTCAAATAAGCTACTGTACAATTTTTTATCGTTAAAATTGTAGATAATACGTTGTATTGAATTATAGGTATTACATACGTTGTTTTTTTGACATGCTCCGACATTTTCCTCTGCACTTTGAAATTTAGTGAAAATTTTCCAAAATGGAAAAGTCTGTCGGGTGTACGATGAAATGCCCAATTCAACACTCATCACAGCGTTTGAATATCTCAAAAAATAACCGAAAAATCGATGATTAAAAATTGTCACTTTTTCCGACAATAAAACGTTGTCCGCTTCCAAATAGCCTTAATGTAATTTCAATTATTGGAACTTGGCCAGTAACGAGAGAGGTCTATAATACCGTACAATAAACATTGCGATTATTTATTTATTGATTTACGTGTAAAACACCGTACAATCAATTTATTTAAATCGTAATTTAATGGAGTTTTAACGGAATGAACAATGGGATTGCTTTTATCACAACCACAACACTAGAGATAATAAAAAATAATAATAATAACTAAGCTTGGGATTGTTAATCTGCTTTAGATTGTCGGGCGGCCATCGTCAGTGTACACCATAGACGTAAATGACTCTCGATATTAACTCTAATCGCAATTACACCTAGAATACATAAATACCTGAAATCGTATATTTCTCCTCCTTTTATGAATACAATCTATAGGTAAAACGATGTAAGAAGGCCACACCGATAAAATTGCGTCTGATTGCGCAGTCGACCAAATTACGTCGGACGAGTCCACTTTCAAATTTTCGGGGTTGGAAGCTTTCTTCTATTTTAACACAGGCGTTCGTGGTTGTCCACGTGCTTTTGTTTTGGCAAATTTTGGGTTATTTTTGTGATTTACACATTATTATTTAAACAATCGAGCTTTCTTTTTTAATAACATTATTATTAAGGTAAGTTATTAGAACTAAATTGTCTAATCAAATATCGTTCCACCCAAAAATGGTTTTTTATTCTGTTTGAATGAGAAATGTTACGCTACTGATCTGTGGTGTGACGTCACGCGTGGCACATCTATTTGTCACGTGACATGCCGTTCTTAGATCGTTCGTACAATACTAAGAACTCCAACCCGAATGCTGCCGGTTTAATTTAATTACATTGGACTGCTTCTTTGTTGTTTGTGACGCCTATTTCTCACTTTATTGATTACGTTGAATAATTATACAAGGGGCTCGTAGTGTTACGAGCCCAACGAATAACGTATAATTCTGTAGAGAGATCGAGTTGTAACTGTAGACCGCTCACATGTATGATAGTTCTAGGCAGTGACGTCAGGGCAATTGTCCGAAGCTTGATAATAAAATACTAGAATGTGCGAAATTTCTTAAAAACTGAAACTTTTTTTTACATTGACGCCAATTTACGCGATAGATAACTTACACAATTATCATTTATGCACTGATAACGCTGCACACTTGACTCGTAAGTTGTATGAAAGATATTTGTTGCAAAAATGATGATTTTTTTTTCGAATTCTCGTACAGTTAAACTTGAGAAAAACTTATCATTTAATGTTAATCGTTTTACGTTGTTAAGCATAATTATAAAAAGTTAATGTATTGGTAACTGACATGCTGGAAATGGGAAAGAAAAAGAGAAATTACAAATGCGACAATAATTAACTCCACATCATCTATTCACTCAACTGCACTATTCCTGTAAATAAAACCGACTATGAACAATAGAAAAATCAAAGTAAAAACAACCACAATTTTCTACTGAAGTTTAGACGTTTCAGTTTAAAATAGTGGCAGTGACATGGAAATAATTGCTTTAGAAAAAGTTTAATGTACTGTTTTTTAATCATTATTATTCTTATTGTACATATGTATAAAAAATAACGTATACAGGGTGTCCCGTAAGTCGCGCATTTCCTGCTAAAGGGACTGATAGGGGATGGGATTCTAAGGTGGAAAGTTCTATACCATTATTTTATTTGGCGCACAGGTAATTAGTTATTAATTAAACTAGTGCATTTCAATTTTTACATAACCGTTATCCGAGAAGATTGCTTCTCAATTTTTTCAGGCTACAGTGGCCCAAAACCAAAAAAATAATTAAAAGGATCTTCGAATCATTCTAGGTTATTTTATGTGTACAGCTGACTGGTAAAATTTTTAATTATTACCAAAAGAAAGTGGTTTTTGACCAACTTTTAAAAGAGCTACGTGGTCCTACTTTTGCTAAAATGTTCTCTAAGGACCACCCTACTAATTCCTAAAGTATTATTCGAATCGCTCGCCAACTAATAAATATATTTTGAAGGGTTGAAGAAAAAAAATATTACTAAAATTGCACAGATTTTCTACCATTGTTTGATGGTCGCTGGTTAAGAGAATTGATAAAAAACAGGTGCGATAAAATTCTAAAACGAAAAGTCCTATACTATTTTTTCACCTGACGCACAGGTAATTAGTTGTTAATTACATCAAGTAGCCAATCAGGGTGCTCGATATAGCAAATAAAAGAGAGAAGGAAAGAGTCTTGACGGTAGAACGTAGATAACCGGCCAGTTAGCAAGCTGGAGCGACAGCCATTCAAACAAAGGGAGCGCCTGATTGGCTACTTCATCTAATCAATTACTGATTAAGTACCTATGCGTCAAATGAAAAAAATGGTACATTACTTTTCGTTTTAGAATTTCATTCCCTATCTGCCCCTTAGGAGCACATGCGCGACTTACAGGACACCCTGTATTTATACAATCCTCCGGTTTTCTCCCCTTTAACTCTACTAACTTGGTTTCTTTCCAACAAAAATTCCATAAGAAGTCGGTGTATAATAAAAATTTGAACATAACTTTAATATTAGCGTTTGACTTAAATCGATATCTCGATAGTACCGGCTGCTGGAGAAATACAATAATTCTAAGACAATAAAAATAGAAGATAGTACACTTTTATTGATTATGTTAATAGATTTGTGTAAGAATAGAAGGAATCACTGTCGCCAGAAACCGGTATTCTATTCTTATTCAAGTGATGCATAAATCTTAAGAAATTTTTATTGATACCATATAAAAGTAGAATTTATTATCAGAAGTGATTGCAAACGAAGCGAAAATTACATCGTAAAAAATTAGAGTTAGTCCAATCGCCTTCTGGTTCTTCATATAGAAGACAAAGCCAATAGATTTCCGTCAAGATGTTATTCTAAATTGTTAAATTTCAATTTTCTAAAGATAACACTGATGGTTTGGTGTTAGAGTTGAACTTACCTAGCACACTCCTTAACATCCCACTGAAAAAACTTGGCGTACCGAGTCGAAATTTTAGCCCTCTTCTGTTCCTAAAATGGATATTTGGTTCTCTTTTGATCCTAAAAAGAGTAAAATGGACCTCGTCTCAACCTAAACGTTATTTATGATCCTCGTTTCACCCTAAATGAAAAATTCGTGGACCGCATCTCGTCCTAAAAAGAATTCTATGCTCCTCCTTTCGTCCTACATAAAATCTTGTAGGTTCATGAGTGAGAGACCAAAATTTTTTTTCCTTATTTTTGCTCTGTCTTAAGAAAGAGAGAAAGAGGTAAAAGTGTATGAACGAATGAGAAAGAGAGAGATAAGAGTGTATGAGAGAAATGGAGAGGGAGATAGGTAAGAGCGTATGAGACAAAGAGAGAAGATGCAATGAATAAGACCAAATGAATTTCATGACTCGTAAAATCTATTTACATTTATTTTACAACGCTCCATGATCGAGGTTGTCAAATAAGTCCTCTTTTCGACCTAAGCATCGTTTTTCGTCCGATAAATGCCACTCTTAGGCTCAAAGTAGGACCAAAAATCCATTGTTCAGTGATCCTCCTTTCAACCTACTAAGTCTTGAAAAGTGGGTTTTGAGGGATGAAACGAGGGCCAAAATTTCGACTCGGGGTTTCTCTACTTTTAATGTAAGTAGTTTACTGTCAAAGTACCCCGACAGTTTAGATGTCCTCTTTTGTAATTTACAATACACACATTACTACCATTTTCTAGTTAAACTGTATTTTAATTTATTTAAACACACTGTTTAAGCTGTATTTACTGTGTCGTAAAATTACATTTAGTCAATTGTTAATCGAAATACACTCAACTGTTTATTTGTTTTTCGTTCACATTTAAACGTTTTTGTTGCCCAATAACAGAACTGTAGAAATATTTGTAGTTTAGTAACGATAGGGCCTCAACCCATCTGTCATGTCCCACATCAATTTACATGGTTGTAAATTATTTGAAAATTTTAGCTTAACTACAGACTAATTTCTGCTCTTGACTGTTGATGGTATCAAAAAATTGAATTGTTTGCTGACAGGTAAGAAGAAGGTGGAATTAAGCTCGTTGATTAATAATGGTCGAATTAAAGGCCAACAGACAATGACTTGAGTAAGCGAGCGCTTAGTACCCATCAACATTCAAGTGAAATATCTTTTTCCAAAATTTAGTTTAAGATTTGAACTATTTTCTTCTGGTTTTTATGATTCGGTGTCTGAAAAATTACAATCTTTAATCATTGATATTTCGCTTGTTTTCTGAGACATTAAGATGCGAAAACCAGCGTTAGTATGGCAATTTTTCGGTGCATTCATAGTCATTTTCTGTTTAGGAAAATTTTGGCGAAATTCTGTAAATACAATGGAATATCTTAGAGCATGTTTTTTATTTATCTTTTCCTACAAAAACTTCATTTCAAGATTTTTTTTGTACAGCTATGTGCATGGAAAAGTGACGATCCTTGAGCGAGAAAAAGCCGTTCTTTTAGTTGTGTAAATCAAGATTTCTCCACCTTGAAGCAAAGAGAGTGGGACCCTCTAAAACTCTACAAATAAACAACATAACACCCTTATTCTCGCCCACTATTTTTGGTTTTACAATTCTGACCTGATAGACATTGTGAGGACCTCTCATTCATTAGCCTGATTTACACAGCGTCACCTTTTTTATGCACCTAGTTGTACAATTTTAAAGATAAAAAATTGTAGGTACCTTGTTTAAAATTTTTCATGAGTTATTTTGACTTGTTAAAAGTAATTATCATCAAAAATACCATAAATCATGAATAATAAAAAAAATTTAAACAAAACCTATAGGCTGAAACTTGAAACTCTTCAATGTGTACCTTACCTAGTTCTGTTAGAGATGGGACCAAAATATATGTTGCCCGGTAAGCCAAATAGATGCCAGTCCGACACTGCTAGTAGACCAAAATACAAGAAGTACGCATAAAAATTGTGGTTCTGAGCGGCATAAAGCCATATGTGAACACAAGTTAAATTTAAAGTCCATTAAAGCATACAGTTATTAACTTGTTGTTGTCGATGAATACTCGAAGACATACAGGGTAAGTCACTTAAGACTTATTCTTCTTTAATCCGCCTTAAAATTCCAAATTCTAAAGTGAAAAAAGCTTTAATTCTACACGATTATAAGTGCATTTCGTATTGTTTTTATAATTATAAACTTCATCCAAGATTACTTTAGTAACATCAACAATGGTAATTGCAATAATAACAGCAACATGAAGACTAAAACGGATGATTATAATAACAATAGTAGAATAATAATCAAAAGACTACCATCAACAGGACGCTTGTAAACACAATTAAAACTTCTCTAGGAGGATGAAAATTACACAATTTCCGGACAACTCCATCTCTAACTAAACAAATGAGCAAGCTCTTAGTTGGAAAAGCATTACGATAATTAATTCGCATATTTTACAAATAATGATTGATTTGAAGGAAATTCAAATAAATACAGCAAAACTTTGATAGAATCACAATTTTCCGATTTGTTGCACGTTAAAATGCCACCCAAGGAGAGAAAATTTAGAAAGCTGAATCAAATCAAGTATTAAATGCTCTAATACTCCAATAACATGTCTCAATTTGTTGAAAAAACATAGCTCTTAAATAGAATCCTGTTTTTAAAGCAAGCCGAATTTCTTCCGTTTCTCCCCTGTATCAATTAGTAATCATTTCGTTGCGAAAATCTCAAGAGCCATCAGAGAAAAATCCAAGGAACTTCACATAAATTCCCTGGTGTCAATGTCTCTATTACCAAATTGAATTTCTAAATATTTCACTTTCATTAACATTCACTCTTGTGTATGCGTGTCAATCAATTAAATTGTCCCACATCGCTTTAAAATTCAATTCAATTACATTAAATTCGCCCTAAATGGTTATCAATATAGTTCTTAGACCTAACCTTGTGTAAATTTGATCTAATTGATAAAGTACATTATCAACGTACCCTTTGTATCTTTTACTACCCTTATTAAATCTGCCATGTTGGCGATCATCAAGCTTAATGTCAACAAGTTTTCTTAATTAAGTACTCATTCGTTTCCTAATCGTAATTATGTACCTACTCCTCTGGAAGATTCATAAAATTTGTTCTATAAAACTTAATTTGTGGAAAAAATGACGGATTTAAATTAATTTAAGCGGTACTTCTAATAATTAATTTGTCGCTCATTGCTGAGTAATCTTAATGAATATTGTAGAGTCTCTAAATTCATGATCAAAGTAGAATATTTGAAAGTTAAAAGAAATTCAATTAATGGCGTTAAATAACAATCCCAAGGCGAAGAATTGTTAAGCAATTAACGTAAAGTTATCATAAAGTGGGAAATTGGTCGACTTACGTCTTCGAATCAATAAACAGGAAATTTATAGAGATTTTTGTTAAGTTCGAGGAAAATAAGCAACTCAAGCTGTAAATTTAAAATTTCCTGAAACGTACAATTTCAAGTTTCATGGCCATACAGAAGAAAAGCTGTCAAATTTCAGAAGCCATGTCAAAAAGCCAACATAATAGACTCAATTCTTTAAATCTCAACTCATCTTTGGTCTTGCAGAAAAGCGAATTTTAGAACACAAATATAAAGTTAAGTTAGTGTTGATTTTCTATTTAAACTAGTAAAATACGTAAATTTGGCGCTATTAGAGAAGAAAACGATTAATTAAGCTTTACGACAAAACTCTCGTAAAACGATGATAATCACGGTGGTGTAATTGCAGTGAAATATAGAGATATTTCAGTCGTGTTCCTGAAAGGCTCAAATTCGAAACTACTTAGCTATTATAAAGAATATGCGGGTTTCTATACTTTAGCAAAAGAATTTGTATAACAAGAGCTAAACGCTGTTCTCCCGGCGCATCCACCAAAATTGATACAGTCTTTACCTATCTATAACATTCTAAAATTTTCCATTATTTCAATAATATTATTTCTAATATTGCTTTTTAAAGGTAGATTTAGCCGTATTTCCAATAAAAATCTACATATTTCACCTTTGTATGTTTACGGAATATAAAACGAATATTTTATAGAGGATGCAAAATTGAGCAATATCATCATAATTTCCACACAAAATTTAATAATTATAAATCGCATGTAAATATTTAATTAAAATAGTAAACGTTGGATGTATGCGTTTAGTGCACATATCAAATACAAGTGTTGAAAATAATCCAATAATTCAACAAATAAATTCGGATCTAAATCAAAAGCATCTCTAATTAAATATGAATTGAATATATGACAATGTGGTTGAATATTCGTATACCTGTCTAATCCGTTTAAATTTAAACGTGATCGTATTTACTTTGGATTTTTCCACAATCCCGATTTAAAATAAATTGTGTAAATTTGTTCAACACACCAACTCGTTGAAACGACTGATTCCTAAATCCCGAAGACATTAAGACAGTAGAACTGGAAGATAATGAAGATGACTGGTAATTGTCGAATTAAAGATGCAGGAATTGAGAGGATAGATGGATAGTAGAACATGGTGCGAGCTCTTATAAAAACTGTCTTCATTTACTTGAAATAAAAAGCTACATCTTTCATCTCAAAGGTTAAAAAGAAGCCGGAAAAAATTCGTAACATCATGGACGGTTTCTTTTAAACGTAGATGGTAAACTTTTTGTATAATGTCAAAATAAAATCGTTAAATTACCACAGAGATCAAACGATCTCTTCTGTTTTTTCCCCGTGATAAAGACCAGCAAAAAATAATGCAAGGTTACCTGTATTGAAGCAAAATTCAATACAAAAATATTGTTAGCGAGTTAGAAAATTGCATTACGACAATCAATAGTGGTGAAACCAGCAAACAATCAATTTATTATTATTGTCACCAATGCAAGAGAAAGCATCGCAGTGAAAACTTTACGAATTCAACTAGGAGAAACTTTATTGTCAACGACAAAAAGAATTCTTTTAGATCTAGTTATAAAGTACGTTGTGAATCAAGTATTGAGGGCACGTTTCTATTTTTCTTGTTAGTCTCTCGAAACAATTAACGCAGGAATGTCTCGTTTGAAAACTTGACAAAAAACCCTTTCGCTAATTAACGAAAATTGTAAACTTTATTCTTTAACACAAGTGAAAGGGATTAAATTGCAAAAAACTTGTTGGATCTTCTGCTTTAGGGTGTCAACAATAAAGGGTCAAATGTAAAATAGTCTTGTTTTATTCTCATCTCGGATGTTCTTTGATGTTTTACATTTTTAATCAGTGTAGAAAAAGAGTTTTCTAAATGAGATCAAGAATATAACAAGGTGTTCAATGTTTCCCTTGCCATGAAAGTAGAAAGAAAAAACACACAGCCTTATCATTAACCCATTTCGGGCGATTTCTTTGCTGTTGAAAGTACATAATATCTCGTTTGCTCTCACTAGGACGATCGATTTTATGTCCAACGATAACTTTATCTATGTTTTTTATATATATGTGTGTGTAGACGTCGAGTATATAAACGTTCTCTCATCTATTGCAACCAACTACATTTCCTCGTTCAGATTAAGTGGTGTAACATCATCAACCAATAATCACGTTCTTACAACACAACGAAAAGATGACCAAGACTTTTTGATGGAGTGATTCACGAATTACATCCATTGAATGGACGAAATTACAAAATTGATGACGACTTTGTGTTGTTCAAGAATTGCTGAACTGTATAAATATCCAGATGGACAAGATAGACAAAGGGTAAAGAAAGTAAAATTGGGATAAATATGACATGTTACTTGACAACTTAGCTATCAGTTCGATTCACACAATAGAATCGTTTCTAAGGCACGAACTAATTACGAATTTATCTAGACTCGGACTCAAAAATTGATAAGGCGTTGGAGAAGGGTGGCACGAATTTGAGATTGTTGATTGTGTTATCGTTATTTGAGTACCCCACAGAAAGTTGGAATATTATACAGAATCAGAGAAATACAAAGCGGTTTATATGCAATGATAATAAACTAGAATATAGCGAAAATGTAACTTTTAACAACTTTAAACTTGTAAAGTTTTGATAGATGATGTATTTTAAAGATAGATTCCCGTGTTGCCGTCTATGCACACAGAGAATAATTTGACATCACTACAAATGTTTACTAGAATAACAATTTAAACGATCTCCCTTCCCAGTGAAGCAATCGAGGAGAATGTTTAGTTTGCATTATTGTAAATTGTGAACATTCGAAATTTGTTACCGCAACAAATATTAGACTATAGTTTATTTTCACAAATTTATTGTTAGAATAAATCCAATAGAGGAATGGTAAATATAATAAATTCACTCTGTCTTGATTACTTATTGTGAAGCTCTTGTAAGATTTAATAGCGTTTTAAACTGTGTTAGTCTTATATGTACACGTCTAGATTGTGTATAGACTAGACTCTTCACAACGAAACTTTCAACTTAAACTTACATCCTTTGGTAATTTTCTCAGTACGTGTTTGTAGTAATCAAGATTCAACATCTACTAAATAATCTCCACATTTCATATTGTACTTATTCAAGTTTGTTGGTTTGTTAATAATCCAAACTGAGGCTTTGAATAGCACAACCTTATGGAGAAATAACTGTGTTTGATATAAATCAACGTTCAGTATTCAATTGCGAATGCACCGAGAACATTTACTGTTGAACAGCTGCAGACCTGAGTCGGTGAAGCTGCAGACGCGATTCGGCTACGTAGAGATGATTGTCCCTGTATATTCGTCGAGATAATGAAACTTGCAACTTTCCATACAGTGTTGGATAAGTAGCAAAAAGGGGAAATTATTCGCAAACAATCTCAGAATATTTACAAGACTTTCCTTACGCTCGATACGCTCAAATTGAGCTTGTTATTCTGTCCTCTATCGCTTCTCTAACGATAAATTAAACTTCAATATCGACAATTTTTTATTTCTCGCACGTCCGAATAGCTTGAGAAAGCGTTCAGACTTATCTTAAAGTAGGGAAGTCTTGACAAATAAAGGCATGCCACTCAATTCATCAATATATTGATTATATTGTTTCAAACAACAATCATGTCACGTTATTATTATTATTATTATTATTATTATTATTATTATTATTATTATTATTATTATTATTATTATTATTATTATTGTGGTATTGACTATGAATTATAATCGTTTCATCTGTATGCCTTCGATCATAAACGAGAAATTTATCCCACATTGTTCCCATTTCATAATAATCGTGCACGACAAACTAGGAGAGAATTTCAGTACAAAACTATGCCAATGGAATTCAAGTACAGGCAAGCAAAAATATTCAATTAACCTTTTTCCCTTCCTACAAATTTACATTCTCACGTATAGAACAAAGCATAGTTGACGGTTAATTAACATTTTTTTCCTCCCTTTGTTGGACTATTTCCCGTCCTAATCATTATTATTTTAACTGTCAATAACAATTATAATAGCATGGCAAGCTGTTTTAAATATTCTACCTCCAACATAGAAAATTTGTTTTATTATTATTTAATTTATAGTTTAATTTCCATAATGACTACCTGTTTCTTAACATACTCTTGAATCTTTTCTTCACGTGAATTATTGCATCACTGAAGGGCGTCATTTTACGTTCATGCTCTTTAAGGGTCGTAAAATCTCCCAGACAACTTCCTTGGATGTTAGTCAAGTTAATTGAGTGGTATACATACAAATTCAAGAATCTCCATAAATTAGGTGTAGTTTTAATTTGTTGTAACATAAAAATTTGAGTTAAATCAACATTTCACAAATAAGGGAAATTCCAACAAATCTCTTATCAAATTGACGGTTGGCTAGCTAGAAATTACAACGATTCCCCTTTTTTTTTGTTATAAAAAAACGCACATTCGGCAGATATAGTAATAAGTTAAGTCTAGCGTTAACATTAATGTTAGCGTATACAATTTTTTGTGGGAAAACTAGTGTGAATTAACTTGTATTTCACGAACAACAACAACAACAAAAAAAAGGAACAACATTCAAATTGTATTATTTTTAATAACATACTTTATTTAATTAATCCCATGTTAAATTCACAGTACGGTTAATACAAATAAGTTTTATCACATGTAGTAATTTTGTTGCTTTATTCATTTGTACCAACATACACACAAATGTATGTTAGGTACATGTAAAGTAATAAGAGGATTAATTAAAAATTTTAATTTGGTGGAATAATTAAAATGTACATGAGCGTGTCGTTTTGCAATTTATAATGAATATTGCATACAATTCATGATTGAAAATTGATTTTCTTTTATGTAAATAAACAACATTGTGATGAAAATAATGTAAAGTTTCTCATTATCTTTATATTATTGTTATTGTTGTTGTTATGAAATAAAGCACAAAGTTTGTTAATTTATGCATATATACGGAGACAGGTAGTATGAAATATGTGCAATATGATAGTAAATACTATTAAGAGAAACTACAATTAAACAGGAATAGAGGTGTTCATAATATATAGATAAGTAAGGTAACTTTGTTGTATTACACACCGATGTTTGTTCATTGTATATCTGTAGACTGTAGAATAATTGTTTCAAGATACAGATTGCAGGTTGTTATTGTTGTTTGTTGTTGGAAAAGTTGGAAAACTTCAATTCTGTAGTGAGCACACAAGAATTCTCAACTTTTTCACGTAATTATGGTCAATTGCATTATAATTGTTTCATTTATTATTAGTTATCAGCGCAAATTGCCCGCAATTGCGTGCCGGTGACATCACTACTCTGAAAGATCTTATATGTTAGCGCTCTCCAATCGCACTTGATTTCCATCCATCTTTCAATGAAGTTTATACCTTTGAACATATCTGTAGACTGTAGAATAATTGTTTCAAGATACAGATTGCAGGATGTTATTGTTGTTTATTGTTGAAAAAGTTGGAAAATTTCAATTCTGTAGTGAGCACAGAGAAGAATTCACATCGTATATACAGCCTATTTCACGTAAATATGGTTAAGGGCAATTTGTAGACATACATCAATTCAGCGTGCGAAATTTATCAATTTTCAAACAACGATATATCGCTTATTTTTTAAGATATTGTGAAATTTAAACTTGCGTTGGATAGAGCATTTCAAAGTGCATGTTCTGAAGCTTTTCATTAAAGGAAAATGTGATAAAATTCGGAATGATAGAGAAATCTGTTAGACCATGTTTTTTGTACATTTTCCTTCATAATTGGCTAAAAATTGGTCAATATGATTGATTTTAAATATCTATTGAGTAATTTAGATGGAAAATGAGGAGATATTTCCAAATCTTCAAGAATTTTCCCGATACGTTTGTTAGTTTTCCCAATCTTGAAGAAAATTAAATGAACTTTGATCCGTGATATAGGGCACAATTTTAATGATAGAATTTTTTACTCTTGTTTTTAGAAAGATATTGTAAGGGCGAAGGTAATGAAGCTCGGATTTAAGAAAATTTTGAAAATTACGTGATTTATTGGGAAATTTGGAATCCCATTTTCACCTGCTATTTACAGCTATTAAAATTAATTAATTTGACCGATAATTAGTATCAAAATATAGGAAAATCCATTTTCTTTCACGACCATATCATGATAATGAAAAATATTTGAAAATCATGTCCGTAGGTAATTTTCTTAACTAAGCATGTTTGTGCTGCGGACGGTATTGTAGTTGTAATATACCACATCTATCCGGTTTATACCAGATATGCGGACTAAATAACAACAATAATACCTGCACCTCGAAATGCTCTATCCAACGCAAGTTTAAATTTCACAATATCTTAAAAATAAGCGATATATTGTTGTTTGAAAATTGATAAATTTCGCACGCTGAATCGATGTATGTCTACAATTTGCCCTTAATTGCAGTAAATTCACTATAACTGTTTCATTTATTATTAGTTAGAAGCGCGATTTGCCCGTATTTGCATGCCGGTGACGTCACTACCCTGAAGTATTTTACATGTTAGCGCTCTCCAATCACACTCGATCTCCATCGACCTCACAATGGAGTTATACGTTCAATTGTTGCGACTGTAACACTATAATCATTCAACGTAATTGATGAACTGTGTGAGCGACGTCACAAACAAAAAAGAGGCGGTCTACTGTAGCTGATTTTTGCTCCTCTCTTGTTGGATTTTTATGAACGCAGCGAGTAGATGGGTTTAAGTATTTAGTGAAATACAAATTACGATTATAGTAAAAATCGAAAGTCGCGTGTGTCTATGGTGTGCGCTGACGATAATCGCGCGACAATCCAAAATAAATTCACGATCCCGTTGCTAAATTATTGGAATCAAAAATGTGTTAATATTGGATCTAGTAGCTGAACTATTTTAAGAACTCAAGTCAAAGAATCCCTTTCACTTGGGAGCTATAAATTTAAAAAGCAAGCAAAGATGTAATAAAATTAAAAAGTTACCTAATTTTATCAATTCGATACACAAGACATATGTTTCTGTTATTCAATTCTTTCAGTATCTCTGTCTTATTAACTTTCTTCCAACTTGTGTCATTCTTCAGAAATTGGCTATTGAAAAATAAAACTAGTCCTTCAAATTTTATTACATCTTTTATTACTAGTAAACTAGACAATCTTCTGAACCAGTTCAATCGCTCCTTCCAATATTCACAAACTTCTCCTTTTTCCTAAAAATTGTGGAAGGACGTTTTTATCTCTAATAGATATCAGAAATGTTCCCTTCAATTTATTCAATTATTTTATTTTAAATGAAAGATTTATAGTCAATTTACTACCATTGGCCATATTTACGTGAAAACGGCTGTATAGACATGAGAAAATAAAGGGTTTCTGAATTTATCTCTGCTATGTTGCACTTCTACCTTTTACCTCGACATTGTAAAAAGTGGAAATACCATATTCTATTTTCTACCTTAAAATTATAAGGAATGTAAAGAGGAAAATTAACCTCGAGGCCTCGAATAAACAAGCATTAAGACATGAAAGTAGATTCCCAACAATGAATTTTACTAACTACTAATTAAAAAACTGTCTTTGTAGATCCTAAAATACCAGTTAAAGTTCTCAAACAATGTAAAAGTTAATAATAGGATAAAGGGCATAAAGAACATTGTTGTAAGTGTGAAATACTTCAAAAAGGATGGAAATATCAAGGGATACTCTCAAAATTGACCATCTATCCGGTGTCTTGCAAACTAATACATTTTCATTTCAATTTTCCGATAATAATAATAATAATAATAATAATAATAATAATAATAAGGGATTAAACCATCTACAAATTTTACAAATCTTGTCGCAAAATAATTATTGACGAAGAATTTCCGAGAAAACTTATTGAATTTTCAAAAATTGGATTTTTTGCGTCTATCTCCCACATGCCCTTTTAAGCTTCCAAACAGAGTGATGTCCGACTCTTCATCCTCAAAATTCTTAAAAACGAATTTTTCCGTTTGTCTCAGTTTTCCGGATAACTAACAAGCCGATCGGAAAATTTCTTGAACATATCGAAAGCACATCCATTATAATATAGGCGGGGTAAAGGGGAAAATATTTAGAAAAAGCATGCTCCAAGATTTTTGTTTGTAACTCCAAATTTCCTCAAAATTTTCCAAAACAGAAGCGACCCTATGATGTGTCTTAAAATGATCTTTCCAAAGAACTATCAGGAGTTTGTATATCTTAAAAGACAAGCTAGCTATCGTCTATCAAACAGTCGTATTTTCAAGCTAAAATTGTAATCCGGCTTTTAAGTACAAATTAATGTTCTTAAACTGTACATTCCTGTAAAAATAATTTGTCAAGTTCAAATTTTTAACAACTCCTTGCTGTCAAATTGGTGCTGTTAAAATGGACAGTAACCAATTTTTTTTAATTAAAATAAAATAGAGGATTAAACCGAACGAAATGGCACAGCATGCAACCAATTTATTTTTCTATAAATTCCTTCTATTATCATTATTTTTTATGTATGAAATCTGAATGTTATATTTGTTATTTCACATAAACAATACGATAATTCTGTTCCACATGAAAACATTGAGCCAACTAGCTAGCCAGTTATCTATCATGATTGTTTGGCTTTTCGTGCTACACCAATCCAACCATCGTCCAGATAATCCAGTTGACACGTAATTTTATGTGTATTTGTATATACAACATAGTGAAACATTTGATTTAAAACTGTAATAGTAATTCTGAAATTGCGTCTGTAGCTTCACAAATTTGACTCTGCAACTGTTTGACATTTCCGATCGGCATTGAATACACTGACTGGATTGTATGGCGTCACAAAAAATAGACTAAAATATAAAAATCAATCAAGGGGGCCATATCGGGCTCCTATAGCTTCATAAATTCGGGTCTGCAGCTGTTCGACATTTTCGACCGGCACAAAAAATGAACAAAAATATGAAAGTTACTATACATAAACTGAAAAGCTTCCAATCATTCACAATCAATGGGCCCAAATCAGCTCAGTTTTTCGGGCCCTATGCCCTATACGTATAACGATTTAAAAGAATTTCAATTTTTCATCCTGTATATTTGTATTGCCTATAGTGTAAACATATACTTTTGAATATCCTGAATAACAATCACACCAATAATAATAATAATAATAATAATAATAATAATAATAATAGTAGTAGTAATGGATAATCATTAGAATGTGTAAACGTTACTACACACCGTTAAATTGCATTTGTACAAACAACAATTGTGTCCAATTAAATCGTTTTGAGATTATACAAAATGCAATGCAGTCGTGTTTTCCAAACACACTACCACCTACAATGAATTTATTATTTCTTTATTAAATCCCATATTTAACTGTAACAATTCCAATGTCTTATACATTCGTGTTGAATATTAATCAGACGAAACAATAGTTTAATTATAATCCGGTTTTTTTTTTTTTAGTGATCACACTACTTTAACTATAGAACATTATACTAGGAGATTAAGATCACTTTGTAATATCAATATTGGACGAGTAGAATAATAGATTCCTAATCCAATTAAGGCAGAATTTTAATAGTATCACCACAACAACATGAAAATTCGGGTTGGCCGAAATTATTTTCTAGAACCAGTGTCGTAACGAGGGTAAGGCAAGTGGGCCACTTGCCCCAGGCGCAAAGAAATCAGGAGTGTTAAGCACTCAAATTTCAGCTAATTAAATGTCAATTAATAGTTTAACAAAACAAAAAATCTGGAATGCGATTGACCCTGCAGGCCATTCCTGAAACTTCCCGCTAAGTTTTTGAAGCTCCAAAATTATTGTGAGGAGTACAAATTTGATTGATTAAGTAATTTTGAAGTTATGTTGAAAAAACATTTTTTTTTTTCGAAATATATCTACAACGATATCTCGCGAACAAATCAACGGATTTTGACTAGCTTTATGGCATTCGACGCAGTTTTTAAACCTCTAAAATTATTGTAATGAGTATAAATTTCATTGGTTGAGTAATTTTAAGATTATGTTGAAAATACACTTTTTTCAAAAATTTTCGACAACGATATCTCACAAACAAGTCAACGGATTTTTACGATCTTTGCGGCTTTATACACAGTATTTGAAGCTCCAAAATTATTGTAAGGAGTATAAATTTGATTGGTTGAGTGATTTTGAGGTTATGATGAAAAAACACTTTTTTCGATATTTTTCGACAACGATAACTCGTGAACGAATCAACCGATTTTGATCGTTCAAACGGCATTCGACGTCATTAGTTAAGGTTAAGAGCTGATTAGATTATAGAATCGATCAGTACAGCACCTCAATCGTTATTTTGAAAAAACATGATTTTAGCAAAAGAAATTTTTCAGTTTTTTTAGAATTTCTCAAAATTTATCTGGCCGAATCGGTTCAAAGTTGCACGAAATCTAAGTTTGGTGGAACCCTTTCGAATTTTGCAAACACCGTTTCAATCCGTCCAGCCGTTCACAAGTTATGAGCTGCTTACATACTCTTCCCACACACACATACAGCCATACAGATACCCTCGCAAAAATAGTCAAAATAGCTTCCTAAGACCCCAAAAAATCGAGATCTGCTGAAAATTCAATTTTAGAAAATCGGGGTAAAACCAATAACTTCCCGAAATTTTCAAAATTTCGGGAAGTTAAAAAAATAACGTATACGTGAAAAAAGTGAAACTTCTTAAAAAACAGAGAATAAGAGATATTTAGTGTAAGAGACAGAGAAAGAGCGAGAGAGAAATAGAGAGAGCATGAGAGTGTGACAGAAAGATAGGGAAGGGGAGGGGAAGAGAGAGAAAGAATCTTACGACACTATCTTTTTCTATCGCTTTGTATGATTGTGTATACATCGCTCTCTTTTGCTCCACTTTCTTTTTCTTTCTTTTTCTCTCTACGTTATATCTTTCTTCTCTCTCATGTAACAAAATCGTGCTTAATAAACGTGATGCGTCCTTGAAATTTCACTCACAATTCTCGTCCAATTATCAATTATCGAATCGCCGCTTAAGAAGTTTCATTTCAAAAAAATTAGTTCTTATACCTTAGTAGTATTCTCAATGGACACATGGGAGAAACATTGGTCCCGCCCATGCCCCCTCTTTGCCAAATCATATGTCTTATGAATAACAGACAGAGATACCAAAACCACATTTTAAAATAGAAAGTTTTCAAGGTTCTTCCGTACAAAAGAAATTGCTTTGTTTAGTCAAAGGACTAAGGGTGGGTGGTAATATCCGCCATAATTCGTAAATTTTAGACCACTTACGCTTTCTCTGTCTCTTTCTAACTAATATGTTAGTAGTATAGATGGGTGGGACCAATGTTTCTCCCATGTATCTATTGAGTATACCACTACGGTATAAAAACATCAAGCCTTGAGCCTGTCTTTTTAATTTTGTTTTAAATCATCAGTTTTTCCAGCAAATCTTGCTATTGAATTGTAAAATATGAGGAACTGCTGATTATTTTAATCAGTTTTAGAAACTTGACTTACAGGCAAGGTTTTTTAGATTACTAATTTCATTAAATTTCCCTCTAAAATTGTAAAAATGAGACCCAAATATTTGTGCGCTCTTTTAAGAGTATTTTTGAGCTTAAGACATATTTTTGGCAAATTTTGCTGTTTAATGGGGAGTTTTTAGTTATTTTTAGTGGAACTTCAAGCTGTAATCTTGACTTTTAACTACGGTCTTAAGAAATTTGTGTTGTGTGATTTAAGGCAAATTTATATTAAATGATCAGTCTTTTAGTTAATTTTGTTTGGAGCCAGATTAAGGGTTAGATTTTGACAAGTTTATTTGATTTTTAAGCTGAATTATTATTATTTTTTAATCCATAGAATTAAGGACGCCACTTCTAATTTTTACCCAAATTTGTTATGTTACCGCACTAAATCAAGCGCAATATTTGTTTCCTGTTGAAGAACATACAAACAACATTGAATAAAATCCATTTGCGATTACATTTTGTTATTCCAAGTCCGTTATCCTCTTTAAAATATTAAAAACACTCGGTGGAGTTTCTAGTTGTGGCAAGCAATATGATCAGCTTTATACTATAATCCTTGCAATATCGTTGCACTAATCAGATTTAACAAAAAAAAATAAAAAAAACACGATAAGTACGAGTGTACTGAAAAGTGTACGATGAGAAAAGTGAAGCGAGTTGAAAACACTCGAGTATTTCTCATTACCAAAAAAAAAACACAAAATCTTCTGTGAAAACATTCTGAAGAGCATCGTCATTGAAACTGTAATGCTACTATAACGTCAACAGCTGTATTATAGAGCTTTTGAGATACGTTAAAGTTTCAGTATTTCAAATAACCAGAATTCAATCGACTATTTTGATAAATTGAGAATTACATAAGGAAAAGCTTTGGAATTTTTTCAAAAAAGCTCAATTATTAATAAATAAAATTCAAATTGATTGAAAGAATATTTGTAAACTTTGATTTTTATTAGATTTCCGATAATTAAACACGATTAATTTACATTTTGAGCATCCATATCCTCCATGAACAAATATCTGTAAATAACTTTTATCCGACAGCGTTGTATAAAGAGGCCGTAACTCTACCGATTTTAAATCAATAAAGCACCTTATAGCACACTAACGTGTTATATCTACAACGCACTAGTGTGTTATACAAATTTGCATTCCTATTGGTCGTGATGTCAGTATTATAGATTTTGTGAGCTAACACGCATGTTTTTGTATAACCACGGTATAGTGATAAAATAGTAACTTTCCATGCCAACTAAAGATCAAGCCTTCTTTGTTCTAATTTTTTTACTTATCAAATTTATTAGAAATTAGAAATATTTTTTGGAAATTAAAAATTAAATTAAAATTAAATTAAAATGGACTTGTGTTTGGTGTTGGATGAAATTTTGTATACAACTCCACCCAGCTAACGCCTCATGGGTAAACGTTTTCGTTCGCGTCTCATTGGCCCCATAACACACTACTTGTTGTATAAATAGCTCTTATCCAACACCGTTGTATAAAGAGGACGTAACTATATTGATTTTAAACCAATAAAGCACCTTATAGCACACTAGTGTGTTATATCTATAACACACAAGTGTGTTATAGAAATTTGCACTCCTGTTGGTCATGATGTCAATATTATAGACATGGTGTGCTAACGCGCATGATTTTGTATAAACACAGTATAATGATGACTTAGTAGCTTTCCATGCCAACTAAAAATCAAGCCTTCTTTGTTCTAATTTTTTACTTTTCAAAATTATTAAAAATGGACTTGTGTTTGGTGTTGAATGAAATTTTGTATACAAATCTTGCGTTAAATGGCGAATAAGACGCTCGAGAAAATTACTCCACCCAGCTAACGCCTCATGGGTGAACATTTTCTCTCGCGTCTTATTTGCCCTCTAACTCACTTGCATAAATAACTATAATATAGATAGATGCAACATTGTTGTTAATTAAATCATGTTTAATTGACATAAATTTAAATGTGGTTTTATCAAATTTTTATAACACAGCTTTGAGTTTCATTCAAGTTTCATTTAATAAGCGTTTCTCAATACTAAACTATTTCGTTCGGTTATTGATGAAGAATCGTAGATAGTCTCTTAAAAATAATTACATTGAAATTTAGATCTGAAAGTTGATAGACAGTTTATGTAATCGGCAATATAGCGGCGAACGGGTTAATGATAAACTGTCGAAACTCGATCAATTTCATCAAAAACATTCCCCTAGGGGACATTACCATCGTTCTCTCTCTCTCTCTCTCTCTCATCATATCTCTCCCATTTAGCGAGTAAATTACAGTAACGATAATATCTTGTGTTTGTGCGCCTGTCTATGTGTATTTTCTATATTTTCATCATATTAATTTTGACAAAGGGATTAGTGTTTTTTTTTACCCTAGACTTCTTTACAAGTTCATCCCAAATGTCACATAGAATGCTTCAATTTTTTTGTGTAGAACACTTTGGAATACTCTAAAGAAAAACTATAAGAAACTTTGTTCTTAATCAAATTTCCTCGAAAACACACAGACTAGATTCAGTTTACTTTACTACTTTAATTTCCTGTAAGTAGATAAGTTTTTGAAATTCTGTTAACCAGCGTGATTAGTTAGAAACGAGATTGTGAATTTATTTTAGATTGTCGCATGATTATCGTCAGCGCACGCTATGACTTTCGATTTTTACTGTAACCCATTTTTTTTTAAACCAACCTACTCGCTGCGCTTATGAAAATGTAGCAAGAGGAGGCTAAAATCAGCTACGCTCACTCACTTCATCAACTTTGTTGAATGATTATAGTGTAACAATAAATAAGTGGGGCCCTTTAACTCTGTTAGGCGGTCAATAGAGATCAAGTACGCTAACATATAAGATAGTTTGAAGCAGTGACGTCACCTGCAAGCAAATGTGGGCAAATCCCGCTACTAAGAGATTAGCATTATTTAGCTGCCACGTCAAGATTCTGTCTATATTCTTGTCCTGATCCATATTGTATAGCTAAATGTGTTTGATCTTTATATTGCCATCGGATGTGTCTCATTAGAAATACATTTTTAATGGAATTGGGTGGAGTAATCGATTTTGAATACCGCCCAAATAGAACAGCTTGGAAAACCAACAACATTAATAAAACTGTACATTTTCCGTACATTGGTATATTTTGATAAATTGATTTTTTGATAAAGCCACAAATTGATAAAAAATCTGAAGGTCCATTTTCCAAAAAAATCAAGCTAACTATTTTAATATAGAAGCAGACTGTAACTAAAATCACTAACAATGAGATTTTGTGAAAGGAAAATTCGTGAAATGAAATTATTCTTAAAGTGACTTAAATCCCATTTTGGAAGTTTAAAATCGATATGGAGTATCTGTATGCAATAAAATTTTACGAGATCACAGCTTAATGTTTTATTGTCAAAGTACCTAGTAAGAATAAGTTTATTATAAATGAAATGAAATGCAACTAATCTTCTAGGAAACGCGACTTCTAGGCCCGGTTTAACTTCTATCCCTATTTAAGCTCGTCTTAGAGTTCGTGTCAAATAGGATATACATCGACTCTAGGGAGATGGGAGACTAGCGCCCCCATCAATTGCAAGAATTAGACAGAGAGCACGACACAGTGTCTAGTCAGGGGCGGTTCGTTTAACTAAGAATTGTAAGATTCAGCAACCTTACAAAATTGCACATTGTTTGTCCAACTATTCTACTTTATGTGTGTACCTAGATTGTCTATAACATGATTTATTTCCCGCATGTACCTCACTGAATGGACTTTAAAACCTATTAGAAAAGATGTCACATATAAATAAGCTAGTAATTTCAACATGGCACCTATCCATCTCCCATAAAATGATTTGCCCCGATTTCAAGGCAGCTGACGTCACTGCTCTAAACTAACTTAAATGTAAGCGCTCTCCAGTCGCGCTCGATCTCCATCGATCTCCCGACAGAGTTATACGTTTATTTGTTCCGATTGTAACACTACAATCATCCAACAAAGTCGATGAAATTAGTGAACGACGTCACAATCAATAAACAGGTGGTCCACTTTAACTGATTTTCGCCCCTCTCTCTTGCTAGATTTTCATAAGCGCAGCAAGAGAGAGGGCAGAGCCGGATATATGGGGGGGCAAAGTGTGCACTGCACACGGCCCCGCGGTTAGACCAGCCCCGCGCTAAACTCTATTCACTCACATAAAATAGGATTTTATTTGACAGAAATGTCACTGTCCAGTGAGTGCTTCTATACAGGATGAGTTTAAAGTAACGCATAATCGTCATAACTTTTTTATTTATGAGGATTTCTTGCAAACTTTAATAATTTTTTTTCTTGAAAATTTTCTTATCGAACCCCCTACGATTTTCACATGTCTGAACGCAGAAAAATATGCTCTACCCAAAAATGCAATAAAAAATGGCGGTTGCTACTTGAAAAAATTATTGATGGTGGCAGTTCTTTGCAATGGTAACTGGTAGAGCCGTTTTGGCTCTGTCCCACTTAATTAATTAAAAATAAAAAGTTATCTGTCTCGGCGTTTTTCAAAATTCTCATAAATAAAAAAGTTATTGCGAATATGCGTTACTTTAAACTCACCCTGTATAATGACTTTTCTTGGCCCCGCATTTATTTTTGCACACAGCCCCGCAAACCCTAAGACCGGCTCTGAGAGAGGGTTCAAATACTTGGCGAAATCCAAAAATATATTACGATTACAGTAAAAAGTAAAGTCAATAGTGTGCGCTGACGAGAATCGCACGACAATCTAAAATAAATGTACGATCCCGCTGCTAACTATATACAGATGAATCAAATTTAGTTTGGGGAAAGTTGGTGCATCCAAACAAGGTTTTCGGAATAGTCCGTTTAACCGATCGTGTCTATTCGATTTTTGTTTAAATGTATTACCAGTGGCGTAAAGAGACAGACAATACATTCTATCGCACTTCTACTATAGGTACGATCTACTGCGCATCCATGGTCATTAGCAAACTAAAATTGATACATCTGTACTATGTTATCACTATACTTCGGAGCTCAGTTCGTTAAAGCGTACAGGGTGAAACGAGTTTCTAGAAAAATTTCACTGTAGCGTATTGTTAATCTATGCTGCAACTACGTAGTTTACCATGTTTTATCATCAAAAAGACGAACTGCTCTATATTCATAGTGAACGAATGTTGAAAATAATAATCTCATTGAATAACACACTAAATAAGTTAATTATCGAAATTACTTTTAAATTTAATTCATAATAGATATAAGATTAGCAATTATGCCAGTGGTAGATTGACAGCGTTGAAATTGTTATGGTAAAACTATAGATCCTAACTCTAGTTATCATTTACCCCAATATTTTTAAATTTACTGAAACGCATACCTTTAAATATCTCGATTTTAACATAAATGGACTTGAGCCAAATGCAAAATAAACGGCTCAAAAAACGAATATTTGTTTGACAATTAAAATTTCAACACGCTTATGTAGATTAAAGTTTTAATATTTCAGTTTACAGTCTTGTCCAGTTTTGTTTCATTATTGTTCCAATTTAATTCTCTCTCTCTCTCTCTCTCTCTCTCTCTCCTCTAAAACGTCATCCATCCATCCATCAAATTTTCATATTATTCCCACTGTAATGCCGAAGAAGCAGAGACTCAGTAAATAAAAAAATTATTACAAGTTTACAAGTTTTCGCACATAATTGTCATGCGGTATTGTTATTTATTATTAAATGAGCAATGTAGAGGTACAACTATACAACACTATACTATATACTCACATTTAATTCGAATTTTGTGGTTTCTGTAGAATTTCAACTACCCCACTTAACTTAATTGTGTTATCTACACAATAAATCTCAAATACACAAGCACAATCTCATCGTGCAATAGTAAAATTGTATATTCAGTGAGTTACTACAACTATATACAATACAACGAATGTGTGAGGGGGCACAATTGTGGCATTTTGACATTGGCATGGAATATTACACAACTGATTTGACTTTAATACGGATACCACACTGATGGAATATTAATGCTGCTTGAATATAAGCCGACAATACAGTTTGATGAGACGAAAAGTATGAATTTCGATCTTTACGATAAATAAGTAACCGCTTCAATGTTGAAAATGCACTTGAAATTCTATTTTATACGATCGATATGCGATTGAATTCTTCCAAACTTGAATTAAAAACAAATAAACCTCACATACTGTTCAGTCGTTTTACTGAGGCGAGAATTCACGCAGATGGGCTTGTGTTAAGGCTGATTTTTATCCGAATTGAATGCTACCAATTATATTTTCCATAAGACAGTAAAACACATTTTTCTCGTAAACGGTAACAGATAGCGATCAGCAAATAGTTGAATTCGATTCCAAAAGCAGTCATATACAAAAATACGAGCTTGGATTTTTGAAAATTTGACAGGATTTCACAGGATAAGGAAAAAGTAACTTTTTGTGCTGAAACGAGTAGTTTGGCAAAACACAAAATTCCCTGTGTAAAAGTTGATTAATTTAATAGTCACGTATATAAAAAGATCGAGCAAAGTTCACTCTACAAAAATGTGAGCTTCGATTTTGAATTTTCTTTACCGGTTTCTCATAATCTGCATCCAAAGTAATCTATTTTATCCGAAATTGAATTGAAATGACACGGACAACATTAACTCGCAAAGAAAGGTGGGAGAAGTGGTGAAAGACTGCATCGTCTTTTGGTGGAGGCGCTGCGACTATAACAGTCAGCCTTAAAAAAGAGTAAGAGGGTCTCTTTACTAGGCTTTGACAAATAACAAACATTGAATAGTCATTATCCGAAATTTCTACGCTTATCAGAGATTCGAAGGCCATTCTAGAGCCTGTATTGCCGTCCCAATTTTGCAAGTACGCATCCTAGACTTTCGCCTCGGTAAAACGACTAAACAATATTCCTATAGAATTTGTAGAGAAAAAACAATCATCCTTGTTGAGCTATATTATGTATCATTGGTAATTTCATTTCTATTACTGTTTTCAAGCACCCTCTTTGTTTATACTGTACCAACGCGAATTCCTTGAATTTTTCAACCCTCTATACAATGTAAATATTTGCAAAGGCTTTGAATCGGATTTAAATACGAATGTTTGATTTTATTAATCCAAAACCACACATATTCCATATCTAAATTTCAAATATACAGGGTGAGTATAAATTGACGCATAATCCTAACTTTTTTATTTATGAAATTTCGGGTAGGGCGTGTTTTTCTCCATTCAGACATGTAAAAATAGTAGGGGATTACATTTAAAAAAAAAAATGAGGAAAAAATTCATAAAGTTTGTAAACATAATTTCCATGCATCAGCTTGAATTACGGATAGCTCAACACCTTTAAGTAGGCATGACAGGCATTGATTTATTGTTGGATCAAGTAGGCGTATTTTAAATTTTTGACATAATTATTATCAAATGTGACGGAATCAATTGTCACGAATAAAATTGGAAATTTTCATGATAATTACTCTGGAGGGAAAATAATAGGAAGCAAAGGCCCATTCAATAGTTTGCAGGCATGTAGAGCCCACCAATAGCATAAAAAATTAAAATATCTCGAAAACGGCAGAAGATATCGAGATGGTAGGTGTCTCATTCGATTTTAAATCCAATTCTACAACTCGGTTAATCCATAGATTTTTTAAAAATCGACTAATTTCCAGAAAATCCGGAAAAACTAGATCTTGCGCTGAAAAAGTGGTGTTAGAAAAAACTAAAATATCTCTTTGTATAGTTAACATAATGAAATAAAATATAGATAGATAGATAGAGAAAAGTCGACGCTACAATAGTAGTCTAGCCCCGTTTCAATTTTCTTTTCCGTTTTTCATAAAACAGCGTCAAAAGTACGCTATTTTTTCGAAATTATATATTGGAAAAAGCAACAAAAAACGAGTATTACATTCAACACAGTCGTCCACATTGACAAGTGCACAATAGGATAAACAGAATACAATCATGCGTTAGACATTATTTTAAGTGGTCTACTACATCTTTGCGTATACTATGCTGATTCATCAATTTCCAACAATTTTTTTATATGGTCTGTAAGAGAATATTGAGGATTCCTTTTGAAAAAGTCGTTATTTTCGCAATGCCTCAATCACAATTAAATAATTAGAGCAAGTTACCTGTCTTGGTGTTTCTCAAAATGTTCATTAATAAGTCATAAGGACTATGCGTTATTTTATACTCACCCTGTATAAATCACAAATCCCGTTTCAAATATAGATAGCGTTTAATAGATTTTAGCGAATTTTTTTAAAAAAATTAGCTAATGACGAGATCCTCACTTTTGAATTTCCGAAAAATTTTTGCACAGAAGTTCGTTTTGGGACCTCAGGAACCCATATCCACCGTTCGTTAAAATTTTTATATATATATATATATATATATATATATATATATATATATATATATATATATATATATTTATATATGTATATCCACGATAACTGCCGTAAAAATACTCCAATCTTAATGAAACTTGGTACAAAAATCGGTCTTTGGGATAGCTTGGATGAGTTCGTTGACCAGACTGGTAGGGCCAACACTTTTGGAATAAGAGCTGAAGAAATGTTAAAAAAAATCATTTTCAATATTACATTTGCTTAGATTTGGATGAAAATTAAAATAACAGTAGAGCCGACCATTCTCTATGACCCAGAAAAAAAATCATCAAAATCGGTTCATTGGATCGCAAGAAAAATGCAAAAATCTCTTTATTGAGTATTAACAGTAAAATCGGATATCTCAGGTGGCTATATGTTCTGACAATTGATATTAGGAAAAAAATTGATAATCGCAGAGGCCAGCTAATTTTGACAGTTAATATTAGACGCAAAGCCTGTTAGATAATTTCGCTTGAAAAAATCAAGTAGGCCTTGATTAGACGTATAGGACAAACAACAAACGAGTGAAATTTTATTAGTGTTTCTTATTGTTTGTGGATTAAAAGTATTTTTCAATAAAAATCATAAATATTAAAATAACATCGGGAAATGAATTTAAGATTAGTTGATTCAATGTTATTAAAATATATTAATCGTCAGTATCATAAGAATATTTTGCATTTAATATTTCAGCATGTAGATACATAAAAAAATTCGCTATATAAGGTACTTGCTGCCTTTGGAGATCTTTTTTTTATTGTTTCTATCAATTTTCGTTACAGCACCGTCTGGCTATTTGATCAAACTGGATTTCCGTGATCATTTCCGCATCGAACCAAGTCCGAAATGTACGAATGATTTCTTAGAGGTACGTGATGGTTTGCATGGTTACAACAAACAGATTGAAGGGAATTTTTGTGGATTTGATTTTCCACCAATTATAACATCATCCGATCGTTATCTATGGATACATTTCAAATCTGATGATAATATTGAATATGAAGGCTTCCGGGCTGTATTTGAATATATACCACGACCGGAAACATGTAAGTTTTCTATTTCATAAACTATACAGTGTGTTCAATCTAAATATGGTTGATTCTATAGCCTCAAGTACACGGGGCGAGTTTACAAGCTACAAGCCGGCTTTTTCACAAGCCGCTCGTAAGCTAGCCCATTGTACTCGATGCACTCGCTCCATTAGCTGCTTGTAAAAACGCTCTCGAAAAAGTTGAACTGCCGGCGACTTTACACGCCACTCGCCGGCTTTTTAGCGAGCTAGCTTGTAAACTAGCCACATGTACTCATAGTAGCTTGTGCACAAGTGGCTAGTAGCATTGAAATAAACTAAAATAACACTAGCCTAACGTGGTTTCCACACGCCAGCTAGTTGGCTACTGAGCTACTGGGAAATTTCGTGTGTACTCGACAACTAGCGCACTCGCCGACTCGTCGGCTTTTTCCAAGCCGGCTTGTAGCTTGTAAACTCGCCCCGTGTACTTGAGGCTTATGAAACTCCTATTAGTCGATGAGTGATTCGAAAAATATTTTAAGGATTTGTAGGAGAGTCCCTAGGGAACATTTTAGCAAGACTATAACCTTGTAGCTTTTTTCGATGTTGGTCAAAAACGATCGTTTTGGGCAATGTCGCAACTTTCAAAAACGAACTAAACATGCAAAATGACTAAAAATGACTTTAGGATTCTTTCAAAATTGTTTTTTTTTTTCATTTTTCTCCATTGTATTCCAGAGAAAATACAAAATATTTCCACCTGTTCCAGAATAAAATGGAGAAAAACAAAAAAAAATCAATTTTGGAAGACTCCTAGAGACGTTCTAAGTCGATTTGCGTGTTTAGTTGGTTTTTGAAAATCGCTACATCGTCAGAAACGAGCGCTTTTTGACCAACTTACAAATGAGCTACGAGGTTCTAATTTTGCTGAAGTGTTCTCTAAAGACTCTCCTACAAATCCTTGACATATTTTTTGAATAATAGGAGTTTCATAGAATCAACTATATTTAGATTGAACACCACCCCGTATGTATGTATTGAAGATTTTTGTTCGATTCGACGAAATAGATTTCGTCTTGTGGAAGTTTCGTAAATTTACATAAATTCTTTGTATTTTAAGCGATCGTTGTGTTGTTGTTGAAATTTCGTATTTCAATAAACTATGGAATACTTTAGAGATTCTATTCGCTGTAAAATTTAAGCCGATATTCAATAAATAGCGGAAAAATTCGTATTTTTGTTGTCGATAATTGGAATTCGGCCAATATTCGTTTGCTCTCTTGTGAAATTACAAATCTATTTGATGTTAATTCACACAGTCAAATAGGAAATGATCAAAAGATTTGTTTAATTACAACTCAACGTCGATAAAGTCATTCCATTAAAAGCACCAGTATTTAAGAGTAATACATGCACAAAGTGAATACATTTACAAATAAAATATTGCTAATAAAGTCAACGGAGAATTTTAAAAATTCATAGATAAGAATTAATTAATTTTTATACTTGCAATATCTTCCATCAAGGAATTTCAATCAAACTAGACTGGAAATATCCAGTTTTAAACGTGATGAGTGACACAATATCAACTCATCAATCTCAACACATGACAATCCAAATATTTCAGCTACAACAATAATTGTAACACAAACTAAACTGTAAGAGCATTAGAAAATTTGAAATAATCCCGGATCATATTGGATGAGTGTCTATTTTTGTTTAAATACAGGGCGACACCCTTATTCTGAAATGATCCATCTTCTAAACTACACACATAAAACTTTCATCCTCTTTGAGACGCAACAAATAAATTATACCAACTGTTCAAACAAGAATGGCTCATATTGAACAACGAAATAAAATCAACATCCGTTAGCTATGACTTTCGACTAGAAATTGTAACATTAAACGATTTCAGATAGAGTTTTAGTGTTATATTTTTTCCACTCCAAGCACTATCATTAATAATAAAATAGTGATAAATGGTGGATGCGCCGGGTGAATATTACTCGTATTTCAAATCGTACATATTTTCGTATCTAAATTATTTTGATAATTGATCTGTGATAACAAAATTCGAATAGTCAATCGACTAATAAAGCTTTACCGAAAGAGTCTATTCATCACCTGAATTTCTCGTTTGAAATTTGATAAAAAGCACGCGAAAAGAGGAAATTGATAGAAGAGACACGTATTGATTCGTTTGAATCGAGGAAATTGCAGGAGAAATTTTCTAAGTGGTTTCGATCAAGAGTTTTTAATCCTGATAAATAGTACAAGTCACGAAGGTATCGTTTATTCAAAGAAAATACTACATACTGTAGTGAATATAGAGTGTGCAAATAGTTTAGAGACACTTTAATTAATAAATCATAAAGTTATTGATGAAAATGCTCGAGTTGTGTACAAACCATTCACCTGTTGCAAGGTGAAGTAAGCGCGCGTGAATATTCTAAGAACTCAAAATTAAAAAAAAAAACGGATGAAAATTGATTTATTATTAAAAATTTTCGTATAAATTTAATCTGCAAATTTCCATTGGCGAAAATGGAACGGAATTCGATTCAACTATACACAACTAATGTTTGGTGGATTTTATTTTCCAGTAAAAACTCCTGAAAGCATCCAATGCCATGACAACGTCACAGGCGACGAAGGTGTTATCGGGAAAACCAATATCAGTCAAGAAATTGTAGATTTTACACGAAAGAATCACATGCCATTGGATTGCATTTGGGCGATTGTAGTTCGAGACAAATGGCGGGTAAGTTTTATAAACACAAATTCCATTAACTTTTAAAGTGAATGGAAAAATAAATGTGCTAAATTATACCGGGTGATTCATATTATTTGGCGAGCGATTCGAAAAATATTTCAAAGATTTGTAAGATGGTTCCCAGGGAAGATTTTAGCGAAATTAGAACCTTGTAGCTCATTGGGAAGTTGGTCAAAGAACGATTTATTTCGACAATGTCGCGATTTCTGCCAACCAACTACACGCATGAACCGATTAAAAATGACTCGGAGATCATCGTTAAATTCATTTTTCCAGTTTTTTTTCATTTATACCCTTTAGTGTGAGTAACCTCTCTGTTTTTTACTATTTTTAATTTGATAGAGTAAAATTGCTTATGTAAATTCAGTGTTTATTGCTCTTATTCTGATTCACGTAGACTTATTTGTTTCTAATGTTTCAAATGGCAAGGATTTTCTATTAAAAAAAACACTTAATGAGCATAAGTAATCTTCCCCCATCGAATTAAAAATAGATGAAATTGGTCAAAAAACGATTTATTTTGACACGATTTCAGCCAACCAACTACACGCATGAACCGATTAAAAACGGCTCGTAGACCATCGTTAAATTCATTTTCCAGTTTTTTTCATTTGTATATTTTAGTGTAACTCTCTGTTTTTTACTATTTTTAATTTGATAGAGTAAGATTGTTTATGTAAATTCATTGCTCTTATTCTGATTCACGTAGTCTTATTTGTTTCTAATGTTTCAAATGCCACTTTCAAAACACACTTAATCAGCATAAACCATCTTCCTCCATCGAGTTAAAAATAGTTAAATGATCTCGTCATTCTTTAGGATGATGGAAAGTCAGTGTTCCCATTTTTGCAAGGATCCAGTGATGAAAAACGAATAAGAACCATTTTTAGTGGATCTTCTAGTCATTCTTAGTCGTTTAACGGGTATAACCGGTTAGTGAGAAATTGCGACAATGTGGCAACAACGCGTCTTGTGACCAATTTCCCAATGAGCTGAAAAATCCTAATTTCTCTAAAATGTACAGTGACGATTAAAGAAAAAGAGCGAGAATTTCACTTTTCGTTAGTGTGAGTCATATTGTTTCTTTCATGAGGTTAAAAAGGTGAGTAAGTAGGAGGAGTTTCAGCCATAGCAAATTTGTAGAAAGTATCTTTCTATTCAGGTAAATCCCCAAAATGGTATCAGTAACTCCACCGCCTTCTTCTGATCTTTCTATACAAATTCTGACTTGTTAAGATTTTGTTACATTGTGATGACAGCCCTCAAAAGTCTGTTTTACACAGCCGCACCAGAGGTGGTCTCTTTTTTCTAATTGCCACTGTACCTTGAAATACAAGGTGTTTAGTCTAAGTATGGTGAGTTTTAAGAAACTCCTATTAGTCGACGAGCGATTCGAAAAATATTTTGAGGATTTGTAGAAGAGTTCCTAGGGACCATTTTAGCAAAATTAGAACCTTGTAGCTCATTTCAAAGTTGGTCAAAAGACGATCGTTCTGGACAATCTCGTAATTTTAAAAAACGAACAAAACACGCAGAACGACTATGACTCAGACACTTTCTCAACATTGACTTTTTCGTTTTTTTTTTCATTATATTGCAGAGAAAATACGAAATATTTCCATCTGTTCCAGAATAAAATGGAGAAAAACGAAAAAATCAATTTTGGGAGGATCCTAAAGTTATTCTAAGTCGTTTTGCGTGTTTAGTTCGTTTTTGAAAATCGCTACATCGTCAGAAACGAGCGGTTTTTGACCAACTTACAAATGAGCTACGAGGTTCTAATTATGCTGAAATGTTCTTTAAGGACCCTCCTACAAATCCTTGAAATATTTTTCGAATCGCTCATCGACTAATAAGAGTTTCTTAGAACTCACCATACTTAGACCAAACACTCTGTATTTATCGAATCACTCGCTGAATGATATGAGTTGCCTTTATAACTTTTCTTTTTACATGAATCACCCGGTAGATTGGTACGTGACTGACGACATCCCTTTTCCCAATTCTTCGGTTCGCTTATTTATAATGTTAATTAAAATTTCAGATACAGTTACAGTTTGAAAAGTTCGACTTAGAGAAGCCAAATGAATGCGATAAAAATTTCGTTGAAGTGTTCTCAGGACATACGGATATACCAAGTAGAGAGAAACAATTTTGTGGTTCAATAGCCGATACAGTCCTGTCAACTGGTAATATAATGTATGTTCGATTTTTCGCCGATGACAGTGTACCGAAATCGGCGTTCCGGGCGAATTTTACAGCATTCAGACAGAATGACGACAAAAGTCCCGGTGAGAAATCGATGCAAATATTTGGCGTTTATTTAGCGATTTGGCGTCAAAGACGCGATTCCAAATTTAAAATAACGCCAATCCCGAGTCGAAATTTTAGCCCTCGTTTCAACCCCCAAGACCCACTTTTCAAGATATAATAATAGATAATAGGTTGAAAGGTGGATCATTGAACAATAAATTTTTGGTCCTACTTTGAGCCTAAGTGTGGCATATATCGGACGAAAAACGATATTTAGGTCGAAATGAGGACCAATTTGACAACCTCATAAATTATGAGATTGTAAAATAAATGTACCTACTTATTCATTGCATCTTCTTGTTTGGTACTATAAGCATTCAAGTTTTTGGCGTCCCACAAAGAATTGTTTAGATAACCGACCACGATTCTGTTGCAGACTAAAATCACGGAAGATACAGCTTACTATTAAAAAACATCATGGCCTTTCCGAAAATGGGCGGTCTCACCTCATCTCACAATTAGTTCTTAAAAGCAGACGCTAGTATTTTGTTTTCTGTAACAGAATATTTTTTTTTACGATAAAGTAAGCCTAAGATAGAAAACAATTAATAATAATATATTTTCATTCAATTAACTAATTTGTCAGACGGTTTGATAATAGCGATTTGCATCCCACAAAATTTTGGCGCTACAATTGGTGGCTTGCTTCGCTTGTACCTAAAGCCGGCTCTGTTTACAACCATTAACAGGGAGATCTACGTGACAGTAGAAGAGGACGGTGTTATCACATCGTCCTCTACTATAGTATCATGAACCTACAAGATTTTATGTAGGACGAAGTGAGGAGTATAGAATTCTTTTTAGGACGAGATGAGGTTCACGAGGACCATAAATAACGTTTAGGTTGAGACGAGGTTCATTTTACTAGTTTTAGGATCAAAAGAGGACCAAATATCCATTTTAGGATCAGAAGAGGGCTAAAATTTCGACTCGGGATTTTTCGTTGTTTTGGTAATTAGGATGATTTTATGATTTCCTTTGGTCTACAGGTAATTATAATCAAGGCTGTAAAGACGACGAATTCGACTGTGAGGATACTACGTGCATTTCAAGTGAATTACGATGCAATGGTAGATACAATTGTCGATTTCGATGGGATGAGGATGAGTGTCCGGTAAAATTAATCAAATTTCTACTTCCCCACCAGATGGAAAATCTGAAATTATTCGAAATTCTTATTGTAATCTCAGATTTTCCACAAAAGTTACATTGTTACGGACAATAAAAGATTTACAAACATCTTTAGTTGCAACGATCGATATGAGTATTTTTTAACAAAGAAATTTTGTTCTGTTCTAGACGAGTATTCTGGTTAGTTTCATAGTACTTCTTGTGTCTTTTTCAACACAGTTGGTTTGAAACGCTTATATAGTGTTGAAATTTTCCACCCTGTTTTTACTCGATTTTATTCACCATAAAGATCGATTTCCCCTTACTGATTCTTAATCTTCTAAATCTTCCCTCAGTTGATTGTCTCGAAGACAATTCTATTGAAAACTGACTATTTTAGTATACAATAAATAAAATACATTGTATTATTAATCATTCTCAATGGAATTGTCGTCGATTAATAATTTAGAAGAAACAAATAATTTAATCAAATAAAGTAGAAATTATTTTCACAAAATGTTTGGTAGAATCGGAGTGGTTTTTTTTTTGTCTGGTTGATATAGTTAGCGAAATTCACAATGACGCCTGGCCATTAATAATAAAAAAAAAATCAATTGAAAGCTTTCTGTAGTGGTTGTTGGTAATTTAATAAATCATCCCCGATTTAACACGTTCGGTGCCAATCACCTTTTACCGCTCAATAACTTTACACCCAATGATCACAATTAACCAATATTCCATATCTGAATCAAGTTAAAGAGACAGAGAGCATCGGACGTGTTTATTTCTAAAATAAAACCAATATAATAGAAATCATCATGAATTTTACAGAATACACAAGCGTTATCATTGACTGCCAACCATATTGTCATCATTATGGTGATTTTCACATTAATCTTATCAGGGATGTGTTTCACATTCATCTTCAACTGTGTAAAGAAGCTTATGAGGGACCATCATACAATACAGGTAACTATGTTTAAAATATTCCAACCGGTGTTTTGAATAGATTTCGGGTCGCTCTAATGCAACACAAATCTTTTATGAGCATTTCTCTCAACAGAGAACCCACAAAGGTGTCATTATAGGCTTATGCTGAAAGAGCATTTCAGAAATTGTTGAATAAAACGGAGAAACTTTGCTTATATTGTCTTTCTTGTTGTTTCTATAGAGCATCTGTGTCTCTTATACATCCATTGAATTTCAACGTAAAATTTTAAAAGTATTTAAATAAGCATGCTACAAAGCTTCCGATGATGATGAAAGCTGGACGTACGAGTGTTTTCAGTGAAGCATCTGGGAAGAGACACAAAGCTTTAACAAAAATACAATTTAATGCTGAATCTACACGTTGAGAGTTAAATTACAACATGAGTGTCGACACTACTGCCGGATCTGTCCACATGCTCTGCAATTTTTTATTATAGAGTGGTTTTTAGATTGATCTCGCTGCAATTAAGACTTTCCAGACCTATCTAAGCACGGCTCTATAATAAAAAATGCAGAGCATATGGACAGATCCGGCAGTAGTGTCGACACTTGTGTAGCAACTTTACTCGCAACGTGTAAAGTTAGCATTAAATTTTCAGACTGATGGAAATTTGAGATTCGGTATCAACTCATGTGTTCACACGAAGATCTACGAACATGGCAAATCAGTATCGCGATATCTAGTCAACTTGCTCTAACCACTGTACATACGATGACACTTAATCTATAGATTGAGTCAATACACAAAACTGTTCATCTCTGTATTTAGCATAAGCATAGTCGATTACTAAAGAACATCTATTAAATTTTAATTTGAAATTTAAAAGAATTCAAATGAGCATGCTAGAATGCTTCCGATGATGATGAAACTGGACTTGTAGGGGCTTTCAGTGAAGCATCTAAGGAGAGACACAATGACTGCTAAAAACAAAGCTTCAGCAAAAATAGAATTTAATGCTAAATCTACACGTTTAACTTTACTTGCAACGTGTAAAGTTAGGATTAAATTTCCAGACTGATGGAAATTTGAGATTCGGGATCAACTCATGTGTTCACACGAAGATCTACGAACATGGCAAATCAGTATCGCGAGATCAAGTCCTCAGTCTAATCAACTTCTTCTAACCACTGTACATACGATGACACTTAATCTATTGATCGAATCAATACACAAAACTGTCGAAATCTGTATTTAGCATAAGCATAGTCGATTACTAAAAGATCTCGCTAGATTCAAGACCGTTTTCAAGTCGCTCAAATACAGAGGATAATAAAATCCTATTAGTTGACGAGCGATTTGAAAAGTATCTTGAGAATTAGTAGGAGGATCCCTAGAGAACGTTTTAGTAAAATTAGAGCCTCGTAGCTCATTTGAAAGTTGGTCAAAAATCGCTCGTTTCTGATGATGTTGCGATTTTCAAAAACCAGTTAAATACTCAAAACGACAAAGACCCTCCGAACATTATTTTTTGTCGTTTTTCTCCATTGCATCCTAGAAAAGATGGGAGACATTCTCCTCTGCTCCAAAATAAAATAGAGAAAAATAAAAAAAAATCAATGCTGAAAGAATCCCCGAGTCATTCTAACAATAAGTCATTTTGCGTTTTTGAAAATCGTGACATCCTCAGAAACGAGCGTTTTTTAACCAATTTGAAAATGAGCTACGAGGTTCTAATATTGCTTAAATGTTCTCTAAGGACCCTCCTACAAATCCTTGAAATATTTTTCGAATCGCTCGTCGACTAATAGGAGTTACATAAAATCGATCATATTTAGATCTAACACTAAATAAATAAATGGCATAGAGAAAATTAAGCATAGAGCTCGTTTAGCAAGCGACCTCAGTCCGAAAAATCAAAAAAATAAGTGAAAATTGATATTGATATCGATTTTCAGTCTGGTTGTTTACCATCTACGTATAAAATTCAATTGAACATTTCAGCACTTTTTCAGTTGAAAGCTTGTTGAAACAATAGCATTAAGGAGAACGAGGTGGGAAATTTTAATTTATGATATGAATAAATTTTTGTGTCAATTGTAGGCAAGAAAAATTCATTTCAAGACCTTAATTAAGCCATTAGAAAAGTTGACTCGTTTTCATGACTACGTTATTGAGAGAAATGATGTAATTTCTCAAGACTTTCATTATATTTTAAATAAAAATTTAATTAAAATCTAAGTTGCACGACTTAACGTAACGTATTTATCAAAATTAACTCGCTAAAAAATTACAGTTATTATTATTATTATTATTATTATGACGGTTGTTTTTATGTCCAGTCTTTTTTTTTCAATCTATTCATATTTTATGTGATGAATAGAATGGAGAAATTCGTGACAATATCATTTTTCACCGGCCACTGTTTAAAAGCCAGAGCAATCAATTTTTATTAACTTGTACATCAGCTTAATCGGTCTGTGTGTATAATTTTCAGTATGTTTAAAAAAAAACAGTAAAAATACAGGGGGTTTTATTTAGGGGTATTATCACAGTGAAACGATGCGCAAAAAATCTTTTTGTTTCGACTCCATGTCGCATAAATCGACGCACAACTGACACTGTTTTGATAAATTACATTTTTAGCCTTATTCATATACATATATGTATGTACAGTAATCTCCTTCTGTTTTTTTTCTCGTTTCTTTTTCAATTTCTCTCGTTGTTTTATTTTTGACAATTTATCAACCACCCCTATCGCCGCCGCTGCCGTCGTCATCGTCGTTGTCGCTCGCTCCTCTGAATAGAAATAATTCATGTGTTGTTCATTTATGCGTTCTTATAGAAATATTATGAGGCACAAACTTTCTTTTCTCTAATAATATCTGTGTTATAGAAAATGTTGTTTTGTAAAGTTTTCTTCACTTTTATTGCAATCTATTCCGTCTATTTCACGAAACCTTTCTTCTAAACTTACATTACTATGAAAAAGTATACCACATATGTTGTGGCTTAACAAGAGATATATCTGGAAGGTTGTTGTAACAGGACGTGTTCTGTTTTATAAATTATTCAACCATTTCTCTATTCATTGTATATTACTATAAATGTATAGATAAAGAAAGTTGGACTATAGTTGGACGACAACTCTACCGGTTGCACATTTTCAGTTTGAGTGATGGCACCGTTATTAAGAGATCCATGTAGACATCATCAGAATAATTTTTGGTTTTATTTTAAAGTCCATATACAGAGCTTTTCATGTAGATATGGCGCAATAAACTCCCTCCAACTCTTTCATTTATCTAAATAATAAAATAACTAAGCAAATATTTGAGAGCCACATGCATCCTTGACACCGCTTAACTAACAAGTTTGGACTCACAATCAGTGTAAGATTCGAACCCACGACCTTTGGTTTAGTACACACTGCTCTACCGCTGAGCTAACAGAACCCTCATCAATCCTAGTTGTAGATTTGTATTTCATCGGGCAGACTATAGATGCTTTAATAAAATAATTGTTAGAAGAACTTGGAAGTAAAAGTGCTCTTCTATGATATTTGGAAATAAGGAGAAACAAGGCTTCAGACAGGGACCGGACCGTAAGCCGAAAAAAATCGGAAATTTTGACGGGGACAACATTTGGAACTGAACCAAAAAGCAGAAACTGTTTTTTGTTTTTTTTTTAGTTAAAACATGAAACTTGACACGATCTTTTACTCTTTTTATTTCCCCTTTTTTCCCTGCTCTCAAACTGCGTCAGGTCAAGACTAAGTATGGCGAGTTCTAAGAAACTCATATTAGTCGACGAGCGATTCGAAATTTTTTTTAAGGATTTGTAGAAGAGTCCCTAGGGAACATTTTAGCAAAATTAGAACCTCATAGCTCATTTCAAAGTTGGTCAAAAAACGATTGTTTTGGACAATTTTGAGAAACGAACAAAACACGCAGAACGACTAAAAATGACTCAGAGACCTTCCTAACATTGATTTTTTTCGTTTTTCTCCATTGTATTCCAGAGAAAATACGAAATATTTCCACCTGTTTCAGAATAAAATGGAAAAAAACGAAAAAAATCAAATTTGGGAGGATCCTAAAGTCATTCTAACAATAAATCGTTTTTTAACCAACTTTTAAATGAGCTACGAGGTTCTAATTTTTCTAAAATGTTCTTTAGAGACTCTTCTACAAATTCTCAAAATATTTTTCGAATCGCTAGTCGACTAATAGGAGTTTCTTAGAACTCACCATACTTAAACCAAACACCCTGTAGAGGTAGTTCATTCTGTTCTAAGGGATGTGTGTTTTGTCGTTCGTGCCCATACTCGAATTTAAGAGAGAGAGAATTTTAGTGGTTTAAAAACTAGTTGATTCGCTAGGGCTATCAAAAGATGCAAACCGTGTTTTCATCCCTTGTTGGGGGGTTGGAGTTATAAATGATTATATATGCAATTTATGTTTTCTTAAAATTTTCTACTCCATGATAGAACATATCGCTATATAAATTTTTCTACTAATAGAAAAATACAAAATAAAGCACCTGTACAAGAGATTTCTGTATTTAAAATAGTTACCCTGTAAATATATTTTAGGGGTTGAACTTTTTAGAGCAAAATTTAAAAATTAATCATATTTTTTTGGCAATTGAACCGGAACAAAAAAATAATTGAATACAAAAATAATATTTTATTTTTGACAAATTAACTTGCCATTGAAAATAATCAAAATATTTTCAATGTTGAAAACCTGCAATGAATGACGTTACAAATTGTGGGCCAAAAACTTTAGACCCCTACTAATAGTAAATTTACAAGAGTTGGAGTTAATTTCGCCTATTTCCGAAAATCGTAGGAAGGCGTTTTTACCTCTATTGATAAGACTAGGTGTTCCCTCTCAAGTTCTTGTAGCAAATCTTTTATTCTACAAATAAATAAAGAATTTATAGCGAATTTATTGTCTACTTCCATACACCATGCGAATCTCTTAACTATGGTCAATTCTTATGACAACTCCTATTAGTAGGCGAACGATTCGAATAATATTTCAAGGATTTTTAGGGTAGTCCCTGGAGATTATTTTAACAAAATTAGAACCTCGTAGTTCATTTGAAAGGTGGTCAAAAAACGATCTTTTCGGACAATATCGCTACTTTGAAAATGAGCTAAGTATTGCATTGTACAGAAAAATTGCCAAACATTTTCACACAGCAAAGAAAAACGAAAAGATCAATGTTGGGAGCATTCACAAGTCATTCTAAGACGTTTTGCATGTTTAGATCGTTTTTGAAAATCGCAACATTGTCCAAAAATAGCATTTTTGACCAATTTCTAAATGAGCTACGTAGTTCTAACTTTGCTAAAATGTTTACTAGGGACTCTTCTATAATCTGTCGAAATATTTTTTCAATCGCTCAACAATTAATATAAGTTGTCATAAGAATTGGTCATATTTAAGTGGGATATCCTATATAGCTGAAAGACCCTGTATTTATTATGGACAGTACGTAATTTCCAATTTGGAACCTTAACGTATCTATGGGGGCAAGAAAACAAACAACTCCATATTTTACGATAATTACACCATTGTAACGAATCGATTTGAACAGTTTGTTGCAAGCACGAGATAGAGATTCGTATGTTCATTTTTCATTACAATGATTCTCTGTTATTCAACATAAAGTTCACGCTACTATAATTTTCCCGACAATTATCAAAATATATATATTATAATGTTTCTGTATTAGACATTTGAATATCTCACACTGCTTATTATCAATGAAATAGACTATTCCATTAAATTAGTTTTGCTTTTCCAGGAATATATCCGACAGAGTCGTGAACAACAGCTCAATGAACTGGACAAGCAGGAGGGAATAATCGATGGCAAGAAATTATCAAGATCCATTTCAAGATCGCGTTCGAATAGTTCACGTTCATCGGGTTCACCACATTTCGATATAACAGCAAATGCAGCAGCAGCAAACACACCATGTTATGTACCCGGTGGTGAATTATTACCAATTTTAATACGCAACGATCATAGTACAAGTCCATCAAATGGTGATGCATATCATCAACAAAATATTTATACGGTGGACAATGAGAATTTGCCGGAGATGTGCGATAGTGCATGTCAGACTAGAGAGAGCCTATTTACAACACAGGCATACAGTTCGGGTAATAGTACACCGAATCATAGTGTTCATACGAATTCACCGCCAGCACCATTTAGTACGTTCGGCTATAAGAAAGACAATAACAATAAATTCAAAGCGGAAGCTAAAATCGAGATGACGGGCGGTAATCGAAAGAAATTTGATGAGAAACGACGTCCGTACAGTGTACAAACAACAAAATCAGCACCTGATGTTATTGTAACACACTGACAGTTATTGAATGCCGAATGGGAACCGTATAAAAGACGGCATCCACGGCAATTTCTCAACGTCAATACAATAATAGATACGACAAATAATATATTGAATAATGATAATTGTAATTATACACAAACCGATAATGATACTAATGATTTTTATACGTGATATCGTGAAATTTCGCGGCTATATAAGATAAGATTTTCAAATTTTGCTATGCCATTCTATATTCACAATAAATGACGAATTTAATCAGATCGAAACTACAATGTAGTAAACGTTCTTGGCATTTTAATAAGGACCAACATCCGCCTTTGTCTTTGTTGTACAGCATCTAAGCTCGACATTCAATTACATTTAAAGTTCTACATGAAAATGGTACAAAATTTGAAAATATCCTTAGCTTTATTTGCCGCTCTATACTCACTTTTAAAATCCTTTAAAAACAATTTCAAACAAGACCTGTGTTTAGAACATGAATGTGCATCTCATTTCATTCACACTTTTTCCAACTTAATTTCCATCAATTTAAAACAAAGAAAAACATGTAAATATTTCAAAATTAATAATAAATATTGTAAGAAATATTGTGAATTTAATCTCAAACCTATCTCTATTCATAGTCTATATAGGATAAGCTTTGTTTTTCTTTAAAGATCTGTTGAGATTTGCAAAGTGAAAGGCATTATTTTGCAAGAAAACCCCTGCAAGGCTTCACTAAAAAATGTAAATTATATGAATGATCATAAACAACAACAACAAAAATAATGATAAAACATGGAAATAAAACAAAACTTTCAAAATATTCAAGACTTTACTGAAATAATTCTGCAAATTCTATACGCTCTCTTGTCCTTGGCGATACTCAAAGACGCTTCCACGCTCATGAAATGTCCCCAGAGGCGTCTTATGCGATGATGTCCAACGAACTGAACCATCCAAATGATCCGTATCGGCAACAGAACCATAACCACCACCGCCTGGTGTATGTAACTGGAAGACATCCTGGAAAATTTTGATGATTTTCGGGTTAAAAATACAAATAAATTACATGTTTAATTAGATTTGCAAGTCGTCAGAACCAGAGAAGTAATTTGAAAAATCGGTAAACTTCCGTATTGTAGTGGAATGGTACTCATTACGATACAAGTTTTCGTTACCTCTGTAATATACGAGGGCGGTACGATTACTACTTCGCCTCACCGTCCGATGGCGCCACTATCGCAAGAGAAATTTACTATCGTACATTCTCGTAGACAGTTACTGTTGAAATTTCAGCCGAATCCGACTTTCAGTTTTGTTTTGACCTCGTATGAAAGCGGGCGTAATCGCGGATTTTAGAAAAATGGAAACAGAGCAATATCGGTCTTGTTTTTGGAAGGGAAATCGCGCAGCGAAATCAAAGAGCGCTCAGATGCTGTATTTGGTGACTCTTCTTCTACGATGGCGACGTCAAAAATTGGTTTACCGAGTTTCAGCGTGCGTTTTTGATGAGTCACACCCAAGTGCTTCGAAAACGACTACCATGGAGGATAACGTGACAAAAGTCCACGATCTCGTATTGTAAGACCGCCAACTGAAGGTGCGCAAGATAGCTAAGATAGTAGGCATCCCAAAAGAGCGCGTGGGTCATATCCTGCATGGAATATTGTGTGCCGCGTTTGCTCACTCCGGACAACAAGCGGAACCGTGAGACTACTTCAGAGCAGTATTTGATGCTGTTTAAGCGCAATCCGAAGGAGTTTTTGCATCGTTTCGTGATCGTTGACGAAACATGGATCCACTGGTACACACCAGAGACCAAGGCACAGTCGAAACAGTGGATTTTACCCGGTGAACGTGCTCAAAAGAACGCGAAGACTGTCGTATCAGCCGGAAAGGTGATGGGCACCGCTTTCTGGGATTCACAAGGTGTGATCTATATCTCAACTACCTAGAGAAGGGCAAAACGATCACAGGGCTGTACTATGTCGAATTATTGGGCCGATTCTACGCCGATTTACAGAAAAAAACGGCCCCATTTGGCGAAAAAAAAGTGCTCTTCCACCATGAAACACCTCCGTTGTCACCACGGCTAAATTAGGCTACGAACTGCTGCCCCATTAGCCTTATTCTCCAGATTTGCTCCATGCAACTTCTTTTTATTTCCAAATCTGAAAAAGTCACTCACCTGGCAGAGATTTGAGTCGAATGAGGAGGTTATCGCCGTCACGGAAGCCTCCCGAAAACGTATTTTTCAGACGAGTTAAAGAACTTGGAGAATCGCTGGGTCAAGTGTATCAAGCTAAAAGGAGACTTTGTTGAGAAATAAATCGCCACTTTTCCAAAATGTTCGTTTTTCTTTTGTAGGCTAAGTACTTAATGGACCACTCTCATTAGTAGCTTGACTTGTCGCCAAAAATTTGCAAAAGATACAGTAAATTTGATAACATGCTCGTTCACAACAGCGATCCAAGTGTCGAAGAGCAGAGGCGTAACAAATATTGAGAAAGAATGGGTAGTATAACTCGAGTCTGCTAAAGACTTGCCATCCATCTACATTTCAATGCTTGTATCGGCTAGCCATTTTTATAGACTAAACTTTTTCCAAATTTTCCTTTTATTGCCCTCGTTAAAACAAAGTGTACGAATGTAAAAAAGCCGCAAAAAATTTAGCAAATGGACAGCGCCTTATAAAAAGGCAAAAACAAAAAAAAAAACAGAGAACACATTAACCTGAAAAAGTCAGTAGTATGTTGTAGTTGGTGTTGTTGTTGTTTAAATCTTATATTTCTCAATAAAATCGGCGCCAGTATTAGAATGGAAAAGCTATCAATTTAAATCGGAGGAATATCGGAAGAGTTAACAAACAAAAAGAGGAAACAACTTTATGGTGGTATGAGCAAAAAAAGTCAATAGACTACCATAAAAATGGGAACGAGTATAAATACATGTGTATGTATGGATGAAAGTTCCTCTCTCGCTCTCTCTATTCTATTTTTATTTTTTTGTACGTTTCACATTCGCATTTATCGTTTTCGAGTGCCTTTATTGACGTGACTATTAACCGCAAGCACACACACTCACATATATTCAACTCGTTGTCTCTTTTTCAATGATTTTTAGATGAGGAAACTATTCAGTATAGATATAGAAGAGAGACTGGTATCCTTGTACATTTCTTCTTACATAAAATAAAAATACGACCGCACACAAACACCGATAAACCTCAATTCTAATGGTATTATAATAGTTTTTCATTTCTACATATATCCCACTGTAATCTTACAGTTTTGATATATAGCTCCCAAAGGAATAGAAAGCAGCTGAAACACTGAATCTTTCACTGTAGAATCCTTATTGCAAAATGATCCCCTTTGATGGTTCCTATTAATTATCTTCCATCTTACAATGTCAACTGGATTATCCCCAATCTATATCTATTAAATTACGAACGTGAACAATATTTTTACATTTCAACATAGATGTTAATCAATCAAAACACGCTCTAGTAATCAAGAAAATCAAATTAATATGATGTAACGTTCCATATTAATCAACAGAAATTGGATGGATATTCGACAGCGCACTCTAATTATTGAAACTTGTAATATTTATTATTTATCAAGGAAATAACGATTTTAATGACCTTATACGTTGATCTACTTACACCAGGCTGTACGGGCACTGCAGTTTTCGGTCCAAGATTGATAGTTCTGCCGTCATTCCTGATTAAGAGATTGAGACCTCGGGCTCCTGCACTGCCACCTGTAAAACGAACGTGACACAAGAGTCCCATAAATATTACCTGTGGGGTTGTTTTCTAAAGAAGCAATATATTGGATTTTTTCATTTTGTTGGCCTTCGTTGAAAAGCTCTCATCATATCCAAAAAAAAAAAAAAATCTTACCATTTAATCCATACGGTTGTAGAGCACGTCTCTCAGTCAGTACAGATAATGTCAACATTGATCTAAAAAGAATTTCCCTCAAGACACCATCACCGCCACGATATTTCCCATCACCGCCAGTCCCTGGTCGTAACATAAACTTGCGCACATGTACCGGATATCTACGTTCCAATATCTCTATATCAGTTATACGTGTATTGGTCATATGTGTATGTACACCGGAACAACCATTCCAACCGGGACCCTATCGTAAAAAAAAATATAACAACCCAAATTCAAAGATGTATGGATAAACAAACACTTGTCTATTGTTATTGAGAACGAAAGAAAAAAAAATAATAATCAACTTACTGCACCACTACCACCAGCAACAGTTTCATAACATCCCCATGAATTATTACCAAATGTGATATTATTCATACAACCCTGAGAAGCGGCACACACCTTGAATGCCTTTAATACAACATCCACGACACGTTGTGATGTTAAAACATTACCACCAACAACGGCAGCTTGATCGCTAGGATCAAGAATTGAGCCTTTGGGAACGTTTATTTGCACAGGAACCAAACAACCCTGACAAGAAAGACAAAACAAATCAAAATACAGTAGATATGGCTTATTAGAATCACATTAGTGTACAGCATTTCAGAGTCAATTAAGAGGCGAAAATTTTAAATCGTTTTACACAAAAATTGCACGGCTCATAGGGGCACTCTGGATGCGAAATTTGCAAGAAAACATCGCAAAAGAGCAGTCTTTGTTGATAATTCAGGTAATAAGTCAGAAAACAGTATTGCCAAAAAGTCACACAAGTGAGTCACATTGCACAATACAGGGTGATATCGAATTATCTTTAAATAAACCACACTATCCCTATGTGAAAGTTCAAAAAATAGCTGGATAAAATTGATCAAAATTGCAACTATTGTTTGATGGTCGCTGGTTAATTACTATCCTACCATAATGTTGTTGTCGTCGAGTGTCAATAAGAAAGCAGGTATTAGTATAACACATCTACGATTTCCATTGAATTACCCACGCAAGTCTTACTAATTTACTTCTTAAACATACACACTACCCATTTGATTAAAAACTATAAAAATGAAGTAATATAAAAAGAACTTTTAAAATTGTTTGTCTCCCACCCCAGTTCCACACAAAGCTGCACTCTACAAATTCGAGTATGCAGCTGTTCGACATTTCTGACCGAAATTGAATACACTGATTGTTTTGTATGGTGTCACAGAAAATACACAAAAATATGAAAGTTAATGAACAAAAAATAAAAAGCCTGCAATCATCCACAATCAAAGTTCCCGTTGCACTCGCAATTAAACACTGAACGTTAATCAATGTCAACCAAGGGGTATTAATTGTGTTTGTTAATTAATTATCGTTAAAATTGTTCTATTCCAGTGGCTCTAAAGTGTTGGTAAAATTTTCAAGGCCGTAAACGATACCATACCAACTCCCTAGTATATTATACAAATCTACTCAGTTTTTCGTGTCCTATACGTGAATTAGAAATTAAAATCATACAAAAAAAAAACACAACAAAAATTGTTAAAAATGCCTTCCAATACTGTTCCATACAAAGTTGCACTCTACATAGCAGGGAACGCTACATGTTCCGATCGTTCTCAAATAGTGCCTGTAGAATTCGGGTCTGCAGCTGTTCGTCACTGATTGTTTCGTATGGCGTCACAAAAAATTGACAAAAATATGAAAGTTAATAGATAAAAGACAGGATTATAAGCCCGCAACCATCCACAACCAACGTTCCCATTTGTAGATTAAACACATTATTTATCCTTATGATTGTTCTATTCTAGTGGCTCTAAGAATGTTGGTAAAATTTTCAATTCTTTTTCTCGTAAACGGGCTTAATATCTTGTAAGAATCGGCTCAGTTTTTCAAGCCCTACACGGGGTTAAAAGATTTAAAGGAATTTCGATTTCACCCTGTAGGTATATAAATGAATTTGGCTTTCGTACTGTTTTTCCTTGTAACCACCAGTGATTTATAAAAGCGAAACCTTCTGTATTTCTAATTCTGTACTTCTAATTCTAATTAAAACTATACGACAGAATGCTTGAACTAATCTAAATTACTGTTTTTACATTAATAAAGCATTAAATGTTTGATAATTTGTATACATAATATATGTATATGCATGTGTATTTACAACGATGTCATCAACCGGAAATTCAAGAGCAGTCAAACGAACATATACAGACAAGATGATAATCCCCATGACAAGTGTGCAAATTTCCGACCTTTCATCAGATGATGATTTTGATTTTATATCTAATATTTCATCAAATATAAAATATTTCTTTGTCGTGTTTGTTAATAAATATTGTATAATGTTACATATCGTATTTCTCCATATATCGAGTATCGAGTGTGTAGAGTTGATTCTCAAGTCGCACATACATCTAACGAACGAACACGAACGAATGTGAATAGATAACCAAAAACAACATTCACGAACACGAACAAACATGCGCAAACAGAAACAAATGCTATGATCCTACATTTGCTTGTGTTCAACTAAATGTAACAAAGAATTCGCTCGACACGAACACGAACGAAGGCAAACGAACAGTTTCCTTTGAAGTACCGACATTAGATGGATAACTGTTCAATGATGTTTGCTCGCGTTCGGTTTATTGTTCACACCTAATATTTTGATGTTTAAATTTTCGTTCAATCGTATTCGTACGTTAAATGTGAACGCGGTTTTACTCAACGATTCTGCTTATCGGGATGTTTTGCAGAAACAACAGAGTTCCCGCTCACACTGTACGAACTCAAACGAGCAGTTTTCTTTGAAGTTAAGATATAGGAAGGGTAACTGTTGGTGATTTTTGTTAGCTTTCGTTCCCGTTCAGCTTACTGTACAAACCACACATTTTGATGTTTACATTTCCGTTCGTTCGTTTCCTTCAAAGTGCCGACATGAGATGTTTGTTCGCGTTCGGTTTACCGTACTAACATTTTGATGTTCATACATTTTCATTCATTCGCATTTGTTCGTTAGATCTAGATGCTGCTTTATGAAACTCCTATTCCCTAGTTGCCGAGCGATTTGGATAATATGACGAGGATTTCTGAGGTAGTCGCTGGAGATCATTTTAGTAAAATTAGAACCTCGTAGCTCATTTGGAAGTTGGCTAAAAATGAAGTAAACATGCAAAACGACTAAGGACGAATCTAAGAGCCTCTCAACAATGTTTATTTATTTCTTTATTAGATTCTTGAAAATTGAGAATCATTCTAACGATAGGTCATTTTACGAGCGTTTTTTCGTCTGACTTCTAAATGAGCTATGAGAGATCCCTACATATTCTTGAAATATTATTCGAATCGTTCGCTAAATTATAGGAATTTCATAAGAATCGACCACATTCAAAGCAGACACCTTGTATTTATGTTTTAATAAATATAATAAATAAAATGAAAATTTTATTCAAATCGTATTTAATGAAACAACTCCATTACTTGCGTTTGATTAAATAAATGGCTAAAAAGCAAGGTTGTTTTTCCATTAAAATTCCCAAATGGATGCGCCAGCCGTTCCGCATCATTTCAATTAAAAATTAATTATTTATACAATTGGTAAAATAACAAATTATCGCTTCAATTAAATCAATTGATAGTTTCACATGGGATAAAACACCCCCGTCTACACTATGGTGGTGAATTAGCAACAGTTTCTATGCGGCTATAGAAATTTGGGGGGTGTAGAATTTATCCATTTGATTGGCCACCGTAGTCGTCTACGTACCTGATTGAGCGGAACATCATGTCCAACCATGCATCGTAAGCAATAAATGAGAGCAGAAAGCGTTATAGCTTTAGGTGCATTACAATTACCCCAAACTTCCGGTCCTGTTCCACTATACAAATATTAAAAGAAATGTGACTAAATTCGATAAAAATTAATAAAATTACAACTCACGTAAAATCACAATATGCTGAACCTTTATCACCATCTAAATCTACTTTCAATACAATTGGTGATCCATCATCCATGAAATCTTCACCAATCAAAATATTCTGTCCAGTACGTTGTTGTGTATCTTTTGCAACTTCTTTTAACATATCCCTAACAGCAATTTCAGCATTCTTCTGTATATGATCCATATAAGCTTGTACAACTTGTAATCCATATTGATCTATTAATTCACCAACTAAAGCTATACCTTTCTTATTAGCAGCTACTTGAGCTCGTAAATCAGATAGATTATCATTTAAATTACGTCCACCAGCTTTTCGTAATTCATCAATAATTGCATCTTCACGAAACACACCATTTTCAACTAATAGAAACGATTTAAAAGCAGCACCTTCTTCGGATAAATTCCGTGAATGTGGTGGCATCGAACCGGGAGTTATACCACCGATATCAGCATGATGACCACGACTGGCCACGAAGAATACCGGATCAGGTCCATTTCTACAAAGACATCACGATTTCCTCTTTAAAATAAATATTTTTCCTCTTTAAAATTCGATGTAATTACTTGTAAAATACTGGCGTAATTACAGTTAAATCAGGTAGATGTGACCCACCAGCGGCCGGATGATTCGACAGAATTACTTGACCATTTACGAATTTTTTTCTTGTTTTCATTTGATATTGGACAGCTTCCTGCATTGCTCCCAAATGAACTGGAATGTGTGGAGCATTCGAAACTAAACCACCATCCGGTCCGAATAATGCGCAAGAGAAATCTAAACGTTCTTTAATATTCGTTGAAATTGAGGTGCGCTGTAAGATTCTACACGAAAAAATTTACATTTATTGTTTTACCCCCGCCCCTAAAACATCAATAACTTACCTTCCCATTTGCTCAGCAATACTCATAAATCTATGACTGAAAATACTGAGCTGGATCGAATCCAATTCCGGCCCAATCTCCTTAATTTTCCCCGATCCTATTGTTATTTTAATATCACCATATTTTGTAATAAATCCTGTACAATCTGGCTCTATTAGAATAGTGCTCAGTTGGTCCATAATAATAGCAGGACCTTTAATGCAATGTCCTGCTAATAGATTATTTAACAGATAGATATTTGTTGTTTCATAACCATCTTCAAAGTAGATTTCAGTACTTGATTCTGGTTGTGCTTCAGTTGCATTAGCCCTTGAAATCTCGATCTCTTCTTCCAAATTACTCCGACCAACTCCTCTAACTCGTATATCATCGACAATAATCCGACGTTCATGAATCGTAAAACCAAATTCCGATCGATAACGTTGGATGAATGCTTGAAGAAAATCTCCATGCTGTGGTGTATTTGTATTCGAAGCTACAGGTGAACACATTAGAGCACAATCAGTTCCATCGTAACGCATATGCAAGTATGGTTCAACAATAATTTGATTCTCAACGAAACCTTGTTGTTTCAAATTAGTTAAACATTGCTTCTTCAATTCAGTGAGTCGTTCATCGAAATATTTAAAATTACAATCTTCATAAGTACGAGCGCATGGTTCCTGAGCTTCATAAACAACATCAGCTAAAGCCATGCCATAAGCTGATAAGATTCCAGCATATTTATGGACGAAAACAGTAGTCATGCCTAAACTTCTTGCAATAGCACAAGCATGCTGACCACCAGCACCTCCAAAACATGCTAACGCATGACGGGCAGTATCGTAACCTTTGGCTTGTGTCAAAGCCCGAATCGGGCGGCACATGCTCTCATTAGCCACACGGATAAAACCCATAGCTACCTCTTCTAAACTCATCTGTTTATTGGAATCTTTCAATAAGAACTCATTTATAGTTTGTGTTAATTTTTTGAATTCTAAAATTGTTGTTTCTTTATCTAAAGGTGAATCTTCATTCGGTCCGAAAATCTTTGGGAAATACTCCGGCAACAATCGCCCTAATGCAAGATTAGCATCGGTAACAGTTAAAGGACCACCTTTTTTATAACAAACTGGTCCTGGATGTGCACCTGCTGATTCAGGTCCAACAACAAACATGCCTGATCGGAAGAATAACATCGAACCACCACCAGCAGCTACTGTATTAACATCTAATTGTGGTGATTGGATTGTTACACCAGCTGTAGTACTCTCGTAAACATGCTCAAAATGACCATCATAACGAGATACATCCGTTGATGTTCCACCCATATCAAAACCAATGACTGGTAGATCAGTTTCTTTTTGCCATGTTGTCATTGCATAACCGACAACACCACCAGCTGGTCCTGACAGTATAGCTCTGGCACCATTGAAATTCTCCATTGGTGTTAAACCACCATCGCTTTGCATAAACAACACACGTGTACCTTGTAAATGATTCTTAAAACCACTAGCAAAACTGCTTACGTAACGTTTCACGTGCGGTGTCAAATAAGCATCAGCACAAGAAGTGAAACCACGAGGCACCAGTCTCACCATAGGTATGACTTGATGCGATAAAGAAACATGCTCAAAGCCTAAACAAAAACGTAATGAATCCCATTAGAAGAAAGTGTATAAGTCACATACCAAGCTTATTTGCTATTTTTCCAATTTGAAGTTCATGCTCATAAAACGTATAACTATGGGCTAGAGCTACTGAAATACTCTTGATTCCTTTTAGAAGTATCGCTTTCAATTTCTGATAAACTTCGTTCTTGTCTAATTCTTTGGTAATATAGAAGCCTTCACCGGTATGACCGTAAACTTGACGCCAATTCTTTGTTAAATCACCATCTAATTCACATTTGTTATCCATTTTTGGTATGATTCTACAATCGATTTCGACGGTTTCTGAATAGAGAATTTCAGGTCTTTTGATATTCTAAAGAGAAAATTGTATTAGAACTAGTAGAATAAAATGGAAATTACGATAATTACTAGTTCGAAAATTTTCGGACGTGCTTGATTGCCAATTAGGAGAATATCCTTAAAGCCATGATTTGTAACAAAAGCGATCCGTTCACCTTTCCGTTCTAATAGAGCATTAGTTGCCACAGTTGTACCCATACGTATCCATTCAATTTGGGAATTGTCAATATGACCGACTTTCCCCAAAGCTTGGCCAGTTTCCTGAAATAGTTTAAAGGGAAAAACTTCATAACAGGATTTACATGCCAAAGCAAATTGAATTTAGCTACATAAGGTTTTTTACGCTGGTGAAATTCGCAAGTGTAGTCGATATTTCAGCACACTTTTACGCTCGTCATTAGACATAGAAGAAGTACTTTTATATGCAATGTTAAAAAAAAAAATTTCAGTATTCTGGAGTTTGAGTAGATTTTGAGACACTCTTGTCTCGAATCGTTGGCAAAAATTGCTATTAGGAAGGAGACTATTTAGTCATTTTTACTACATGTTTTAAGTAACCTACCAATTATTTGGCAATTTCTGCTTTTAGATCATCAAAAGGAAGAAATTCAGTCACTTGTACTTAATTTCTGACGTTACATTTTTTGACCTTATAAGACAAAATTTGTTAAATCATCAATTTTTAACGAATTTTGATACTGTATGATGTAGGGAAAAAAACTAACGATCAGTCAAAACAAGCAAATTTAGTCAATTTTAAACGATCTTCGATAAATTCTCATATTTTTCTGCTCCTTTTCTACAAAATTGGCTCCTGATTTTTGTCCCGAGCGCCAACGTGCCATGCTATGGCACTGCCTTTAGACGCAATGCAAACAAACTAGTCATGGTACAAGATGAAAAGCAAGCTGGCCTTCGGTGTACAGGTCCTCTAATGCCCGTATCTTGAGACCGCCTTGGAGCTTGAGCTTGGCCTTGAGGCCCGGCTATATAACCAAGCCAAGACTGAATTGTAGCTGCCTTGAGACGAGCTTGAGTTTCTCAGAAGGTGCGCGTGCGCACAAAAAGAAAAACGTGACCTTCTAAAATGTAACTATAATTCGCCAAGTTCTCAACCCTTCATATACTCAATCCTGACTTCTGCCGAGAATTCCCGAAGCAAGACTTATAAACCAGAACTCGTGCTTGGAAGTTGGACTTGAGACCGAGTCTGAGATTCGTTTATAAATACGGGCATAAATGAGATCGTGTTGATGTCTACTACACGATTTACAAACATTGTCATAATTCTGGCAGCGCCATAGAGTTCACACTGCAAAGTGGGAAGTCTACGCGTGTTTAAGACACAAGTGTCTTATATTTTCACGACAACCGAATATCTCCGATAGCTTGCTTAAGCCCCGCCTTAGCGCATCCAGCCGAAGGTCACCTTGCTTCCCATCTTGTACAATATCTACTACACTATTTTTTCACTTCGAAAGATTCGCAACACCAGCGATGATTCTGTGTCCGGTGTGCGAGTACCTTTAGTTTCTTATCTTTACGCTTAATATTCTTAATTGAAGATTAGGTACGTCAAAATTACGTCGATTTAAATTTGTAACATTACAGACAAGGTAGTCATTTAAATATCTAAATTCAAATATTTAATCCATTGTAATTTAAACTTTGTATCGTTTAATTATTAAATAAATATCAGTCTTTGATTAAAAGAAGATTCACTGAGATAATTCTGTCACAGAATTATAACTTAGACGTTGTCTCAATCAAACAGAGATTCAAGATTATAGAGAATCATTCTGAAACTAAATTAACTTCCAGTATCAAAGCAATAAATACAAAAAAAATGTAAATTTAAAAAGGATAAAAAAATATCATAGTTCATGATTAAAATGAGTAACAAATCAATACGTTTTTATTCAAGTAGTAGCAATAAAAATTTCCAACATATATAGTCTATGCATGTATATCAATTGAACGAACCTGAATAAACTCGATTTTATGCATTTAATATTACCCCTATAGATAGTTGAAAATTAGTTACACAGCAGCCGTATCATCATATTTATAAGATTCTACTGAGTTTGCATCAATTCAAATGTAAACTTCATAAATTGCACTACTATCAAACATGAAATAAGCACATTTCGTTCAATACAATACTGATGATAATGTTAATAAAATCGAAACATATAGATAGAGACGTAAAGGTACTCGCAGACTTGTACAGTAGCGATTAAAAAAAAGAGACCACCTATTGTGCGGCTGTGTAAAACAGGCTTTTGAAAGCTGTCCTCACAGTGTAACAAAATCAGGTCAGAATTTGGGTAGAAAAATATTCAATCAGAAGAAGGGGGTGGAATTATTGATGCAATTTTGAATAGAAAGACACTGTCTACAAATTTGTTATGGCTGAAACTTGCTTCTTACCTTCACGAAAGAAACAACCTGACTCACAATAACTAAAATATGTGAAGTTCTCGCTCAAGATTCGGTCTCTTATTTTTGATCACCACTGTACACTTTTATGGCGCAACTTTTTATTGTGCAACAACAAAATAGCATGTTATGTTCACGTTGAATCAAAAATAAATCTAAAGTTGTGCCATAAATGAATAGCGTAACTTAAAAGTGTCAGCAATATTTATAAAAGTTGCAAGACTATTCACACATAATGCTCCACTTTTATTGCACAACTAGCGCTGTAACTTTCAACTTATCAATTTAAAATGTATAACCATTCGTAGATATTTTCATATAGTGAATGTTATGTTTATTATTATTGTTATTAATTGTTTTGTTTGAGGTCCCTTTCCGGCCCTCACACACAAGCTGCGGTACGTTCCCGACTGTACCTCGGCCTTTAAGGCTTTTTGCACACCCTTTAACACTCCTGATTTGGGTTAGCTGTCTTCCCCCAATAGTCCCATATATTTAATAAAGTCCAGGATACTGTTTAAGGGAGTTCTTATTATTTCCTCTTCACAGGCCCTACATGTTGGGTCTTTTACAATCCCAATATTATTGAGATGCTTCCTCAGTGCACAGTCCTGTGATCTGTCTTAACTGCCTACTACTAAGCTCTATGAGTTCTTTAGGTCTCCTACGGTTGGAAAAACACAAAATTGTTTTCGACGCGACCATTCCTGGTAAGTTTTCTCAGAAGAGTAGGTGTTTGCGTTCTAATTCTTCCCTGATGGCCCCTTTAGCGTCCGCATAAGCGATCCCGCAAGAGGTCCAGGTCCAATTAGAGCTGTTTTGACAGACTTCTTTGCTAAACAGTACTTCTCATTTCCTTCGATCCCTTGATGAGCTGGCACCCGTTTTAAGATTACCTTGTTAAGTTCTGCAAGTTTCTCAAGTTTTTCTAAGCATTCCAGAACTAGTTTGGATTTTATTTCTGCAGTCCTCAGTGACGCAAGCTCGGATTGACTGTCCGTTTTAATGTGGATACTTTTATTTCTGTAGTTTCTCCACAATATGACCAGTGCACAGGTCATTATAGCTATTATTTCTGCTTGGAATATGGAGTAATGGTTTTCCCAGCGCAAGATTAATTGTCTCCTTATGTCTAGGCCCCACTACGCGTATTTCTGCGTTCACAGTCGTCTTGAAGCCGTCTGCGGAATGTTATGTTCCTTCTCCAATGAATTTGTAGATACTGATTGTGACAAAAGACAATGCATTCTGGTAACGATGAAGACATACATATTTGCTGCTTCTTGCTTAGTACTTTCATAAATAATATGAACACGAAAGCAAAAAGTACCCAAAAACCGCACACTTTTGACTATTAACACCTAGCAATCTTTAAAATATACCTACGTAACTTTGAATAATTGCATGACATTGAGAAAGTTGCTTAATTTTTGGACTTGCACCGTACTTCACACATTGCGAAACCTGAGTTGCTCCACTTTTCAATTGGCGCAATACGAAAAGTGTACAAGTCAGATGGCACCTTTAATTTCAACATTCAGTGTCGGACTGGGTCGCAATTAAGCAAAACGTATGGATTGAAATTATTCAATGTTTTTGTGTTAGAAGAAGAACCAAATATGATTTGCCCGATGGTCTAAAGTGTTACCAGTCCGGCACTGGCTGAACCTTTATATTCTCTCTACATACCTCTTGTAGAATACGTCGAATGCCCTCAGTTGGGGCGTCTTTATAATGTTGGGGATCCTCGGAGAGTAATTTGAGGACACGAATCTTACCGTTGGGACATTTAGCGAAAATATCGGTAAAGGTCCCACCACGGTCAATGGCGAATTTAAATTTACTCGATGACATTATCTGGAAATGGAACAGTTTTTTATAAAATCGACTCAAGACAATAGTATGATATTGCATGGTAGTGGGACACTTGGGACAATTAGCTAAAAAAATGGTAAACATTTTAAAGAAATTGTCTCTAGTGTCCCTCTTCATTTTCGCCAATTAATTACGACAGTAGACTATCTCGTGGCATATCGGCGTTCGTCGACAAAGACCGATTGATATCGAATATTAACCCATTAATGCCCAACGTATGATTATTCATACGCAAAACATTCCTCCGTTTGAGGTTAGGTTTGAAACGCTCTGATGGTCTGAAAGTTTCATTTCGTTAACAAGTTATTGATTTAGACTTATATCAAAGTTACAACAGTGCTGCAATTGTTGTTAACAACTGTTGTTCGAAACTAGACGTTCTGTTACTTGAGGATACCGGTTGTTACTGCTAGAAATGAGTCACAATATCACTTCAAATCTTTTTAGGCGTAAATACAATCCGTCTGATCCAAACGATGCCGAAGAACTACTAAATTACTTGGAAAGCTTGGACTCAGATGACGAATGTTTCGAACAGTTTAATCAAGCTGAGTCTTTGGATTTTGTACTTATTTCTCCAGATGATGGCAGAGAAAGTGATCAGGACGATGCACCAAGTGATGATGAGTTCGTACCAGACATTAGAGATCTCGGTAAAGGCTTGCTCGCACAACCCGTAGAATTGGTGATTGTAAATAATAACGGACAAGAAAAAAATGTGCTAACTGTACAGCATTCTCAAACTCCAAGTGAAGAAAATGACAGCGAAGACGAAGTTTTGGCAGATTTGCAAAAAAGACTCAAACTTGAAAAGACTAAAAAAAGTATCAAAAGGAAAGTCAAGAAAGTTAGAAATTGGCAAGAAATAATTTTGGAGAAAAATGAACAAAAGATCACTGCTTTAGAAAAAAACACGCCAAATATATTAGAAGCAATAAAAACGGGGCGATTGTCTCCAATAGATTTATTTAAAAAAAATTTTGATGAAGAAATAATTGAACGTATTTGCACTGAGAGTAAGAAATACGCGGCGCAAAAAGGTTTCCATGATTTTCTTGTTTCACCTGAAGAAATATACAAGTATCTGGCTATAGTCTTGTTGTCAGGATATGCTCCTGTCCCTTCAAGAAGAAACTACTGGAAAACTCGGCCTGACACACATAAATTTATAGTCAGCAACAGTATGTCCCGAAATAAATTTGAAGCAATACACAGATTTATGCATTTCAATGATAATGCAAACATCGATAAGAATGACAGAATATATAAAATTAGGCCCATTGTGGAAAAATTAAATAAAGTCTCTGCCGAGCTCATCCAGCCATTAGGAAAATATTTTTCAGTGGACGAAGCTATGGAACCTTACTACGGCAGGCACAGTATGAAACAATACATACGAGGGAAACCTATACGTTTTGGGTTCAAGTTCTGGTGTTTGACAACGTTTGATGGTTATCTAGTAAAATGCGACGCCTACACCGGTGCTGGTGATAAAATTGAAGGCAAGACATTGGGGACCAGTGTCACTGAAAAACTATGTTTAGATTTTCTAAAGCAAGGCAGTGTCATTTTTGCCGACAACTACTTTACATCATTACCGCTTATAGATGCGCTAACAGAAAATAAAATGCTTTTTGTGGACACAATTAGATCTGACCGTGTCGAAAATGCACCACTCAAGGAACTGAAAAAAGAAAAACGTGGAGCACACTATGTACTCAAGGACAACGATTCTAATATTTCGCTAACTCGTTGGCACGATAATAGCCAAGTCACAGTGGCTTCGAATATTCAGGAAAGTAATATCTACAAAACAAAGGGTACATGCAAACGGTGGTCCAAGAAGGAAAAGGGATCATTAAATGTAGAACAACCATCCATAATAAACTACTATAATAAAGGAATGGGGGGCGTGGATCGCTTCGACCAAAATCGAGGTCTGTATAGATCACACATAAGAGCAAAAAAATAGTATTGGCCAATCTTTCGGGTTTGCCTTGACGCCGTCGTTACCAATTGTTGGTACCTTTATCGCAGAGTCAATGATAAGAGCTCCGACATTTCTTTATTTGAGTTTAGGAGAAGAATAGTCTTGGCTGTTTTGCAATCTTCTGCCTCAGTTTTAAATACTGGTCCCAAACCTAAATTAATTTCACGGGTACTTCCAGAAATTCGTTATGACGGCAGAGAACATTGGATCGACAAGCAAAACACCCAGCGAAGATGCGCAAAATGTGGGAAGTGCACCAAGTTTTCGTGTCTCAAATGTAACGTAGGGTTGCACCCGGAATCATGTTTCCGGTTATATCACCAGAAATAACCTACATATTTGATATTTCTGATGATACATATAACCGGAAACATGATTCCGGGTCATTTTGCTTTGTTCTACTAGTATATATACTTTTAAAAAAATAAATTCTGTTCAATTAAATAGGACTATTTCTTATATCTAAATGCTCGGCGTATGATTAATCATACGTCAAAAAAAAAACTACTTAGCGTTTTTTTTTTGTAAAACTGACAATTATGTACCTATCTAGGTACCGAAAAGAACAACATACCAAAAAACTGCCTGGAAATTTAAAAAAAAAATAATTCTGGGCATTAATGGGTTAATTAACAATATTAATTAGAAAATTTAGAGTAAGAAATCGAATTATTTGCCTAAATTTAATTAAATTACAACACATACATAAGTGTAAGTACTTACAATTATTTAACTTGATAATCGAGCTGTTGATTACTCTCGAAAATATTACGAACTAACGAATGATAAGCAAAATTAACAACTTTTATTTAGAGATATATTAACAATTGTAAATAAACCAAAATGATAACAAATGTGACAATTGATATTCTATAATTATAATAAATATAATTTATTAACAATTGTCCTTGAGTTGAGGATAAAAAGTTAGGTTATAAAACGTATTTGTTTTGTTATCAAAACGACCACAATTAAAATGAATTTACACATGTTTAGAAGCGAAGATTACGCAAATGACAAGAAATCTCAATTTTTTTATAATTATTTTAAATCGTAATCAGGAAAAAATACAAGCATCATAGAAACGGCTTGTGTCTAGTTTATGCATCATAAGTAACCGGACATACTATGCGATTCTAGCGCTGTCTTTACAACACGCGCAACAACTCAACGTTGCCACATTAATGATCTCAAAATAAACAAATTTGTTTTTATTTTTAAAATACAACCAGAAATTCGTGCAATTATTGTAGAAATACAATTATTTAATAAGAATTGCACATAAATTAGTAATGAATAATGATTAAGTAAATATAGATTTGCTGTAATGTTGGCAACGTTGCATACTTGCATCATACCATAGTCTTTAGTAGTTACGTGTGACTTATTATAGATGGATTATGTGGAAGTTCAAGCAATAGAGCGCGATTTTGAATATTTGATAATGTTGAATTGCAATTACATTGAAGGTTTTCCTTTATAGTTTTATTAAAAGCATCGACATTTTACATGAATTTTTATCATCGAGAATTACGTTTATTTTGTATTTATATTAATATTCACTGATTGGCTTTAAAGAAGTTGATTAAGCCGTTCGTTGACGAATCATGTGATGATATCGGTGTTTTATCTTGTAATTCTGGTTCGATTGCTTTTGCCAGTTGTTTACCTAATTCAACACCCCATTGATCAAACGAATTAATATCCCATATCATGCCTTGTGTGAATATTTTATGTTCATATAATGCTGAAAAAATTTTAAATTAATTAATAAATATTTAAAATTTTGATGATAATTTACCAATTAAAGCACCCAATGTGAACGGTGTCACTTTCTTCACCATGATGCTGTTCGTTGGACGATTCCCTTCAAACACTTTATGCGGCAACAATTTCTCTAATTCGTCATCACTCAAGCCTTGTTTCGATAATTCAGAACGCGCCTGTTCTTTGGTTTTGCCCATCATTAAGGCTTCGGTTTGTGCAAAGAAGTTCGCCAAAAGTAGTTTATGATGTAGATTATCACTGATCGGATTCAATGTTTGGCATGGTGCTAGGAAATCGCACGGTATAAGTCTTGTACCTTGATGGATCAATTGATAGAAGGCGTGTTGACCGTTTGTACCCGGTTCGCCCCATACAATCGGACCGGTTGTATAATTAACATTCTCTCCGCTGCGTGTCACATATTTCCCATTACTTTCCATATCGCCTTGTTGGAAATAGGCAGCGAATCGGTGTAAATATTGGTCGTATGGCAGTAGAGCGTGTGTTTCAGCACCATAGAAGTTACTGTACCATATGCCCAACACGGCGAGAATCACAGGTGCCTACAATTTTTCAAATTATTTTATAAAAATCAATATTATTGTAGTGAATTACGTTTTGTTCTAGTGGAGCATTACGGAAATGATTATCCATAAAATGGGCACCGTCGAGTAATTCGGCGAAGTTATCGAAACCAACCGATAGACAAATACTGAGACCGATAGCTGACCATAACGAATATCGGCCACCTACCCAATCCCAAAAACCGAACATATTTTCGGGATCAATACCGAATTCTTTCACTTTCGGTTCGTTTGTGCTTATCGCCACGAAATGCTTAGCAACCGCTTTTGGCTACAATTAAAAAATTTAAATATAATTCAACAATAATTAAATAAGTGATTATTACTTCTTTAGCATGCGATAAGAACCAATTTTTAGCTGATGTAGCATTAGTTATAGTTTCTTGAGTGGTGAATGTTTTCGATGCGATAATAAACAGAACCGTTTCAGGATCAATTTTATTTAAAACTTCAGCCAAATGTGTACCATCAATATTCGAAACGAAATGCAAACGTAATCCTTTACTGTATGCTTTCAATGCTTCTGTCACCATTAAAGGTCCTAAATCTGAACCACCAATACCAATATTGACGATATCTTTGATCGGTTGACCGGTATAACCCTTCCAATTACCGCACAAAACCGAATTTGTAAATTCTTTCATATGCTCCAATACGGCATTAATATCAGGCATTACATCTTTATCATCAACTAGAATTGGTGTGTTGGAACGATTACGTAAAGCTACATGTAAGACAGCACGATTTTCCGTAATGTTGATCTTCACACCGGTGAACATTGCTTCACGTACGTCATCAACTTTACGATCCTTGGCCAATTTGAGTAATAATTGAAGGACTTCAAGTGTGATACGATTCTTTGAATAATCAATGAGGATATCACCATCTTTAGGTGTTTTAAGGCGTAAACTGCAAAATAAAATTGTTCAATTAATAAGAATTTAAGATGGGTGGTGATTATTGTGGTAATTTAGGAAGAATGCACTTGGGATTTATTATTATTATTATTCATTATTATGCAAGGACATTTAAAGGTGATTCGTGCCAGAGTAAAAGTCTTTACTTCTTTGCAAAAATTATAATAATTAAAGATATTTACCTGAATTTGTCGAAACGATTACCATCTTGTGCAAACAAATCTTTAATAATTAATTTATCTTTATTTTCATCGTAATATTGTTGGATTTTTTGCCAAGTAGGCTCTGATGTTAGAGGTGACCTTGCCTCCATGGCGGCAACTGTCAAACTGCCACGGATTGAGGTTAATTAATGAAAGTCATATGTAAACAGAGATAAGAAGACAGTGGCGTACCAAAAAATAAACTACTGTAAATTAACATCACGACGAGCGGGAGTTTGCTTGCTATATGTTGAGTTGCTTACATCGAAGAACCGCTCTATTGGCAGCGATGCCTAACCGAGCGGCAAATAGCTGTTAAATGGAGATTCTAAGCACTGTGATTTGTCAGGACGAAAATACTTAAGTAGGAATTTTAGAGCCAAAAATTCGATTAGGCGCAGTCAGAAATGAATTTTATGGATAATTTTGAGCCTATATGTAAGATTTCGTAACGATCGAATGAGTATTGGCAAAATCCCGTAAACTATACATTTACCATAAATTATTTTTATTCAATACCGGTAATTCAAATTTCGCCGGGAAACTTAATACTTGTTTCTAAACTAGGAGAAGTTGTGTTTGAAGCCCCGTTTACACACAAAAAGTCACTAGAAAAAAAACACTAGATCGTTTTGGCGGTAAATTTAAAAAATTACTGTCACGTTATAACTTTTAATGTAACATATTTAGCCTTCTGATGAAAACTAAGCTCTTATAATTAAGAAGGAACAATAGAGTGCCTTCAAATTAACAGGTAACAGATTCTAATGTCTGATACAGTTATTATTTCTTTATTAACGATAAAGAATACGAATATGTTGATCCTTCTTTATTGCTGTCACATGAAGAAACAAATGAAGCTTGACTTAATTTAGCAAAAAAATGATAATTAATTGAAATGCGTGCTCAAAGTTCGAAGTATATTTATTTTATTGCTCGAAAACAGTAAAAGATGGAGTGTATTCACTGAAACTGAAAATAAAAGGTGATGCTTAATCACAATCACACTCAACATAATCTGATAAATTGTCACTATCACATCGCTACTGCAAGAATTAGTGGAAATTATTAGGTACTTTTTCTGTTAAATCATCCATTATTCCACTTAATTTGCACATTTTTCCTCCTCTTTAATAACATGTTTAGCACATTTTCCCCAGGTAACATTCTTAAGTGCATTTAATAATTTACATATTTGGATTGATTTTATTATTATAGGTTATGTTGAAGTTTCTCTTTTTTACCAATTTTGTTCGAAAAATTCGATGAAAATTTATACAAGAAAAGTGAACGCACATAGTTTGATATACAATTAATAAATTGAAACTAATAAAAACTCATTAAATTGTGTATTATTGAACTATACAGTATATTGTACAATTAAAATTTCGTTTTACAAAAATAACAATGTCAATGTCAAAATTTTGAAATTTTGTATTGTGTAAGCTTGGCTGTAAAATAACCAATAGGAAGCTAATATTTAGGCGCGCAAAATTCAAATCACTCCTCCTAGTTTAGAAACAGAGTATAAATATCAAAGACTACTTTAATTTGTCAATCATCTATAAAAATTGATAGAACAAGCAATTTTCAAAATGCGCTAAAATCTGTGTAGAGATTGATAAAAGTAGAAAACAAAACAATTTGTTAAAGGTAATTTTTGTCAGTAATGTTTGCTACGCCACTGGCTACATATAAATAATAAAAATTTTCTACGATCGAGCGGAAACTGTCAGTTTTTCAATCATATTTGATAGGTAGAAAGTGGCAAATTCCAGTAGAGTTGATCTGTTGCGTAGGCAACGTTCAAAAAAAGTAAATACTGGATTCTGATTGGTGATTTTTTACTTTTCCACGATAAAGCTTCATTCACAACCTCAAAATTAATCCTCAAAATTAGTCATTGTAAAATTAATCAGTATTCGTACATTTTGGGTGCAATCGTATCATTCACAATAAGCATAATTATTCGTTAAAATTAGTGCGTAGTGGAATGGCGCCATCTCTTGGGTAATTTTTGTCGTTTTAATACCAAGTAGCACATACCCATTGCAACTGCCGCCAGATAAATCTTCTTTTTTTTTAATATTCATTGTCATTAATGACCCAACAGTTTATTATTAAATTTAAATGTATAAAAATAGTTTTGACAGTTTTTAGGGTATTTGGGTTCGATTTTAGGGGTTTTCTAAATCGCGTTTTGGTAGCACTGTAATTTTCTCTAAATTAATCCGTAAAAGTTTAGAGTTTGCAAACTTTTACGTTAAGTATTAATTTTAACGATTAATTGATGATGTGAACGGTAACGCCTACATCTATTGAACAAACTTTGACGTTAATTGTCACGTATTAATTTTAAACATTAATTTGGAGGTTGTGAATGAAGCTTAATAAATGAAAAAGTGAACATTTCCATCCTAGGGTGAAAGGTAGTCACTTTTCGCACGCTGTTTAATTTGTTTGTTTTTTTAATTTGCTAGTAAAACATTTTCCAAAAAGAAAACTTACATTTTTTGTTGTTTTATAGTGAGTATAATTCGTTTAGGCTTTTTCATATTTTTGCCTTGATTTTTGAGGTAGAAATTTTAACACTACCACCTCCTTCTCAGTATCTGTTATCTGGTGGTTTACCAGGTTCTTCTTCAATTTCCATTTTTTGGCAATTATTCGCGCAATAAACAATAAATACTTTTAATAATTACTTACATATATGCTAGAAGTAACATAATATGTTGTTGTTGTTTGACAAATAATTATTAAATGATTGTTTTTCTGTTGCCATTAGTTTACTAAGATACCTTGATTTCATTTTTTTATATAAATGTCAGGAATTTATAAAGTGTCAATTTTATTGAATTTATTGTAATAATAATCAATAATTATTTAATTTGGTGGATGAATTTTGAAAGAAACAGCATCCTTGTGTTGTTTCCGTTCGATCGTAGAAAAAATAGTGTTCGATATTCGGGTGGAAAGTGGAAAGACGTTTTTGCGAAACTCGGCTGATTGGAGCACTCGCTAACGCTCGTGCTCCAATCGTACAGCCTCGTTTCGCAAAAACGCACTTTCCACATTTATATCGAAAATAACTATTGAATTGCTACAAACCATTCACACATCATTTTGTTCAATGAATCCAATTAACTTTTACTTATTTAATAAAAACTATAAAATGACTTGAACAAATGTATTTATTCAATTTTCTGTTAAATTCATTATAAAAAAGCCTTCTTGATTTAAATACTTGAATAACTAAGCAACTTTATTGATAGCATCCTCTTTTTCAGCTTTATATTTATAATGTAAATCCATACAATCATTATTATCAATATGAACCCATCCAGTTGATTTCATATGATAGACACGTACAATACCACCAGAATAGGCGTCACGATGTGTTGCATGATAAATTGCACGACGACCTAAATCGTAAGCTTCATCATCTTCTAAATCCCATTTATAACCAGAATCTAAAACACCAAATGCATAGATTGAACCAGAACCAACACTGAATACTTTTCCTGGTGTACGCATTCCTTCTGAATCAACATAATACAATTGTGGTCCCTTTAATTTAACAATTATTAATATTTTAGAAAAATTATATAAATTAAAGCAGTACTCGTTTATCCCAACCGGCCAACATCATACCCATTGATAAGCCCATTCCTTTATAATTATACACCATATTAGCCATTAATTTTGACGCAGCCGCTACTGAGATACGTTCACGATTACGCAGCTCATACATGCGACATTGTTTGGCTAAAACACGGTCCCAATAGACGCAATCAGCAGCACCACCGGCCAAAGTACCTAAAATAATCCACAATTATCAATTTTATTCGATATTTTTTTTTAAGGTTTATACCTAAGAGGAAATCGTTAATTTCGACAATTTTCTTCATGGTTTGCGATCCAATAAATTGACCACCAGTGGCTCGAGAATCTACAGCTAATACAACACCACCTTTATACATAAATCCTAATGTTGTTGTACCATGATCGAATTTAATTTTTATATCACGACCATATTCGTCTTTTGTGAAATGTGCAAGATTCTCAGCTGGCTGTAACAAAATTTAATATTATTTATTTTAATTATAAATTATTAAGATTGCTTACATTAGAAAATGGTGGTACGCATAATTCTAAATTTCTGTCGAAATTTTGACTTAATTTTATCACTTCATTGTCTTGATTGAAATCTTTTTTGGAAAAATCAAAATTAGATAAACCACAAATTTCAGCTAATGCCATAATTTCTTAATAATGATGATGATTTTTCTATTTTACAAATGCACTAATGACAAGGCGAAAACAATACGTTAACATAACCTCAATTGTTCAATATTGGTGATTTCATGATTGCCAACTTTCACTCATGTCCCCCTAAATAGATTCAAACGTAAAGCAGCCCATACACAGCTAAGCAAGTTAAAATTGATATTATGAGCCGTTTTTATCTATATTTTCGGTAAACACACAAACAATATCACAACGAACACTCAGTAAATTCAGTACAAGCCACAGAAAAATGGTCATAAGCTTCTACTAGCTTTATATTACTTTATCAGAAACTTGATTTATATTTATATCGCAACGTGTGTGCCGCTTGTAAGACTGTTGTTCTAGTAACCAGTATGGCCAACTTAACGATAAGTGTTAGGAAAGTTAGGTTAGATTCAAAAAAATTTGAGTATTTTTTTAATTGCAGATTTATGTCTAAATTACAAGACGTACAGAATCAAAAATCCTATAAATATTTATATGAAGTTGAACAGCTCGCTCAGGATATTTTAACTGAGAAAACTGAGAAGTTGGAATTATCGAATACACGAAATAAGTTTCGTGAAGCACTACGAGCAATTGAAACAACCACTGATAGAAAAATATGGATACAATTGGGTTCGGTTTATGTTGAAAGACCTAGAAAAGAAGTTATAGAAATTCTACGTAGAGGTAATTGTCTTGAGAGGGTTTTAGAGAAACTTTAATTTTGTTATGTTTATAGAAATAGCAAATGCGGATAGAGATTTAGAAGAATTCGAGAAGAATACTAAAGATAAAATCAATAAATTAAGGGATTTAGAATACGAGCCAAGACTTGAAGGTTTCACATTAAAACCAATATCGTTGGCTGAAGCAAAAGCTCTACATCGAGGCTTTGGTGATATTTAAGAATGGCAACAAAGAGAGCGGCCGGTTTTGTAATTTTTAAACGTTTATACAACAATGTACAATATTTAATGATGCAAACTTCTTATGGTAATCACCATTGGACACCACCGAAAGGTATCATATTTTATTTTAAATCTTTGCAAATTAAAGGATTTTATTTTTTGGACTCATCAAACAGGTCACGTTGATCCCGGTGAGAGTGATTTAGAGACTGCTTATCGGGAAACAATAGAAGAATCAGGATTATCAAAACAGGATTTAAAAGTATATGAGGATGCAAAGAAAGTGATTACATATCAAGTGAATAACAAACCAAAAATTGTCGTCTATTGGTTAGCTGAATTGATTAATACGGATGCTCAAGTTATAATGTCGGATGAGCATCAAGATTTTAAATGGTTAAGTATCGAAGACGCTTGTAGATATGGGAACTATGAGGAGATGCAAGAGACATTGAAATATTTCGATCAATTTATTAAAGATAATCTAAGTAATTGATAATTTTATAGAAATGGGCGAGATGCTCTTACGTCCCATCAGTTAGATTTGAAATAAAATTAATTATAATCTATCTAATTTTTTCGATCCCTTTATTAAAAATTTCATTTACGGATTTTAATGTGGCAACACTGGATATTTGCTCATGTCAAAATGTTCTAACCTCAAACCATAAACATAACCTCAATAAATCAATTTTTGAAAATAAATAAAAAATGCCAGATGATAAGAAGGTAAGCTTAATGAATCCTGTTAAAATCGATAAAATTATTGTATTTCGTTCAAGAAACCGCAAGAGGAATGGTCGCGTTACGCAAAATACTACGACCCCATTAAAATTGGTTCAATCGACGGCACCGATACTGAGCCCCACGATAAAGGAATAATCCGTGCTTTAAATAGCGAATATTACCCGAATCGACACGTTAAAGGTCGTCCAGAATGTACGATTTTTGTGGCACGTTTAAATCATTCAACCACTAAAGAGACAATACGTGAAGTTTTCGAACGTTTCGGACGTATCCGACGTTTTCGTATGGTCAAAGATATCGTAACTGGTATGCCCAAAGGTTATGCTTTTATCGAATATGAGAATGAAGAAGGTGCAGAGAAAGCATATCAAAAAGCAAATAAAATGAATTTAGATGGTAATATAATATTTGTCGATTTTGAATGTGAACGTTTATTGAAAGGATGGCGACCGAGACGTTTAGGTGGTGGTTTTGGTGGTAAGAAAGAATCAGGGCAATTGAGATTTGGTGGGCGAGATAGGCCGTTTAAAAGACCGATTTATTTGGATCGACGAGATGATAGGAGCAGTAGTAGGCGAAGTGATAAAAGAGACGATCGTAGAAGCTAATTTTTATCAATTTTATATTAGAGCTACAATTAGACATTTTCACAATTTCAAGGTTATGTTTTAATGATATTAATTTCGAGAGAAAGGTGTATTTTAGCAATACAACGGCAATAAATATTCGTAAATAACAATATGGTGATTTATTTCAGTCTAAATTTTGGTTTTTAACAATTTTCGAAAAACATAACCAACAATAATAAAAAACATAACCTCAAAAAACTATCATTTTTAATTTTGAAGAATGGATGAATTTAAATGTTTATCACAAGAACAAACAGATCTGTATTGTGATCTAAATTCAATAAATGTGTGTAGAATATGTCTAGAAAAGAACCAAAACGATAAGATGTGTAATATTTTTGAAGGTGTTGAGCCCCTGTTTACAATGATTACGTCTTGTGCTTCTGTACAGGTACACACCATCAATAAACATTGAATTCGATAAGAGTAGAACTTTTAGAACAAACACAAGATATATGGACACAATGAACAAATCTTTAGAAATGTAAGTCCAGAAAATCAACCCCCAAATCGCCACCATGATAAGAGAGAACATGTTTAAAATAATTAAAATTTGTGTTGCAATAAGATGACTTTTTATGCCTTTATCACATCGCCAAAATTTGGAATGTCTAAGGGTTGATTTTTTCGATTTACAAGTGGTATTTCAAACCCCAAAAGACCCACATTTATACCTCGATCTTTATTTTAGATTGTAGAAGGTGATGGCTTACCGAATTCAATTTGTCAGAAATGCTCAACGCAATTGAATATCGCATGGCAATTCAAATTAAAATGCGAATCGTCTGATGTACGTTTACGACAATTCTACACAAATTCCTCGATTTTACCAACTGTAGTATCCAATATTAACGATAAAATTGATTTAAATACAGAAGAAATAGTAACGACAAGATTAATTGATGAATTGCACAATACAAATGATGATAATAGAGAAGAAAATAGTAACAATGATGATGATGATGTTGATGATAATACAAATCGTGTAAAAATAAGGAAGAAAAACGTGAAAAATCGTCCAAATGATTCGAAAATCCATCAGTGTGATACTTGTGGTAAAATCTTTAATCGTCGTGAATATTTAACACAACATATACGTATACATACTGGTGAGAAACCATATTGTTGTCATATATGTGAGAAACGTTTCATTAATTCTGGCCATTTAACAACACATATGAGAACACATACTGGTGAACGGCCGCATGCTTGTACATTATGTCCGAAAGCATTCTCAACACGACAAGAATTACAAAAACATACAATGGTAAACTGTGTATATTTCTGAATAGTGTCATTAGATTTTTGTATTTTTTTTTTACCATAACAGGTCCATAATGGTGAGCGTCCATTCGTATGTTCTACATGTGGTAAATCGTTTGGTAGTAGTAGTAATTTATATTCACATTTAAAACATCATACTGGTGAGAAGAATTTCACATGTGAACATTGCGGTAAAGCTTTCTATACGAAACAAGAATTGAAACAGCATTTTGTTGTGCATACTGGTGAGAAGGCGTTCGCTTGTGAATTTTGTAGTAAACGTTTCTCACAGATTGCACATTTAAAAAGACATTTAAAATTGCATGTTCAACACTCAAATGATTGTTGACTATACGTAAAGAGAATCAGTGTTTTATTAAAAACAAATTCCTGCATACTGATAGCCAATCAATTATTATCAAGTATACACTGACGAGCATATAAAAGTGACCACTTTTTGTAGAGCTGTATAAAACAGGCTTTTGAAAGCGGACGTGTCAATGGAAGTAAGATAATTTTCACAGGTCAGACTTTGAGAATAAAGATATTCAATCAGAAGATGGGGATGGGGTTAATGAATAGACAAATATTTTCTACAAATTTGGTATGGTGGGAACGTATTCCGACAGTTTTTTACCCTCACGAGAAAAACAGCCAGACTCACATGAACCGAACAACGTGATATTTATCGCTCAAGACTTGGTCTCTTTTATATGCCCATCACTGTACAATAAATTTGTTCGTCTTATCCAGATTTCTGTGGTATTCAATATTTTCTGTAAACAGATAGAAACAGGGCTTAGAACCGTTTTTTTGTTCCGGTTTAATTGATAAAAATATCGGTTCGGTTCCGGTTTTCGTTCCTGCAGAAATTACCTTTTTTGGGTTCAGTTTCAAGTGTTTAATTTTCAAATTTTTAAATTTTATGATAAAATGTACAACCCCTAAGAGTTATTTACAGGGTAACTATTTAAAATACAGAAAAGCCCTTGAGTAGCTGTTTTGTAATTTTGTATTGGCAGAAGAATTTTCATGATTTTTGACCATGGGGTAGAAAATCGCAAAAAAACATGAAAAATTGCATATAATCATCAATAATTTTAAGGGATGAAAACGCGATTCACAACTTATGATAGCCCTAGGGAATTTATATAAATTAGTTTTCAAACCCCTACAAAATATCGTGCCTTTAGAAAGATATTCGAAAAAAGCTGCTTTTGCAGGGGTAACTTTAATACCCAATATGTTTAAATTTGAGTGTGGGCACATATTTTTTGGTACAAATAGGGTGTTTGGTCTAAGTATGGTGAGTTCTAAGAAACTCTTATTAGTGAGAATTTGTAGAAGAGTCTCTAGGGAACATTTTAGCAAAATTAGAACCTCGTAGCTCATTTCAAAGTTGGTCAAAAAACGATTTTGGACAATGTGGCAATTTTAAAAAACGAACAAAACACACAGAACGACTAAAAATGACTCAGAGACCTTCCCAACATTAATTTTTTTCGTTTTTCTCCATTGTATTTCAGAGAAAATACAAAATATTTCCACCTGTTCGAGAATAAAATGGAGAAAAACGAAAAAAATCAATTTTGGGAGAATCCTAATGTTATTCTAATTGTGTTTAGTTCGTTTTTGAAAATCACTACATTGCCAGAAATGAGCGTTTTTGGCCAATTTTTAAATGAGCTACGAGGCTGTAATTTTGCTGACATGTTCTTTAAGGACCCTTCTACAAATCCTTAAAATATTCTTCGAATCGCTCGTCGACTTTTTTTTTGAGTTGATTTATTTTTAATTTGAGTTTCGTAGAACTCAGAATACTTAGACCAAACATCCTCTATGTACTGAGAAATCGGGAGCTTCGAGCTCGGGTAGTTTATTTGCAAGTTCGTTTTAAGTTTCCTGAAGTACCTATTGCTGGCGCAGGGAGGGAAAGGGGAGATACAAAGCAAAAACGATTTTCGCTTATGATTGAGCTCTGGATTTCGTTCCAGCCAAAATTTCGTTTTTTTACGGTTTTCGGTTCAGTTCCGGTTCGAAGCACTACATAGAAATCTGTAAAAATAATACCGAAGTCCTTTATTTTTAAGCGTACAGTATTATCTTCTATTGCAATTTTAATGTAGGTCCTTAAAAAAAAAATCTCCAAAGGCAGCAAGTACCTTATATAGCGAATTTTTTTATGTATCTACATACTGAAATTTTAATTGCAAAACATTCTTATGATACTGACAATTAATATATTTTAATAACATTGAATCAACTAATCTTAAATTCATTTCCCGATGTTATTTTAATATTTATGATTTTTATTGAAAAATACTTTTAATCCACAAACAATAAGAAACACTAATAAAATTTCAAATTTCACTCGTTTCTAAGTTTGTTGTTTGTCTAATACGTCTAATCAAGGCCTGCTTGATTTTTTCAAGCGAAATTCTCTAGCAGGCCTTGCGTCTAATATTAACTGTCAAAATTAGTTACCCCCCGCGATATTCAATTTTTTTTCTAATATCAATTGTCAGAACACATAGCCATCTGAGATAATCGATTTTACTTCTTATACTCAAAAAAGAGATTTTTGCATTTTTCTTGCGATCCAATGAACCGATTTTGATGATTTTTTTTCTGGGTCATAGAGGATCGACGGCTCTACTGTTATTTTAATTTTCATCAAAATCTAAGCAAATGTAATATTGAAAATGATTTTTTTTAACATTTCTTCAGCTCTTATTCCAAAAGTGTTGGCCCTACCAGTCTGGCCAACGAACTCATCCAAGCTATCACAAAGACCGATTTTTGTACCAAGTTTCATTAAGATTGGTGTATTTTTACGGCAGTTATCGTGGGTATACATATATATATATATATATATATATATATATATATATATATATATATATATATATATATATATATATATATATATATACAGGGTGTCCCAGGGGTACGTGCAAGCTCCATAATTCCGTTGCTAGAAGACATATCGGCTTGCGGTTTTTTTCTTACAGTATCCATGGACATTCAGTACAACTTAAAATTATTTTCGTTCTTTTAACTACCCCCTTATAGGGGGTAGTGCACCCTACTCTCTTATTTTAAATAGAACGGTATATTTTTTATTACATTTTTGAATTCTTTGATGAAATTGAAGGGGACTTTGATAACATGACCCATGGTCTAGTGCTGAAAGTTTTTCAGATATTTTGCCTTTTCATGAAATTTTAAAATTTGCAGTGTTTGATTGAAAAATTCATATTTTTGAAGCTATAGCATTTAAAATGTTGAAACTTCAAATTTATGTTGTACAAATAATGTACTTTTTATGAATTTAAACAGAATTCAATTATCTTTCATTGTTTAGCTGAAATAAATTTTTCTTTCAGGCAATTTTTAAACTATAATATCTTGCTTATTTTAAATGGAACTCCACATTTCTTCTTACATGGTTAGATAGACAAAAAAATTCTACATTGAACTGTATTAACATTCCCTATACCTATCTTTGATAATTTTTCAGTTATTCAGAATTTTCAATTTCGTTCAATCACCTCCCTTGAAGCAAAATGTAATACGTCTAGTCGCCTATGCCAAAATAATTCAATTATAATAAAATGCATAGAAGGCTTAGCAAAATGACAAAATATCATAAATGACGTTAATATTGAATATTTTACCTATATTTTTTACAACTTTAGGACACCCTACATACACAAAAAGCAAATGAAATAAATATTAATTTAATTAATTATCAATTTCTTCCATTTTAATTCATTGAGATAGTCCAAATAAAATTAATTAATTTCATCTTAATTGTGACAATTGAATTAGAGGTTGTTTTGCTAAGCCTTCTATGTTTTACATTTTCTTTCAGGAAAGAAAAATAGACAAAATTGAAAATTCTAAATAACTGAAAAATTGTCAAAGATAGGTATAGGAAATGGTAATACAGTTCGATGCAGAATTTTTTTCTCTATCCAATCGTATGAAGAGTAATATGGGGTTCCATTTAAAATAAGCAAGTTATTATAGTTTGAAAATTGCCTGAAAGAAAAATTCATTTCAGCCGAACGCTGAAAGACAATTAAATGCTCTACAACTTGATAGAAAGTACGTTATTTGTACTATTAGAATTCTAAATTTTAACATTTTGACTCCAATAGCTTCTATGTTGTGAATTTTTTATTTAAGCACTGCAAAATTAAAAATTTCACGAAAAGTCAAAATATCTGAAAAACTTTCAGCGCTAGACCATGGGTCATGTTATCAAAGTCCCCTTCAATTTCATCAAAGAATTCAAAAATGTAATAAAAAATATACTATTCCATTTAAAATAAGAGAGTAGGGTGCACTACCCTCTATAAGGGGGGTAGCTAAAATAACGGAAATAATTTTAAGTTGTACAGAATATCCATGGATACTGTAAGAAAAAAACCGCAAGTCGATATGTCATCTAGCAACGGAATTATGGAGCTTGCACGTACCCCTGGGACACCCTGTATATATATATATATATATATATATATATAAATTTTAACGAACGGTGGATATGGGTTCCTGAGGTTCCAAAACGAACTTCTGTGCAAAAATTTTTCGGAAATTCAAAAGTGAGGATCTCGTCATTAGCTAATTTTTTTTAAAAAAATTCGCTAAAAATTAAAATTTTTGGATTTATTGTCATACAGGGTCTTTCAGCTATCTATGGAAAGTGGTAATAAATTCTCTATAATCTGTAACTCTTTCATGGAATAAAATAATTGTTATAAGAACTTAATTTTTGGAAATTGAAGAAATTGACTTCAGCTTTTGGAAATTAAGCAATATTTATTAAAAAATTGCTACTTTTATTAATTCAAAGTCAACTAAATGCAAAAATAATATCTTTCTTTTGAAAAATTAATTTCTTTTTGCAAAAATAATAAATAAAAGAGGAGAATCATTAAATTGCGTTGAAAATCTACGTTAGGGGATTCCCCAGTTGCTAGTGATAAATTTCAAAAAGCCCTAAAATATGTAATAAAATTTTGAAGGGAATACCGACAGTTGTCACCATAGATAGTTGAAAGACCCTGTATAGGAAAATAAGATATCAAACAAAATGATCTATAGTTGTCAACTGGAAATAGTGAATCTTACAAGAAAAAATAAATCACTTTTTATGGTTGGGACACACAAACTTGGCTTCTTGTAAGATTCATTATTTCCAGTTGACAACTATACATTTTTGGCTATCATGTATACAGATGTACAGTCAAGTGCGGAATAATTTTAACGGTGAGGATTGTATGGTGTAAACCAGACTTTCGTTTGAAGGGAACAAACATACTATTGGGTATCGAGAGAAAGAAGGGGACGATTTATTAATGTACATGAATAAAGAAAACAGCACACCCCCTATAGCGGATCAGGTAATTTGCCATTCTCTATTTACTTATGGTTCAACTTCAACAGCTACACCAAAACAGGTAAAGCAAAAAAGTAGGTTCGGTTCATCCCAATACCAACAATGGTGGAAGAACGGTTCAATCTATGTAAAACAGGCTAAAATTATCACCAAAAGTCGTTAAAATTTTTACGCACTTGTCTATACAATGATATTTCACCTTGCAGTTGGCCATGGCTTTGGTTACATAATGTCGTAGCTTGGTTCGACTGCTTGTGTTTCTATATTAGGACTGTGCGAATAATTCGAATCAGCAGAATTATTCGATCATTTCATATTATTCCAATAGTTTAAATAATTTGCATAATAAGAAAAATTCGAGTAATTCCGCTCATTCTAATAAAAATATATGATTTGATACGGACGATATTCAAACAGCTCTAGTTTCTATTGAAAAATAACATGAACGAAAGTCAAATGTAGTAAATTATGAACCAATCTACGACTCTACGTAACAAAGTCATAGCAAATTGAGGAGTAAAGCAGTAATTTACACATTGTATATTTCGAACAATCACCACCTTTACAGGAGGTAATGAATTGAAAAGTCCTAGATACCGTTAAAATGTGATTATGATTTATTTGTGATATTAAATGATATTTTCTAGATTTTTTAAATTTCTATGTAAAAAATCTTATATTTATATTCTGTTAGAGATATTAGGCTGGTAACAACAAAATTTTATATTTTAATGTAGAAAAACCCACATGTGAAAGCATTTCCTAGTTTGTAAAAAATAAAGGTAGGACCTCCAAATTAGATATTTTCCAATGAAATTACAGTATTACCATTACTCCAATTGATTTTTAATGTAATAGGAAAATTTAAAAATCTTCTCTTTTTAAATTTATTTATATAATCATAGATACAAGATTCATTACAGGCAGTTTAATTGAAAACAGCACATGCTTTGAATCTCACATTTTGTGTTCCACATATACAATATTGGCAAATAATCATAATAGTAATTAATAAAATAATAATAATAATAAACAGATAATAAACAAATTAAAACAAAATAAAATAAAATAGAATACTGTTGCTTTTCTTTTAAATCAACTCACAACAATTAAATTCCATTCATACAATATAGGTCAAAAAGCGGAAAAACAGGAAAGATGTTTCTTTTTATAAATTTTCTAAGATGATTTTCGTATTGTTAAACACTTTCCGATCTAAAAAAAAATCGATTTCTTCACATTTCTTTCTTGTTTGTTGTTTATCTACATGAAAATTGCTTTTACTGTTTAGTTGTGCAATTTTTATACTAGTAGTTTTGACTTTAGAGTAATTCCCAGTAGAGCAAATTTCAACAATTAGATACGAAAAATAATTTACAACAATTAAAAAAGAAGAAAACATTAGACTCCTGTAATGAATGAAGGTTCTGTTTTGTATTGAAAAAAAAATGAAGACGAAAGCATTTTGTTGCTGATATAAAGTACAATCAGCAGGGTTGTTGTCTCTTTTTTTCGTATATTTTTAATTAGAGTGTGTATATAGTCAAGAAGTAAAATTGTTTTTATAATAATTATAATACACTTATTGACATCAAAGAATTTGGCCGGTAATTTTTTTTATTCACAAACTAAAGAAGAAAACAAAGAATCGAATACTTTTCCCTTCTCAGTTTTCTACAACTTGACCACAGACTCACTTTTACAGAGATTATAAATATTTATAATTTTATTTTTAACAAATATAACATTCAGTAAACTTTTTTTTTGTCTTCTAAAACATGAATAGTGGAATTTGTTTGTGTTACTTTTTAATTATCTTGTAAAAACACGTAAGTCCACAATTCCCGTTTTATTTTTATTTATTTTATATCATATATTTTTTTTTTTTGTTTTAGACTAGCGGCACATATATACTTTTTTTTTAATTAATTTAATTAGTCACTACTGAACTAATATAAAAGCTTGAATTTATCATTTTTGAAGAGATAGAGGGTGATGATATAATTCCAGTTTGAAGACATAAAATTATACGCGTTTCTCATTTACAACAACTAAAAATCAATGAAATCCATATTTAGAAAATAAAAAGAAAACAATCAAAGTGACGATTATTTTTTTTTATAAAACAAATACATTGATCTATAAATAGTGATGTATTACACTATAGTTACCTTATTTATTTTACAAGTTGCTTTTTATAATATACTTTTTTATTAATTTGATGGACATATAGCTAGATTCACACTCTTTTTTTCTTGTTTTGAAAAAGATTTGTGCAACTACAGACTGTAAAAATTAAAAAGTCTCCATCGCTTATACTATTTGCAATAGTAATTATTCGACTGTGTTTTTTTTTTCAATTTAAAATTAGTATTAAAAGTGATCTACTCAACTCAAACTTGTTCAATTTGTATATCTAAGCTTAAAGTAATAAATAACAATAAAATCAATTATATATATATATATATATATATATATATATATATAGGGAAAGAATCACATCGTTTTTTTACCAAAATAATAATTCCCAAACTTTTTAAGTACAATTGTTGTTTCAAAACAATAATTGAGTTGAATTGAGCAGAAATTATAAATAAAATTTGTGCTTAGAAGCGATATGATTATCAAATGAAGAAGAAATATTGCACTATACACTACTAGGTGTTTCAACAAAAATAATGATAATAAAATTAAAATAAATACATTTAAACATATAAAAAAATAGATGAAACTTTTGTATAATTATTGTTGGATTAATTTTCGATAAATTGCACAATTTCAACAAAAATCGAATTCGTTTCATTCCACGAATCCGATATAAATTATTACAAAATCAACTAAGAGATTCCAAACGGATTTAGATAAAAAAAAATCATCTATAATAATCACTAATCTGATATCACAATAATGTAGATGGGGAGGGGGAAACAAAACGTGTATCATTGAAAATGATTAACAAATATGGCGAGAAATTGACTGATTTTGTTGGTTTGTCTGTTTATATACGATTTGTACTATTTTTTTACTGTTATATAATTATTTAACAAGACGTTTTAACGAAATTTGTCAAGACTGTTAAAATTAATAAATGATAACAGTAATAATAATTTTTTTTTAAAAAATAGAGAAAATACATACAAATACATCGATCATATTTATATACAATCGTGTGATTGATGCGTTACGTTTGCCAAATTTCATATTGAAAATATTGGATGCTGTTGATGTGATAAAAACGGAAATTGCGTTGTATCAGTTGGTCCTACAGGTATTTATATATATTTCTTTAATTAATTACATATACAATTCATTAATTTAATTTGATTAGTAATTGTTTTGTTTAAAAAATAAAAATAGATCTATTTTTCTTGTTTTGTTCTTTCAATCTCTCTCTAAATTATTGTTTATAAATTTTCACATCCTTCCTCCATTCAATCAAGTTATTATAACAAATAACTACAACTAATTTACCCCATTTACCACCAAATTTCCTATAAGAGATTACAATAAGATCACCATTATTGTTGATAATCACTTGACAAACGTAAACTTTATGAAATAACATATAAAAATTATAACAATAATTATAGGACAATTTTTAAAAATAGATGGAATAAAAAAAAGTCTGTTTTGTTAGTAAGAAAGCGTTGGAGACAACGTAAATGTTTCTTTGTTTTTTGATTAAAAATTATAATGATAAAGTTGATATTAAATATTAAATTAGAAAGACACAAACATAATTTAACGAAATTAATGAGGTGGGCGGTTATAAGAGTTCGTATTGGCGTAGGTGCATACGTTGAATGATATCACGGCAGTCGTTAAACACTCGCTTGATATTTTCCGTATCAACGGCACATGTAAAATGTGGATAACAATAATGTTTACCTTCACCAGAGGCTGTACTAATACGCTATAAATTGAAATAAATTTTTATATAAAGATAATAAAATAATTATTTAGGAAATACATACAAGGAACTCGTCTCTTATAAAGTACTTGGCTCGAAACACTTCAGGCGGTTCGTTTGCATCATTTGCTACTTCTACCGGTGGTTGGTAACGGGCAAAATCCGCAAAATAATCCTCCAACTTACTTTTACCTAAAATCGACAATTTTCAATAAACATATCTTATGTAGGATCGCAACTTGATTCAGCCAGTTGTTTTTTCATTGAAAAATATCAACTATAGCAAAGTATGAACCAAGCTACGATCCTGATCACGGTGATTCAAGAGGATGGCTTTTCAAAAGTATAAAAAGTTTTAATTGATGGAAGTTCGTATGGCAGCGAATTCAAAAATATTTCAAGAATTTATATGAGAGTCTCTTGAGATCATTTTAGCAAAATTAGAACGTGGAAGCTGCTCAAAAAACGCTCATTTCTGACGATATCACGATTTTCAAAAACGAGTTATACACTTTAAACGACTTGGAATGACTCGAGGATCCTCCCAATAATGATTTTTTCCGTTTTTCTTAATTTTTTTTTTAATAGATGGGAATGTTTCTCATTTTCTCTGAAATTCAATGAAGAAAAGGAAAAAAATCAATCTTGAGACTGTCTATGAGTCATTTCTTAGTCATTTTGCGTGCTTTGCTCGTTTTTGAAAATTGCGGCATTGTCAGGAACAGAGCGGATTTTGACCATTTTGCAAATGAGCTACTAGGTTCTAATTTTGCTAAAAAGTTCCCTGCACCCACCCTACAAATCCTTGAAATATATTTCGAATCACCCCTCAAACAATGAGTTGCCATAAGAGGTTTTCCTTTTACGTGACTCACATGATATAGCCGTTGTTCTAGCAACCTCCGTTTTATGGGGTAGTGCACCCTACTCTCTTATTTTAAATAATTTAAATTATTTGAAAATATTGAAGTGAACTGTGATAATATGGCGCTGAAAGTTTTTCAGATATTTAAATTTAAAATTTTGCAGTGTTTGATTAGAAAAATCATAACATAAAAACTATGACAACTGAAAGGTTGAAATTTGGAATTCTAATAGGACAATCAATGTAATTTCCAACAAATCTTATAAGATTCAATTATCTTTCAGCGTTTAGCTGAAATAAATTTTTCTTCTAGGCCATTTTTAAACTAAAATATCTTACTTATTTTAAATGGAACACCATATTTTTCTTTATGGATAGAGAAAAATAATCTGTATCAAAATGTATTATCATTCCCTATACCTGATAATTTTTCAGTGATTAAAATTCTTCAATTCTCCTCGATCACTTTCCCTGAAAGAAAATGTACGTCTAGTCGCCTATGCTAAACTAATTCAACTATAATGAAATGCATAGAAGGCTTAGCAAAATGACAAAATATCACAAATGAGGTTAATTTTAAATATTTTACATATTTTTTTTACAACTTTAGCACATTTTACATGCATAACAAATTAATTTAACAAATATTGATTTAAATAATTATCAATTTCTTCCATTTTTCTTCATTGAAATAGTCTAAAATTGATTAATTATTTTCATGTTAATTGTGACAATTGAATTGAAAGATGTTTTGCCAAGCCTCCTATGTTTTACATTTTCCTTCAGGAGAGAAATTTGGACGAAATTGAATATCTTGAATAACTGAAAAGTTTTCAAAGATAAGATAGGAAATGCTAATACAACAGTCTGGTGTAGAATTTTTTTCTCTATCTAACCATACAAAGAAAATATGGTGTTCCATTTAAAATAAACTGCATATGAAATAATTATTTCAGCTGAATACTAAAAGATAATTGAATTTTGTATAAATTGATAAAAAATACATTATTTGTACTACCTAAATTCCGAGTTTCAACATTTCAAATGCTATAGTTTCATAAATATGAATTTTTTAATCAAACGCTGAAAATTTTAAAAGTACGCTAAAAGTTAGAATATATGAAAAATTTTCAACGCTGCTAAACCATGAGTCATATTATCAAAATACCCTTGGATTTCTTCAAAGAATTCAAAAATGTAATAAAAAATATACCGTTTCATTTAAAATGGGGTGCACTACCCCAAATAACGGGCTTACTAGAGGAAATATTTTCTGAAGAAAGTTGAGGTAACATAATTTGATTAATTTCAATAAGCCATTCTCTTGAATCGCCCTGTATAACAAAGGTATGACTAAACTGGTGGATTATCGTTGTACATCCTGTATAAAATGAATTGATTAGATTTACCTGCGAGAATTTTCTCCGCTAATAGGTCTTGTTTATTAAGAAACAATATAACAGAAATCGTACGTAACCATCTATTATTCCATATTGATTTAAATAAATCGAGACTTTCACGTAATCGATTCTGTGTTGGATCCTCTCTTAATACCATATTATATGAACTGCAGGCAGTGACAAATATGATTGCTGTAACATCATTAAAACATTGTATCCATTTACGTCGTTCATCCCTTTGGCCACCAACATCAAACATACTGTTTATTAATTAATTAAAAAAATATATATATAATTAATTAGAAATTAATAGAAAATCAAATTAAATTAAACATACTGAAAGTTAACTTTATCAACTTGGAAGAGCGTTTCGAATATGCCGCTAGTAAGTACACGGCAGCGCAGGATGTCCTGCTCTGTTGGAGTGTAATTTGGTTGTTTGATTACGCTCACTTTGTCAAGGAAGTACTTTGCACAATCTATTAGTTGATATTCATTACTTCTCTCATACGTCGCCTAAATTGACAACAACAAAAACAGATAATTATCAATTAAATTCAATTATTATTATTATGTATTATTATTATTATTATTACCTGTACACCTTTATCTTGCCAGAGAGCCTCTGTATGTTCATAAAATTCAGGCGGGTAATCGAAATCTGGACCTGTTGCACAGTCTTGGATCCAGTCGACGCGCGCCTGATTTTCCGGTTTTTCTAATGGAACGGGTGGACTAAGAGTCGACATTGCCCCAGTTATTGTCTGAAATCATTTAGGAAAATTGTTTAAATAACAATAATGATATAGAATGATGCAATATTATTTATCGTTTTCATCATTGTTTCAATAGAAATTTTACAATTGATTCTGATCATCTCTAATCTTTATACATAGAATAAAAAGATCTCCAAAGGCAGCAAGTACCTTATATAGCGAATTTTTTTATGTATCTACATGCTGAAATATTAAATGCAAAACATTCTTACGATACTGACAATTAATATATTTTAATAACATTGAATCAACTAATCTTAAATTCATTTCCCGATGTTATTTTAATATTTCTGATTTTTATTGAAAAATACTTTTAATCCACAAACAATAAGAAACACTAATAAAATTTCAAATTTCACTCGTTTCTAAGTTTGTTGTTTGTCTAATACGTCTAATCAAGGCCTGCTTGATTTTTTCAAGCGAAATTATCTAACAGGCCTTGCGTCTGATATTAACTGTCAAAATTAGCTGGCCTCTGCGATTATCAATTTTTTTTCTAATATCAATTGTCAGAACATATAGCCACCTGAGATATCCGATATTACTGGTAATACTCCATAAAGAGATTTTTGCATTTTTCATGCGATCCAACGAACCGATTTTGATGATTTTTTTTCATAGAGAATGGTCGGCTCTACTGTTATTTTAATTTTCATCCAAATCTAAGCAAATGTAATATTGAAAATGATTTTTTTTAACATTTCTTCAGCTCTTATTCCAAAAGTGTTGGCCCTACCAGTCTGGCCAACGAACTCATCCAAGCTATCCCAAAGACCGATTTTTGTACCAAGTTTCATTAAGATTGGACCATTTTTACGGCAGTTATCGTGGATATACATATATAAATATATATATATATATGTAAATATATATATATATATATATATATATATATATATATATATATAAAAATTTTAACGAACGGTGGATATGGGTTCCTGAGGTCCCAAAACGAACTTCTGTGCAAAAATTTTTCGGAAATTCAAAAGTGAGGATCTCGTCATTAGCTAATTTTTTTAAAAAAATTCGCTAAAAATATAAATATGAGAAAAACCAGAGCTTAGAACCGTTATTTTTTGTTCCGGTTCAATTGAAAAAATATCAAATGATTAATTTTCAAATTTTTGAATTTCACCCTAAAAGTTACAACCCTAAAAGCTATTTATAGGGTAACTATTTTAAATACAGAAAAAGCCTTAAACAGGTGTCTTATTTTGTAACTTTCTATTAGCAGAAGAATTCTCATGGTATGTATTACCATAGGGTAGAAATTGCAAGAAAACATAAAAAATTGCATATAATCGTCTATGACTTCAACCTCCAACAAGGGATGAAAACACGACTTACATCTTTTGATAGCCTTAACGAATCGATATCAACTAATTCTTAAACCACTAAAAAATATTGAATTTACAGATCAACTTTAACCCCCAATATCTCCCTTAAACTTGACTATAGGCACGAACAACAAAATACGCATCTTTCCAAATAGAATAAACTACCTTTAAAACAAACAAACAAACAAAACATGGAAATCTGGAGTTTTTACCTTTGGTTATTTACTTGCAAGTTCCTATTAAGTGCCCTAAAATACCTATTGTGGCGCACTTCCGGGGAAGAAAGGAAAGACAAGATAAAAAAAAGAGAAAAAAAAAGATTGTGTTAAGTGGTATGCTTGAACCCAAAAATTTTTTTCAATTTTGAATTTCGCTTTTTCCGGTTTTCGGTTTCCGGTTCGAAGCCCTTTGAAAGACTACAATAATGCGTTATTGTTACAAAAAACAAATTACAGACAGAATTGTAAATTGATTATTCATACAGTTCATAACCAAGCTGTAACTATAGGGAGGTAATTTTTTTGCAAATGCTCAAAATATCACCCTTATTAAAGTCCCTTTACATTATCCGATTTTACATCCGATTTTTTGTTCCGAGCAAATCAAACAAGAAATTCGTGTCTTTACACCATTCGATTTCTTATCCGAGCCAGAACGGTCATTAATTTCATCCGACTTGCTAAAAATTTGGGATTGTAGGCAAGTTGAAAGTATGACGGTGGCATGGTTGTTTGTTGTTTAGTATCAGCTTGACAGTTGTCTGTTAGTGCCTGAGTACATATGCAACTCACTCGTATAATGTAAAGATGAAAATATCTGCGATTCTAGTTGAATTCGGATTATAATATCGAATAGAAAAATCGGATGCAAAACTCGGACAATGTAAAGGGGCTTTTAATGCCAAATAAAAACCGGACATAGATCAATGTTTTATCATCAATCACCAAATAGAAGTAATAATAGTAAATGAATTATTGTACACTCTATTAACGATCATTGTCGGATATTTACCATATTACCACCCCTTTGTTAATAAATCGATTTCCAATTGAATCAGTATATTAATGTATTGTTAATCATTTTCTATAGTTTTAAACTACAAAAAGCTTTGAACTGTTTTTTTTAAGCTATTCTCTCTGTAGTGTATGGAAAATTGGCAAAAACTGATATGCATTAGTTGGATCATCATTTAAAAAAAAATTCGCAATGAAGTTACTGAATCTGAATCAATTTTCAATGTGTAAATAACAAATCACTGATGAAAATTTTGAAATATTCTCACAAAAATTAGCGATAAAATTGGTAATTGTGATCAAGAGGCAACTGTTACAGGTGTTTTATTGAGTTTTGTCTCCATTTAATAATGTGATTTTTTATTAAAAATCACAATTAAACTCGGATAAATTCTTAAAAAGTACTGGAATTGATGAAACTGGAAGGAATTTTTTTTGCAAAAGGTGTTCTACTAAATCAGCGTTTCTCAATAGAAGTTCTCCGGAACCCTCAATATGTAAGAAAATACCCGAAACACCTTAAACTAGAACAATGTCATAAGAGTGACAAGGTTGGAAAACGCTACATTAGATCCCCAAAAACCTCCTCTAAGGGTGAACAATTACAACCCTCAATACATAATTTGAAGATAATTGCAAAAACGTAACTTATAGACCCAAAATTGCCATATCAACTGTCAAATATTGATACAATTACCCCATTGATATCCGACAATCACAGGTTTTATTGCAATTTCCTTAAATTAGTCGTAATTAATAATTGTGTGAATATAACAACAACAATAACAAGAAAATAAAGAAGTGCATTACTGTTTGTAATTATAAATATCTCAATTACTTCGGTAATAAGGTTAATTAAATATAACCTTTAATTTTTTTTCTGTTGCTTTCAATTTAAAAAATTGGAAACTTGAACTTTCAACAACGAAAAGAAAACAAGACAACAAATTTTTTAATTAACCCAAACTATATATCAATTATATCCAATCAAATATTATTTTAACCATATACAGTTATATAATGCAATCAACAACAACAACAACAACAAAAAATAATAAGAGAGAAAGATAAGGCTTAATTAAATTGGCAATACAGAGACAATTGATTTATCGAATTGTTTATTTTGTATGTACGATTAGAAAGTCTCTTTTTGGACAGTAGCCGTCTGTTAATTATTTAAATTACAGTATTAACTATAATAGTTATTAATTGTTATCGTTTGCTATTATTTATTTGTCCACACACTATATACGTATACAGATATTGGAATAAATTAAAATTTATTTAATTTTAAACTGGTGAGGAATTTCTTTTCAACCCAGTTTTTATTTGAATTCTTATTTATAAATGACATAACAATGTATGTTTCAATGACTTATTGTAACATTTCTTTTTCGACACATTATTGTTGTTAATTTTTCAACATTGGAGAGAACTTTCTAATTTACATTAATTCTTAGAAAGTATAATCATGAAATTATTATTGTTATTATTTAGCAACGGACATTTTATACCGCACGGTAGCAATGAGATCATAGCGCTGAACTATCACACATGTGAGCGCTTGTATAGTTACAACTCGATCGCTCTGAATCTCTCTGCACAGTTATACGTTTATTCGCCGTGCTTGTAACATTACAGTCAGTCAACATAGTTATTGAAGTAAGAGATCGACGTCACGCACAATAAACAGGTGTCCCACAGCGCTCCATATCTGTTGATTTAATTGATTTTATACTGCCTTTTCATGAGCGCCACAGTGAGGTTGGCTGGCTGTTGGAATATTTTAAACAAAATAGAAAAAAATACCTACATATATCAAATCAATTAACAAAAAAGTGAACGAAATTTTCGAAATATTATTTATGGATTTTTAAGATAGGTAATTGGCAATTTAAAAATTATTATACGATTATTAATATTCGGCTTGTAGACCTCAATCAGGGAGAAATAACGAATTTCGATATTATTGTTTTTATCTAGTGTAATGTTCCTTTTTTTTCGATTTGTTTATTGATGATTGTCTCAATGTTTATTTTAACTTTGTAGATAAAGTTTCACGAAATGAATGAAAGAGAAAATTCTTATTTAAATAATTAATATTCAAGTTTAATTTAATCAATATGTAATTGTACTTGATATTGATAAATTGACTTTGCATTTTTCTATTCTTTTAAATATTAATTTTGTAAGAAAATTATCAAGAATCTATTCTAGCTTTAATTGCGTATAAATACGTATAATGTATCTCTGCATATTGAAGAGATTCAAGATGTGTTTTTAAACAATAAATGTGACACAAATTGCGATGTAATCAAATATAAGTAAGTGTTTGTGGATTTTAAATTTAGAACGATCCCCCACGCCAATGGATGGCTACCGACGTACGACAAACGCCGGACACGCGCGCCGTATATTAGGGCACAAACACAGAGCTTTCTATGTCCGTTGCTTGGTTATTATAGTTGCCTTTTTCCGAGAATTATGTCGGCCCCCTCTGCCACAACTGATTAGAATAATTAGATGATGATAAGATAAAAACTACAACTATACGTTAGTGCTCCAACTAAATTTGAAAGAAAAATTATAAATCGTGTATATATACTATTGCAATAATTGGTCATTTTCCCTATTTTTCTCTAGATATAGTTGAATATTAATTTATTACAGTGAAACTTCCCATCAACGGGCATGATTCGTTCCACACAAAAACGTCAAAGGAAATGCCTTATTATTAGAGAATATCAACTATAAATAAAATAGTTATTTACGTATATCACAAGTCATAAAAAAATGTACATTACAGGATGAGGAAGCAAGTTGTTGACTATTGTGAGTTTCACAGTCCTGTAGTCATGGGTAATTGTTTTGACAAGGTGTGAAACCGTGAGAGTCGGCTACTAAAAGCAAGTCTAACAGAACTAAAAAAAAAGACGAAAAAATTGCCTCTCAGATTGCCAGTTTAAGCCCAACGTCCTCACAATGGACGTAAAACTAATAAAATAACAAGTAGCAACAAATTAAAACCCATGGGGTGGTATTCACTAATTTTTTAGAGACTATACTGTATTTTTAAGCTAGGAGGAGTGGTTTAAATTTTGCGCGCTTAAAAGTTAACTTTCTATTGGTTGTTTTACAGGTAAATTTATACAGCTGAAAAATTCAAAATTTTGACAATGACGCAGTTAGTCCTGTACAAAAATTCTTAATTGTACAATATACTGCATAATTAAATAATTGACAAGTTTATGAGCCTTTACCTATTAATTTTAATTAATTGATGTAATTCTTTGTCAATACGTTTCATGCTACAAGTACCATCGATTTGACAGTGTAAAACAGGCTTTTGATGGTGGTCGTAACAATATAACAGAATCTTAATTAACAGATAAGAATTTGAGAAGATATTCGATCAGAAATTAGGGGTAGCTTCACTGGTGCCATTTTAAGTAATTGGTATAATGGAAACAGTTCCTACCTGCCCACCTTCTTACCCCCACAAGAGATACAGCCTGACTTACAAAAGCCAAATAAATAAAGTGATATTTCCGCCTAGGATTCCGTTACATTCTTGTGAAATCCATGGTACTACTAGTGAAAGAGTGAAAGTAGTACCTGTTCTCCCCCAATAAAACGTAAAGTTACAAACATAGGGTAATTTATTGTGAATTTTTACAAGGAATTTTTTCATGTAACACCAAGAAGGAGCACATATTCGTATTCTTTATTGTTAATAAAAGAATAATAACTGTAGAAGACATTGGATTCTGTTGTTTTAAAAGTACTCTATTGTTAATTATTATAAAAACTTGGTCTTCATCATCTTTTTTATTACTGTACAAAGTTTAAAGTAAATTTGTCAGTCTCTCATTTGGTTGCAGTATCAAATCTCCAAAAAGTTAGTGAATACTACCCTGGTGGAAGAAATACTAGAATTACCAATTTATTTCCATTTTCTGACATTTTTCGAGTTTTTCAGAGATAATAATAAATTCCCAGAAACTTTCAGACATTTTTGCGTGTATAGTTGGTCAGAAACGAGCTGTTTTTGACCAACTTCCAAATGAGCTACGAGGTTCTAATTTTGCTGAAATGTTCTTTAAGGATCCTCCTACAAATCCTTAAATTATTTTTCGAATCGCTCGTCGACTAATAGGAGTTTCTTAGAATTCATCATACTTAAACCAAACATCCTGTATATCAATTTCTCTATAAACGCACTGTTTGTAGTGCTAGTTGGTAACAAAGGCGCGTCATACTATGGGTGAAAAGGACGATTGTCTGTAGCCCCATTAGCAGGGGCGGGCCTAAAGTCTCCAAATCAATATTCTAATTTTTGTAGTAAAAAAGTTGATTCCATATTTGATGATCCTTTATAGACATGTTACAAAATATGCAATACAGCCCAATTCAGCTTACTTTGAAGAGTAATTATAACTCTTTGGTTTATCTAAAGAATAAAATAATTCTTATCACCTAAGCTATTGTTGGAGAAAGTGCCCTTCTGCAATATTTGGAAACAGGAAAAATTGTAACGCAAAATTACTACTCTTAAAAATTCGAAGTCAACTACAGTCTATAAGATGACTTAAGAGATTGACTAAAGTAATAAAATTAGTCAACAATAGATTCAGTAACAAACAACTTGACAGAGGTACTGAAATATTGCATATACAAGATATTTGTTGATAAATTACCTGATTTCAGGTAAATTTTTACTAAACATCTGGTTTCTATTATCCGTTACAAATATATAAAATTTATTACAGAGGCAAGTGGCAATATTTCAGTACCCTTATCTAGTTGTTTGGTATTGTATCTATATTGGACTAATTTTATTACTTTAGTCAATTTCTTAACGCACCTTACAGACTATAAATACAAAAATTTCCCTTTTAAAAAGTTAATATACTTGAGCGAAAAAAGTCAAAAATTGTGAAATTATGTATCAAACATTCGCCTCTTTTGTAAAAAGATGTACTCCGCACCCTTGAGAATTGTTTTTATTTGAAAATAAGGCATAATTTTTTATTTATGAAAATTTCGAAAAACGGCGAGGCAGGTAACTTTTTATTTTTTTAATTATTTAATTGTAGCTGAACCAAAACGGTTCTATCGGTTACAATTGCGAAGAAATGACGCTATCAATATCTTTTTTAAATAGCCCCCCATTTTTTTATTACATTTCTGAGTAGGTTTTTTTTAAGTTCATACATGTATTATTTAATGCGATTAAAGTAACTGAAATGAGTCCATTTATGACTATGACCTTTACTTGTGGATTATAAAATTTTAAAATAAGCACAGGTATTCTCTTTTAAATAAAAAACCAACATTATACATAGGGACAGCCAAATTCAAAATTGCTTGTGGCCTCATGAAGCAATAACGCACCGCTGGTTGGCAAGACAAATTTTGGATAAATTATCAACAAACTGTTTACAAATCGTGTTTTTTTTTTTATATTTCTTGTTAATTATCGAAAATTTGCGTGATAATTGAGGCGAGAAAACATCAAATTTCTACATGTTTTTGGTATTGTTATAATCTGATTTGTTAAACTTTTTCTACCTTTCCTGCCTCATCCTAAATCTCGCTTATCTTTCAACATTGACCTTTAAACATTGTTATACTAATGAATATCGAATCTGCTTTGAAAAATAAAACCTTGTATAGTTGTTGGAAATTTAGCGAATTTAGAAAAGAGTATTGAGAGGGAATCGCTCTGTTTTTAGGTGGTTGTTCTGTTTGTTTTTTCTTCTTCTTCTCTGATTGATTTCCTTTGAAAATATCTATAAATATTATGTTTATATTGTTTGGTATTAGTAATAGGTATGATGTGGGTGAATGTTGTATTGTTGGCCAGGAATTATCTAGTTTGGAATTTTGATTATGTTTTCATAAACTAGTCATGTGATAAATTAAAGGATGACAGTAGAAACAGAGTATAGTATACCACCACGAATAAATAGCCCACCAACCAACCAACCAACAACAGGTGTTGTTATTTAATCATCATGGTCATTTCACCATTGAACCACCCAACCAACAAATCATTAAAATTAGGTCATGGAATTGGTATTGTACATTATTATTATTATTATTATAATATTAGCGAATTACTTACAATAATAGCATCACGTATATTCTTTTTTATATCTTCAATTTTCTGTTTCTTCTCTTTTTCACTAAAACCATTCACATGTAGTATTCTCATTTGTTTAACGATTGTCGATTTACCAGATTCACCAGCACCCAATAATAACAGTCTATGTGTTGCCCTATAAACTTGTTTCTCTTTTGCTAATTGCCGATTAATTTGATCGCTAATACGTTTTTGACTTCTAATATCTTCGGACGCTTGTCCAGCAGCGTCACGATTGCCAAAACAACCCATGGCCGCCAATGGGGACCACCAACAATCAGCCCCCTTGTCGGCGGCCACGGGGCCACAATCTGGACCCGACGCCACCGTGGCTATCAACAATATAATCAAAAACCTTTCAATATTCTATTAATAATAAACAATAACAAATAATAATAATAATAGATTATATGTATATGGATGTGTGTGTACCTTCACTCAATCACTATTATCACTGTTAATCAGCACACTGTACGCTTCCCCCCGATTTAACAAAAACAACCACTATTATCAGTGAGGTCGTCGTTTCGGCACCATTATTACGGCGGTGATTGGTTCATTGTTGTTGTTTGTATTCTATTTGTTTCAAATTTTCCACTTTTATATTGTATAGAGAATTTTGGCTAGTGCCACCATCTGAGCCAGAGGGTCAGTCGAAATTCGAAATACATCATAAAAATGGCCGAGCGACACACTATATCTTCAGGATATACACACAAATACACACGCACGGTGTCTATTTTTATATACGACAACGATAGAAATAGCAACGAATGTTGCAGACGGAGCTACATCAGTACTACACGTTACTGCAAATACAATTTTTTAAAAATAGAATCTGGTTGATTCTTTTTTTTCGTGTGTTGTTGCCTTTCTACTACTACATACATACATACATATATATACTTTGTATTTATATATGCATAAAAGTATATATGCACATATACTATATAGTTATATTATTTAATGAGCGAAATTTATCGCGTTGCACTACAACTCTGTCGGTGGTCTCAAAAACTACATTCGATACACCCTGACAGGTCTCTTGTATTATTATTTTGAACGATAAATAAATTTCTGTCTACATGCGATTATTATTATTGTGGTCAATTGTTTTATACACAATACACATATAAACTGTATTATTTTATTTAACATTAGTTGTACGATTTTTGTGTGTTTTTTTATTATAATTAAATTAATTAATTAATTTATTTGCCAAATTTGAAATAAACAAAAATTTATGGCCAGCTTTTCACGGGCGAATTTAACATGTCCGACACAAACTGACTCTTGCCTGCTGGCAAGGCCTTGTCTTTGATGTAGAGCGCCAGTGGCGCTCTGTCAATGGTGGTGCGTGTGCGCGCCACACCGCCGACCAACCACCACCACCGCCACCGATCACAAATTCAAAATACAAATATTCTAATACAATGAAAATTTCATTGTTTTCACGTTAATTTCCACTATTTCCACATCGTTGAGAATAATAATTGTAATTTCAAATGATTAGCTGTAATTCAGACGAACGACTATGGTGTAAGCGAGGAAGAAATAGGGCAGTGCCGTAGTAATGTGGCAACTTCACGGACGGGGTAAGAATCGAAAACAGCGCTCATTAATTTGAATCGAAAGAGCAGACTAATTCAGCTGAAAAATTGAGTAAATTTGATAATTCAACAATTAAAAATAATAATTTAGCAGCGGGATTTGCACGCTCCAGCGTGCTCATCACGTGACTGTTCTGAACTAAATTTAATATAACCGCTGCCTAGTCGCACTCGATCTCCATCGAAGTCACAATGGAATTCTACGTTTATTTGTTGCGATTATAGCACTACAATCATTCAACGTAGTTGATAATGTGAGTCAGTGATGTCACAAACAATAAATAGGCAGTCTGCTATAGTTGATTTTCGCCTCTCTCCTCTCTTACTGGATTCCTATGAGCGCAGAGAGTAGGTGGGTTCAAGTACTATACAAATTACGATCGAATCGAGAATCGCGTATGTTTATGATGTGCGCTGACGATAGTCGCGCAGCAATCTGAAATAAATTCCCACCACTGTTGCCAAATAATGATTAAAAAAAAAAACAATGCTTAAAAACGCCACTTGAGAGTCGAGAAACTAGCTCAAAACTCAATTGAAAGCGTCCTAACTGTAATATTTCTACAACTCATTAGTAAAACTCACCAATTCACCAACAAACAATTATTTGCGACAAATATTTTTGTTAAATAGACTAAATAAGTCTTTAAAGTGTCTAAATTTTTACCACTTGGTAGCAAATAAAGGATCAGGGTTGGGCTAAAAATTGAGACTAAGATTGGCTAAGAATGCAGTGACTTTGCTGAAAGCAAAGAATTTAGCTTCAAATGTAAAAAGAACTAGATAACTGATGATTTTAGGAAAAAAGCTCTTTAAATTCCAGCATTAAACTCAAAAAGTTACCAAAAATGGCAACTAAAAGTGTCTAAATTATCTTCGTGCCTTAAGCAAAATTCGATTAAAATTGATAATTTAAGAAAAAGCCCTAAAACTTTGACTATAAGTAGAGTTAATTTCTCAAATTGGCAAAAAGTGTCCAAATCTCCCTGCATTCTTCATTTTGAGTATACTTTTCTCTTAAATCGTTCTTGGATTCCCAAACTTTTAAAATCGATCTAAAGATCATTTTTGAATTTAAGTAGCTACAGATTTTAACACATCTACGTCTTAAAATCACTTGGCTACTTTTAGTGAATTTTAGATTTGAAAAACGAGATTTTTGAGTTGTTTTTAGTAAACTTTGTTCCATAGTCGTAAAAACGAGAGACTTTTATTAATTTTATTCCATTTTTTAGCTGAATTCTTAAAATTTCATTCAAATCTTTAGATATTTTTCCCTTAAATCATCAGTTTTGAGCAATTTTGACATTAAGCCATGCAGAGGATGGAATTTTAGACATTTGTAGTCGATGTTTTTGTAGAACTTTTGAATTTTACGATAGGTTTCACTACATTTTGTACAAAATTATTAATTTTGTCTTGCAATAAGAGGCATCAAGCATTATAAAGAAGATTCGATCGATACATTTAATTCCCAAAAGTTCTTGTGTATAGTTGTCGCATGAAAATAGTGAATCTTATGAGAAGACTCGAATTACTTTATGATTGGGGTACATCATCAAACCAATAAAATTTGTCCACTGTGAATTCTGTGAACAGAAGAACAAAACAGCTTATCCAAAGGCGGAGAACATTTCTTTTTAAACAGGTAGTTTTACCCAATACCGGCCCGAGATTATTTCGCGCCCTTGTCAAAATAGGCTCCCTTTATAATGAGATGAATTATTTGTCTAACAAAAATTTATTAAAAAGAACAATACACAAATAAAAAAGTACCATCATTATAAAGTAGAATTCAACAGTTCCTTACACTTCTTTTTTAAATTATAATAATTCAACATATTGGCTACATTTTTGCGCCCTAGACAGCTATCTAGTTTCTAGTTCGTCTCTATGGTAGAGCCGGCACTGGTTTTACCCTTTTGTTATTGATAGAATTTAAAGTGGACAATTTCCTTTATGGGCTCAAAGTAATTTGACTTTCCCTAGAAGATTCACTATTTCCAGGCGACGACTATACAAAACTATTTTATATTTCATTTTTTGACTGGAAGCAAAATTAGCTACAGTAGAGCGCTTATTTATTGTTTGTGACGTCATTCACTCACATCATCAACTACGTTGATTGATTGTAGTGTTACAATAGATTTATAATTTTGTTGAGAGCTCGATGGAGATCGAATGCGATTGGAGAGCGATTAATTATAGGATAGTTAGGAGAAGTGACGTCAGAAGCACGGAAATGCGTGCAAATCCCGCTGCAAATCAACAATATTTCCCATAAAAAAAAAAAATAAACAGCGCAAATATAATTGTTTTTTTTTTTCATTAAATAAAGCATTAAAAGTAATACAAATGTAAATAAGCTACAAATGTATGTATGAATTTTTATTTCAAACACATATTCATTAGTTAAAATTACATAAAAATGATTTGACATCAGTGAATAATAGCAAATACTCGTCCTCCTACGCTCATTAAAATTGAAAGACTGTAGTAAAATTTATCCATAATAGAGGTAAATAAGCATATCTAGAAACACTTACTATTAATAATAGTTTTACGAAGAAATTTATGTATTTATTTGTAAATATGAAGCATATATATTTAGACTCCCTTTAGGCTTTAATTGTTCGACCAAGCATATTAAAAATTCAGAAGAAATCTTGCTAAATGTCAAATCGATAAATTGTTAAATTATTTACACACGTATTTTTGAATGAATAGTAAATACAATAGAGCTATATTATCATCCATATTTGTATCATCTAGCAAATAAATTGCAGGATAACGAAAATAAGAAAAAACTACTATTTTGAGTACATTTTTATCGAGTCCAACATGACCGAAAAATAAACGAGTACAATTAGAACATTGAGACTTTATTACAACCTAAATGTACAATAATTGTATTAATATTTTATGATAGAATATTACATGGTAAAAATTGAAACAAGAAAAAGTACCAACAATACAATAAACATTCATTTATCTATATGAATATAAATCTATATATATTTATGTATGTGTATAAAGATAGATAATTATATATATAATTTGTAAAGATATATCACAAATAGGCTTATAAATGCAAAATTCATCATTTTCCGGTTAGATAACACTCACTCAAAATTTGTGCAAAACAGGATTATTCACGAAAAGTTCTCATAGCAAATCCCATTAGTTGGCGAGCAATTCGAAAAAAATCAAAGCTTTGTAGGGGCGTACCTGGAGATTGTTCTGGCAAAATTAGAACCTCGTAGCTTATTTGCAAGCAGGTCAAAAACGCTCGTTTTGGATAAGGTTGCGATTTTCAAGTAAGACGACTAAGAATGACTCGGAGACCCTCCCCATTCTAGGTCGTTTTGAGTGTTTAGCTTGTTTCTAAAAATCGCAACATCGTCATAAACGAGCATTTTTTACCAATTTCCAAATGAGCTACGAGGTTCTAATTTTGCTAAAATGATCTCTAGGGACCTTCCTATAAATATTTGAAATATTTTTAGAATCACTGGACCAATAATGGGAGTTAAAATAAGAATTTGTAATCCAACGTGAATAATCCTGTATAAAAAAACTTTATCTTATTGTTAGGAAACAGTGATTATGAGCTAGTAATGTTTGTCTTTATATACTACCTGTTGGCGATTTTCTTTATTTGCTTAGGAATTGGTGCTTTATCTAAAATTACCATAATTAAAAAAAATTAAGAACAATTAAATTGTAAATGATTAATCACAACTATGCGTCAATATTGGAGATTTAAAGACAATTAAAAATAATAATAAAAATAAATGATTAAGGCACAAATAATCGTTTAGATTTCTACAATGATTGGAAAGGCACAAGTATTTTTTATCCGATTTTTTTTTAAAAAAACAAATGGAAGGAAGCATAACTATATCAAGTTTATAATAAAATTATCACAATGGATAAATGAAATAAGAAGATGCATTATGAGATTATTTGCTTAATAAAATGACTAGTATATAAATATATAGATTAAGATTTTTCTTCTTAAATATGATTCTTATAAGGAATTGAAAATATTCATACAGCCCCTGTATATCTAAATTACATTACAGCCAGAATTTTTAAAATTTCGTTTGTTCAAATTAAATCATATTCAATTAGATATTTCCGTTGAATACTATCGCGACAATCATCAAATACACGTTTTATATTTTCAGTATCAATAGCACAAGTGAAATGTGGATAAAATCGATGTCCCATATATTGTTTACCAATTAAAGTAATTTTCTATAAGAATATCACAATTAGTTTTTAATAATAAAATGAATTATTTAGTAAATTACCTCGAATTCGTGTCGTATAAAATATTTACCTCGAACAACATCTGGATGATCATTCTCATTCGGATATTCATTCGGTTTAATTATAAAATCACGATATTCAGGAAAATAATCCTCTAATTTACTACGTTTTGATAGTATCTTATCACGGAATATATCTTGTTTATTTAGAAATAATATAACTGATATATGACCTAACCAACGATTATTCCATACAATTTTAAACAATTCTAAACTTTCACGTAAACGATTCTTTGTTTCATCTTCACGTAACATTAAATTATAGGAACTACATGCTGTTACAAATATTATGGCAGTGACATCATTGAAACATAGAAACCATTTACGACGTTCACCACGTTGACCACCAACATCAATCATTCTAACAAAAATCCAAAAAATTATTTTAAATTTTAAAATTTTTTTTATTCAATTACCGAAATTTCACATTATTCACTTGAAAAACTAATTCATAAATACCAGTTGTTAAAACACGACAACGTAAAATATCTTGATCACTCGGTATATAATTATCTTTACCAATTATATTGACTTTATCTAGAAAATACTTGGCACTATCTATTAATTGATATTCATTGTTACGTTCGAATGTTGCCTAAAATATCGCCAATCTAATTAGATTTTTAATTTATTTATTATAATTTTATTTAATAAATATCAATTACTTGTACACCACGATCGTTCCATAATCGTTCAGTGTATTCGTAGAATTTCTGTGGGAAATTAAAATCACATTTGATAGCATTTTCAATAATCCATTGGGCCATCTGTTCATTCTCTGGACTATCGAGTTTAACTGGTGGTGTTATTATTGGCATTGCTGTTAAAATACTCTACAAAAAAAAATTGATTAATAATTGAATAATTTAATTAAATATTGATTACAATAATAGCTTCTAATAGATTATTTCTGATATCATTGCGTCGTTCTTGACGTACACTCTCACTAAATTCTTCAACATGTATCAATTGCATCTGTTTAATGATTGTCGATTTACCAGATTCACCAGCACCTAATAATAATAAACGATGCGTCCTTATATAACCTTCTTTATCTTTAGCTATTTGTTTATCAATTTCATTACTATGTTGTCTTCTAACAAGATCATCATGATTTAATTGATATAGACATGGTAGGAATGGAAATAAACATCCACAATTTGTTTTTTTATCAGTCATATTTTTACATCCTGTGCGTTCCAAAACAGATACCATCAATGGATTTTTTCGTTGTTTGCTCTTCAATAATATTCAATTAACAAGTCGCACTTAATAATTTTACTATGTACATAATATCTCATTATTTAAATAAACAATTATAAAACATTGCAAGGTTACTAGCAGAAAAATTAAATATTTTTGTAATTATTGCAATAAAACTATTTAAAATTAATTAATTTAATAAACAATCATTTGAATTATAGAATTTTAGATTTTTAAACAATTATTTAACGACAATTTACATAAAATAACAAACAAAACGATCAACTAGAAATTTGTAAGGTTAAATTTGACGGCACAATGACAGCTACACCGTTGCCAAATATCACCCACACAAACTATACAGAATTCACTCTAATTATCAACAATTTTCTAATAAATCATGTTAATCTAGCAAAAAATATAATAGAAATAAATTACAAAATAACAAAATTATTATTAGATTATTGTTACAAATATAAGTATCTCTAGCAAAAAGCTTCAATGTGGCATCGCTGAACAGTTCTGTCAAATTGTTAAGCTCAACGTTAGCTAATTGTAGCACTACAGTCGCAAGGAGAATCTTACAGTGTAAATGTTCTAACGTGAATATTTACAGTGGACACATTTTTAAAGGATATTTGCGGGAAATTGGCGGTTGATTTGAATTATTCAAATGAATCTGATAAATATTGCATAATATATTTTTATATAATAATAATAATAATAAGAATTGATAATAAGTAAACATGACTATATGCTAATTTAATAGAAACAATGAGAATTTTTTCAATAAAATATAGACTAGACAAGAATTCGATGCATAGCACCGGTTTTTTATCTTCTTTTTTTTAATGTTGTTGTTGTAACTAACAGCAGTCCATTATATGGGTACTACAAGCTAGAACTATTTAATTTTGTTTTTATATACAAATATTTGATAATTATTTGTTTAAGTTTTTTTTTTGTAGAATTCTTGATAAATAACTGAAAACGTTAATAATACTTATAGTATTCAACAGTTGCAAACATAAATGTTATAATAATAGACAAATTTTAAAAATATGAATAAATCAACAAAATACTTAACAGAGAATAGCTATTTATCGACAAAGTTAGCTTGGATTTGTTCCATTAAAACAAACAATTATTGTCGTTTTTATCGTAAATAATCTACTAAATATAAATTATTATGTTATTGTCAAATTGGTTATAATCTAATTATCTCGTAATGGAAATCATAATTGTAAAGAACATCAAATTAAGGGGTCTCCGTACAATTTGTTCAATTCGGCGTGCGAAAATTGCCGATTTTCAAATATCGATATCTCTTTTGTTTTCTAAGATGTTAAAAAAAGTAAACGTGCGTTGGATGGAGCATTTCATGACGCATGTTTCAAAGTTTTTTTATTTTGGAAAAAATTTGAAAAATTATGCATGGCTGAGATAACTCTTGGACCCTGTTTTTTTTGTAAATTTTCCTTCATAAGTGACTAAAACTTAACTAATATTATTGATTTTCAGTGTGTATCAGGTGAGTTTCCATAGAAAAGTGAAAGAGCTTTCCAAATCTTAAAGAATTTTCTCAGAGGCTTGTTAGTTTTCCGAAAAATGAAGAAAATCTAAAGAATTTTCGAACATTGATGTCTTGCATAATTTTAAAGATGGAGAATTTAAACAGCTGATGTAAGAAGAAAGGACACGAAGCTCGCTTAAAATCCAATTTTAAAAATTAAGTAAGTTAAATTTTAACTACTTCAACGACCATATCATTAAAACTGGAAAATATTTTGTAAGAAAGAGCATCAAAATGAACAGAAAGAAAATAAATGAAAAGACAAACATTGTCAAACTATACAATAGAAGCAGGAGGTGTGATCTCGTTTATAAATGTAAAGACGTCTGGCAACGTTGCATTCTTAAACATAGCACAAACAATAATGACCACATCTATCTGGCATACTGCAAACTAATCACAATAACAATAAACACAAACACGGTCTAGTTTGAAGCGGATTTTCCGATAGATTTTCAAAACATTTTCCACTTATTATGATAGAGTCGTGAAAGTAGATAAAATTTCCGACATTTTCATATCAATTAAGAAGTAAATTAATCAATTTTAATAGTTCTAAATAATAGGTGATAAAGGGTTCAAGCTTTCTTCTCTACCTCTACCTTTAAAATTAAGCAAGCCATCAATGTTTGAAAATTCTTTAAATTTTCTTCCGTTATCGGGAAACTAAGAATTTTATCGAGAAAATTCTTGAAGATTTGGAAAGCTGATTCAATTTGCTATCAAAATGCGCCTGATAATTATTGGAAATCAATAATATTGGTCAAGTTTTGGCCAGTTATGAAGGAAATATACGAGAAAAACAGGGTCTAAGAGTTTTCACTGCCATTCAGAATTTCATCATAATTTTCGAAAGTAAAAAGCTTCGGAACATTCAACTAGAAATGCTCTATCTAACGCACGTTTACTTTTTCTAATAATTTAAAAAATAAGCGAGATATCGATGTTAAAAAATTGACAATTTTCGCACTCCAAATCGAGTATTTTGTCCTCAGACCTTTGTACTATCCAAGCTGAACTATGTGATGTATTAATGTATTGCAAATATTTAAAGATACAAAATGGTGATAATATAGCATTTTATATCTCGACAATTATCTATATTTATTCGTGCCTAAACTAGGTCTATCACAAATCAATTTTGGTTCGTTCATAACAATTTATACCGACACAATTTTTTGATTATTATTTTAATTTTATAAAATTTAACGACTGTGCCTGTTGTAGTCAAGAAATAAAATGCATATTATTTTTATTTGATACGAATAGAATATTGTTTTTATCAGGAATGTACACTTACACAGTCTAACAATATTAAAATTGTTAATCAATCTTTTTTTTTTAATATTTTCACGTTAATTGCGATTTACGACAATTACACAGCCATTTAATAATGCGTGCATTACGTTCAACAATTGATGGTGGTTCACTTGGTCTAAATGTTGTTGGACAATAATCAATATTATCAATTGGTCTACTTGAATCAACTGTTGATACATCAGAGAAATAAATTGGACTATCAGATGAATGGCTATTTGTTAACATTTCTTCAAAACTATCGCTTGTTAAACCTAAATGTTCAAAGAATTGTTCTAAATGACTTGTAGGTGGTTCTGGTGGTCGCCAATAACGATCACTTATATCCGATTTTGAACGTAATATTGGTCGATCACGTTTATATCTTAAACATTTTTGTCGTTTAAATATTGTCGATTGTGGTGGTAATGGTAATGGTGGTGGTGGTGATGATTGTTGTTGTAATGATGGTGGTATTGTTATTGGTGGTGGATATGATGATTGACGTGTACGACAATCAAGTTCTTGACAACAATAATACGAACTGCCACCACTGTGTTGTGTACTAGAACCGGAATCACGTCTTGTCTCCTATAAAATTGATTAAATAATAATGATTTCACAATAGATTGTTAATTATTTACTTGACGTGGTGGCGGTGGTGGTTCACTTCTTTGTGTATAATGTCCACTGCTACCACCACTATCACGATTCGATAGACTCTTATTACTACTTTTATTCGAACTGGGTTCAATTCGACAATGGAGATCTGGAAGGCTTTTATGACATCTTTGTGCGTATTCAGCTGGTGGACTGAGTGGTGCCATTTGATCAACACTCAATTCTTCAGCACTATCACAAACTAACAATTGGCGTAATTTATTTTGTAATAAATCATTACTACCAGAGTGTACAGAACGACGATGAGATAACGGTGGTAGTGATCGAGACGGTGATACAGCCATATCTACAATAATCATCAATCACATTTAATTTCAAACACAAATTCATACTTACATTGTGGAAGTGTTGTTTGTCGATAATTTGCACCACTATGTCCGGCAACATTAACAGATTTACTACGATTATAAACACCAATATATCCTGAATTAGCCGGATGTGTGAGACGTGTTGGTAAGACTTGTGTTGTATCCCTGACAATTTCGCTTTTTACATAAAATGGTTTACTTTCAGCTAACAATTCAACGGCTGATTTACGTTTAGTTCGCATACTTTGCGATTTAGTTAAAGTCGGATACATCATTGTTGCCATAATTTTAACCAAAAAAGAACAAACGTAAAAATCAACAATAACAAACCTGGGCAGTATTTATCAATTGATACGATTATGTTGTGTTATAGTCTGCATTGTTTTCGGAAAATATGCGGAAAAGCTTGTGAAATTTCACTGAAACATCATCAATAATTTGAAGAAATAATAGGATATTGTTGAATTTGACTTACAAATTATTGTTGTTTATGAATGAATTGTATTGTTTATTAGTGAATTGATATATCGTTTAGTTTATCACATTGTCTTTCTACAATTTGTTGTTGATTAATTTTTTTTTCTTCATCAATTTTAATTAATTCAAATCCATAAATTGCACCACTGACCAACTAGTGATAGGAGCCATTTCTCATGTCACAGCTGATTGCGTGGTGTTGCACTTGCGCATCAATTCCACAATAATATCAACAACAACAAACAACAATAATAATAATAAATTTATGCAAACAAATTTTAAAATGTTGTTGATATTGATTATGATTTTGTCTTATATCAGAAAGTCAATAACTTTCAATTGATAAATCAGCATATTATTTTTATAATGACTTTCAAAATAATTGCTATAATCATCATTAAAATAAACGAATCTATTTTTGTCTACATTATTCAAACAAAAAGGAAAATCGGAAAAGACATTTTATTAAAGTTACGTTGTTTGTTGTTTATGATGATAAGAGAGAAACAATTCTTTTGTTAATACAACAAATCGATATGTATGTACAGAAAATGAATAGGTTCGATGGTAATGTTATCGATACGTAGATCAGGGTGGGTTGGTTGTTGCCATTATTGAAGATTCATTCGAATTCAACCCTTATTACAGAAATGATATTCTTGATTGTGGACACCTTAGGGTACTCATCAGCAGTGGCGGGCTTAAGGGGAGCTTAACTCCTCGAGCTTTAAATTAGCCTCCTAAAACTAAATCTGTTACTTGAGTTATTATTAATTGTTTTGTGTGAGGTCCCTTTTCCGCCCCTAACACACGAGCTGCGTGCTTCGTTCCCCACTGCACGCCTGATGTGGGCTAGCCTTTAATGTTCCCCCAATAGTCCCATCTTTTTAATAAAGTCCAGGATACTGTTTTTCCTCCCAGATATACCATTCTCTGAGATTCTTCAAGGCCTCACAGTAGCATTAAATATGAAGCTATGTTTCATTTTCCTCCTCACAGGCCCTACATGTTGGGTCTGCTTTTACTATCCCAATATAATTGAGATGCTTCCTCAGTGCACAGTGATCATAATCAGTAAACAGTCCTGTGACCTGTCTTATTAATTGCCTCCTACTTAACTCTACGAGTTCATTAGGTATTCTACGGTTTGAACAACTCAGAAATATTTTTGACAGGACTATTCCTGATAATTCTTCCCAGTAGAGTTGGTGTTTTCATTGCTAATTCTTTCCTTATGATCCCGCATGAGAGTCCAGGTCAATTTAGAGCTGTTTTGGCAGCAAGTTTCTCAAGTTCTTCAAAGCATTCCAGCACCAGTCTGGATTTCCTTTCTACAGCTCTGAAACTAACTGTGTTTTAATGTGGATACTTTTATTTCTATGGTTTCTCCACAACATGACCTGTACACAGGTCATTATAGCTATTATTTCTGCTTGTAATATGGTGTATACAAATCCAGAATAGTGCTGAAATGCTTTAAAGCACTTGAGAAAAAGACGTACAAGCATTTTTGTTAGTAGTAACAATGAAGAAATTACTATTAAAAGCATTGGTCGTCATTTAATTAATTTATAATCAATATTATTTCTATCAATTTACATAAAAACCCTCAACTTTTTCATATGGAATATTTAATGTGTTGCCTATGCATAAGTTACTAATTAAAGCGCTCTCTATTTGTATATTACGGGCGTGTTTACTTTGGCGCTTTAAGCGCTTAAAGCGTTCCACGCTTATAACGCTTATTTTAGCCGTTTACTTTGGGTTTTTGGCGCTTATGCGTCTGTTGACAGATACGACAGGAACCGTTTACTTTGAAGCTTGAGCGAATGTAAGCGTAGGAGCTCTGTACATAAAAATCAGCTGATTTATACAAAGTGGACGATGGACGATGAGATCGAATAATTTTTCTATTACTATCTGGAATTACAATCTTACTACACCTTTTCCAAGTGTAGCTCAGATATTTTCAGTCGTATTTCAGATTAGTGAATTATTATATTTATTTCATTATTATATTCAAATGAGGTACTGAAGATGGTTGGATTCAACCAAAGCTTATATACCGAAAATAGTAAATTATCTCTGCAATTTTAATAACAACATTATTCTATTACCTATATCTGTTATTTATTGTATATGGTCTAAATTGAATTGAAATTAGGTATATATGTAAATAACAAATTATTATTTTGTGAAATTTCTTTTATTTTATTGAATTGCATTTTACTAATCTGAAATACAAATGACGATTTCTGAAATTAATTTGTTCCCTATTACTTAATTAACTACAGTTGGTAAAGGTGTAACATCATTTGATGAAAGTGAAAATGCAAACGCAAAAAATGAAATAGAGGAGTGTCTAATAGTCTAATGTTTTTAATTAATAGGTAAAACCAGGGCTACAACTACCCAGGCTTCCACCAATTTTTCAAATTTAACAGAATTGCGCGCCACGCTTATTTTGCTTCTACTCGATGGAAGAAGCGTTGTGAGCGTTGGTAATGACGTCACGCTGCCAATATGATGATGTCATAACAGTGCTGATGAGCGCTTACAGCACCAAAGTAAACAGCACTTTAAGCGCTTTAAGCGCTTAAAGCGCCAAAGTAAACACGGCCTACATCTATGATTCTATGGGATCTATGCACCTAATTGTAGTCTACGTTTCAGCACTAATATCCTAATATCTTTTAATCCAAATGCTTAATCATAATCATAATTAACACCGATTTCACTTATGTGAAATATTTATGAATTATTAATTTATATAACAGAAAATGAAATAATTTTGGTATTTTATTTTAGTTTTTGGGCTACATTTAACAATCGGCTATGACCTTTCTCCCCTCTCCATTCACTTTTGACTTTTGTTTCTAACCTCAACTTCTGACAACTGACAACAAATATCTGAAAATGTCTTTTGGTAAGAAAATGGCTGAAATTTGGAAAGGAAATGCTGTTCTTATAACAGGAATTCCATTAATAATTGGTATACATTGGGGATGGTTGAAATTACAGGATGTTCCTGAATTGGTAAAACCAGAAGAAAAGAAAGAGTTACCAATTGTGATAGTAAGTAATCTGGTAATTGTACGATTACGATTTCTTATGTAAATATTTATTTAAAGGGTGCTAAATATTTAGTGAAAGTTATTGAAGATGATTACCATAAATTATTTGATAAAGGTAAAGTTAAAGAAGAGAAATAGTTGATAAATTATCACAGAAAATTAACGATAAATGTAGAATTTATCAATAGATTGATCAATGTAATTTATTCGTATTTATTCTCGTTATATTTGATATAGTCTAAATTCTAAAATACAACATTTATTACATAAAAATAAAATTTAGATTTTTATTTGTTGGAGACAAATGTTAATTTTTGTCATATTGTCGGTAAATGGTCAACGGTTGAACGTTGTTGATTCAAAGCCATTTTAAAAGGACTTGTGGATTTGGTGTTTGTTGTTAATTGTGGCAATAAGACGCCGTTTAATGAATTCTACAAGAAAAAATATGATTTTATCAATCTAATTTAATCAAAATACAAACCCTGGATTTCTCTCTTGTGAAATTCTGCAATTTATTCTCATCCTCATCGACTTTAAAGTTAAAATTCTCGAAATATTGATGATTTAACAACATATCACAGGTCCATCGTTTTGCTGGATCTTTATCCAAACATTTCTACAAGTACAAATTGTACTTTTAATTTTAAATTTTAACCGAAATCGAATTATTAACAGTATTACTTTAAGAAAATCGATCGTGATTTGATTACACGTCGGTAATTTGGTTTCTAACGGTATGATTTGTTGGGGTATTGGCAGAGTGATTCCGTGGAAAAAATCATTATTTTTGAATGCCACCATATGACGCGGCAATAAATCACCAACGGTTGTTCGAATGAGATAGAGCTGATCTACATCCGATTTACCCGGCCATAAGGCTTCGCCTTTAATCAATTCAGCTAATACACAACCTGAAGAAAATTTGTAGAAATTTATTGAAATTATGAAAGAAAACAGTTATACCGATAGCCCAAATATCTACCGGTGTTCCATATTGGGTATCACCGACTAATAATTCCGGCGCTCGATACCATCGTGTTGCCACATAATCTGTATAATTCTCACCTGGACCTTTGAAAAGTTGCAAAATTATATAATTTATTAGGGCTGTGCGAATCATTCGAGACGAACCGAATCGACTAACTCGGCTCCATATTCGTTCGAATAATTCGAATGAATCAAAGTATTCGAACCAAGCCCTGGTTGATTTTTTAGCTCACAGCTGTCTAACAGGCGTCTGCATGTTTTTAAAAATCCCATAAGAAGCAAACTTTTGAGAAAATGCCAATTTTGGCCACATTGGAGCTAATTACCACCGCATGAAAAAGAAATAGCTAGTATTTCTATCTCTATTAAACTGTCATAACTTATGACAGTTGAACCACGCAATATGAGTAAGATAGAGATGGAAATACTACTTATTCTTTCTCATGTTGTAGTAACTAGCGCCATTGTGACAAAAATTGGCGTATTCTCAAAAGCAGCAATTCAGATCAAATCCACAGGCCTGTTAGACAGCGTTGAGCTGAAAAATCATGCAGGCCTTGATTCGAACCTTTCACATTATTCAAAACTTCCATTTTATTCGATTTGAGCCATACCAAACGGTATCTAAGATGCCGTTTATAGATATCTAACGGTATAAACAAAAATATTCGAGTCAAGCCCTGCTTGATTTTTCAGCGTAACGCTATCTACCAGGCCTGTGCATTTGATCTGAATTGCTACTTTTGAGAAAACGTTAATTTTTGTCACAATGCCGCTAGTTACTATCACACTAAAAGAAATAGCTAGTGTTTCCATCTCTATCTTACTCATTCTGCGTGGCTCAGCTGTCCTAAGTTATGACGGTAAAATAGAGATACCAGTTGTTTCTTTTTATGTGGTGGTAACTAGCGCCAATACGCCCAAAATTGGCATTTTCTCAAAACTTTGCTCCTTATGGAATAAAAAATGTACAGCCTGTTAGATAGCGTTAGGCTAAGAAATCAAGAAACTAACTCGAATAATTCGAATTCCATTCGAATCGAACCGAATCGAATATTATTATTCGATTCGGTTCGATTCGAATGGAATTCGCGCAGCCCTACAATTTACGTTTGTTTTAATTTAAAGTATTACTTAGCATTCTTGCGAAACCAAAATCACAAACTTTCACAACACCAGTTGATGTTAAAAGTATATTCTCCGGTTTGATATCACGATGGATACAGCCATGATGATGGCAATACGAGACAGCTTGTAGAGTTTGCCATATGATTTGTTGTGTTAACAAATGTGGACAACCTCTAGGATAACGTTCTAATTCATTTAATACAGTTTTTTCGCAAAATTCAAACACTAAATGTAATCGACGTTTCCGTCGAAACACTTCAATCAAATTCACAAGATTTGGATGTTTTAAATTCTAAAATCAATTAATAAATTAGTGATAAAAAAAAAGTTAATATATACGAATTTATTATTATACCAACTTTTAATAGTCTTATCTCTCTTAATGCAATCTTTCTAATTAATGGATCATCTTCACTCTCGGCAAATTTCTTTATTGCTACAATCTCACCAGTATCACGATTACGACATTTATAAACTATACCATAACTGCCTTCACCTAATTTGGCGATTTTTTCATAGCGTTCCATTACTTTTGATGAAGTGCGTGTCCTGAAATTTGTTCGTTTTCATTAACTTATTTCAGTAATTATCGATTGTGGTGCTTTTAATTTTTGATAGCCAGGTGCGTGTGCGTTTCATTGTCTTTTTCCCTTCCCTCATGACTTTTTGCTCGAATCATTCCAATCGATAGAATAACTTTAATTCATCTATATTGTTTCACGATTAATTATTTTATGGAAAGCCTCAGGAAAACAGGCATTTTTGATTCATAAACCTGTTGATGTGTTGGAAAAGTATAAAAATTTCAATCTTATCCTATCAGATGTTATCAGATTTCAGAGGTCTAAAATTGTGCTACAGGCTCTTGCAAAAACACGCTTCAACTAGTGCATTCTTTAACCTCGCGAATTCTTACTGGAAAGTAAAAGTAGTAAAACCCAAAGCAGAAGAATATCTGGAACTTTTAGGCGAAGCAGTGGCTTCGGTAAGAGTTCAATTTTAATTCCATGATCCTTTCTAACTACTCCATACACAAGGGCACAAAGGATATGCTACAATAAGTACAGGGTGTCGATTTTAAATATGGTCGATTCTATGAAACTCCTCTATTAGTTAACAAGCAATTCGAAAAATATTATAAGGATTTGTACTGGGGTACCTGGAGATTATTTTAGCAAAGTTAGAACCTCGTAGCTTATTTGAAAGTTGGTCAAAAACGCTCCCTTTGGGCGAGATCACAATTTTCAAAAACGAGCTGAACACGTAAACCGACCAATAATGGACTCGAAGACACTCTGGAAATTGATATTTTTCCTTCTACTTCTTTTCATTCTATGAATAATAGAAACATTTCTAGTTGTTGCAGATTTCAAATTGCGAATTATTCTAATTGTAAGTCATTTTAAACGTGTAGCAAGTTTTTAAAAATCGTTACATCGTGGAAAAAATGGCGTTTTGACCAATTTACAAATGAGCTACGAGGTTCTAATTTTGTTGAAATGTTCTCTGGGAACCCCCTAAGAATCCTTAGAATATTTTTCACTCTTCAACTAATAGGAGTCTTATAATATCGACCATATTTAGAATCGACACCCTGCTAGTTTGTGGAAATCAAAGGAAATATGGAGCCTTAACCTTTTTGGTACTATTTTCAGAAGTGAAGCTTATTATTGCTGCCAAAGGTATGATTAATGTTATAAAATTAGGATTTTCACAATATTTACGAAGTTAAAATATATAAGAACAAGAAAGTCTCATTTTATTGCCAATCTAACGAACAAACACGAACAAATTCAAATAAACAACCAGAAACAACAAATCCACATTAACATTCAGGAACACGAACAAGATTCACTTGTGCTCCGCTAAATGTAATAGAGAACTATACGAACACGAACGAAGGCAAACGGGTAGTTTCCTTTGAAATATCGACATGAGATAGGTAACTGTTCGAGATGTTTGTTCGCGTTCGTTTGAACGTCCACACCTAAGATTTTCGTTCATTCGATTCGTTCGTTAGATTTAGACACGACTTTATGAAACTTCTATTGGTTGACGAGCGAACGCGAATGCGAATGAACAACCGAAAACAAGAAATTCACACCAACATTTGCGAACACGAACAAAAAAGTGCAAACACAAACAAATGTTATGAACGTAGATTCACTAAATGTAATAGAGCATCCCTTGTCCATACTATACGAACACGAACGAAGACAAACGGGTAGTTTCATTCGAAGTATCTACATGAGATTGGTAACTGTACGTGATGTTTGTTAGCGTTCATTCGCGAACATCTAACGTTTTGAAGTTCGTACGTGTTCGTTCGTTAGATGTGAACGCGGCTTTACTGATCGATTCTGTTTTTTTCAGTAACAACAGCTAGGTTTTTATCGGGAAACAATCAATAAAATAAAACAAAACTTTAATTTTTATTATAATGCAACTATTACAACAAATCTTTCAATTCTAATAAATCTTCTAAAAGTAAATTCTTATAATCTTCGTCTTGATAACATTGTTCGATTATAATTTTACCACGTTGATTATAAAATAAATTATTTAAACCATCATCACTTTGTAAGATTTTCAAATAATTCTCTTCTGAAATGAATGTTATCGAATGATCAATGATTGCGTGTAATTTACCGAAAATTTTAAAATCATCACAACTGTTGATAAAATCTGATTTTATCGGTAATGAAACATCAATTTTCTCACAATTATTATTATTATTATTATTATCATTATAATTAAGTAGATTTTGTTTGAATTCATCATAATAAAAACCAATTAATTCACGATAGTGTCGATTACGGAAATCTTTACGTAAATTTGTCATTAGAAATTGTAATAAATCGATTTGTATTGGTCCGTATGTGATTGTTTGGAAATCTAATAATTTTCCACGAATCGGTTCATTATCTTTATAATAATATAGAAAATTACTCGTCCATAGATCACCATGTAATATTGTTTTTAAATTTGTTAAATCGTCATCAATTTCACCATTTTGGATTCCTTCGATAATTACAGTTAATTTCTGTTTAATTTCATTCGAATTCGGTAGAAATTCATCAATTAAATCGTACAAACTTACAATAGCACATTGTATGTATTCAGTTGAAGATACATAATTTTTTAGTATCTCTGAATATTCGTTTAATAAATTGATTCGTTTCGTTCTCTCGTAAATCAATGAAGATGCATGGAATTTTGCTAAAATCTCCAAACAAATTCGACAATGTTGTAAATCTAATTGTTGTTTCTTATTTGAACTTTTAAAATTAGTCAATTGACAATCTTCTAATATCATCAAATACGTTTTGGAATAATAATAATTCGGTAGATAACTTGTATCAATTGTGGTGAAATTCTCAAATTGTGGTTTTAGAAATTTATAAAAGAATTCCTCTTTTTCGTAAACTTTGATAATTTTCGATAATTCTAGCATTGTTTGATTATTATTTAATGTTTTTAAGAAAAAGCGTTGTTGTTTTTCGTGATTATCTTCATTAAAATCTATATAAAGATAATAATGTTCACCAATTAAACCATTTAGTGGTTTATCAAACGGCAGAATCCTGTATGAATTTATAATGAAATCTTGATGTTGTAAATAATTTTTCAAAACAATTTTACACTCGTCCAGTGATAATAATTTCTCCATTTCTTTTTGATTATTTTAGACTATAATATAAAATATTTATAAATTTATAATTGTTATAAAATCACTTACCTGTTCGGCTATTAGACAAATAGTAATAGTTGATAAAACTTTAAATGTGATGATAAGATAATAACACGCCTTTGACACTACTATATTAGATCATCCGATGAGCAAATGTTGTAAATTATATTACTCTATTTCCCTCTTTACGATCATTGTTTATAATAAAAAATGAATATTTAAAGAATTAATCATAAACAGGGTGTAATTAAATTGTCTTACAATGTTCATACATGTTTTGAAAGGTCAAGAAGAAGGCAAAAATTGACTAAAATTGGGCAAAATTTCAAACATACTAAAGATGCGAGTTTAAAACATCTCAGATTTCCATGATATTAAGCTGTAGCTGGCTTATTGACCTATTTATTGAATGTTAATAAATTTTCTAACAAAACTAACGACAAGTTGCTTGACTTCAGCGGTTCTGAAAATCTTGGTGAAATTTGCAACCGATCGGATGAGTTTTTCGGGCAGGTTGATAGGCAATTCGATTACACCCTGTATTATTATTACCAGACGTTCTTTATTATTGTAGACGATAATTTTATGACAATATTGGTTTGTTAATAGTGTTTACAAGTTTTGATTGATATTCTGTTTGTTAGCATGTAACAATGAAGCTTTTTAAAATATTTATAGTTCAATTATTTCTTAATTTCGTCGAGTTGCTTATATTTCTTCCATATACGTTATCTTCGATTGCATGATTGATCTAATGTTGACTTTAACATGGTTTAATCAATCGCATGAATCGGAAATATTAGAGTAATAATATTCGCGATTATAAAATATGATATTAGGAAAGGAAAATCGAAAGTTTTTTTTTAATTTACGAAAAATCGAATTTGAATTATTTTTATTATTCGCATATAGTTAGGGCTTTAATTTGATCAGCTTGACTATACCGGCGTTTCTCAAACTTTTGAACATGTGACTCAGATAATTTTCTACAAATGACTCTTAGGGCTCTAGTCGAAAGGGTGCTGGCTAATATTTGCTCGCGGGCTTAGAACGAAAGGAGCTGGTCCCCATACCCACAAGAAATTTTTTGAAATACACTCAGAAATGTCACTTTAAAGGAGTATAAAAACAATATAGCATTTTTTTATGTAATTGAAGGTTTTGCGACACAATAAATATTTAACGTGACCCATTTTTGGGTCTTGTTTCATGGTTTGAGAACCGTTGGTCTATACAGGGTGAAATTGAATTGACTTTGAATACGCAAGCCTCACTAGCTTTCAGTGGAACATTGGAAACATATTTTGAAAAGTCCAAAAAAATGACTAAAATTCCTGCTTAAATACCAACCTTAATGTTGTTGCCGAGAGTTGATAGGTATGTAACACGTCTCGGATTTCTATGACATTCTACTACACAAGTCTTACTAATTTATTTGCTTGATACAAGCACGTTTTATTATAAACTATCGATCGATTTCAGTGGCTTTGAGAATGTTGGCAAAACATCCAAAGCCTTTTTTTTTCGAAAACTGTTTCAGTTTTCGCGCCCTATATGGGCAATTCAGTTACACCCTGTATACTTTTACGAGTTTTATTTTAATTATCTTTTCGAAACACTTTTTTGCAGTCTGCTTCGTAAGAAAATACCCAGAGAATCAAAAGTATTTTCTGATTAAGAGAATGTTTAATTTCCTACTCTATAAATATGTGCATGTTTGCAAAAAAAATGATGATCTCCACATTATTCTCTCGTTACTTTTTTGAATTAAACAAACCCCCAAAAAGGGTCGATTTAGCAGAATAAAAAACCTTACAAGGTGCTGTTTTCTTTACTAGACCAGGGATTTTGAGATATTTTTACTTGATTTTTATTTTATATGAATAAACACACTACGGTTAAACTTATTGTAGCGCACATTAACAGAAAAAATGATATTTTTTGAGGTTTCTAGGACGCTTAAAATTTCTTTTGAATCAGGAGAATTCATCAAATTCTCTCTGTTATATTTTTCACAAAAGAGAATCAATGTATTGCTTGTTTTAAATGGAACGAAATTTACATTTTATCGTTACAAAAATGTTGACAATCAATGAAGGGCAAATATTCCAATTCAACATTGCGTTTATTTCATTTTCTTTTTAAATCTGATCAAAGATAAAGAAGTGTAAATTGTGTAATCTAAAACTACATTACTCAAGTGTACTGTGATGGACAAATTGATCGACTTACCGTCTGAAAAACTTAATTAAAAATCGGTTATCCATTGAATATTCAATAAATAAACTAAAGAAGCAATACAAGGATGCATTAATTAAAGATCTATTTCAGAAGCAGCTAGATAATAGATCCAATATGTTACCATATGTTGTAAAATCTACAGACAGTATAATTATTTAATAATTACTTGGTAAATTATACAGAACTACAATGATTATTATTAACGAATTATAAAGTATTGATGAATAAGATTTTATCGTGTAGATCAATAATTGTAAATGTATTCATGGGGCAATGTGAAGGCCAAATAAATGACCAACATAAATAAAAAATGTAAATTCACATCAATATAAGAAGCATGATAAGTTTATAGTGAAAGATATAAAGGCTTTACCTTTTCGGTAATAATTGAAGTTGGTTTCCGAGTAACCAGAATTTGCTACCATTAAACCATTTCTCCATCCGTTGTCGTCATGTGTTACCCAACAACTGTGGAATTTAAATACAACAATTGTTGTGTTGTCGGGGTTGTTACCATGGTGAACCGTAATACTTCATATTAGAGGGTGATATTCGTGCTTTCTATTGACCTTTCCCTTTATTTTTTTCATTGTCAATAGTAATTATATTGATGATTAGGTTTTTATAAAACGATATCTTGATAACGTATCAATAATTTATTGTTTTCTTTTGATGCTTGAAAAATTTACATATACAATAAAAATTGAGGCTTATTAAAATTTCTGTACTGTACATTAACAGATGAATTTTTTATACATAATTCAATCACTTTTCGCATGTGTATGTCCAGTGACTTGATCATCTTCAATCTTCTCCTCATTACCTTTCACCGTAAATGTAACATAATAGCGTTTATTCTGATCGAGACGATCAGTTGGCAGTGAAATAATTTGTTTATCAGTACCATGACACAATTCCAATGTTACAGCTTTCTTTCGATTATGAATATTGGGCAGAAAGCCTTGTCCAGGTTTACAATCAGTTGACGTGTAGCCTATTTTCGGTATACTATGATGATCCATCATAGGTACTGGAAAATACAAAAAATTACCCAAAAATAAACGAAATTTGAACAAATTCTACTCACAATAGGCGGCACAAGGGATTCCAGTATAAGCGTGTGTTGCATGCATACAACGATTGGTGCTTTTTGTACATAAAAGCGGATTAGCCGGTGATTCTGGTAGATTTTTCAAATAATCAGCACCGTTCCGCTGCAATTTCCTTAAAGCTAAATATAGAAATTTTTCGAAACTTTTAAAAGTGTAATCTTCGGGTATATAACGGCCAGCACCGACAGTTGATGCACAAGATTGATGATAAGCATCAATGGCACGTTTAACTAAAATCGCTTCATTATGCTGACCAGCTCGGATTTGTAAACGTTTCAATTCTAGCAGATGTTGGAAGATCTTCCTTTCTAAATGATAACGTCGTATATTCGATTGTATTGTTTGTGTTACTGGTGTCATATTAACACCACGCTCTGTCATATTCCGCCATTTCGGTATCCGACTACTTCTCGGACTCGGCTCAAAGCCTGAATCTATAACATGACTACTCTCGTAATCACTACCGGCACTGTGAGTATCGCGTGTTTTCGATCGTCGTTTCACTAAACGTTTCCTAGCAACTGTACTTCTATTCTTCTCATCTTCTTCCTCATCTGAACCGGTACCATGTTCATTATCACTGTAAACTGACGCTAATGGAGGTGCTGACATGTTTGATTCACAACGTGGTTGTTCTTTTATACGTTCACGATTCTCGTGAATGTTTGGTAGTGAGGGTACGCGTGATTCTAGATTTGATTTAACTTTCCGTCCTGGAATATCCAAAAATTTATCATTTCGAGATGTTGATTTAATTACAGGTGTCGGTATACGACTCTTTCGGGTTTTGCTGCGATGTTCACCATCTTCAGAACGGGATCGTTGCTTTTTCGGTTCAGTTTTACGATGTGATGATCGTTTAGTTTCATCAATTTTCCTTTCGCTTCCATCTAAAACACGAAAACTTTTATGTTCACGTAATGAACTCGATGTAGTACTTGAACTAGTACATTTTTCACTAGAATTCTCATCATCCGATTGTTCTTCTTGGTGACTAATTGTAGTGTCTATAATTTCATAGGCTTTCTTTTTATCCCATTTTTTGCGATGTGATTTACGCTTTTTTATCTTGTCTTTTTCTCTTTGTTCATTAATTTTAGATTCAGCAGTTTCATCTTCATTTTCTTTAGCAATTATTGCTTCGGCTTTAGTTTTTTGCAAATCTTGCACTCCTGTTGTTTTACTATCAGTAGCTCGTTTCTTGCTTTTCGAGTTGTTTTCTTCAGGCTTATCTACATCTTTATCAGTCACTACTTCTTCTGATGTTTCTTCATCTTTTTGAGCATCAGTCTGTCCAAAATTTTTAGTGTTATCTTTCTTTTCTTCATCTACAATTTCTAGATCTCCTTTCTGAACATCACCATTCACATCATCAGTATTTTTTTCTCTATCGACTTTGACTAAGTTTTCCTCCACTTGATTTTCACTAATTTTAGTACTTCTTAAATCCTGCTCTTCTATAACCTCTGCTTCACCTTTTTCCTTCTGAGTAGTTACTGAATCTTTACGTCTGTCTTCAGTTACTTCTTCTAATTTCTTACTACTTTCTACAACATCTTCTTTTTGTTCTTGATTAGCTCCTAAATCTTCTGCTGCATTGACTTTAACTTCCTCTTCTTGTTTTTGTTGTGCTTTTTCTGAAGTTCTATCTGCCATTGTTGCTTGAATATTCTCCTCAATTAAAACAACATCATTTTTTACTGCTTTAGCTTTCTCTTCAAGTTCTTCTGCAGTCGTTTGACTACTCGAATCTACAGTTTTCTTACCTTCTCCTGTCTGCAATGCTCCTTCTGTTTCAATACCCTTTCCTAAGAGAGATTCCTTAGTTTCATTTGATGTATCTATTATTTCTCCACTCTTCTCAATAACTTGATTATCATCGCCTCTAATTATATTATCTTGAACGACATGATTTTCATCAGTTGTAAATTCTTTATCGATCTTTTTTTGGACATTTTCTTCAGTTTTTTCCACTTTTTCAACTTGTTTAACTCTTACATCTTTGGGTGGTTCGTGAATAGCAGCCTCAACTGTAACTTTTTTATGTTCTTCTAGCTCTTCACTGGTGTTCGAAATTATAGATTGGTGATCTTCTATTGACCTTTTTTCGTTATATTTCTTCAAGTCTTCTTTCTGATTTGTGATTTGTTCATCTTTCATTGGCGCCGTTTCAACACTATTAGCCTTCTTCAGTTCATTTACTTCATCTTTAACTTGTTTCAAATTTGATTCTCTTCCGTTATTGTTTAATTTCCTTTCTGATCCGGATTTTTCAGCTGAAGATCTTGCAATATTTGTTTTAACACTGCTATTTTTATTTGATTTCCCTGATTTGTCTCTAGTTTTAGTATATTTAGCACTTTTTGGTCGTTTTTCTTTCTCTGCTATAACTATTTTTTCTGCAGATATTTCTTTTACAGTTTCTGGTAATTCTTTACTAATTGTAATCTGTTTGGTTTGATGAATATTGATTTCAGTCTTCCCGTTGATAATAATCTCGTTTGTATAATCGAAACGGTCTCTATGTCTCAATTTTTGATTATCCAAACTACTGCTCATACTATCAGATTTATCAGTTGATAATTTTCCTTTGCGAGATTTTTCCATTAATTTTCGACCACTTTCTAGGCGATTTGTGAATTTTCGATGTATTTCTAGATCGCTGCCTGATAAAGAAGCGCGTTTTTTCTCGTATTTGTGAGAAAGTTTCTTTCTTTGGACTTTTTTGGTATTTTGTTCGATTTCTCCATTCTCTCTTTCACTATCCGAACTAGTATCACCCCAAAATGTGATATCGTTCTTAATTTGTAGATTAAGATTATTTTTTTGTCTATTATAGCGTGTATCTTTTAATCGATTTGCTGGAACACCACCATGCAATTGAAGATATTTGGCAGTTGAACGGAAACCTCGTTGTAAGGCACAATCTAACGGCGTCATAAAAGTATTTTTGGAAGTCCTTAAAACAGGATTAATTTGAGCTCCAGCATCTAACAGTATCTAAAAAAAAAAATAAGCAACGAATAATTTCAATTTTCTTAAATTAATTCAAATCGTTTACTTTACACATATCAGGATTATCATTGAGTGCTGCTAAATGTAAAGGACATCGTCCATCATTATTTCGAGCATTAACTTGACTTGGCCTCATCTCTAATAACCATTTAACTAATTCACGCCGACCGGAAGCTGCAGCTTCATGTAATGGAAGATCACCACGTGCATTTCTCAACCATAGATTAGCATCACGTGCACCAATCATTCTAACAGTTTCAAATTGACCTTTGGCACAACCACAATGTGCTGCACTTCTGCCCTTACGATCTTGTCGGTCAGGATCAGCACCGTGTGCTAATAATAAAGCTGTAGCATCAGCATGACCTAAAATCGATCGTGAACAATAGAAAAAACTTTAGAAATTCCAATAGAATCTACCTAATGTTACAGCATAATGTAATGCTGTACATCCATTGCTATCAATAATATCCGGTGAGGCACCGCATAATGTTAATAAAGTATCAATACAATCTGTATGTCCACGAGAAGCGGCACAATGTAGAGCCGTTAGACCATCCTTATCTGAAGCTTCAACAGTAGCACCAGCTCTAATTAGAGCTAAAACAGCTTTTGCTGATCCAGCACTAGCGGCCCATAATAACGGTTGTCGACCATCACCATCAGTCACCGATACAACAATATCACTGTGAGTAAGTAAAGTTTGAAGAACTTGTAAGCCAAGATTTGAGTCTTTTTCCTGTTTTTTTTTTTGAGAGTCATCAATAGAGATTTTTTTTGGTAAAAGTCTTAAATGAACACTTACACCACCACACATCTGAGCGGCATAATGTAACGGATATCCACCGTGAACATCGGGAGTTGAAACTGGAGCTCCTGCAGCTAGGACCGCCCGTAATGCTGCAGTCTCACCGCAAACTGCAAAAGAAAAAATCGGGTTATGTGGTCAAATGTTAGCGTGATTGTTTGCAATTATTTGGACAGTTGCTTCATTTCGGTTGGGGGGGGGGGCGATGTATGAACAATGTGTCATATTCGATAATTACACGATGTAATCGTAAAAAAATCTGTAATTCCTCAGAAATGCGTGCAGTTAAAGGGAAAAGCTAATCGATTCTTCCAACCTTGGTTAGACTGACCGCAGTGACGCCACTTCTTCATATCGATCGTCGTCGACCTGGATAATTTAACATTTCTTTATGAACCATAAAGTCGTCTTAAAGAACTAAACTATGCAGAAAAAATCTGTATCTCAATACCTTGCAAAATATAACTATCAACAAGTATTTATGTAAGGTGATTTGTTATATATAACCTTTGAATTTTACTTTAGAAATGTGTTTTACTTTCCAGTATTAGATGTATGCTAATTTAATCACGTCTAAGAAAGCACGCAATAATCACAGACATAGTAATCTTTGATCATATCACACACCTTTATCGAATAAGGTCAATTTAGACAGGTAAAGAAATTAGGACGAAGTCTTTAAAAATATTAATGGGAATGGTTGAATTTTTTATTACTACTCATTGCTTGAATCTAGGCTTCAAAAGGCTTTATTTTAGAAGTTTTCTATTGCAAATTTACAAATTTACATATGCAAATATAACGTGAGGGTGGGTAACCTACATATTTTTGTTAATTCTTCACTTTTTGCCATAAAAACTTGCATTGACCTCAAATAGTCTTTAAAATTCAAATTAACGCAATAAGTCGAGCAAATGAGTTTAGAAGAAATATTGTGCTTCCAATTTCAAAATTTGATCTTTTCTAGTTAAGGGGACTTTGGACCTATTACTCGGATTAAGCGTCCGAAAATTGGCAATCTTCAAACATCGATTACTCCCTTGTTTTTTGAGATATTGTGAAAAGTAAGCGTGCGTTGGATAGAGCATTTCAAGGTGCATGTCCTGAAGCTTTCTATTTAGGAAAAATGTGATAAAATTCTGGACAGTAGAGGAATTTCTTAGACTCTGTTTTTCGTATATTTTCCTCAATAACTGGCTAAAGCTTAGAAAATATTATTGATTTCCAATATTTATTAAGCGACTTAGATAGAAAATTGGAAGAGCTTTCCGGATCTTTAAAAAATTTTCCGCTACGTCTGTTAGTTTTCCTAAAATTGGAGAAAATTTAAAAAAAAATTGAACAGTTCTCCTGCGCATAATATTAAAGATAGAGAATTATACTGTTGTTATTAGAAAGATAACATAAGAGGAAAGGACATGAAGGTCGCTTGAAAGAAAATTTTGAAAATTAAGTGAGTTATAAGGGAATTTTGAAACCCATTTTTACCTGTTATTTACAGCTATTAAAATTATTTAATTTACTTCATAATTGATATGAAAATGTCGGAAATTTTATCTACTTCCACGACCATATCATTATAATGGAAAAATCTGTCTATATTTTCATTTTTTAGTCGACTATATTTGTAACAGTATACCAGATCTATCGGTACATTGCGAACTAAATCACAACAACAATAATGATAACAACACAAACATGGTCGACTAAAACATCAAAATATAGACAGATTTTCAAAATATTTTCCATTATAATTCCATGATCGCGAAAGATATAATTTCCGACATTTTCATACCAATCATCAGTCAAATTAACTAATTTGTACCGATTTTAAATCAATAAAGCACCTTATAGCACACTAGTGTGTTATAGAAAGTTGTATTCCTATTGGTCGTGATGTCAGTATTATAGATAGTAACTTTCCAAGCTAACTAAAAATCTAGCCTTCTTTGTTCTAAAATGGTCTTATTTCGGTGTTGGATAAAATTTTGTATACAACTCTTGCGTTAAAGGACAAATAAGACGCTTGAGAAAATTACTGCACTCGTGGGTAAACGTTTTCTCTCGCGTTTTATTTGCCTTCTAACGCACTTGTTGTATAAATAACTATTAATAGGTGAAAAACGGGGGCTCAAAATTTTCCTATAACTCACTTAATTTTCAGAATTTTCTTTTAAGCGAGCTTCATGTGTTTTCCCCTTATATCATCTTTCTAAAGACAAGAGTATAATTCTCTATCTTTAAAATTATGCACAGCATCACTCTAATTTTTTTTTTAATTTGCTTCAGTTATCGGAAAACTAATAATCGTATCTGGAAAACTTTAGAAGATCTAGAAAGCTCTTCCAATTTTCTATCTAGATTACTTAATAAATACTGAAAATCAATAATATTAGATAGTTAAGAAGGAAAATGTACGAAAAAACAGGGTCCAAGAGCTTCCTCTGCCATTCATAATTTTATCACGTTTTTCCTAAATAGAAAGCTTCAGGGCATGCACTTTGAAATGCTGTATTCAACGCACGTTTACTTTTCACAATATCTCAAAAAACAAACGAGTTATCTGTGTTTGAAAATTGGCAATTTTCGCACGCCGAATCGAATAATAGATCCAAACTACCCTTAAGGCTATTTGGAAGCGGGCCTCGTTTTATTGTCTGAAAAAGTGACAATTTTTAATCATCAATTTCTCGGTTATTTTTTGAGATATTCAAACGCTGTGATGAGTGTTGAATTGGGCATTTCACCGTGCACCCGACAGATTTTTCCATTTTGGAAAATTTTTACTAAATTTCAAAGTGCAGAGCAAAAAGTCGGAGCATGTCAAAAAATTCAATACAACGTATTATCTACAATTTTAAAGATAAAAAATCGTACAGCAGCTTATTTGAAAGCTTATTTATGTGCAAAGGGCATATAGAGGTCCAAAATTCAAATTTTTGAAAATCAAAAATGTTATTGAACAAAAATTAAAAAAAAATCCAACTTTTACATTTTCTCTCAATAACTTTTCCAAAAATTGGATTTTTGGAGTTCCATATGCGCTTCCACCATGAATAAGCTTCCAAATAAGCTGCTGTACGATCTTTTAGCTTTAAAATTAAAAGATAATGCGTTGTAATGATTTTTTTTGACATACCATTTCAAATGCAATATTTTCAGTAATGAAAAAGAAAATTGAAATTTGAAGCCTGTCCCCCAATGCAATTGACTTTTGTCGATTTATTCATGCAAATTTTATTAAATCATTTTCACTTTGCAAGAAGTTATGTGACCCAACTTAACACTACTTTTTAGAACAAAAATCATGCTATTTCCGGATATTTGGAAAATTTAATCTGTTTTCCATGGAAAATCAGCTGTCCCTCCATGAAGAATAAAATTTGTGATCGATTGAGGTATTTTGGAGGTCTATATCTCTACCCGTTTACAAATGACACAACCCAAGAGTTCGCTTATGGAATCTCCATGTAATTGTAAGATTTCAAAATCAACCTCACGAATCCCCTTAAGGATTGTTTTAGAATATAGCCGATTTCTATGCTTCTTTATGGGTGCATTAAAGTGCTTGCAACCTTCAGATTTATGCCATTATATTTGCATTCATATCCTTGATGAATAAAACAACAATGCTCATTAAACTTGACCCTCACTTTATCAGCTTGTTATGTCAAAATGTCACCTTTATTTTACAGCTTCTATAAATAGTCGAATAATAAATCTAAGTTCTATTCACTAGAAATAGTCTAGTAGAAAAAAATATAATCAAGAAATCACTTCTTCTAATCAACCTTGACATTTTCAGCACAAAAGAATTATAAAATAAAAATAACACAATGTTATAACATATCATGTTAATAATTCTATGTACACTTTAACACATGCAATTTTTATTAGATTACAAAGAATTAATTGTTAAATATAACAATACTGACCTGTTGCCCAATGTACAACTGTATGCTTCTCATTATCAACAGCATTAACATCAGCATTATTCGCTAATAGAAATGTAACCAATGGCATATTACCAGCAATAACAGCTAAATGTAACGGTGTAAAACCATCCTCATCTCGACTATCGATAAGATCAGGTGCTGCCATTATTAATAAATCTGCAGTTTGTGCAGCACAACGATTATCACTTGTACAAGAATAATGTAAAGGTGTTTTACCAGTACGATCACGTATCCACAATGAAGATGGCTGGAAAGATTACGTGGAAAAATTTGAATTATTTATTTGTATATTGTGAGTATTTAGTAAGGGGGGTAGGTAGGTATCTTACATGAAAAGTTCAAGAGCGTAATAATGACACTTTGTGTATAATTAATGTGAAGCGATCTCGGCATTATTGTAGTTTGACGGCTAAATTATTAAATAGATTAATAAATAACTGTGCTATCATTATTGTGATTATTGGGGAAAATAAAATTTTCATGTCTAGACAACAGTTGCTATGACAATGTAAAATCATTATAGTCGTTTGTCCAATTTTACAAGAAAAGCACGTGTTTATAGTGCTACAATAGAATAACTAATTAATAAGGTGAATTTAATGTTGTTTTTTTTGTGATAATTATAATAAAAAATTGTTTTTGATAAAAATGACTAACCTGTGTGCGAATAATTTTATCAACTCCACTAACGTCGCCTTGTTGGCAAGCGTACATCAAAGCTGTAACACCCCGTGATTTAGTTCGTGTTCTTGATTGTGTCCTGTTCTTTTGTAGATGTTTATTTCGTTTCAACTCTGTTGTTTTTATTGTTGTTTGTATGGTAGTTGTTGGCGCACTAATCATCGTCTTAAGGCGCCGGGACGCCAAACTTGAATTTCACCCCACCTATTTTACTAGCAATACCGAAATAATTACGACCAAACCATAAACACATGGTGCACTAAAACAGTCCATATACATTTGTATTTTAAATGTTAAAATTGTAGGTGTGAATTTATAGTGGAATTATCCCGGCGCATCCACCAAAATTGCACTTATTTAAATTTTTTAAATAAATCAAGTTTTTGTATTAGTTTGTTGTGTTTATTTATTAAAAATTATCGATAATGTTAAGGAAAGTGAAAGGAAAAACACGAACGAGATCAATATCGGAATTGTACAAACTAATATTTCAATAAAATGGTTTATTTCTAATATTACGGCCATTGACTTTTATTCGCTATATTTATTTTGAGATAATATAAATCATTTATTTTTTACCAATTTTATTGATCTATTTCAATTATTGCTTGATTGAAGATAAATTAATTTTTGTGGTAGAAAAGCTACAACGTTAGCTTCTTATACTATTTCTGTAAAATTAAATGATTCATTGGAAACATTTAACTAGAAAAATGCTTGGAGAAAGGAATAAAAGTCTCATTAGATAAAAATAAATATTCGCTTGCTGTTGTAATATTTTTCAATTATTGTCGAAAGTTTGCGTGTCAATTCCTCAGTCCTCTGACACCTTAACTGTTTTCTGTTCTTATACAGGGTGTCCGAACTGGGAGTAAATAATTTGTCCCCCAACTGATTGTGAGTGGTGGTTATTTGGAGGATTTGTAGCGTGGTCGCTAGTGGAAATTTTAAGGCTGACTTTTATCCGAACTGAATGCTACTAATTACATGTAATTTCCATAAGACAGTAAAACACATTTTTCTCGTAAACGGTTACAGATAGCGGCCAGCAAATATTTGAATTCGATTCTAAAGCTAATCATATAGAAAAATAGGGGCTTGAATTTTTGAAAATTTTACAGGATTTTCACAGGATAAGGAAAAAGTAACTTTTTGTGCTGAAACGAGTGGTTTGGCGAAACACAAAATTCCCTGTGTAAAAGTTGATTAATTTAATAGTCAAGTATATAAAAAGATCGAGCAAAGTTCACTCTACAAAAATGTGAGCTTCGATTTTCAATTTTCTCTACCGGTTTTTGATAATATGCATCCAAAGTAATCTATTTTTTCCGAAATTGAATTGAAATAACACGGACAGACATTAACTCGCATAGAAAGGTAGAAGAAGTAATGAAGACTGGGCCGTCTTTTGGTGGAGGCGCCGCGACTATGATAGTCAGCCTTAACAGAAATTAGACCTTGTAACTCATCGGAAATTCGGTCAAAAACGCTCGTTTTGGAGAATTTCGTAATTTTCAAAAAAAAAGCCACACATGTTAGAGTAGCTGCGGGAGTCAGCTCTCGATTCGGTGTGCGAAAATTGCTAATTTTCCATCATGGATATCTTGCTTGTTTTTTAAGATATTGGTAGAAGTAAAAGTGCCTCAGATGGAGCATTTCAAGGTGCTTCCAATGACGGCTTTTCTTTGGAAAATTATGATAAAATTCGGAATGGCAAAGGAAACTCTTGGACCCTGTTTTTTTGGCTAAAACTTAGCGAATATTGATCTTCATCTTGAATTATCAAGTGATTTAGATAGAAAATTGGGAGAACTTTTCAAATTTTCCAGAATTTTCCCGATAAGCTTCTTAGTTTTCCGAGAAATAAAGAAAATTTAAAGAATTTTCAAACATTGATGGCTTGGTCAATTTTAATATAATGTCGGAAAAGTGGATTTTTTTCTTGAAAATATTTCGAGAAATCCGTACCAACCGAGATATCGATGATAAAATTTGGCATTTTTCGCACCCCTAATCGAGATCTGGCTCTTACGTCCCTAAAGAATGACTCAAAGATCCTCTCAACATGGATTTTTTCCATTTTTCCCCATTGTAGTCTAGAAATGGAGAAAAACAAAAACAATGTTGAGAGGATCCTCGGGTCATTCTGAGTCGTTTTACGTGTGCAGCAAATTTTAAGCCTTAAAATATTCTCGAATCGCTTATACTGGTGGAAATGGCCAAATTGGGTACGCCTATGCCGGGACACCCTGTATATCTGGATGAAAAGTAGTGCTTCTCACCATTTGGCTTATTATTACTTTCTAGTGGGAAGAAGGGTGTTCTTGTCATTCTTTCGCCTCTATCCTCTCTCTATTCACAACATTTTAAGCACGCGATGTTAATAAAATGTTGATTTTCAAATGCATTTCAGGTGCAAACTTTTCAAAAGAAAATAACCAGGGGGTGGAAAGATATACCTACCTACATATATACAGAACAATATGTAGGTCAAGTGGTGGTCAGGGCCGGCCGAGCAAAAAATTCAACCCCCTATTTAAGGCATTTTTATTATAATCATCTAGCACTATAGTAATTTGCATTATTTAAGGGTATATTTGAATATATAGTTCTTGGTAGTCGCTTAATAATTTTTATTGTCGGCATGTAGATTTCGAATTCAACTGGACTAATGAATCGAATACAAAAGTTTTTTATAAATGATCATTAAGGGTGAATAGTTCACCCCCTTAGTTCGGGTTTTCTCTTTTTTACAAGCTTCTTAATGTGCATTTGATGATTCAATTAGATTTTAATGCAAAATGAACTGATGGTAACCATAATTTGCAGTCATTATATCGCAAACTATTCAGCATAATAATCGATAATTTTCATATTATCACTCTATGATTCTTTGAATTTGCAACACTCATTAAACATAATTTTAATAAAAACGATTATTACAATAGTATAATTATGGTAAATTAATACAAAAGTAATAAATTTTATTCTTATGCGTGTTTATTTATTTTTTTAATTAATTTTATTAATAAAATTGTTTCTATTTTTTTTTTATAGTAGAAAAGAATCACTTACTTTGACGTAAAATCTGGTGGTGTAAAATAGGGTAACATAAACACGCACAACAACATGAAAACAACAATGTGAATCGTATAGTATACGACTTTATACTTCACAATATAAGGGTTGTATATATTTTCGACGGTGGTGTTGTTATAGCAACCCCAATGGAATTTTGTGCGCATTTTAATGAAGAAATTTTCAAATTTTTCTTTAATTAATTCGAATACAATATCACAAACAGAAATTTCTAGTCGAACTCTATAGAAATAAATGAAGTATTAGATATTCACCCTTAATACTTTATTAATGCAACTGATAATAGTTAATCGAAGAATGTTTGATTATCGACTATAGAAACAAATCTATATAACGAGTTTCATTATCTTTTAAATTTATTTAAGTGTAGGAGTTATTAATTATTATCACTTTATCACTATCTCTTATCACTTGATATAATCAAAAATTGAAGTATCAGACGAGGTGGCCGAGTGGTTAAGGCGTTGGACTGCTAATCCAATGGGCTCTGCCCGCGTGGGTTCGAATCCCATCCTCGTCGCAACAGCATTGTTTTTTAGTTAAGCTTAGATTAGGTTTCAGAAAGGGCTCATACGGAAACAGTTTGGGATGAATCTATCTATTTCACTTTCGGCGTTATTCCCTCCTATGTGTTGGAAGGAAATAGAGTGAAACAATGTGGGAAATTGCCCCACTATACAGCACCCCTTTAACTCCCTTGAATAGACAGAGATAGTTGCGAAAAGTAGAATAGGGGCAGTTCATGTATAAGCACTGCTTTCAAAATTTGTCGCCTATCTTTTTTTTGTGGTTGTTTCTCTCCTATCCTTCTTTATTACCATCCTGTCCTTCTTTCTCTCTACTCTTTCCTTCTCTTTTTCTTCCTTTCGATCTTCCTTGATGGTGTTCTACGCATTTTTCTGCGTGAAAACAGCACCCCCTACTAATTTAAGTCACGAGTCACCACTGTCTAAGAAAGAATGACACCGAGAGTGAGACAGACTCATTCTGCAATGTTCCTATACAGGGTGCCCCATAAGTCCCACAAGATCTCTTAAGGGCAGATAGGGGATGAAATTCTAAGACGAAGAGTCCTGTACCATTTTTTGACCTGACGGAAAGGTAATTAGTAATTAATTAAATTAAGTAGCCAATCATGTGCTCGCTATAGCGATAAAAAGAGAGAAGGAAAGAGTCTTGACGGTGCGATGTGGGAAGCGGACCAATTAGCAGACTGGCGCGACAATCATTCAAACTAACAGAGCACCTGATTGGCTACTTAATTTAATTAATTACTAATCACCTGTACGTCAGATGAAAAAATGGTATAGGACTTTTCTTCTTATAATTTCATCCCCTATCTGCCTCTAGGAGATTGTGCGAGACTTATGGATCACCCTGTATTATTGCTTAACAATTCAAAAGATGCTATGAGACCGAGATATAGATAACAAATTTTTGATCCAGTTACTGAGGTGTTTTTTCTTTTTTTAACATGTTCCAAAAATTGGTCCTTGTAAATCAACAGTTTTAACCAGTGGCGTAGTGGTGAATTAACAGACTCGTGTCTCGGTTTATAAAGCGAGCATCAATTTCCTTGGGAATCCGGGCCCTTGCTTCGCAGAATCCACGGAACCCTGCTCGTTACGCCACCGGTTTTGATTGAATTTTGTTCTTAGACATTTTTAATAAATTTTTTCTCCAAAATCTCGATATTTTTACTGTTTTTTTACAAATTTTACCCTAAATCATTGGTTTTCCCCAACGAATTTGTTATTGAAACACAGAAAAAAAGACATTTTAGGTCTAATTTGAGCCGAATTCAAGCAGATTCAATTGGCATTTAGGCAACTTCAAAGGTGAATTCTTTGTTTTTAATATAAGTAGAGGTTTCGCAAAGAACCAACAATTTAGTACTTTAGGATATATTTTAGACGAGCTCATACATATATATTGCTCAAGTTAATTTGACGTTCTTCTTATACAGGATCTACTACCTTGCAGTTGGCCATGGCTTTGTTACATGGAATCTTAGCTTGGTTCATACTCTACTACATTTGGCATCTTCCAATGAGAAAACAAGTGGCCGAACCAAGCTACGGTCCTATGTAAGTAAAGGCATGGCAAACTTCAAGGTGAAATTTTGTTGTACATCCTGTATAATTTCATAATAATTAGTTCTAGATCAGTAGTCAGAAAAATATGCCACATGGGGCACATTTTTTGAGAACCAGGCCAACTTTAGGGCAGCAATGATTTAAGGGAAAAAAGTTCTTATGGCAGAGGTGCAAAAAATTGCGTTACGGCCCTGTTCTAGACTTATAATTTTAAAAAATAGACTCGATTTAGACGGTAATGATCAAGTGGTTCCGTCGAAAGATTTTATTATATGACGAGGTGGCCGAGTGGTTAAGGCGTTGGACTGCTAATCCAATGGGCTCTGCCCGCGTGGGTTCGAATCCCATCCTCGTCGCAGTAATTTTTTTTTGATTTATAAAAATAATATTTAACCAAATTTGATCCTAAAATTATGCGTTCATCCCGGAAACTAATTTTAGTTTAATTTAATTTCATTTTTTCCTTATATTTTTTCCAGAGGTTTTTTTTCCCCACATTGTTAATGTCGGTAAAACAGAACGCTAATCTGTCAAATTGACATCTGTCAAATGTCAAACTATTTTTAGGTTTGTTCGGTTTTTAAATTATAGTAAACAAAACAGTTTTGTACGAGAAAATGGTGAAATTGAAGAAATTTTATTATTTTCATAATCTTTTATAATATTTCTAACATTCCGCAAATAAATACAACGTATTATGGAGAAAATCAATAATTATTTTGACATCTGTGTCTAGATGTTGCTGTTGTATTGAATCAAGAAGAACGTAAATAAAAAATGGATAATTCACTTATATCTGAACATAAAGATAATCAACAGATTGGTATTCAACAAAATAATTATGTAACAGTAGTTTCAGTTGAATATCCAAGAAGTCGTGTCTATTCTAATCAAAATTCTGATTACATGGTGGAACAATACAGGTATATTATTGACAATTATTAATTTTAACTATTCACATTATTATCGTTATTTATTTTATGTAAATAGTCGTACACATGATGATTATATACAAACTGAAGATTTATCATCAAGTCAAGGTGCATTATATTCAGTGTCACAACGTGTACCAACAGTTAGTGCAAGTTATTCAAGTTTATGTGGTACAGATACAGTCGGTTATAGTAATGAGCAAAATACGAGCTATTCTGGCATACAAACAGATTGGGAAAGGGATAGGACGGTTTCAACAACGGATACAATCAAAGATTCGGATATTTTAAGTGATAAACAGACCAATGGTAAGACAAATTAAACTTTCATATTAAAAAGCTCAATGTGTTCGACAAAAATAAAGCCTTTCGATTTATCAGTTTTCCTTTAAATTTTATTTAAATTTGAATATAATTTTGTAAACTAAACACAGTAAAAAATCAGGACTACAATTTTTTACGTTTCTATTTTTAAGAATTTGAGCACTACGTTAGGGCTAAACTGGTGTCCGAAAAAGTGACAGTTTTTAATCATCGATGTCTCGATTATTTTCTGAGATTTTCAAACGCTGTAACCAGCGTTGTATTTTGTGTTTCACGGTGCACCCGGCAGAGTTCTCCATTTTGGACAATTTTTAGTAAATTCTAAAGTGCAAAGGAAAATGTCGGAACTTGTTAAAATTTTTCAAATCACGCCATTTCTACAATTTTAAAGATAAGAATTAAAACACAAACTTGTTTGACAGCTTATTTATCTGCGGAGGGCAAATGGAATCCGAAAATTCCAATTTTGGAAAATCGAAAAAGTTGAAAAGATCTCTTTGATTTATTTCAGAAACTTTTTTGTGTTTTTAAAAGTGGATTTTTTGCCATTTCTACATGAATAAGCTTTTAAACAATTTTGCTGCACGATTTTTTATCTTTAAAATTGTAGAACTGGCGTGAATGGGAAAATTTTGACAAGCTCCGACATTTTCCTCTGCACTAGCTTTAGAATTTACTACAAATTTTCCAAAATGGAAAACTCTATGGGATGCACCGTGGAATGGCCAATTCAAAGCTGGTTACAGCGTTTCAGCATCTTAGAAGACAAACGATAAATCGATGATTAAAGATTATTAAAAATTGTCACTTTGGCGATAGTTTGTTTAGTTAGAAGCTTACACTTTGAGTTTATATTATAATACAACTTTCAATACACGCCTCTCCAACCCATAGTGTTTTCTAGAGTCCCTATAATAAGAGTCTGGCCAATGTAGTGTCAAGTTTTCATTGGTGCGGCCATTTTATTTCACAATTTGACATGTGAGAGCGGGAAATACAAGATTTTGTATATTTTAAAGTTATTTTCGGTTAGAATTACTAATATTTTACTGTTTTCTGGAATAAAGTGAGTTACTGTATAGTTTAAAATTTCTTAAAGTGGTAAGTAACGGTAATTACATGGTAGTTGATGCTCATCATATTTTGAACTGTCATAATTTAAAAACTGAAATAATTACTAGATTTATTACTTTTAGATTGAAAATTGCATGTAAAAGAAAGGCAAAACCCCGAATTTGCAAGGATAGTAAAAGCATGGCCATGCATAGTGTTGTAAAATAATAAAATATAATTAATTTTTAACTTTTTAGTTTTATTCCTCAATAACACATTTTACTGATAAGTTACTACAACTACGTCAAACTACGTATTTTTTTCCATTGTTCATGCTCTAGGTTCCTACGTGCAAACTATTTCTGACATTTTCAAATTTCGCGCCACGCGTTGTGACAAAAAATGGCTGCTTTGGCCAGACTCTTATTATAGGGACTCTAGTGTTTTCCACCCGTCGACGCCATCTATCCGGTATCTTGTGAACTAATAATAGCCACATTTCATTTTAATTTCCCAAGAAAAATCAACAAGTTTTTCTATAAGCAGGGTGTTCGATCTAAATATGGTTGATTCTATAAAATTGCTATTAGTCGACGAGCGATTAGACAAATATTTTAAAGATTTGTAGGAGGGTCCCTAGGGAACATTTCAGCAAAATTAGAACCTTGTAGCTCACTTCGAACTTGGTCAATGTCGCAATTTTCAAAAACAAACTAAACACGCAAAACGACTAAGAATGTCTCGGAGACCTTGCCAATATTGATTTTTTTTTGTTTTTCTCCATTATATTCCAGAGAAAATACGAAATATTTCCACCTGTTCCAGAATAAAATGGAGAAAAACGAAAAAAATCAATTTTAGGAGGATCCTGAAGTCATTCAAAGTCGTTTTTGCGGGCCACAAATAAATGATTAAAGGGCCGCGGCTTGCTCATCACTAATCTACAGGCTTATTTACGTCGTCGTACTAAAGGTTCTTATGGCCATTTTCAATATTTGGTGAGCGATTCGGAAACTATTTCAACGATTTGTAGGGGGTTCCTGGGGAACATTTTAGCAAAATTAGAACCTCCTACCTCATTTTGAAGATGCTAAAAAAACGCTCGATTTGGACAATATCGAGATTTTCAAAAACGAGCAAAATACGCAAAATTGTAAGAACGACTCGTAGACCCTTCTAACAGTGATTTTTTTCTTTTTTCCCAGTTACATTCTAGAAAAAATGTGAAACATTCCCCCTTGTTCCAGAATAAAATGGAGAAAAAAATGAAAAAAAACCAATACTGAGAAGATCCTAGAGTCAGTGTAAGTCGTTTTGCGTGTTTAGTTGGTTTTTTAAAATTGCGACATCGTCAGAAACAAGCATTTTTTGACCAACTTCCAAATGAGCTACGAGATTCTAATTTTGCTAAAATGGTCTCTAGGACCCTCCTCCAAATCCTTAAAATATTTTTCGAATCTTTTGTCGACTAATAGGAGTTTCAGAGAATCGACCATATTTAGATCGAACACCCTGTATATTTCAACAATTTTAAAATCGAAAATTCCATAAAACTATCTGCAATCTACTGGAATTCTGTTACGAAACAATTAATTTTGGAAAAATTTCGCGAAAACTCATTGAATTTTCAAAAATTGGACTACAAATTTATAATTTAATCATCTCATATTTGAGTAATAGATTTGTTGGTTTTCCAAAAAAAATTGGATTTCTCACGAACATTTTGTCTCCTTCCCATGAATAACTTTTGAAACAAAGTATCTTTATCGTTAAAATGGTACAAAAATTGTTGGAAGAAAATATTTGATGTTTTTATTCAATTTTTAGAAAATTAACAGGTTTATCTCAAAATTTCTTGCAGATTTGGAAAGTCTATCCAATTTGTTGTACTTACATTATTAAGTTTTCATTTAGTACCAATAAATATAGGCTCAGCTATAGGGGAAAACATAAATCGTCTGTAATTCAGAATTTCTTCTAAATTTTTCAAAAACGAATAGTATTCGTCCTACACCTTGAAACGCTCTTGCCAAAGCAATATGACGCACTTCGGCATCTTAAAAAACAAGCATCAAGCATCCTCTTTTTCGTAAAAAGTTGTTGTCCACCCCCTTAAGTGGTTGATTTCTTATGAAAATCTAAGATTTGAAAACAGTCTAAACTATTAAGCATTTAAAAAGGGGTGAATTTTTGAAAATAAAAAAATACGCATACTTTAATAATTAATTCTAATGCAAGTATAAATTTTATAAAAGAAATCTCTGAATTAATTCTATCAATAACACATAAATAAAATTGGTAGAGAAAATGAGAAGCTAGAATTTTATCAATAAATCGTTCTATTTCTACTAACAAATCTTAACAATTAAACAGATCGAAAATGTGGCACATTAATGAATCTTAAACTTATTTAAAGCCCTCCATACACACCACGATAAATCTGTACAGTTCTTTTCTCCCGATTTATCAGCTTCGGTATAAATACGCTTTTCGCCATACATAACGATATTCTTGAGGAAAATCGGTCCAGCTTATATTAAATTTTAGAGGACCTGTCCTTGTCTCTCCTGTCATTCAGTAGGTGAACACTGGAGGATTTTCCTCACAAATCCACACACACACAACGATTTGTCTGCACAGTTTAAACTGTACAGATAAATCTAATCATGAATCTGGTGGTCTGGCTCAACCGATAAAACTGCACAGTTTTAAAAAATCGAAAGGACCCAACTGTATCGGTTTATCGTTGTGTGTTTGTGTGTGTGTGCGTGCGTGCGTGTGTGTGTGTGTGTGTGTGTGTGTGTGTGTGTGTGTGTGTGTGTGTGTGTGTGTGTGTGTGTGTGTGTGTGTGTGTGTGTGTGTGTGTGTGTGTGTGTGTGTGTGTGTGTGTGTGTGTGTGTGTGTGTGTGTGTGTGTGTGTGTGTGTGTGTGTGTGTGTGTGTGTGTGTGTGTGTGTGTATGGGAGGCTTAAGTATTATTTTATTATTGCATTTGTTCTTGATCAGTTGATTTTGATGAACTACTCAGTTCATTTTTCATAGTTGTTGATATTGTTGATTCTTTTCTACTTGTTGTCATACGGCTTATTTGAAATGCTGTATTACCAACAACATTACTAGCACGACGTACTTTTTCTATAGCAAAACTGAAACGTTGTTGTACATATTCACGGAATCCTTTATGCCACCATGCGTAAATAATTGGATTTATTAAACTATTTGTAAAACCTAAGATTGCTAATGGACTTGCAATTACAATTTGTAATGATCTACATTGTTTTGTTTCATTATTTTCACATTTATATACATAAATTATACATGCAATAAAATATGGGAACCATGATATAATAAAACTTAATGTTGTAAATAATACAATTTTAATTGCTTTCCATTTACTAGGTGATTTTACTGAATCTGTTGGTTGTCTTGTAAAGATCTTCCTCCAATTATTCTTCTTTTTGGCTGATTGTTGTTGTTGTTGTTGTTGTTGTTGTTCGATATCTTTATTCTCTTGATTAGCACCACCACGGAACATTCGTAAATTTTTAATAGATGAATCTCGATTATTTGGATTAAATTGTCGAGCACGTTTTAAATGATTAATATGTTTAATTGCATGATATAAAATAATTGAATATAATATTATAACGATAATTAATGGTATCATTCCAATTAGTACAGTTAAAAAAATCAAATATTTCGGTGCTAATAAGATAAACCAACAAATACGACCATTATCTGTATCACCATACCAACCAAATAATGGCATAAATCCAATCAGACAACCTAATTAATTAATTAATTGTTGATTATTGATAAAATATTAATTTATAATTATATCTACCTATAAACCATGAAAAGAGAATTAATAATCTTGCCCTTGTTGGATATACCCATTGTTGATATTGTATACCATGTACAATATATAAGAATCGATCAATTCCAATTAAACCAATCGAATATACAGAGGCTAATGTACTTGAAACTATCATACCTATAACGAATTAATAAAATTATTATTATTAAAATCATCATTATTAGTAGTTTTAATTAAATCATAAATATTAATTTTACCTAGTTGAATTGAACAAACGTAATGATCACGATTTGTTTTTGGATATAATTGACCGAATACAACGGCAATTCCTGTAATTAAATCAGTCATTGCAACATTACCAAGAAATAGGTATGTTGATCGTGGTTGTTGGCCTGAAAATCAAAACAATTTTAATTTCATGAAAAACTTTATATAAACAATTTAAAAGCTCTAATATTGAGCTGTCCTTATCATGATCATGATCATTATAATCTTCTACATTTTAAGATCGGATAAATACACACATTTTTAACCGTATCAAATAATGATCAATATAAGAAAGCGAATTCTAAAGCCCGCCACTTTACATTATCTGTTATTTGTGTTTTTACGCTATTCGATTTATTATCCGAGTTGCCACATTCGAGATTTCATCCGAGTTTTCATCCGAATCGCCAAAAAGTGTCATGCGCAGTATACTGTTTTAAGAATTTGAGGTTATATGCAAGTTGAGAGCATGGGGATGGTGTGGTTTTCTGGTATCGTTTAGTATCAATTTGTCTATGATATCAATGATTTTTAAATGTTAGCGTCTGACTCGAATAATGTAAAAATGAAAATATCTAGGATCCGAGATGAATTCGGATACAAAATCGAATACAAAACTCGGACCATGTAATACGGTTTTGAATTTTAACTAGCTTTGTTGTAGTTGTTTTTTCTCTAGACTTCTCTGCGGAAGCATACTCTCGATTCGGTGCCCGAAAAAATACCACTCTGTAATCATCGATATCTCGCTTGTTTTCTGACATATTAAAATTACGTATGTATTATTTAATTCCGCATTTTACGTTGCATCCCATAGTGTTTTTCGATTTGGAAAATTTTGGGGAAATTCTGAATTACAGAGGAAAATCTTAGAGCATATCAAAAAATCTACTTCGTGATGTTTTATACAATTTTAAAGATAAAAGATCATACGATACCTTGTTTGAAAGGTTATCATGGGGATATGCCGGGATGTACGCGAGAAATCCAAGCTTGGAAAATTCAAAAAGCTAGAAAATTTTCATTACGTTTTTTCATTAACTAAAGCAAATTCAAAATTTTGTCAACAAATTATTATTTGTAGTTTTTGGGCAGAAAAAAAATTGAAAGAGATACAAAAATCATGGTTTTGGCAATATTTTATTCTTTATTCATCGATGAAAATTGCCAACAATGGATCAACAATGCTTTTTTTCGTAAAAAAATTTAGAAATGTCGCCTTACTCATAGACTAGTGGACGGTGGAGCTCGCGAGTATGAGTGAATTTTTGTAATATAATGGGTTTATTTCTATAGTACAGGGGTTGAGGCGAGAATCTCTTCATTATGTACTTGTGGGAATAGTTTTCACTGTATATTATTTTCTAATTTTTACGTTATTTTTTTCCCTTTAGAAGTTATAATGTTCACAAATAGCGACAATAATAGCAAATTTAGAAATATCTCAAAAGTGTAAAAAGAAACTCATATTAGTTGACGATTTGAAAAATATTTTAAGGATTTATAGGAGGGTCCCTAAAGTACATTTTAGCAAAATTTGAACCTTGTAGCTTATTTTGAAGTTGGTTAAAAACGCTCGTTTCCGACGATCGATGTCGCGATTTTCAAAAACGAGTTATGCATGATAAAGGACTTACAATTAGAATGACTTGAGGATCCTCCCAACATTATTTTTTTTCATTTTTCTCTACTGAATGTTTCGTATTTTTTCTAGACTGCAATGGAGAAAAATAAAAAAAATCAATTTCGGGAGGGTCATTCTTACAATTAGTCGTTTTGTGTGTTTCTCTCGTTTTTGAAAATCTCCACATCGTCAGAAACGAATTTTTTTTTGACCAATTTCCAAATGAGCTACGAGGTTCTAATTTAACTAAAATGGTCTTCTCCCTCTCTGCCGCTCTATAAATTCTTGAAATTTTATCCGCTTGCCAACTGATAGGAGTTTTAGATTGACATGGCTCTTTTAAACATGTATATCAAATTCGGATGAAACTCCTATTTCAAGGATTTATAGGAGGGTGTTAGAGATCATCTTAGCGATCAGTTTGACAAAATTAGAACATCGTAGCTTATTTTGAAGTTGGTCAAAAACGCTCGTTTCTAACGGATGTCGCGATTTTCACAAACGAATCAAACACGCAAAGCGACTTAAAATGACTTGAAGATCCTCTAAAACTCTAAACATTGATTTTTTTCGTTTTTCTCTATTTTATTTTGGAACAGGTAGAAATGTTTCTTATGTTTTCTACAATGCAGTATAGAAAAACGAAAAAAAACACTGTTGGAAAGGTCTACGAGTGGTTTGGGTGCTTTGCTCGTTTTTGAAAATTCTGACATTGTACAAAACGACCGTTTTTGACCAACTTAGACATGAACTACGAGATTCTAATTTTGCTAAAATGATCTCTAGACACCCTCCTATAAATCCTTGAAATATTTTCCGAATCGCTCGCCAACTAATAGGAGTTTCATACGAATTTGGCATATTTAAAGGATCAACCCTGTATATTTCATTTTAGTTAATGATCTATGTGATTTTTTCTTACATTTTTAATAAAACCCTATTATTATTTTGATAAATCGAATTAGGCCCATTTGGTCAACAGTATAAGAAGTAAATATTTTGACAATCATTTTATTGCTCTTTTTAATACGCTTACAACTGGACATTAAAAATTGTGGCTACACTCTTGTCCGTTATATCGAAATAAATCAGTCTCATTAAATAATTGCATGTTTTGTCGGTAAACAACGGACAATTCGCATGTACACTTACGAGCACATAAAAGAGACCGACTCTTGAGCGAGGAATATCATATTTTTTCGTACGTGTAAGTTAGGCTCTTTCTCTCGTCAGTGAAAGAAGGTGAAGAGGTAGGGAGTGTTGTAGCCAGTTTCCGCCATAGCAAATTTGTAAAACTTTTTTAGAGAAAGTTTTACTTTACTAAGCGGTCTCTTTTATGCGCTCGTGAGTGTACATACATTATTAACTTGAGTAATTTTTTAAACTTAATAAAGTATTGTTGCTTTGATAGTTGCATCGGTTCGGTATCTTTCAATATACGTTTTGATAAACTGTCACGATCACCTTATCGGTATAGTATCCTATGGATATTTTTACAGAAATGTGGTTTTCTGATAAGATGACAACAACTTAATTTTATTTGTGTCTATTTCGAATCATCTTTCATTGTCTTGTTTTTTTTTTGTTCTAAAATTTTCTAATTCCGTCCGTTCCAAAAATAGATTAAATTATATCCTATAAAGAGATCAATAAGCCAATTTTGGAATTTTATAGAATTTAATAAGTTACAAGCACAAAAACAAAATGTACACCCACTACCCAATATCGATCTCATCGTGTATTATTTAAACGTTGAATAGTAAAAATAAACTGAACATTGTGTAAAAAATGAAGAAATAAAAATAAATATCTTCAACTATAGCTTCCTAAATTGTCATAAATTATGACAATCAGATTTATCATTGATTTTTGTTACAAATTCGAAATAAATTTGAAAACACTCACCTTTCTTTAAAATTAATCCACTAGAGATCACAACAGCAAGATTTAATAGAATTATAATACCACCAATTGTTGGTATTAAAATATCATACAGATTCAATTGTGTTTTAACTGTTGAATCATTAAAATTTATAGATTTATCATTTGGTATTATTGTAATAGCCATTGTTGATGTTATATTAAATGCCATAATCTACAATAAAGGTGTGCTGTTTAGAATATGACCAACTGTTTACACAATAAATTTGTAACTATTTATCTTTTTTTCTTCACTGATACACCACAAATTTATCAAAAAAAAAAAAAACTGGGAATTTTATTCTAAAATGCGGAAATGGATGTTCTTCCTGTCATAGGGAATCGTCATTAAAAAATCCCATATTTTTTTTTGCTTGGCAATGATATTAAATTTATTTAATCTTACCTTATTGTTAACAAAACTTGAAATACCCCTACAACTATTACAAAAATATTGTACAATTGTACTACTTTCAAATAAATGTAGGTTGTTTTTAAAAAAGTTAAAAAATACAATCATTAAAGAGTGAGTAAAGTTGATGTCCATTCGTTGGGCATTTTAAACGTACTACCCTTAAATCACATTGATTTCCATCGTGAATACCAATCGGAAAATTCGTAGGATTATGTATTTAATGTTACATTATTATTGATTATTTAGAGAATTACGAAAAAACATAACACTAAACTTTATGTATTTGTAATAGTCTCCTATATAATTATCGTAAAAAGGTGTATAATGACAATATAGACAGATCAACATAAGTTTTCCCTAGTCGGCGCATATAAACAACGTTTCCGGAATACTCGGATTAACAGATCGTGTTATTTCGAGAAAATTTTAAATGTATCAGAGAGAAAAAGAATACATTATATCGCACTTCTATTAGCGAATTTTTTAAAAAAAATTAGCTAATGACGAGATCCTCACTTTTGAATTTCCGAAAAATTTTTGCACAGAAGTTCGTTTTGGGACCTCAGGAACCCATATCCACCGTTCGTTAAAATTTTTATATATATATATATATATATATATATATTTATATATTTATATATATATATATATATATATATATATATATATATATATATATATATATATATATATATATATATATATATATATATATATATATATGTATACCCACGATAACTGCCGTAAAAATACTCCAATCTTAATGAAACTTGGTACAAAAATCAGTCTTTAGGATAGCTTGGATGAGTTCGTTGGCCAGAGTGGTAGGGCCAACACTTTTGGAATAAGAGCTGAAGAAATGTTAAAAAAAATCATTTTCAATATTACATTTGCTTAGATTTTGATGAAAATTAAAATAACAGTAGAGCCGACCATTCTCTATGATCAAGAAAAAAAATCATCAAAATCGGTTCGTTGGTTCGCATGAAAAATGCAAAAATATCTTCATTGAGTATAAACAGTAAAATCGAATATCTCAGATAGCAATATGTTCTGACAATTGATATTAGAGAAAAAATTGAATATCGCAGAGGGCACCTAATTTTGATAGTTAATATTAGACAAACAACAAATTTCAAACGAGTGAAATTGTATTAGTGTTTCTTATTGTTTGTGAATTAAAAGAATAATAATTGTTAGTATCATAAAAATGTTTTGAATTTAATATTTCAGCCTGTAGATACATAAAAAAAAATTCGCTATATAAGGTACTTGCTGCCTTTTGGAGATTTTTGTATAATAGTAGCGTTGATCTACTTTACGTATGTTACATGGTCTTGGGAAAACTTAATTTGAGTGTACTATAATTACTAATTCTAAATATGCAAGGTGTGCTGTATTTTGGAAAATTTACAATTTTAAAATTACAAAATATACTATCCACTATTTTAGTGTTATCAGTCATCGGAAATGTGTAAAAATTGGGACTAAAATTGTCCATTTTGTTTCTTTTTGATCATCTAAGAATAAAATTAGCTCGAAATTGATTACGTATAGATATAGTTTAAAGCGTCAAAATTTAGGTTTAATTTCGAAAATCATTTCCAAAAAATAGTTAAACACGTCAAAATCATCTTTTTGTAGCAACATTTTCTAAAAACTGATGATTTAGGATAAAAACATCTCAAAATCTCCAAGAAAAAATTTAAATTAAAGGTCCAGAATCGACTCCTTTCAATGGTAAAAGTTGGCAAAACAACTGATTATTTGCGATAAGAACCTTCCAAAATCTAGTCGTAAAGTCAAAAATGCTTCTGGAAAGCATTTAAGTAAATCGTTTTTTTTTCTACGATTTATTGACAAAATTTTAAGTTTCCTAAAACATAAGTCAAGACCATAAAATTGATTGAAAGTGTCTAGAACTCTTTTAACTTTGGGATTTAGTGCTAAAATTTGTCAAAAACTGTTGATTTAGAATGAATGAGTGTCAAAATTAAGGTGTTAGCTCAAAAATCATATTCAAAATCATCTCTTTGTAGCAAAATTTTTCAAAAACTGAATAATTGAAGATAGCAATTTTTTAAAAATCTCTAAAGTTCGTCTCTAAAATTTTACAGAATTGTCTTTAATTTCGAATATTTCTCACTACTTCAAAATTTACAAAAATTTAGCAAAAGTTCTATATTTTTATGAACGATTTGTTGTATTTTGGAAAATTGCCGCCAATTTTCCTTATTTTTAAAGAAAAAGCCTTAAAAGAAACTTTCACCTCCAATAGTTTGCTTAAATATTCCCCTTGAAAATTTTTGTAACAATTTATTTTACCTGATTAGTTTAAGAAACAAATAATTACCTTTTTTTGTTTTGTTGGAAACTAATCAAAATCCTGTAGGATACTAAAATTGTTTTTATATTTTTTTTCCTAATTCCATGTTTTTTTCTCTATTAATTCAATTAATAAAAATACCCTTATCTAGTATTTTATAAGTATCAATCAATTAATTATAGAGTTTCATAAATAAACAACAACTGTTTTATTTATTTATTCTAGTACTAGATTGTCAATATTAAAATAAGTTGTTTTTTATTTACATACTAGTTTCCGATATAATTTATTATTTTATAATAATTAATATAGTCGAAAATATTCGAATTTTTCTACAAGAAACACATTTATGCCGAATCCTGAGAGCTTTAAGTGCTAATAATATTGTCGCTTAAGGCTTGGTTTCTCTTCGCCGACTTAAGCGAGTCTTATCCAGACCTTAACCTAAACATTTTCATAGGGATTTATACATGGACAGAATCCCATTAAAATGTATGTAAGCCTACCGTTAACTTCATTTAAGATAGAATAACACCTACGAATAATAGTCTTCTCAATCGTTAGATGGCGCTTGCTCCACAACGTCTTGTATTTTTATCCATACTTACAGATTACTTTATTTTCTTAGATAGCAATATGGCGGAATTTATAAATAAAAATTTTAATATGTATATTAGGGAAGAAATAATTTCGTTTATATCAATTTTCATCGTTGATTCTATATTGTACACGTGGTTTCAAGAGTATATTAACATTAAATACACTTATTTCGATATTCCCGCTATGACTAACTCGGATATGATAAAAAAGTTTAAATAAAATCGAATATAAATTTTTCTAGATAAAATATAAAATAGTGCAAAAACCATTTTTGTCACTTAATTTTGGATAAACTATCCACCAAATTGTTTTTAAATTTGGTATAAGTAAGTGAAGCTTACGCTAATACTGAGATTTGGTAATTTTTCGAAATTTTTGAATCTTTAGTGTTTTTTGAACTTACTTCAAGTTCAACCTTAAGGGGGGTTTTGATTTATTTCATTTATTACTTGATTCGGCGTGCGAAAATTGCCAATTTTCAAACATCGATATTTCGCTTATTTTTTAAGACATTGTGAATAAGTGCGTTGAATAGAGCATTTCAAGGTGCATCTCCTGAAGCTTTCCATTAAAGAAAAGTGTGATAAAATTCTGAATGGCAGAGCAAGCTCTTGGACCCCGTTATGAAGGAAAATGTACGCAAAACAGGGTCCAACAGATTTCTCTGCCGTTCCGAATTTTATGACATTTCTCTTTAATAAAAAAGCTTTAGAACATGCACCTTGAAATGCTCTATTCAACGCACGTTTACTTTTCACAATATCTTATAAAACAAGCGAAATATCGTTCGCACGTCGAATCGAGTCCACTATCCAAACCCCCCTTAAGGCAAGGTTTTGCTAAGACGATCTTAAGTAGAGAAAAAAAATCGTATTCAATCAGAATTATAAACGGTTGCAGATTCGAATACAACAGCTTCAGTACCAAGTTCTATTGCTAGTACATCGGCTATAGCGAACACGTGTGAACAATTACAAGGTCCAATTATACCAGCTAGTGTTTATTTGCATAATCATACAGCTATAATGATGGAAATCGAGGATACTCCATCGGCTACTTGTGAATTATTATGTCAAGCGATTATCAATTGTGATGAACTTGGATTAAATAAACAAATCTCTTCACAATTATTCACATTATGGATGGTTAGTCCATTATTGGGTATTGTTTTTTTAGAATTCTAATTACAAACCATAATCTATAGTAATTAATTGTTATTTTATAGAATTACAATTAAAGCCGACACATAAACCGTATGAAATTCGACAAGCTTGGCATACATTAATCAATCAATACAGTCATGCTTCGTATAACCGCCAACAACGGGATGAACCAAAGATAATGTTTCAAAGGAATCTCTTCTTTCCACAACACTTGGAAGAGAAAATCAAGTATCTATCTGTTTTCTTTGTTTTATATTTATTTTGGGTTTTTGCGTTTTTTTGCTTAATTATATTGAAAACAGAAATATTTAAAGGGATCAAAAGATTATCGAACTACTCTATGAAGAGGCACGCTACAATATCCTAGAAGGTCGTTATCCATGTGAAGTGTCCCATTATATAATGTTAGGTGGTATTCAAGCACGTATAGAATTGGGTCCATATAATCCACAAATTCATTCTACGCATTATTTCCGTGAAGAACAATCAAAATATTTACCGATTCATGTAAGAAAAAGCTCTACATGGACTTGGTTGCCAATCAGTTGGAAGAATTCAGCTGAAGTGTGTCTATTAGAACAATTTAAACGTATCCCAAATTCGGCAACAAATCGTAAATTAATGAAGAAATATTTGGAATTCTGTTGGTCATTACCGTTCTATGGGTACAAATCTTAATTAATTAACTCCTAATTGATTATAATTTTTAAAATTTTTAGTTCGGCATTTTTTGAAGGCCAAATTGAACAACCTGTACGTGGCTTAACATCATTAATGACACATCAAGACATTCCAGTATTGGTTGCAATTAATTGTAAAGGTGTTTATATCATTGATGATATACAATGTTCGTTATTGTTAGGTTTACGTTTTGATGAATTAAGTTGGGAATATGCACGACCATCAAAAGAGGAAGATCCAGATTGTTTGCCATGTTTATTTTTACAATTTATGGTCGTTGAGAATGGTGCTAGGGTCTCGAAAATATTACAAGTTTTCTCGCGTCAAGCTAGCCTTATGGATACATTGATAACGAGTTTTGTCAATCAAATCAAATTGAAATCAAATGATGATACAGATAAATCATTTGACCATCAAATCAATAGTGATAATGGTAGGTTTTATTGTTATTATTATAGGTTTATTATTATTTATTTTACAGATACTCACTCATCTTTAACTCTTGGATCTAATTATATTGCAACTTTACCATCTCTCACAAATAAATTGAGTAAATTAACATTAGCAACGTTCGATGAAGACGGGCATTGTATTGGACAGATGGGTTCGTGGTCTTTTAGTTACTAACAATAAGGAAATCTCCACAGCTTTAATTAATTTTACAAAAAAAATACTCATTTACTTCTCTTTTTTTTTAATAATCCTTTATTACTTGTTAATGTACAACTTTGATCTCATTTTTTTACTGTTTTTTTAACTTTAATATTTGTAATAATGGATGTGTATCTAAATAGTTCACCATTGCTTCATATCTAGAAAGATGAAAAAAGAAATGATATAAAATACTAAACAATGTAAATTTATTCGTTTACCTTTGATAAGACAATTCCTTATAGCGTGTCATTCGAATTTCAAGAACTTGTAATAAAAAGTGGATACGAGTGATATCATTAAAATATTCAGTTTCTTGATCTTCGGTGATTGTTTCTTGATGACTGATGAACCATTTTTCTTTCTGTGATAGTTCTTCCATCCACTGTAATACAGTTTTTATTTGTTTCAATATAGAAAGTTCTCTTTATTGTTTGAAAATTGATAATTTGGGAATATACAAGGATGAAAATCTATATACGAATAATGTGAAATTCTTATTAACTAACGAGTGATTAGAAAGATATTTCAAAGATTTGCAGGGGGTGCTTAAAGATTATCTTAGCAAAAATTAGAACCTCGTAGCTCATTTGGAAGTTGGTTAAAAATCGCTCGCTTTGGACAAGGATGAGATTTTCAAAAACTAAACAGACAAAACGACTAAGAATGACTCGAAGACCCTTCCAACATTTTTTTTTTTCGTTTTTCTCTATTGCACCCTAGAAAAAATTGGAGGCATTTTCCCCACTCTAGAATAAAATAGAGAAAAACCTAAAAGATCGTCGTTTTTTTGAGAATCGCGACATCGTCATAAACGAGCGATTTTTGACAAACTTCTAAATGAGCTACGAGGTTCTAATTTTGCTAGGATGATCTCTAGACACCCTCCTATAAATCCTTGAAAAGTGAGAAATTTAGCTCTAAAATTGCCTAAATTCACAAACAAATTATGGAAAAAAAACGTGTTAAAATGTATAATTCAAGTCGAGGACTTAGCCCAAAAATCGTATTCTTACCACGATTTAATTTCAGATTTTTGAGTAAAAATTTGCTGCTACCTAAACTAAAAGGCTAGAAGATTCTAGCTCGAAAATCTATATAAAGTGTATTTTTTCATGTCTCAATAGCAATTTAGCCAGAGAAACTATAATGATTTAGAACAAAAATTTATTAAAATTCTGTCTAAATTGTGTCCTTTTTTTTACAAATTAAGAGGAACATTCAACACGAACAACTTATTTAAGACGAGAATGGTTTGAAACAAAGCAACTAAAATTGACTAAATCTCCTCCTTAGGGCGGTTCAGTAGCAAAATTCGCAAAGAATGTTGAGTCATGAAGAAAACGTCTATAAATCTTAGTTAAAAATTGAGAATTCATATCAAAAATAATCGATTAAAAGTGTCCAAACTACATTTTTTTAGTAAAATTCGTTACATTTGATGGATATTTGGTTACATTCTAGACTTAAAATCAAGAATTCAGCTCAAAATTGAACTAAAAGATCATCTTTCTAACACAATTTAATAGCAAAATTGATCAAAAACTAAACGTGTCCGACAATCTCGACTAAAATTGTTAATTTTGTATGACCATTTAAACCCATCAAAATCATCTTTCTCTAGGAGCATTTTCTAAAAACTGAGTATTAGGATAAAAATATCTCAAAATCTCCAAAATTGCTAAAAATTGATAATTTAGGACAAATTTTCTTAAAAATTAGACTTCATCTAAAAATCCTTTCAAATAGCAAAATTTACCAAACGAACTGGGTATTTGGGACAAGAACGTTTCAAAATATAGACGTAAAGTCAAAAATCCTTTTGGAAAGCGTGTAAATTGCCTCTTTTTCACAATTTAATAACGAAAGTTCCATAAAAATTTCCTTAAACATTAACATCAGTCAAGACTCTCTAAAATGAACTGAGAGTGTCTAAAACTCCTTAGTTCCACAATTTAGTGCCAAAATTAGTTGATAAAATTTGATTTAGAATGAAGGCGTGTCATAACAAACGCGCCAAAATCGTATTTTTGTAGCAAAATTTTTCAAAAAACTGATGATCTAATTGTAAGATAACAATATTTTGAAATCTCCAAAATTTTTCTTTTACATTGAAAAACCTCATAATTTTGGGCAAATCTTAAAATCTAAATTAAAAATGTAGAATCGACTCCTTTTAAATAGCAAAAATGTTCCAAAAAAAAGTTATTTGTGACAAGAACGTTTCCAAATCTAGTCTTAAAGTCAAAAATCATATTCGAAAAACAATTATATCCATAAAAATCATCTCTTTGTAGCAAAATATTTCAAAAAATCATAATTTAGGGTGAAAATATTTCAAAAATTGATTACAAGTGTCTAAAACTTTTCTATTTTACGATTAAATAAAGGATACAGGAAGAGAAAATTAATGAAAATTTCAAACTCAACTTTAATGTATGCATGGTCAGTTTCAGAAAAAAATGACCGGGTCTTGAGTGAGAAATAACTCGTTTTTGAGCTTGTGTAAATGAGGCTATTTCTCTCGTGAGAGTAAAAAGGTGGATAGATAAAAGGTGTTAAAAAGAGTATACAGGGTGTTTGGTTTAAGTATGGTGAGTTTTAAGAAACTCCTATTAGTCGACGTGCAATTCGAAAAATATTTTGAGGATTTGTAGAAGAGTCCCTAGGGAACATTTTTTAGCAAAATTAGAACCTCGTAGCTTATTTCAAAGTTGATTTGAAAAGGATCGTTTTTGGACAATGTCGCAATTTTAAAAATGGAACAAAACACGCAGAACGACTAAAAATGACTCAGAGACCTTCCCAACATTGTTTTTTTTTTCGTTTTTCTCCATTGTATTCCAGAGAAAATACGAAGTATTTCCACCTGTTCCAGAATAAAATGTAGAAAAACGAAAAGATCAATTTTGGGAGGATCCTAAAGTCAGAAACGAGCGGTTTTTGACCAACTTCCAAATGAGCCACGAGGTTCTAATTTTGCTGAAATGTTCTTTAAGGACCCTCCTACAAATCCTTAAAATATTTTTCGAATCGCTCGTCGACTAAGAGGAGTTTCTTAGAAGTGACTATACTTAGACCAAACACCCTGTATGTATTTGTATATTTAGGTAAATACAGGTCGTTTGAAAGGGATAGAAACATTTAGCAATGTATATCTCTATCTCCCGCTTTCATAATTCCATCTCATGTATTTATTTGTCTTGTCTATCTTATGAAAACTGGCTATATTTCCACTAGCTATCCTTTTCTGACCAACTTAACTCAAAAAGAAACAGAAGACATGGTTCTACGTCTGTTCAATGGAGTTAAATGAGTATTAGGAAATGGAATAATATCCCGCCTTAATTTGCTCGACCTCTGTAATGTTTCTATCTTATATTTTCTACCGGTATACAAAATGGCACCAAAAACCCCAACCTCCTTCTTCTGAGTGAATCCTCAAAGTCTGATCTGTGAAAATTATGTAACATTATGACGACCCCTCTCATAAGCCTATTTTACACAACCCTAAATAAAGTGATCCCTTTCCTATCAAAGTGGTGGTACTTACGTGCTCAAATTGTCGATGCATATCTTGAGCTCTCTCCAATAATGAATTCTTAAAATCAGTCAAACACTGATTTCGAATATAATTCGCTTGTTTGAATGTTAATTTCGATGGATTTTTAAATTTCTCTAAATATGGTGCTAAATATTCGATAGAATCAACAATTTCTTGTTCTTTAAGCTCTTGTTCTTTTTTTTCCTATAAAAATCTTCAAAATGTACAAAAATTATAACATTAAGAGGAAGTTGGACAAGTTACGCTATTCAGCGTGCGAAATTTATCAATTTTCAAACAACGATAAATCGCTTATTTCTTAAGATATTGTAAAGTTTAAACGTGCGTTGGATAGAGCATTTCAAGGTGCATGTCCTGAAGCTTTCCATTAATGAAAAGCGTGATAAAATTCTGAATGGCAGAGCAAGCTCTTGGACCCTGCTATCAAGGAAAATATACAAAAAAAACATGGTCCAACAGTTTTTTCTGTCATTCCGAATTTTATCACATTTTCCTTTAATGGAAAGCTTCAGAACAGGCACCTTGAAATGCTCTATCCAACGCACGTTTAAATTTCACAATATCTTAAAAAATAAGCCATTTATCGTTGTTTGAAAATTGATAAATTTCGCACGCCGAATAGCGTAACTTCTCCAACTTGCCCTTAATGTGGAAGATCATTTAATTACCTCCTCCAACATTTTAGATTCTGCCATTTTTAGATTCTGTTCTTTATTAAATAAAGGTACATTTAATTGTAAACTAGCATTTTCTAAATGTCTATTATGCAAAAACTCAGTAACCTTAAATAAATAAAACGGTAATTAATTATAAAGTTACAATTGTTGATTACAAATAAATTTACCAAATCTTCAATTTGTCGTACTTGTCCAATCGATTTCTTTTCTTCCTCCAATAGATTCACAAATAAATCGTACAATTGTAATTGTCTTAATGGTCTCTTATTAATATCTGATTGATATCCATATGTTATTTTCGGATCAAACTTGAATTCTTGACTAATTTCAAGTGATTCGGGTTTTATAAAAGTTTGCCATGATGCTGTTATTCTACCATTACCATAATGATATTGTATTCTAATTTCTCTCAATATTTGATTAAATTCACGTATTGCCACATCATCATCTGCAGCGATATTGGTATCTCTCGAGAATTTCTCAATAATATCCTTCGAAATTATCTCAAAATAAATCAATGATTATTATAACAAAATACGCACCAATATTGTTCTTCTTGTGCTTTCTAATGGACCAACTGGCAGTTCAGATTTTCTAATGAATTTCACTTGACGATAATACAATCTGTTATCAATTATTAAAATAAATTGATTAAGAGCAGATTTCACCAACTTCAGTTAAGTTCTAACGAACAAATAAGTCATAGAAATGATTTTTATATCAAAGCAACGATTATTTTTAACTGTTGATAAATCTTAATTGAAGTTGGTGAGATCGTCCTTAACAATAAAAAAAGATCTCCAAAGGCAGCAAGTACCTTATATAGCGAATTTTTTTATGTATCTACATACTGAAATATTGATTGCAAAACATTCTTATGATACTGACAATTAATATATTTTAATAAAATTGAATCAACTAATAAATTCATTTCCCGATGTTATTTTAATATTTCTGATTTTTATTGAAAAATACTTTTAACCCACAAATAATAAGAAACACTAATAAAATTTCATTCGTTGTCTAATACGTCTAATCAAGGCCTCCTTGATTTTTTCAAGCGAAATTCTCTAGCAGGCCTTGCGTCTAATATTAACTGTCAAAATTAGTTACCCCCCGCGATATTCAATTTTTTTTCTAATATCAATTGTCAGAACACATAGCCATCTGAGATAATCGATTTTACTTCTTATACTCAAAAAAGAGATTTTTGCATTTTTCTTGCGATCCAATGAACCGATTTTGATGATTTTTTTTCTGGGTCATAGAGGATCGACGGCTCTACTGTTATTTTAATTTTCATCAAAATCTAAGCAAATGTAATATTGAAAAAGATTTTTTTTAACATTTCTTCAGCTCTTATTCCAAAAGTGTTGGCCCTACCAGTCTGGCCAACGAACTCATCCAAGCTATCCCGAAGACCGATTTTTGTACCAAGTTTCATTAAGATTGGTGTATTTTTACGGCAGTTATCGTGGATATACATATATATAAAAAAATTTTAACGAACGGTGGATATGGGTTCCTGAGGTCCCAAAACGAACTTCTGTGCAAAAATTTTTCGGAAATTCAAAAGTGAGGATCTCGTCATTAGCTAATTTTTTTTAAAAAAAATTCGCTAATAAACTATGATGTGACTATATCTATTAATGAATATTCTAATTGATTCAAATATTAATAAATATTTAAATAAAGTCCTTATTATCATATAACAACTAAGAAAAGTTTGGAATCCTGTGTGGGATTCGAACCCACGACATTTGGTCTTGTACACAATTGCTCTACCAATTGAGCTAACAATGTTCAATCCCAAGCTGGGGAAATCATATGTAACTTGATTAAGTGAATATATCTATCTTTTGAATAAAGTCCTTATCATATTAACGCGATAAACGGCATAGTTTAAATTATAATAAACAACTAGAATCGGTGCGGATTCTTGTTAGCTTAGTTGGTAGAGCAGTGGTGTAGAAAAACAAAAGTCGTGGTTAGGACCTCAAATTTTCTTACATGTTATACGATGATAAGGTTTTATTCAATTTATTAACATTTTGATTAATTAGAAATTTCATTAATTATTAAAATATGGTAGAAATTGAAATTGGAATAGTTGTTGTGATTACCGATCTGGCCGATTTATGTATTCTTCTGTCATCAACTCAGGTTCATATTCGATTTTTGATAAGCCATCATAACGCGCCTCATTATAAAACCGAATTATATCTTTCTCGCATCCATTAGAATAATAAATATGGTCTATAAATTAATTATTATTTTATTTTATTTTTAAAAGAGATTTAAATACCGGAAACTGAATCTTCACGTCCACGATCGAAATACTCATGAATTTCTCCTTTTATAAAATCATGAATTAATTTCATTCGTTTATCATTACGATTCTCAAAAATTGATTCACTTTTTTCTAAAATTGTACAATCGAAATCTGCATATCGTTCAATGTGCGTTATCAATCCATCAGATCGTGTAAACGGAGCGTATTCTTCTACAATTGTCCGTTTGTATTGGGTTCGAATAGCACCATCAGGATAACGAAGAGCCAAAGCTGGAATAAATCGATACCGATTGAATGACTATCATGAATGCATGAGTATGAAGATTTCGACATGAGCCGAAAGTGAGTGCCGGAATCATACGAGGGCATTCACGGTCATTATCATTATTAAAGCAAAGCGTATGAATTCGTCTTAAAATTTCGAACTATTGTCGCTCTAAATTAATGAATCTGTATTGTAATCAGCCTCATTACAGTACAAGTAGTAAATGTAGAATTGATCAATTATAGTATGGAAGTGGAAAAAACAGCTTACCTTCATGTGGAAGCGAAATTTTCAAACTCCAAGAAAATGGCATATCTAAATGTTTCTCTTCCATTATTTTTTGAAATTCCACTTCCTCCTCAGTCATGTCAATTGTAGTTTTATCAGTTTTATTCTCTCGAAATTCAATCGGTTCACCAGGCAGTACATGTTCCCAATTTTGTATATTTTTAAAATCATAATCAATTTGATCTAAACCACTACTACAATCTTGCATATTGACCCAATAATTAATATGATTCCATACTGATTCAATTCCAATATAAGATGAACTAGATAATTCATGAATTAATCCAGTACTTGGCTCAATAAAAACATCATTATCAACATCCCTTTGACCAGATTTTAATAATATCCAACTATGATATCGCCAACCCTCTAATTCATCTGGGGGTGGTTTCTCTTCTTCCTAACCGATAAGTATTGTTTTTAACAAAAATTAATAATTTCTAAAATGAAATGAATACTTTTATTCTCTCCTGTTCGATTTCAAGTAATTTCGCCTCTTCAGCCAACACCTTATCGATTTCTCTTTGTTCCAACATCAATGAAAATTTACTACGTAAAGCATATGCTGATTTAACACTCTCCAGTGGCGGTGGTTCATCGGTTACTTTTTCATCATCCATCTTTACTTCAGGATATGGTGACTCAACTCGGATTAATATACGTAATGTTGTATCTCTTGCAGCATAACCGAATACAACATAAGCATCATATCCGGCACCCAATAATAAGGAACATAATGCTGTTGATAATTCGTGTGATTGACCAGATTGTCGTAGGAATAGTGTGTGTGGTGAATACAATCGATTTGGCTATGAATTTATAATAGAAACAGTAAATAAGTTAAAATTATTTGCATTAGTTATATGGTCAGGGACAATTACTAGCTCTCTGGCAACTCAGACACTTCGCAGGGGCGTCAAAATTACGACTCAGTGTCATTTAATGAATGTACGAAAAATAAGATATTTTCGCTATAAAGCATCAATACTTAATTTTGTTAATAATTAAGCTGTGAAGGAGACAATTTACAATTATATAGAAGCTTTTAGTCAATTTTTGAGAAAAATTGTACTTTTAGTTCCAGTTTTGAGAATATTTGTTTTAATGCAGTGATTTTTAGAGATTTTTTGCAATGAATTGTGAAAAAATCTATTTGGATACTTTTAATCCATTTTTGAGTTGGTTTTTCGACTTTTACTTAAAATTTGTAGACATTTTCCTCCTAAATTATAATTTTAAACAAATTTCATTATCGGGTTGTCAAAAGTAGGAGATTTAGTTAAATTTAGTCGATTTTTAAAATGAGCTCTTCAGTTTTAAATTGATATTTGTCTTGAGTCTAAAGAGACAAAATTGTGCCACTTTTGAACAAATTTGTTATTGAATCGTGGAAAGAAGTTACTGCTGATATTCCATATAAATTTTAGTCTTCTAATCTAGTTTAGTTTAGTTTATCAGGGTCGTTCGGCTTTTCAGCCCTTCAGAACTGCGACGATCTTGATCTATTGTTCATAACCCTCTGCCTATTAATATCCCAGAAAAGAAATCTTCTTTGCGAAGTTAATTATCTCCCTGGGAAACATGCCCCACATTTCGATGGGTGAAATATTCACTCCTCCAAGGTAGGCAAGCCTTCTTCTAATCTAAATTTAAGAATATTTTCGTTTAAGTCATCCACCTTTATTGAATTCTAGCTTGAAATCTTGATGAAAATACAATTTAGAAAATTTTTGGTGAATTTTTCATTTTGGAGTTACATTTTCAACTTCGGTTTCAGATTTTAAAACATTTTCGTTACAAACTATTGGTTTTTCGACAAATTTTTGTACAGACTCGTTTAATAAAGAAGATTCATGTTCATGTACGTTTTTAAGATTTTAGAACTAAATTCTCCACTTTAATCTAGATTTTAGAACGAAGTAATCATGGATCTTTAATTTTTGAGTCCCTCTACTGTACACAGGATCCCGCAAGAAATAGCGCCTGCCATATTGTTTATTGACCTTTAATTATTATTAATTAAAGATTTGCCATGATCTTATTGTTAGTTAAAAAGGGACTCCTAGTTGAATTGAAAGATGTCTTTTATACAAGAACATTAAAAAATCTAGAAAATGTGCAACAATCATGGTTGATGCAATCAAGTAAAAATGATGGTGTGTATTGTTTTTATTGTCGTATTTTTTTTTGAAAAATAACAAATGACACAGGATTATGATAACCACTTTGACAGCATAAAATGTTTGACCGAGGACGGCAAATTTCCTCATTGCGGTCCTGCATATGGTAGATGTATCTACAACAGTGATGAGCAACCTTTTTTGAGAAGGGCCAAAACTGAATCTCTTGTCGCTCATACGCCAGGAGTAATGTATTTAATTATGTATATTAAAGAATATCGACGAAATTGTGTCATACTTCTTTTATGATTTCAAACACAAATCTTTGGCGGGCCCCGCGGGATACAAATAAATGATTAAAGGGTCGCGGCTTGCTCATCAGTGATGAGTCATCACTGATCTACAGGCTTATTTACGTCGTACTAAAGGTTCTTATAGCTACTTTCAATATTTGGTGAACGATTCGAAAACTATTTCAACGATTTGTAGAGGGTCCCTGGGGAACATTTTAGCAAAATTAGAACCAACTAGCTCATTTTGAAGATGCTTAAAAACGCTCGATTTGGACAATGTTGGAATTTTCAAAAACGAGCAAAGTACGCAAAATGACTAATTGTAAGAACGACTCGTAGACCCTTCTAGCAGTGATTTTTTCGTTTTTCCCAGTTACATTCTAGAAAAAATGTGAAACATTCCCACTTATGCCAGAATAAAATGGAGAAAAAAACGAAAAAAATCAATTTTGGGAGAATCCTAGAGTCATTCTAAGTCCTTTTGCGTGTTTAGTTCGTTTTTGAAAATCGCTACATCGTCAGAAATACGCGTTTTTTTTACCAACTTCCAAATGAGCTACGAGGTTCTAATTTTGCTAAAATATTTCCGAGAGACCCTCCACCAAATCCTTAAAATATTTTTCGAATCGCTGTCGACTAGTAGGAGTTTCATAGAATCAACCAAAGTTAAATCGGACACCTGTATATGTGGCGCATCCACCAAAATTGCAAGATTCAATTGATTATTTTAGAAAGCTGCTAGTTTGAAAATTATCGATTTATTATTCGCATTATACAAAATAAAGAATGCTGAATTATGCGTAAGGAAATGCTGTTTTAGAAAATATTCGTTACCTAGTGTATAATGTTTTGCCTAACCTTCGATACTGTTTATTTTTACCAAATTATTGCTTTGAATAAATTGATCAACCGTAATTAATGTTAAAATACTTTCAGGATTTCGGTATTAATTAAAAAGTCATTAAGATCGAATTATGGGCTTTAATCTACGAATCAATCGTTGACATATCTTGAAAATATTACTCTTACAAATTTTCAAACAATTATAATTAGTTAATTTACATATTCATCGATAAATTTCAGAATATGTGCAAATATTGGATTATAAATGTATTGTATTGGACGGGTTTTGTATACATTTATAACTCTTTACAATTTTCCAATTGCTTTGTGTTATTTTATTTTACCCACCTGTTACTCACAACAGTTTGTTGGACGTAATAAAAGTAATAAAACAAACAGGGGTGCACAATTCTTTAGAAATTCCGTCCCCATATCTGATTTTTATAGACACTTGTTGCGTTTCGTATATAGTTGAGTCTGGTTTTAATACAATTTTCAAGTATTATTCTGAAAAGAGGGTTGAGAGATTGTCTGGGAAAAGTTGATTTAAATATTCATGTAAATGAGATTTGATTTCTTTTTTGTTTTGTTGTTTCACATTGCTCATTTTTTTTATTTCATCTGTTTTTAAATTGTTATATTATTTGCGATTTTTTTTTGTTAATAAAATGATAAGTAATTAGTAGGGGTGACAATATCGTCTTTAACGAATCTAGCCTTTAATCAAATTAAATGTTTAAAGTCTTATTAATGAGGGTAGTATTAGAAATCAGTATGGGTGAAGTAATCGTTAGCCAACTATAAATCAATCAACAATTCCACTTTACAACAGTGTAGGTAACGGTTTCCGCGAACAATACCCGTTTTTCTTTTGTTGTTGTCGTAGGGTTGCGGTTGTTACAAACAGTCCAAGTATAGGCAAATATCGGTCGGTTGTAATAGAAGGAAAGTTTTCTACCGTGACACACAATCAACGGTGTGACGTGCCTGGTATAAGAACCCTCACCGTACCAGGGTGGCTGGCGGCACCGTCACCGTCATCAGCGCCTGGAATCTAAAGAGCCATCTGCTCTACAACGGGCGTGTAGGGGTATCGTCGGGCAGGGGGGTATATAACTTCCCGTCTCTATCCTCACCGCACCGAAGTCATCCTAATCTCAAATCAGCAATGCAGCAATAGAAGACGGCAACTCCGCCACCAATAGTTTATGCATGCTGGGTTGAGAGGGTGGTGGGTTGTATATGTGGAAGTAGTAGTAGTAGTAGTAGTAGATAGCCGAGGGGCTTATAGGGGAGCATTATGGACGCCCTGGGGTCAGTCGCGCGGGCTATTGAACTCGCGATATTCTAGGGGCGTTATGCGCCACATTGCGTTTAAATCATGGCGTTCCTGGACACCACCAATATACATACACATACACATTGCTGTTGTTGCCGTTTCTGCCGGCACCAGCCCTGCTGTGTCAGACCCATTAGCGAGAATTAGCCCGTCCGGCATCCGCTTGAGTGCCCTTTGTTTATACCTAGCTAGTTCGCTATCTCACTAAATAATACATGCAATGTACGGCAACATAGCCCTATGCGCATTTACTATACCGCCAAATTACCAAACAGGGAATAATTTGGAAAAAAAGCAAACTAACAAAACATATTATAACGACCGATGCCAAAATTAAAGAAAAAGCAATTAAAATAAATGGAATAATTTGTGGTGAAACAACCACTGTAACAGTTCGTCCACATTATACCGCGAGATTATCGTAAAAGAACTGAAAAAAATCAAAGACAAATAAAATTTGCTAGATCCTAATTAGTTTGTATAAAACTATAAATTTTGTCAAACCACATATCAACTCTTTAGTGGCATAGCGGAAACAAGAAAGTAGATAATAATTAATTTTGATATTTAATCCTATCGAAAATAATTACTATCCTCTCGTTTTCGCTTAAAGCACTCACATACCTTTCGTCCTTTAGTTCTCCACTTCAATTATGAGTTTTATGAGACCCCTATTTCTCGTATTTATCACCTATCATTTTATTTATTTGCCATTTATGCTCAACATCTTCCTTCGACTTCATCTAATAGCCTTGGTGATTAATTTTTGTTTTTTTCAAAATAGACAATTTTCATAACTGTATCATAATAAGCAGAGACGGACTGGGCCCGGGCAAACGGCGAAATGTTTGGTGGACCACATACTACCAAATCCAAAAAAAGTGATTATGACTACTTCATCTTTAGCAAATTTTTTTAAAAAAAATAAGCTGATGACGAGATCCTCACTTTTGAATTTCCGAAAAATTTTTGCACAGAAGTTCGTTTTGGGACCTAAGGAACCCATATCCACCGTTCGTTAAAATTTTTATATATACAGGGTGCCCCAGGGGTACGTGCAAGCTCCATAATTCCGTTGCTAGAAGACATATCGACTTGCGATTTTTTTCTTACAGTATCCATGGACATTCTGTACAACTTAAAATTATTTTCGTTATTCTACCTCCCCATCTTATAGGTGGTAGTGCACCCTACTCTCTTATTTTAAATAGAATGGTATATTTTTTATTACATTTTTAGATTCTTTGATGAAATCGAAGGGGACTTTGATAATATGACCTATGGCTTATCGCTGAAGGTTTTTCAGATATTTTGACTTTTCATGAAATTTTTAATTTTGCAGTGTTTAAATAAAAAATTCATAACATAGAAACTATTGCAGTTAAAAGTTTGAAATTTACAACTCTAATAACACAAATAACTTACTTTCTATCAAACTGTAGAGCATTTAATTATCTTTTAGCTTTTGGCTGAAATAAATTTTTCTTTCAGGCAATTTTCAAACTATAATAACTTGCTTATTTTAAATGGAACTCCATATTTTTCTTTATATGGTTGGATAGAGAAAAACATGCTGCATCTAACTGTATTAACATTTCCTATACCTATCTTTGATAATTTTTCAGTTATTCAGAATTTTCAATTTCGTCTAATTTTCTTTCCTGAAATAAAATGTAAAACATAGAAGGCTTTGCAAAACAACCTCCAATTCAATTGTCACAATTAAGATGACATTAATTAATTAAATTTGGACTATCTCAATGAAATAAAATGGAAGAAATTGATAATTAATAAAAGTAATATTTATTTCATTTGCTTTTTGTGTATGTAGGATGTTCTAAAGTTGTAAAAATACAGGTAAAATATTCAATATTAACCGTCATTTGTGATATTTTGTCATTTTGCTAAGCCTTCTATGCATATTATTATAGTTGTATTATTTTGGCATAGGCGACTAGAAGTATTACATTTTGCTTCAAGGAAGGTGATTGAACGAAATTGAAAATTCTGAATAACTGAAAAATTATCAAAGATACATATAGGGAATGTTAATACAGTTTGATGCATATTTTTATTCTCTATCCAACCATATAAAGAAAAATATGATGTTCCATTTGAAATAAGCAAGATATTAGAGTTTGAAAATTGTCTAAAAGAAAAATTTATTTTAGCTAAACAGTGACAGATAATTGAATTCTGTTTAAATTCATAAAAAGTACATTATTTGTACAACATAAATTTGAAGTTTCAACATTTTAAATGCTATAGCTTCAAAAATATGAATTTTTCAATCAAACACTGCAAATTTTAAAATTTCATGAAAAGGTAAAATATCTGAAAAACTTTCAGCACTAGACCATGGGTCATGTTATCAAAGTCTCCTTCGATTTCATCAAAGAATTCAAAAATGTAATCAAAAATATACCGTTCTATTTAAAATAAGAGAGTAGGGTGCACTACCCCCTATAAGGGGGTAGTTAAAAGAACGAAAATAATTTTAAGTTGTACTGAATGTCCATGGATACTGTAAGAAAAAAACCGCAAGCCGATATGTCTTCTAGCAACGGAATTATGGAGCTTGCACGTACCCCTGGGACACCCTGTATATATATATATATATATATATATATATATATATATATATATAATGTTAAAAAAAATTATTTTCAATACTAAATTTGCTTAGATTTTGATGAAAATTAAAATAACAGTAGAGCCGTCGATCCTCTATGACCCAGAAAAAAAATCATCAAAATCGGTTAGTTGGATCGCAAGAAAAATGCAAAAATCTCTTTTTTGAGTATAAGCAGTAAAATCCAATATCTCAGATGGCTATGTGTTCTGACAATTGATATTAGAAAAAAAATTGATTATCGCACAGGGCAACTAATTTTGACAGTTAATATTAGACAAACATAGGTAGATCTAGTATGTTAATATTAACATACTAGATCTATGTAGACAAACAATTTTTAAACGAGTGAAATTTTATTAGTGTTTCTTATTGTTTGTGAATTAATAATATTTCAGCATGTAGATAAATAAAAAAATTCGCTATATAAGGTACTTGCTGCCTTTGGAGATTTTTTTTCATATTGTGTTTTGTAATGCAACTTATTTGTGTTATCTCTGACGAACAACGTGTATAAGTGCCCTTAAAGTCAGGGCCGTCGCTAGCGCTCAAGCAATTCAGACACTGCTTAGAGGCGGCCCTTTACAGGAACCCAATGTCATTTAATACCTATATGTTCAAAAAGTAAGATAATTTCCGTATAAAGCAATAAATTTTGCTAACAATAAAGCTATGGAGGAGACAACTTAGAAACTTTTGAATTATTATAGAGCTAAATTATCGACGTTTAGTCGATAATTTAGCTCCATAATATTTTATTTTTATCCATTTTTTTTGAAAATTCTCGGAAAATCCGTCCTGAAATTTGCCCGATTTTTTCAAAATAAATTCGAGCTTATCGTCGAATTTCCCCATGGATAATCTTTCAAGGGAGCTCAAAAAACGAGACCACTTATCACCAAGAGACGTAAATCATGAATAACAAAAAGAAAAACGTATGGATTGAAACTCTTCAATGGGTAATTGTATTAGAGATGGCGCCAAAGTATACTTTATCCGGTGGGCCAAATAGTTGCCAGTCCGACATTGGAGATTTGTATTATTGATCAGGGACCAATTCAATTTGAAGAGCTCTAATTATGCCAGAAAATTAGGATGTGCAACGATCGTGGCTGGTACTGAAAATGATTATTATTGTTTTATTGAAAAAGTCTGCTAGTCCGTCACTGATAAAAATCACTTTTTCTTGGAAATTCGTGATGCCTATACGTTGTTGCTATTGGAAATTATACAGAAGATGTTTTTGAGTATTCACATGTTCAAGGTCGATTTTGACATGTAATAGAATAAGAATTTCTATCCATTTTACAACCATTTACAATTATGACTGCAACAATAGCGATAACAACAACAATAACAACAAGATTGGGGAGGATGACGGTCAAATATCGCGTCAACAGAGCTAGGTAGAAAGTGGTCAATAATGGTTGGGTGCCGCGGGGGCGTCACAAACGTGCGGGGTTGTATATCTGGCAAGCTAAAATGGGAATGTGGCGTGACGATGTTGAGTGGCATGTGGTGGTGGTGGTGGTGTGACGGGCACCAAGAATAAGGATGGATGGATGGATGGATGGCGTCGTTCTGCCATGTGCTTGGTTGTATATTAGATGAAAGTTGGACCGCTGTTTTGAACATTACCGAGAAACGCGGCTGGATGTCCTCTATATTGGAAAAGATGTAACCATCGGAAATAGTCGCCTTTATGTTAACATAAATCAGAAGCCTATATTACTAAAGCCCCAAAGTTGTCTTTTTATTTTAAAACAACCAAGAAACTTTTACCAAATAAATACAATTTTATTTACCAAAACAAACATCAACCTATTCATATAAACAATCAAATCATTAAAAGATAATTTTGATCATTAGCATTACAGAAAATTTATAGATAATCGTTGTTTAATCAAAATGAAAATTCGTATTCACGCAACGTACGGATGCCTGTCCAAGGACACAGCATTGTTGTTGCAACATGCGAACATTGAGGGTTGTAGAGACGTAGAGGGTGGTGGAATAGGGCCGTCTATGCGACGATCGTCCTATACATATAAACACACACACACACATAGTCAAAGTACAGTTTCGTCAAGATTGTTGACCACGCGAAAATTTCCAGAAATTAGTCATACCGACAGGCGACATAAAAGTCTGTTAACATATTGCAACCACCCCCTGCTGTGCTTCTAGCTATCCGGTGACAATAACTTTCAAGGCAAGAAAGAAACTTCACTAATTGCCAAATCATCAAAAAATTGTAAATTGTAAATATCTCCACCGTTATTCTTAGCAAAATATTTACAAAATATTTGTAAATAATCGATATTTAATGTATTATAATATGTATAGATGTTATTTGTTTTCTAATGAGATTTATTATTATTGAAAATATTTCGTTGAATGAGATAGAGGAAGTTTTGAAAATTTTTCAGTATTTCGAACTGAATAGGCGCCACATTTCCTGAATGTTGGCCGCGGTTTTTATCTGCACACATCAGGGGTGTGTAACTGTAGTGAAAAGAAAAAGGTTCAACCTTGGAGGAAAACGGTCAAATTCCCAATGCGGCTATTAGTTACATCTTCTAGCCACTTACAAATTCCATAAAATTCACAAGTACAGGGTGGCTTATTTTCGATGGTATTTAAGGAAATCTCACGTAAGCCGTGATGGGACAAATTAACTGATAAGTGATAACAATAATTAAAAAGGCCTACTTGGATTTTTGGTACATTCATTTGTTTCAAAGTTATTTAATTTTTTAGCGAATTTTTTTTAAAAAAAGTTAGCTAATGACGAGATCCTCACTTTTGAATTTCCGAAAAATTTTTGCACAGAAGTTCGTTTTGGGACCTCAGGAACCCATATCCACCATTCGTTAAAATTTATATATATATATATATATATATATATATATATATATATATATATATATATATATATATATATATATATATATATATACAGGGTGATTCAAGAGGATAGGCCATTAAAAGTATAAGAAGTTCTAGTTATTGGAAGTTGATGAAATTTGATGTGTAGACGTTATATCCCCTGAATTTTCTCTAGAAATTATTTTTATCGTTCTAGTTACCCCCTTGCATGGGGTAGTACACCCTACTCTCTTATTTTAAATGGAATGGTATATTTTTTATTACGAAAAATTCATATTTTTGAAGCTATAGCATTTGAAATGTTGAAACTTTAAAGTTATGTTGCTAAGGTAATGTACCTTCACTCAATTTGAACAGAATTCAATTATCTTTCAGCGTTTAGCTGAAATAATATTTTCTTTCAGGCAATTTTCAAACTATATTATCTTGATTATTTTAAATGGAACACCATATTTTTCTTTATATAGTTAGATAGAGAAAATTATTTTGCATCGAACTGTATTAACATTCCCTATACCTATCTTTGATAATTTTTCAGTTATTCAAAATTTTCGATTTCATCTAATTTTCTCTCCTGAAAGAAAATATAAAACATAGAAGGCTTAGCAAAACAACTTTCAATTCAATTGTCACAATTAAGATGAAATTAATTAATTAATTTTAAAACATCTCAAGGAAGGAAAATGGAAGAAATTGATAATTAATTAAATCAATAATTATTGGATATGTTTTTTATGCATGTAGAATATCTTAAGTTATAAAAAAAAACATGTAAAATATTCAATATTAACGTCATTTGTGATGTTCTATTTTTTTTTGCTAAGCCTTCTATGCGTTTCGTTATAGTTGAATTCGTTTCAAGGGAGGTGATTGGACGAAAGTGAAAATTCTGAATAACTGAAAAATTATCAAAGATAGGTATAGGGAATGTTAATACAGTTTGATACAGATTTTTTTTCTCCATCCAACCATATAAAGAAAAATATGATGTTCCATTTAAAATAACCAAGACATTACATTTTGAAAATTGCCCAAAAGAAAAAATTATTTCAGCTAAAGGTAATCGAATTCTGTTTAAATTGACAAAAAGAACATCATTTTTACTAGTCAAGTTTCAAGTTTCAACACTTCAAATGCTTCCACTTGGAAAATATGAATTTTTCAATCAAACACTGCAAATTTAAAAATTGCACTAAAAGCTGAAATATCTGAAAAACTTTCAGCGATAGACCATGGATCACGTTATCAAAGTCCCCTTCGATTTCATCAAAGAATTCAAAAATGTAATGAAAAATATACCATTCTATTTAAAATAAGAGAGTAGGGTGCTCTACCCCATATAAGGAGGGTAGCTAAAACAGCGAAAATAATTTCTAGAGAAAATTCAGCCGATATAATGGCTATATACCAAATTTCATCAACTACCATCAATTAGAACTTCTTATACTTCTAATGGCCCATCCTCTTGAATCACCCTGTATATATATATATATATATATATATATATATATATATATATATATATATATATATATATATATATATATATATATATATATATGTATACCCACGATAACTGCCGTAAAAATACTCCAATCTTAATGAAACTTGGTACAAAAATCGGTCTTTAGGATAGCTTGGATGAGTTCGTTGGCCAGACTGGTAGGGCCAACACTTTTGGAATAAGAGCTGAAGAAATGTTAAAAAAAATCATTTTCAATATTACATTTGCTTAGATTTTGATGAAAATTAAAATAACAGTAGAGCCGATCATTCTCTATGACCCAGAAAAAAATCATCAAAATCGGTTCGTTGGATCGCATGAAAAATGCAAAAATCTCTTTTTTGAGTATAAGCAGTAAAATCCAATACCTCAGGTGCCTATGTGTTCTGACAATTGATATTAGAAAAAAAATTGAATATCGCACAGGGCAACTAATTTTGACAGTTAATATTAGACAAACATCTATAGATCTAGTTATCTAGTATGTTAATATTAGCATACTAGATCTATGTAGACAAACGACAAATTTCAAAAGAGTGAAATTTTATTAGTGTTTCTTATTGTTTGTGAATTAATAATATTTCAGCATGTAGATACATTAAAAAATTCGCTATATAAGGTACTTGCTGCCTTTGGAGATTTTTTCAATTCTTCAGGATTTTAAAAATGCTTTGTATCTTATGTATTTTTCAAAAAGTAAAATAGATTTTTGGCATTACAGAGACAGTTTTTTAAGCAGATTTGACCGATGTAATTCAATTTTGAATAAGTGAACCTCGTAGCTCAATTTGGACGTTGACGCAATTTTCAAAAACGAGTTATACATATTAAACGACGTAGAATGACTCGGGAATCCCCCAACGTTAATTTTTTTCGTTTTTCTCCACTGTATTGTGGAATGGGAGAAAATGCCTCCAATTTTTGCCAAGAAAGCAATGGAATAAAACGTGGGTCTTTGAGTCATTCTTGTTCGTTTTGCGTGTTTATGTAGTTCGTTTTTCAAAATCGTGACATCGTTAGAAACCTGCGTTTTTTGACCAACTTCCAAATGAGCTACAAGGTTCTAGATTTGCTAAAATATTCACTGGGAACCCTCCTATAATTCCTTGAAATATTCTTGGAATCGCCCATTACCTAACAGGAGTTTCGTACGAATTGTAGGGCCGTATGTTTATATCAAAGGAAATTTTTAGATTTCATTTTCAATTTAAAAGAAAATTCTTTTATTATATTTCTATGAAACTAGCTATAACAAATTAAATATTTTTGGATTCAGTAATAAATTGTAAATTCAAAAATTAATAAATCTGTTATGGTTTCTATTTAAAAAAGTCTGGAATGCGGTTGACTTTGCAGGCCATTCCTGAAACTTCCCGCTAAGTTTTTGAAGCTCTAAAATTATTGTAAGAAGTATAAATTTGATTGGTTTAGTAATTTTGAAGTTATGTTGAAAAAACACTTTTTTCGATATTTTTCGACAACGATAACTCGTGAACGAATCAACCGATTTTGATCGTTTAAACGGAATTCGACGTCATTAGTTAAGGTTAAGAGCTAATTAGAGTATGGAATTGATCGGTACAGCAGCTTAATAGTTATTTTGAAAAAACATGATGTTAACATAAGAAATTTTCCATTTTTTTTGGAATTTCTCAAAATCTATCGGGCCGAATCGGTCCAAATTTACACGAAATCTAAGTTTGGTGGAACTCTTTCGAATGCCGTAAATAGCGTTTCGATCCGTCAATCCGTTCAAAAGTTATGAGCTGCTTACATACTCTCTCTCTCTCTCTCACACACACACACACACACTTACAGCCAAATAGTCAAAATAGCTTCCTAGAACCCCAAAACGCCGAGATCTGCTGAAAATTGAATTTTTGAAAATCGGGGTAAAACCAATAACTTCCCAAAATTTTGAAAATTTTCAATTTTCTTAGCGAGAAGTTAAAAATACAAGTTTGTGTTATATTTCAAAAACTATAGGAGTTATTCAATTTTTGATATGCTAATCAAATCTACTGGAAAAACTGTATAAGAATCAAAATCTTTCCAATGTTTCTATTGACCTAATTGTAAGAGATCTAGAACGTTTTTAGAATTTTGAAAAATTGAATAACCCGAAAACAAATGATTGTAACAAAAAACCAAGCAGGTTTTTTGACTGAAATTAAAAACATAGTACTGAAATGTGTTATCAATCTTATCAGTTAATTTATCCCATTACTGCTTAGGTAGATGAGATATCCTTACAATTAGATATACCATCGATAATAAGTCACTCTGTAAAATTGAGATTTAAGGAAGCCCCAATATTGGATTAAATGACGAAACCTTTTTTGTCTTTTAATCATTGATACAAATTTCGTACACATTTCAATGTGTGAGACAAATCTAATTAAGCTCGCGAGCTTTTTACGTTTCCGGTCCTTTAATAAATTTAGATCTCGTGCAATAAACTACCCGTTGTTCGGTCTGTAATAGACGTCGCCATGCCGGAGACAATAATAATAATAATAATAATAATAATAATAATAATAGTACTAGTAGTGTGTTGCGGCACCGTTTTTAGGGCATTACGATTTCTGGAAAGTCCATTGTAAATCACCTACTGTTAACTTGGTCTCTACCTGAATCCGACAATGGCAAGGGTTCAACTCTAGTTCTAGGAGTGCGCTAATGACAAAGATTCGCTACGCAAGATGTTCACTACTCTTGCCACCCCATCCATACACACACACATACATACATATAGAAGGGATAAACTGCGTTCCTCATCGATCGAAACGTTTCTTTAATCCCATAATAGCCGCGGAGTCGCGTGTTTGTGCCATGGGAAAAGCGACCTATCCCGTCATACAGAACACACAGAAACTCGTATAGAAATCGTGGGATTGCATTATAGTTTCCCACCCTTTTAACTGCAGTAGATGCCTTATTATTATTATTATTGCTGTTTTTTTTATTATTATTATTATGCTTCATAGAATACGTAATTTAAACGAATCAGGTATGGAATTTCAATTAAGCAGTCAAATTGCGCGACTTTTATTATAACGGGAAACAATAACCACAAATCATAATGGACTTGGAATTGTTAGGGTAATGTTTATGTATAACGCGAAATTGATAAGAATTGTAAAGTTCATCTAATATCGCATTGTATACTTATTAATCATCGCTATTTATTTGAAACAAACACATGATTAGTTTATTAAAAGATTTCTTAAAGTAGACTATATAAATAACAAGGGAAACAACCCCAAAAGGGTTCATATACATATATACAGCGATCATATGTATGTATGTAGGTGTATTGCTAGCAATCGATGGATGAATATTGTCTGTTAGGGTAGGTCAATAACGGGGATGTTCTATTGGTGAAATCATAAAAATAAATTGATGGTTTATTTTAGAAAATTTTAAAATTTTTGTTATTTTCGTGTTGTCAGATCTTTTGTGGCAATTTGTTTGAATTTCACCATGTCCTTGGTATAATAGAGGTGATTACATACACCCCCTATCCCGTTACCCTTCTGTAATTATTTTGAAAGATCAACCTTGTATACAAGAAACATAACTGGTTTCGTTTGTTTAATTTGTAAATAAACAAACCACCCCTCGGGCGGATGACTGTATATACATTGATGACGATGGTTTGGGGTGGTGGTGGTGGTAGTGGTGGTTGTTGTCCTACTATTTCCATGTTTGCTTGATTTTAACTATAGATAAAAGGAGAAGAAGAGGCACTCGCCCGTGATTTTGCTGATGATGCCTGGATGACCGACTATACTAACGGTGATGGCGACGGTTCGGGGGTAAGGCAGACACGCAACGGCGCTCTACGCCGCCCTTTCACATAAATACATACACAAACACATATACAACCTATAAATGTATATGTATATATATAGAGCAATACACCGATTGCACGTGTACTGAAATTTAATTAAAGCGCCGCGTGATGCCAACTGAGAACTAAGGGCATATTACAACAATGTGGACGTCTAACACGATCCCTACGATCGACCACATAAAGCCTTATTTGAAATTTCTAAGGTATCATCATAGTTTGCATAAGGAATCCAATGCAAGTATTGACGACAACCGCTAAGTCAATCCACAACCATAATTCGGCGATTCGAAAAAATATTTTGAGGATTTGTAGAAGAGTCCCTAGGGCTCATTTCAAAGTTATTGAAAAAATGATCTTTTTGGACAATTTTAAAAAACGAACAAAATACGCAAAACGACTAAAGCCGGATTTCCACCAAAGAGACAAAACAGGGGTGGGACTATGAAATTCTCAAAGCGATAGCGATAGCGAATTGTTCTCTATTGCGCGCGATTTCGTACTATGAAAAGATCATCGGTTACAGTCGCCATTACCGAATACTAGTTCGTTAGGATCAGGATAAGGAGAATAATATATGTATCTCTATTCAAATGTCTTTTTTTAACGCATTGCAAGTTATATATATTCATCTCTCTCTTGTGATGACACTTTATATTTTCTTTATAAAAAATAGTAGGCTTAAAAAGCCGCGTTTTTTCGTTTATTCTAATATTACTTGATATGAATATAATTTTTCAATTGAAATGTTTAGTTAGACGGACGAAATTATAAAATTGGCGCTGTCAGCGACGTTGATTGTTTGAACTAACTCCATTTTGTACTATATTTTTTAAGATGGCTAGTACGTCTTCCTTATCGCGCGAATATTCCCGAATATAGGAAGAGAAAATCGTTCGTAGTACCGGTTTCTATAGGACAGAGAATTTCGCTCTTCTCTTTCCTTTTCTTTTTCGTTTTCCTTATCAATTTCATAGTCCCACTCCAGAAAACACAAACGAAAAGGAAAACAAATTTCTTCGAGAACAACCACTAGCAAAGCAGTTTTTTTAAGCAGTCTCTCTGCACTTGTGAAGGAAACAAAACCAAGTCTCGTTTGCTTTTTTGAAAACAAAACTGTTTTTTAAACAGTCTGTTTGGTGGAAATCCGGCTTAAAAATGACTCAGAGCGCTTTCCAACATTGATTTTTTTCGTTTCTCTCCAGAGAAAATACGAAATATTTCCACCTGTTCCAGAATAAAATCTAGAAAAACGAAAAAAATCATTTTTGAGAGGATCCTAGAGTCATTCTGTCTCGTTTTGCGTGTTTAGTTCGTTTTAGAAAATCACTACATCGTCAGAAATGAGCGTTTTTTGACCAACTTTCAAATAAGCTACGAGGCTCTAATTTTACTGACATGTTCTTTAAGGATTTCCCTGCAAATCCTTAAAATATTTTTCGAGTGCACATAAAAGAGACCGACTCTTGAACGAGGAATAGCACGTTTTTCGCTTAGTGTAATTCTCTCGTTAGGGTAAGAAGGAGGTGTTAGAATGAGCTTTGACCATACAAAATTTGTAGAAAGTACTTTTCTGTTTAGGTAAATATCTAAAATGGCATCTTTCTTTCCAAATCCTACCCTTTGAAAGTTCTATTACATTGTTACGACCGCCCTCAAAAGTCGGTTTTACACAACTGCACAAAAGTGTTCTCCTTTATGTGCACTCGAGTGTACATAGAAGTGGTAAGCGGTGATAGCATTATGACAAGTTTACGCCTGGGATAAAAATCTTAAATAACACCCTTAATTTTGGTTAAAAGAGCAGAAAAATATGATAATTCAGCTGGAAAATCAATTAAAATTGACTAAATCTTCACCTTTTTAATGATTCCATAACAAAATTGCTGTAAGAATAAAATGTCTGAAAATCGTTACTAAAAGCCAAAAGTAGACTGATTTTTTTTAAGTTGTCTATAATCTCCACAACTCAATTGTAAAATTTATTCAAAACTGATGATTAAGAACGCAAATTTGTTTAAATTGAGACTAAAATTGTTTATTATAAAATGTTCACCATTTAATTATGAGATTCGCTAAGAACTAATGACATGGAACGAAACTATCTCAAAGATTATAGATTTAAACTTAGAAATCCTCCTCAAGAAACGATTTGTTAAAAATTTTATAATTTATGCAAAAATGTCTTAAAATTTTAAAATTCAATTAGAAATATTTATAAGGTTGGATAACAAAAACTGATGAATAATGAAATTATTTTAAAATAGAATTAAAACACGACAATGCGGTTATATGGACTAAATTTGACTTATTAAGTTATTATTAATCATTTTTAATTTGGAAGCCTCCAAGTTAAACGGCGCCCTTCAGAGTCAAGCACTCAGAGCTGAAACACTACTACTCGTTACCCCCTTGCTATGCTTTTGACAAGTAAACAGCATGATCCACATCGGACGAAAATTTCGAATTATTTATCGAACGATTCGAAAAATATTTCATCGATTTGTAGGGGAGAAGTCCCTAGAGAACATTCTAACAAAATTAGAACCCCATAGCTCGTTTGAAAGTCGGTCGAAAAAACGCTCGTTCTGGACAAGATCGCGATTTTTAAAAACGAGCTAAGGCGCAAAACCATTAACAATGACTCGGAGACTCTCCTGCTTTTTTCTCATTTTTCTGCATTGCCTTCTAGAATAAATGCGAAACATTCCCACCTATCCCAAAATAAAATGGAGAAAAACGAAAAAAATCAATGTTAGGAGGATCTTAAAGTCATTCTAAGTCATTTTAAGTGAGTAAGTTTTAAAATATCGTGACATCGGCCAAAACGAGCCTTTTTTGATCAACTACGACTATAAGTCCTTGAAATATTTTTCAAATCGCTCGCCAAATCATAGAAGTTATCATATGAGCTTTTGGTCCTACGTTAACCACTCTGTATACAGGATGTCCCGTAAGTCACGCATTTCCTGCTAAGGGGCAGATAGGGGATGAAATTCTAAGGTCACAAGTCCTGTAAAAAAATTTTTATTTGATGCACAGGTAATTAGTAATTAATTAAATTAAGTAACCAATCAGGTACTCTCTTACTTTGAACGGTTATCGCGCCAGCCTTCCAATTGGTCTGCTTCCCACATGCTACCGTCAAAACTCTTTCCTTCTCTCTTTTGATCTCTATATCTATATATCTATATCTGATTGGCTGCATGATTTAATTAATTACTAATTATTTGTGTGTCAAATGAAAAAGTGGTACAGGACCTTTCACTTTAGAATTTCATCTTCTATCTGGCACTTAGCAGAAAATGCGTGACTTACAGGACATCCTGTATGTATAGGTATATGTAAGAATAGGGGCCCGAATGACGGATCTTAGGCGGAGGCCTGAAATTTACAGTTACGCCACTGGTCGCTGGAATAAAACCTTGTTCCAACACTTTTGTACAGGTAGAAACAAGATTCACTTGTAGCCAAATTTTGTTGTTCTTTCGGTAATTATCCGATTTAGAATTTCGGAAATTCAACTAATACGAAATTTACAATAAAACTAAAAATTAACTATAATTCATAGATGTTTATTTTTATCATTCCAAACTGTTTTGTTATCTTTTAATGTGTATAAACGGCTGTCGCCAACTATGGTTGATTATTTGATTAAGTGTACATACATAAATATTATTTGTGGGCAATTATTGAAAATTGTGGAACGAAATATGTATACTGAATTTAAAATCTGAATTTTCCACCGAACTGACCTTGAACAAGCTGACAGAAAAACCAGGAATATCAGCTTTAAATTCCTCACAACAAACTTTCTGAATTAGAACAGGGATGGAAACTTTATTCAACAAAAAATCGGGGAGATGTCTAACAAACAGTAACCAAGGGAAAATCATATTTTATTATTATTACTTTCTCTTTTTCAACAATACTCAAAATTAATTAATCAGTAATTATCTAGTATTTTAGTTAATTCGGATGTTTATTATTTGTTCATGGAATTACTGATTAGAAATGAAATATTTGATGGAGTCTATTTCTGGGTGCATTGCGGAAAATTGTCTCATCTGTGTATTCAGTAGTTAGTATCACCTATTCCACAGCTGGCCTAACTATCCCTGCGCCTCATCGATAGAGTTAGAGAGTATTGTGTCCATTTGGACATGGTAATTTATTGATGACCGATAAGCGTCCTTCGCTGTTATTTCCTTGGTGCCTGGGTATGGTATTGATAGATAGGTCGTCAGGTATTAGATTATTTATCGTTGGACGAGGTGACGGTGTGAGGCTGACTAATTAATGTCGACGTTGGTCGCGTTTCAAATTAGACTCTCGTATTCAAGAGGAATGTGTTGTTGTTGTTGTCGTCGTCGTAGCTGTTGTTGTTGTTGTTGTTGTTCGTGTTATTACTCCATCTACGTAATGATATTTCTCCATCTCTCTCTCTCTCTCTCTCTCTCTCTTTCTCTCTCCTTCTACATAATACTCCTTTATGTATATGTATGCATTAATCGAGTACCATGTCCGCCCGTTGTCACTGACCACTTGTCGAACTAATTACAGGAGGAAAGCGATAGAGAAAGAGAAGGAGGGATGGAGATCGTTACTCGCGAAAGTTAGGTAAGCGGGCGACGACGCAAAGGGAATGCACACATAGCCGCGGTATTTCCGGCCCCCCCCTTTCAATATCACCCCGATGTTAAACAGGACCGAACTTGGAAGAATCAACAATAAAGAAAGATACAGTTTTATAAGTTTGATTGTCTTTAATACTAGGTCATCAAGGCTATGTCTTAGAAAATTAACTATACATTCGTAAAGTGGCGCACTGACAAGAGATGGGCTATGGGGCTAAGCCCCTCTTAAGGAGCATGCGGATGTTCTCGATTAACAGATGGAAATACGTGAGAAATTCTTGTAAATCCCGATAATGTGCCTTTTTTGCAATGTCAAAAGAAACGGCGTATCCATATTATTCATTAAAATCATAAAAAACTTGCTTATACAGGGTGTACAACGACATTTCACCTCGCAGTTGGCTGTGAATTTCTTACGTAGTATCGTAGCTTGGTTCGGCCACTTAAATGTCGATTATAGTGAAGCACGAATCAAGTTACGATACTAGATAAGAAAATCACAACCAACTGCAAATATTTATTATACATGTCATTATTATTAAGTCTAAATCCCCCCTTTAATAAATTTCTGAGTGTGCTACCGCTTTCGACTCTAAAAACATTAACTGTGTTGTTTCAAATGAATACTTGTTTGTGATTTTATTTTCGATTCTGTTCTCTTTGTTGGTTGATCCGCCTTGAGTCCGTCTCTGTTTGAACCGCGACAGCTGCGGATAGATCACACGGCAGGGACAGAACGCGGGTTCGCGGACCCGTGTACTAACTACACGCTGATCGCCGGGGGCGCTGGCGGCCATTGTGCTTTATCCACCCCTCTGCCCGCGACCTACCCGCATTCGCCACCCTTATCTACCTACACGCGGCTGCCGCGTGCGTGTATGCCATACACACAAACACACACACACATAGATGTGGATGTACATACATATGTGTCTGTCTGTGTGTATGTCAAAGTAATTCGCAGATACCCTAACCGTCCGTCCGTCCGTCCATCCATCCATCTATCCAACCAAACCAAACCAAACCAAACCCACCCACCCACACCGTTTTCCATCTAACAATTCGGATGTTGCCAACTACAGCTATCCCTTTTTGCTTTGTCCTTCTGCAGTTCTATGCTTTAGGAAAATGTTTGTTACCGCCCGATCTAGGTCTGGTCGTGAGAACTCATAGTAATCATGATGATGTCAGGTTTTAAGCTTGAATTTAGATCGATTTCCAACATCGACTTGGCCTGTGTTCATTCGAATTCACAAAATCGGTTACCGTTTGTGCAATTAACACATTGATGATAATATGATTTTTTATTTTATTTTTTTTATTGATAGATTTATAAAAATAGACTGTAGTAACACTGATGATATCGTTTTTCATCTTTATCGTCTCGTTGATAATTCACCACCGGATAAGGGTGAAATAGATTGATTTGTAGATTATTTGTAAGCCAACCCTGTAACATTAAAGTTCAACGGTGTATCTCTACCGTCCTTGTTGGCTCACTGATGCTGGTTCAAGCACACACATACATTAAACACATACATACACATCTATGTTCACGTTCACATACACATCGACCAGATTCATCGACCTGACACTTGGACGTCATTGGGGCCGGGTCGTCGCCGAAGACCTACCGTGCGGTTCCCTGCAGATTCAACGAAAACTGTAAGGCGAGGAGAGTGAGTATTGCGTGCTCCAGTTACACTAGAAATATAAACTTCTTAGAATTTTATCTCAAACAACATTACTGCAGTTGATTTTATTGTTTTCGTTTTGAATAGTTGACGGAATTTTGTTGTTAAATAAAGAATGTTATTAGAAAAGTTGCAATTTAATTAAACCGATTTATATGATTATTGTTTTGTTTTGAATATGTAGATTTTGCGGTGTTGTTATTGTAATATACTAGAATAGGACTGGAGCCGGTCCTGTTCGCTGCCTGGCGACGGTCGGCCGCGGCTTGGGGCAGATGCCGCGAAACCCCCGCTAATCCCCTGCTGCTATCCGTGTTCCGTTTGTCACGCACGCGGGGCGCGAACGTCCATCCACACTACACATATATAGCAAGGTCAGTCCACCCCGTCCAACCTCCTCTTTCTCCTATACTATATATGTATGTATTAACCCTCATCCTATATCTCTCCCTATATTATCTCACTATACTAGTTTCCCTATTTCTAGGGTTGCCATCAATGCTAAGCCTAAGGCCCCATAGGAAGAGATACGCCTGCCCAATTTTACAATTTAGGGCATTTACTAATACTCCTATACTAACTACAACACGGTATGTAGTGTAATTATCGATGGTCGAACTATCGTCGCGACCTCACGTTCCATCTACTCTCTCTCCGCTACCGACGCTATCACCGCCGCCGCCACCGCCACCGCCGTCTATATACCTACATATAGCATCAATGCTGCTTCTACGGCTGTAGCATAGACGTGCGGCGGCCGCTATAGTGGGCCAACAGTCCCCCATGAAATTGCAGCCCCTCTGGTGTGACGTGACAGCCGACTCCCACATCGAACGGACGCCGCCATCCCCACGAATAGGACGCCAAATTTCCAGACTTCACGTCGATAATTCCCGCGGAATATTTCACAGTCGATGTGAAGGTTTCAGTTCACAAAGGAAATAGGGGGGCGCCGAATTACATCTCAACTTGCACATTATTTGTTTATGAAAACATATTTGAACATAATTAATATAATAAGTCCAAGATTTTAAGAGGGTTGAAATAAAATACAAAATACAAAATAGATTAACAATAATTTGATATTATAATCATTTAATAACTCTTATTATTTATTATCGTTTCACGACTTTTCTATTTACGTACATGCATCGTAACTATAAATTCATGCTTTCTTCTTATTACTATTATTACATTTATTACTTTAAATAAGTTATTATCTAAATGTGTTTTATTGGTATTGTAATTTAATTCTGGCCGTAATTGGATCTGAATATGTTTTTGAAGCAACAGGTTACTACAATTTTGTTTTAATTGTGGTAATTCACTCGTACTGCATTAGATTTGAATTAATAACAACAATACTGTTTTCTTTCATCATCTGATAATTACATAAAAAGATAATATTTTTAATTATCTTATCAATAGATAATTATCTAAACAATAATCGATAATATGTGTCATCAAAATTAGATGAATTATTTGATCGTTTCTAGAGAATTTCAAAGATTTTTGTTGTTTACAACTATCGAATATTTCTATGGAATAAGCACTTTTATTGCTGGGTGTTGTTATTGTTGTTGTTATGACGAACAATGGACCGTTTCGATGATGGTAAAGATCTCTCTTTCTCTCTCAATATCGACCTACAACACATACACAAATAGAAATTCCACATATACACCCATTCTAGTGTTTTGTGCCAAGTTGAGGGTGCGTTTAATTTTCCCCAAGTCCGTCGCTGTGTATACAGAGAACGACCATGCAACTTACCCCCTATCTATGTATAGAAACTATGGGTCTTCTCTAGAGGTATACTATAGTTAGTATACCGGAAATATCTATCTATCTCTCTTTTTAAACATTATTGGATTTCGACAATAGTTAAACAAACAGAGATAGATATACATAGATGGTAGAAATGTGTATAGATAATGCGTCTCTGTTGCTATAGCAGGTCACGACGATGGTGTAGCCGGGGTGTCCAAATGAGCATTACGTGCTGCTGGGCATTGACAGCGTGTAAAAGGAAACCGTGTATCCTGTAGTTTGGGGGATGCATTTCAAATAAGGCACGTCACGCTCAGTGACGGTCCAACTTGGTGGACTTGCCACTAACCACCCAACCAACCAACCAACTTCCCTTATTGCAACCGTTCAATATTTCGCCATTATTTCAGGCGCTGATAAACACTGAAAACCGATTCAACTAAATAGATATACATACATAGGTATATTGTCCGATAAGCCCGTCATTACACTAATTACTTTTTAATGTTAATGATTTAATGATTTTATTACTCGAGATAACGTAAACGATGATTGTATACATATAATTGAATGTCTAAAATCATGACGGTATTTTAATGATTGTTAACAAATACAGTGGTAAAAAAGAAGAAAAAAACAGACACAAGTCCGATCGAAATTTATTACGTGTCCAATGGGCTTTGTTTGATATAATAGTCCCCTGAATAAGAATGGAGCGAAACAAATAACATAAGGAAGCGAAAAAAGTTTGGAGCTCATTCAATTTATCTTTATATGTCGAAGATATGTTATTTTAACGATTCTGCTGTATAACTGTTTGTTTGTTTATACCGGCATGGTATTTATTACGAAACAAAAAAAATTAATTGAATTATTATTTTTTTATAGTAGAAAAATTCACACTATTTATAAATGAAGAGATAAATCATCCCCTATAACAGGCAACAAGTTATAAGGCAATAAATATGAAATCTTGCTTCTTTATAAACTCCTAGTTTGTTTACGTTTTTTTTTTCTTCTTCTACTTCATCTCTTATTCTCCGAGCTCTTTAAACAGATTAACTGTGGATAAATTTAAAATATTCAGTGGTTAATTAAACAGTAGTAGCTCGTATATTTTTTCAATTTAATTCGGTATGTTTGTATAAATAGAAGTGATGTTGGGTTGTTTGTAATTTGTTTTATATACAGCTTTCTAAATCACTATCTGACAAAGTTCAAATGAATCAAGAGAACTGGAATGAAGTAGAAGAGAAGAGAGAGCTTTTTATTTGTTTTGTAGTTTTACTACGTAGCTTTACTACGATTCATTCATATCAACTAAACTCATTCAACAAGGGTGCTGTAGGACTTTTATTGTTTTTTCTGTTGTTGTTGTTGTTGTTGTTCTTTTTTTTGTGTTTCCAGCCGACGTTTAAACTTTATTATCCTGTTAAACGAGACGTTATAATTTGTTTTTCAATTTAACTTCAATTTTAACATGGTGTTTTTTTTTTAACATTGTTATCAATTTTGAAACAATAATTAACAGATTCATTGATGGATGATGGATCGATAATCCGTTAGAGAGATTTAAATCAAGTGATTCTAATAAATTCATTAATTAATCTATGGTTAAATCTCAGTTGATTATCATTATAAGAGGTCGCGAAAATTAATGCGTTAGTGCCCAAAAAAATTTGGGGAACAATTTTTGGTTTTATTGAGCTGTAACAGTCGCCGAATTTGAAATTTTGAGTCAAGAGACTAAGTAACTAAGATAAGGGGTAAGTACTAATAATTAATACCTGTTTGTTGATTTATTGAATTGAAATTAATTAGGGCTGTGCGAATCCCGTCCGAATCGAATCGAATATTATTATTCGGTTCGATATTCGGACTTTCTTCTTATTTATAATTTGACTCATTCAAATATTTCGAATGAATATCGAATCGAATAATTCGATTCGATTCGTCTCAAATAATTGCTTAAATTAAAAATAGTAGGTACACTTGAAATTTATTAAAATCAAATTACCCCCCGGGGTAAAAATCTCTGTACTCAACACTAAAGAAGAACCCTTTTTGAAAGACCAAATAAAGGGTAGTTCTACTTTTTTAGGATGATTCAAATAATTTAGTCCTTGTTTTAGGCACAAAACTACCAGTTTTTGACGAAAAAAAAAACACTAAATTCGGCAAGACTATAGTAGTTGAAAATTTTGAGCAAAATTCAAGATTATTTTCATATATTTGAACAAGAGAAATCATTTCAAAACAAACCTCAACGTTTAAAGATTGGAAACAACAAAACACGATATACTCCGCGTTATTATTGTTATCATCTTTTTTTGTTTTGAACAAAAAATTAATCTCAAATACTACCTACAACCGACGTTTCAATTAAAACTTGTAGACTAAAATGATGGTGGTTTTATTGTAGGAAATTTACCAATTTGGAAGAAAACAGGGTAATAATAAAAGTACACACGTTACTTTCTCGAAATATCGAAGAATTTTATTTTCGTACAAAAATATCAGATAAATCTCGTAAATACATTCTACAACAATTTAGTGTACGAATATTGAAATTCGATAATACAGGGCTGGTCAATTGAAACAAAATCCGACAATACTAGAGAGAGAGAGAGAGAGAGAGAGAGAGAACAAAAACAAACAATTCTTCGAGTTGTACAAAAAAAATTATAGAAATACTAAAAAAAATAATTATAATTCGTAATTAAAGACAAAGTATCATCTTTGGCTGAAATACTTTGAATTCTCAGTTTTGGAAATATTTCTTAATAATTAGTTTAATAAAGGTACATATTTGAGCGTAATACAAAGTATTTGGCACTAGAAACAATACTTTTTTTTTTTAGTTTGATTAATAATTTGTTAATTGAAAACATTAAGACTAATAAAAACAGGAGATTTCTAAATATTTACAAAATTTTATCATTTCAATTTACAAATCATTATTACAAATGGTAACATTGGATTAAGGAATAACGGGTGGTAAAGACGAATTTATATTTAAATATTTAATTATTTACAAAACTATCAACTAACGAGATCTGTATGAAACATCCACCCGTACGTATATTTTTTTAAATATATTACATTCATTTATTTATATATAGGTAGAAATAATAATAATAATAATAAACTAGAAATATCAAATAACGAAATTAATTGTAATAACGACTCATTAAATTTGGTTAGCTTTTAACAGCCATTCTTCACTAGATAAATAGTCATATAGATATATGTTGATATTATAAATCGAAAATTTCCCATTTTTTTTAATTAACTCAAATCTCATTTTCGTCGTTCTTTGGTTTTGTTACGTAACATGTCACCATTTTGCCTATTTGCACCCAATCGAACATTATTTAATAAATTTTTAAATTGCGTTAATTGTATAGCTGTCACCATTGGATCACTATAACTTTCTAACCATTGCATGAATTTCTCACCATGCATTAATGCTTCATCTCTACTAATTAATTCATGATTATTTTGTTTATTATTTGTTTCTATATGATTATTATTTATTAATAAATTATCGAGTATTGAACGTATTTTAATTGGATTTTTTATTATCTTTTTACCATTCACATTATTATTATCTTTATTAATATTATTATCATTATCACAAACATCTTTTGTTAATTGTTGATAAAGTATAGGTTTGTGATTTTCTGTTTGTTGTTTATTTATTGTTAATGCATTCAATTGATTTTGTTGTAATTCTTTATTCCATTTCCACAATGAATTCTGATAGATAGCATCAAGATTTGTTGTTGTAGCAGGCGCTGTTGTTGCTGTTGTATTAATATTATTATTATTGATGGACGAAGATGTTGTTGCAGTTATTGATGCTGGTGATACAGTTGTTACAGCTGGTGTTGTCGTTGTTGTTGTTGTTGTTAATAATGTTGTTGTTATTGTTGAAATATTGTGCGATACCATCTGGGTTTTATTATGTGAATTATTTGCATGGTTTGCTGCAACAGCCGCTGTAACAGCGGCAGCTTCTTGAATTTTCAACCAACTTTTAATATAATCATCTGTTGTCGGTTGTTGTTGTTGCGGTTGTTGTTGTTCTTTTGGTAATCTAGTTGAACTTTGTTGTAGTTTTGACATTGATGATGAAATTGCTGGTATTGATTGTATTAATGTATTAGCTAATGCTAAATATTCGCTATTTGTCATCTTTTTTGTTGTTTGTCCATTTTGTATTAATTGTTGTTGCATCAATAACGAATTCCATGCATTAATTAATGTTAAATTTTGTGTAAGATCACTAATTGTATTTGATGTATTATTCATGCTTGATGGGAACATTTCAGGTCGATTTAGACCTAATTCAATACTTAATCGCGCCAATTCTGCACGTCTTAATTCCTGTTCTGTCATTTGTGTTGTTGTTGTTGGTGTTGCTGTGGCTGTTGTTGCTGATGATTTTGGTGTTTCAATTTTCAAACTGAGATTCTGTGGTGTTTTATGGGCTGTATCTGGATCAGTTTTTGAAAAATCCAATGGTGTATATAATGATTGTGAACTATTTGGATAAATACTAGTTGAATGTTTTAATGATAAATTAAATGGTTGTATTGCTTCATCTAATTTGATGCGTTTCTCTTTTGGTTCAGTTACAACATCATCAGCTTCTGGACTGCTGGATTGTCGGGATAGAAATGATATTTTATCTTCATTCTTACACCAGCCTCTTAATGTTGATTCTGGTACGCCAATATCACGAGCCACTGATGCTTTACTTTCACCCTCATGAACACGACGGATGGCCTCCAATTTCTCGTGGGCACTCAGCGAACGTAAGGGACGTTTGCCGGTTTTCGCTGACATTTCACCGTTCACAAATCTCACCAAACACAATGTAAAAATTTACCAAAAAAAAAAAAACCAACACAAAAAATCGCAAAAAGTTGTAGAATTTAAATGAAATGTTTATTTAATAATTCATCACCACGTGCCAATGTTTATATGCAATGTGGTCTTGAACCAATGAGAATTGTTGGTAGTATGCGCAGTTCTAAAAAAGTCAGAATTGCGGGGGAGTAAAAAACTTTTCACTAACTGAAACAAACAACAGTTCTGTAACAAAGTTTTGATGAATACTACAACCAAGTGATAAGTAGGGAAGTACGCTCCAATACACTGTTTCTTTATCGGGATATATCACGTAGACGCAGACGCGACTTGTGAAAATTTTTCGCGGTTCCTAAAATTCTCTCTTTTTTTTTGTAAATCTCTCAAACTAACACAAATTTTATGAGCGGCACTATTGTTTTTCTTTTAAATATCACCACAAACACAAACAACACCACTATTTATTTACTCTTTCTGATAATAAATTAAGCGAAACCACCCGTTCGCATTGAACACCTACTTGAGAATGTCGTAGTCAGCGAGTTAGCGAGTAATGTAAGTTTTCTTCATGAGCAGGATGACCACTACTGGTCAGTTCCTTTGTCCAGACGATCAATACCGAGGACGGACGAGTACGAACTGAGCGCAGGGCAGCCAGAGAGCTGGGAGGTAGAGTTGGTTCGCGGGTCCCCGCGTGATGGCTTGACATGACACCATCCCACCCCCGGTGGAAGGGACGTGAATGCTTGCGCGAAGACGTATTCACGCAGCCCAAACTCTCCACAATTCAACAACACAACGTAAAATACAGAATGTGTTTGAAACGGAACTAGATTTGTCCCTGTCACGTGTTCAAACAGCTGATGAAACAGATATAATACGAAAAAGGCCCTTTGGTAGTGGTGGTGATGGGCCCCCTTTCATCTCAGCCACCGTTCTCAACAAAATCAAGCGACTTGCCGACTGGATGGCACCAAGGGGGCGCCGGAACCACTTGACCGTTAAGTCTAACACAACAACCATCGAAAAAAGAAATTTCAATAACCATCAACATTAGCGAATTCTTATTTATTTTATAAATATTTTACTAAAACAACCCCAATTTTGCTAATGTAACAATAGAGGAAGTCATTTTATTGAATCTTTTTTACAGGTAAACCTCGGAGTTGAAGATTAATAAAGTTAATTATTCCTGAAATTACCCTTTAAATCAACCCTCTCAATTCGTAAATACCGTTTTTCAAAAAAACATATCGTCTAATTACTGTTTTATTTGATTCTCTGTGAAATTCAACTACTGCACCAAAATCTATACATAGATGTAATTTTGCCAGTATTACTGAAATTTCAGCTGCGTGATTCTGGCTAGAACGGTCGACACGTTTTGGTTTGGGGTGGACGACAGAGGCGGTAGAGTGGTGGGTTGGTGGGTGACACACACACACACATACACATACACACAAGGGACCCAGTTGAGTGGAGTGTGAGATGGAGAGCAAGCGAGAAAGTAGATACAGTGTATAATGTGTGTAGGTCGCGGTCCGCGGACCCCCAACGGTCGTGCCATGATAGAAGCGGTGCGGTATTGGGGTAAAGGACGTAACTAACGGGGGGATGTGGATTCAGGGTTCGCGAACCACCTTGTCTCTATAGCCCGTCGCGTCCCGCACATCCCTCGCACTACCACCAAATTGGAGTAAACAGCCTGAAACCCGCGCCTGGCTGCCTTCCATACCGTGTAAAATTATACCAGAGACGGACTAACGGATGCATACACGTAATTATTGATGGAAAACGAAAATCAACCCACTAACTATACAATTTTAAATATATTACATCAATAATATTAATTGTAGAGTGATGTTTTTTTGTGTTTGTTTATTTTGAGAAATTGTACAAGTTTTTGATTAACAAATTACGTTGGGGAAAAATTCAGTTAATGTAACGAGTTTTGGAGTTGATTTAGAGTTGTTAGAAAGTTCGCTACGGCCTGTTAGATCGAAATTACTAGGGATTGGCAAACTATCGACATAGGCCCTAAAGTTAGTACAGATGGACCACACAAACTGCCCCACACTACCACTAACTACACATACTAAAAAACAAATTATCAACTGTTGTAGTCAATAAAGTATACCAACTAGGACTTTATTTAGTCAATGTTGTTGTGTAACAACGTCTAATCTATATTGTCATGATAAATTAAGACGCCGGCGTCGACTGGCGTCTTTACATACTGAATTTTTGTATGTATCCGGTGATTACCATCCATTTTCAATTATCCGACTTCCTACATGTATAAAAATTGAATTGTATTAAAAGAGAATATACAGGGTGTAATCAAAATCATCAACAATCTTCAAACCTCATTGTCTCTATATGGAATAGAGTACAACAAAGATTATTTAAAGAGTCAAAAAGACAAAAAAATGACTAAAATTTGCAAAATTTTGAACCATCGTTCGATAGTCGTTGCCTACCGTAATGCCATTGTTTAGCGTTGATAAGAAAGTAGGTGCTAGTATAATGCATCGGATTTCCATGAACTACCCACTTACTAACCTACTCATTGAACATACAACACATTTGATTAATAGAAATAAAGTAACATAAAAATTGTTCAAAACATCCCCAATCGTGTTTTACACAAATTTGAGTCTGTAGCTTCACGAACTCGGGTCTGCAGCTGTTCGATACTTTCAACCGGCACTGCAAAAAGTAGTAAGTTCGCAATCATCAACAATCAACGTTCTCATTGCATTCTTTCAAGAAAGTGATTGATCCTTATGAAATTTCTATTAGTTAGCGAGCGATTCGAATAATATTTCAAATTAAAACCTTGTAGCTCATTTGGAAGTCGGTCGAAAGACGCTCGTTTTTGAAGATGTCGTGATCTTCAAACGTAAAATGACTCAGAATCATTCAGAGGTTCTCTCAAAAATTTTTTTCGTTTTTTATTTTTTTTCTAGAACACAATGGAGAAAAACGAAACACATCAATACTGAAAGAGTCTTTGAGTCATTTTTACAATTAGTTTGTTATAGAAAATCTTGACATCGTCAGACAGGACCGTTTGTTAACCGACTGCCAAATGAGCTACGAGGTTCTAATTTTGCCAAAAAGATCCTCAGGTGTCCATCTATAAGTTCATGGAATATTTTAAGAATCGCTCGCCAAATTATAGGAGGTATTATACAAATCGGTTCAGTTTTTCGTGCCCTGCACGTGATTTGACGATTGTCATTGATTTTTTATTACACCCTGTAGATGTTTTCAACAAATTCTACATTATTTGAATTGTTTTGGAATTGGTGAAATTTGAAAAATGTTGGAATTTTCTTAGTATGTGTATACATATAGGTATAAATCTACCTGTGTAATAATGAGTTATTTTTGATAAAAGATACGACTTAGAACCTGTTTTAAACGCCCGGTGGTTATCGTCAACAGCTTTTTGTTATATCTATAGTTGAAAGGAAGCATCGTATCCGGGTGAACGCCCCTTCACTTCTTATCCGAACGTTATTTGCTTATATCGAAGTAGATTGACAAAACCCTTCGTTTCCGGTTTAATACACATACGAATTCACTAATTCAATAATCATCGATGTGTGTATTTATAATGTTTATATCTAAATCTGTGTGTCTGTGTGTTTGTATACATATTAAGAGTCAAATGAACTTTCCAACACCTCGCTCTTCGTTGAGCTTTTCGCTTGATGTACCAGGCGACGGCCAGTCGCTGTCTTAAAATTCTGCATAAATTATGACCGCACAACATTCACAAGCACATAAACACAGACATGAAGAAGCAACCAACCAACTAAATTCGGACCACCTACACATATACCTACATATACATGCACCATATAAAATCCACCAATATCGTATGTCTTAACTTAATCCACTCTTGACTTTCTGGGAATAAAGGACAAGACTGTATAGGTGATATTAGTGACAAGTCTGTCAGGGGTTTTACTGTTATTGCTGTTATCTTGGCATTGTTAATATTGTGGCTGAATTCTCGTGAATATTGGACGGTGAAATGTCTGATGTAGGTATACTTCTAGGTATAGATGGACTCAGTTCGATACTACTAACCATTAACAGGGTTAATGTTTAAATAAACCGCAACAAGAGTTGTCACTTGAGTACCGCTTAAATTATTTTCATTCAGTCCATTTCGCATCGACAATATTGACATAGTTGATTAATTTTAGTATTTGTGAGAGCCAGGGTCGCAGCACAATTCCTTGTCCACACTTTCATAAGAGCTTTTTTCCTTCAAATCATTGTTACTTTTAAAAAAAGACCGCCCCTTCTGGAATAGTTTTCTGATCAAGGCCCAGGTGAGAGCTTTCCAAAATTACACCATCTATTTTCTATTTTATTATCAATTAGTTAAATGACCTTTGCTAATATTTGACTACTTTATAATAGATTAAATATCTTGTCTTCAATTCATACGAATGTAAAAAGCTCAGATCTGAACTTCGATTATTCTTGCAAACATTTAATTTCATTCGACATCATTATAAAGCGATACTATTAAGAAAGTCGGGGTGGTTTTAAATTTTAACGATTGAAAAAAGCTCACAATCCGGTATTATTTATTGTTTCATTGTTCCATGGCACATGTTGCCGCTACTTCCTTTTTTTTTGACTTTGTTATTAAAGATAAGAATTAACCCCAATACTATAGTGTAGTAAATGTATAAGGTTGAATGAAATCATAAAAATTCATGAGTGACATAGTTATGAATGAATGAATAAAGGGAGAGAGAGAATGAGAATTTGTGTTATATATTTGTGACTTTGTGTGTGTATGTATATGTATGTATATGTTTATACATATACATATAGATATGTAGTATAGGTGGTATATATATGTGTATGCCAACACTGTTCATTCGATGTAAATAAAACGTTTTCAACAGGTTGCCGTTTGTAAACACATCACGTCCAGCTTTTTATTAGATTTAATCGTATCAAAAACTGAACAAATCTATTATAAATGAGATATATCAGGAATCAAAGTAATTAATTAATTGACCATGTAATATCTGTTGAATATACAGGGTGTACAATGCTAGCCCGCCTTGTAATTGGCCATGTCTTTGGTACAACGTAGGTTCGTAACTTGATTCATATTTGACATGTTTTTCAATCAAGTTACAGTCCTACCCAAACAAAGGCACGGCCAACTAGGATAAATAGCGTTCTACAGGATGACCCATAAGTCTCGCACAATCTCTTAAGGGCAGATAGAGGATGAAATGACAAAACATTCTATACCATTTCTTCACCTGACGCACAGGTGAATAGTAATTAATCAAATTAAGTAGCCAATCAGATGCTCCCTTAGTTTGAATGGTTGCCGCGCCAGCCTGTTAAGTGGTCCGCTTCCCACATGGTGCTATCAAGACTTTTCTTCTCTCTTTTTATCACTAAAGCAAGCACCTGATTTGCCACTTAATTTAATTAATAACTAATTACCTGTGCGTTAGGTGAAAAAATGGTTCAGGACTTTTCGTCTCAGAAATTCATCCCCTATCTTCCTCTAAGAGATTGTGCGAGACTTATGGGTCAGCCTGTATGTTAGTGTGAAGCAACAGAAAAAAATGCTTATCCATCATTGAATTGGTACAACTTCAGCCTTAAATGACTCAAAGATTTTGTAGTCTTTTGAGAAGTTTAAAATAAAACAAAAAATAGAGTCGTTTGTGCAATTTAAATACAATGCTGGGCCTGCGAATTAAAAACAGTTGAAGACAATTAAATTCTCGTCTGAAGCCCTCTGTGCACAACGATAAATCGACTCGATATATCTGTACAGTTCTGTTTCGATTTTCCGGTTTCAGTCCTAAAACTCCTTTCCTGAAACTCTTAACGATATTTCTTGAGGAAAATCGGTTCAGTTGCTTATTCCACCATGCCTAAATTAAATTTTAAAATGTCTGTCCTTGCCTTTTACACTGTAGTACAGTCGGATATTCTTCACAACGATTATTTTGCACAGTCTAAATTGTATACACAAATCTAATCATTTTTCGATTGTATCTGCTGGTCTGATATGACCGATGAAACTGTACAGTTTCCGATTATGCGTATTACGGAAAATCGAAAGGAAAGAACTGTACAGATTTATCGTGTCGATGTGTGTATGGGGGAGGAGGCTAAACACCTAATTTTTCTAACATTATCAATAAGAAAGTAATGTGACATGTGACGTATTAGATTCTATGTTTGGAGGTACAATTGCCAGTTATGTATGTATCTTTTAAGTAAAAATCTGAGCGTTTTCACAATCAACAGATTAAATCTAAATTTATACCTGACATTGCTAAAGAGTACAATGGTTAAAAATTCGGGAAAATCGTTAAAAAAATTGTATTTTTCAATTTGAAAAAACAAAAACAATAATTGTGGAAAGTACCATTAAAACTAAAAGAACAAAAATTTAATCTGAAGCATTGTGTAGAAACTAATTTGATACAGTAATAAATAATAGATCGATGACAAATGAAAGAATTCAAAATTAAATCGCGTTAAACACGATTAAATTGACCAAAAGTTTGTATGTAAGCCCAATAATAAACACTGTGTAAAGAATTTGATTAATTATCAAGAATGAACATGGGTAAAAATATAATTAACAGATAATGTAGTGCGATAAAGACCTGAACAATTTGGTTTATGGGATATAATTTGTTTCCTCTTGGTTTAGTTGCTTTATTTTAAAAGATAACCATCCGTATTTTGTAGTTTTTAAGCAAACATTTCATGTGAGTTTCAAGAAAGTACCTAACTAGTTTAAAGTACTTAGAATTTTTAATATCGTTGAACGTGGATGATACTTATTTCGCTTTCAGGATTAGATTTTTTTAATGTTTTAAGTAAATTTGTAGTCTCTGTATTACATCATCTGGATCTTAATTTCTTTTCTTTTTTTAACAAACTGACATCAAATGCTCGTTTATTGATTGAATAATTACATACTTTCGAAATATTAGTTGTGTTTTTTATAAATATATCAACTTATCGATATTTCTAGATACAGATGTATTGTCACTAATAGTACACGGTTAATCTTACTCGGGATTTTTCCACTACCTATAAGGTCATAGGGTAAAGCGCAAGATTAAACCATACTAAAAATAACAATATAGATTTAGAAAATAGCTATATCTAGACAATATCACATTTACTATCAAAATAATTGTAGTATTTTTATGTGCTAACTTGTCATAGAGTAACATTATACATATGTAGGTAGGTCAATTCAAGGATTATAATTATAACGTTTATGAGCACCATAATGAGATTTATTTCACTAAAATCAAAACCATTGTTTACAAACGAAACACATAGAAAGCGAGCTTTTTAATTGAATGAAATTTCTAGATTCAAAATAAAATTACAATTTTTGAGTTTATCATTAATTTTCGTGCTAGTGTAAATAAAATTTTGTATGTCACTTAGATCGTAACTAATCATTAATTAATGACAAATACCACAAATTCTAATTAATATAATCGGTAAGTGAGGAGTGCCATAAGTAAACAGTCCTAAGTGGCTCTCTCCTATTGTATCATCCTTTCTTATGATCTGATATAAAATCAGGGACGCATCAAGAATTGGAGGCGTTCACGGTGATTCCGGAACTAAATTTGTCTTCAATTAAGCTTCCACTGCACAGCTAATAAGGTGAAGAATGAAGGCAAGGCATTTTTTTCTCCCAGAATTGTAGTACTAGTGTTTTACATCTACGAGAATGTGTGCGATACTGTTTCGACTCTCTCTTGAAATTGCCCAAAAATTAACAATTTAGAAAGAAAATGAAACTTGAATTAAGTTTTGAGAAATCGTCTCCTTTTTAACATTTACTAACAAAATACGGAGACGAATATCGTATTGTTAATAAGACATAATCTAGGTAAAAAATGGCTTGAAAACTAGACTAATAAGTTACGAATTCAGCCAAAAAATAGATTAGATAGGTCTAAATCGGTCCCTTTCTCAGCTTACGAGCAAAATTTTCGAAAAACTGATTATTTGCGTCAAGATTTCGTGAAATATTGACCAAAAAAACCGTGAAAATTTACATAATTAACCGCATCTCCTTTGACGTTTCAGTGCCAAAAGTCTTTAAAAAAATATGACAATTTAGGGGTGAAATCTATCAACATCTTGGCTAGAGAGTCAAGATTCAGCCAAAAATTTGGCTAAATCGAACTCTTTCTACGGCTTAACATGCAAAATTCGCTAAAATCTTATGACTTGCGTTAAAGTTTCTAAACACTTTCTTTTTCACAATGTAAGAGCAAAAATCGCTAAAAATTTATAAATTAAATGAAAATTCCTCAAAACAGAGACTGTAAATCAAGCTCTAGAAGCGACTAACAGTGTATAAGTCCATTTATCTTTGAAATTTAACAGCAAAGTTCGATAAAAAAAAAATTGCCCAAAAAGAGACTAAAAGTGTTCCATGATTTAGTATTACTATTCTTAAAGTTTACATACCCCGAAAAGGCTGCTCGTGCGTTAAACCGACCCTGGATATTCCCCATTTAAATCTAAAAATAATATCACCGGAAAATATTTGAACGGTGGTTCTCTCTACAGACTCTTAATAAGAGAAAAAAATTGTTGGAAAACTGTTGAAATGATTTCATTTTATTAAAACGTATACTCAAATTAGCAAGAAAATATTTAAATTCTGAAAATTATAAGATTAGTAGATAAACTTTAATAAATTAGATTCCAAATACCTACAGTTTAGAGAAAGATTAACGATATTTGTTATAGTTGAGACCGATTTTTATCAGTTTCTTGAATTTGAACGTTCTTTACAAAGTGCAAAGTTAATCTTTACTAATCAGACGTTATCCACTTTCTGTTATCAATTATCAATAACGACGAAAATGGATTATTTTCTCTTTATATTTCTAGTCTTTATATTTATACTATTGCAAATTTAATTAATTATACATATTTTTATCACCCTTTCCTACTGTGTGTCCATTTTCTTCAATCAACTTAATCATGATAATTGAACAAAAAAAACAAAACGGGATAAATCTAATTTTTCCCATAATATTAACGATAATAATAATGATAGTAACACTTGAGAATCGAGTGGACGTATAAAGATTCAGTTAATATATCAACAAGGGATAGTTTTATACCCCTGTGAGATAAAGACTTAAACATACATATAGACGTAGTGGCGATTCACATCAACTCCCCTTTTTCTTTCATCGTAAAATGACTTCACCCTCGATCTATTATTATTATTATTATTATTATTATCTAATACACTCTCTGAAATTCCTTTTTGCACGCGAGATAGATAATACATAAGTATTATACAATATAATAAATGGTTATAAAATTAATTCGTATTCTTATTATCTATCTTAAACAGTAGAATTATAAAGAAGAAAAGGTTATTTATATCCTCACAGTTGGACCTAAATAAAAATAACTGGACCAAATACTAAACTGATTTTATGGGTCGGTGAAAAAATTTTATCCCCATAATCGTTGGGTAATTTAAGATAATTCAATAGAATAGAAGAGATGATTAATGGTTCTTTTATACATAATCTATATAGCATGAAGTCTTTGACCTCAACGATTTTCAATTTGGAAACAATTCAACACGTCAATTTGAACAGCAAAAAGCCCAAGCTGCTATTTAAGAAGGTAGGTTAAGATAAATATTAAATAATACACTAGTATTTTATACAGACCGTTATTTTGGTGGATCATTTGAAACTTTAAGAGAAGACAATGTAGAGATTTTGTATTTTTTAAAGCTGATTTACCTTCTAGTGACAATACTATTTGTATGTGATTTAAAGATACAAATTGATAAGAATATACTTTTTTTGTATCTAAAACAATCCATACTTGTCGGAAAATGTACTAAAATCTTGTAGGGAAAATCAGAGTCAATTTGTTGACCATAAATCGTTGATTTTGAGGCTTACTGTTTACACACATAGAAGATTATACATATACATATACATATACATATAGATATATACACATTGAACAATGTTAATCAGATACTAGATATAACCGCGGGTTAAATCCAAATTAATACATCATTAGTTACATCAGACCACAACAACGTTCATATCAATGATAACGAATATTTCACACATACAAATTAGATGATATTACATAACGTTGTGTGGTGATTGAAAATATTCAAACAGATCGAGGAATTATGTAAAAAAAAAACACAAATTATTGTAAATCAAAATACAATAATGGCACAAACGATCGTAGTAATAACTACGTATTGTAAAAGCATAAAAGCATACGTGTGTCTTTATGAATGTGGTCGATTCTTATGACGCTCCGATTATTTGGCGAAAAATATTTAAAGAATTTGTAGGGCGATCCTTGGAGACCATTTTAGCAAAAGTGGAACCTAGTAGCCCATTTAGAAATCAGTTAAAAACATTCGTTTTGCAACAATGTCGCGATTTTCAAAAGAATGCAGGACACATAAAATGACTTAGAATGGCTCTAAGATCCTCTCAATATTGATATTTTGCAAAAAATTACCACTCCAGAATACAATGTTGAAAGTATCAATGTTAGAAGGATCCTCAAATCATTCTAAATTATTTTACGTGTGCAGTAAATTTTGGAAAATCGCTACATCTTCAGAAATGAGCTACGAGGTTCTAATTGTACTAAAATAATCTCCAGAGACCTACTCCAAAAATTTTTGAATCATTCGCCGACTAATAGGAGTTTCAAGAGAATCGATCGCATTCAATACACCTTATACTATAATAAAGTACCTACGTCTTAATGAGTATTTATGTATTTAAAGTTACTTAGGCTCGGCTTTTCTTCCTCTAATTAAGCTTGCCTTAATTCGAGCTAACGGTAAGATTACACTCATTTGGGTGGGGGTCTGTCTATGTATGTACAGGTCCCCAGAAAATATATGTAAATACACGCTTAGGTTGACTTAAGGCAAGATCTTGCTAAAGCGAGCTTACGTAGGAGAAGAAAAATTAGGTCCTACTTGCTTAGCAAGCGATCAAAAATGTTCATTTACAAAAACTTGGATATTCCAGACTATTAGGACCTTTAAAATTAAGGAGTTCTCATAAGTTTTTATTAGTTTTTCAAAAAAAGGAGGCTTACAAGGGATACTCAACGATAAGTAGGTAGCAGAATTTGTTCAGGGAGGCATTAGGACTTATAGGCTTTGATGATAATAAAATAATAATAATGCTAAGAACTGAGGAGTTGTGGGAGAGAGTGATTTAATCAACAAGCATTTTTTTCGTTAGAAAAGTGGATATTTTAATTGAAAATTTCATTTCAAAAAGAGAACTATCAAAACGCTGTCTGAAGTTGAATCTACTTGAATGAAATATTTAACTTGCTATGAATTTTGCACAAAAAAGGGCCTGAATTGTTTAATTGATAGAGCCTCAAAAAAGTTCTCTAATTGCTCTAAAATATCTTACAATTAGAAACTGGATTAACATTCGCGTCATTCGCTAGTTTAGTTAGAAAAGCGACTAAAGGTGTCTAAGTTGTTTTAGAAAAATTCGCTAGAAGTGATTTACTACGAAAATATCTTAGACAAAAACTTGCGAGTTGTGTTTGAAAATCGATTAGAAATGCCTCTTTTTTACAATTCAATGTCAAATTTCAAAATTAATCAAATCTTCCCATTTCGACAACGCAATACTAAAAATTCAACAAAAAAACTGACCATTTATTTAGAAAGAAATATTTTGAAAACCTCAAATTAAAGTCGAAAGTTTATCTCAAAAATCGAGTAATCGTCCCTAAATTAAAGATTAAAATTTATTTCGAAAAACTGATACAGATTAAAGCGAGAATTTGTTAAAACTTAAGCTAAAAGCCTAGATTGATGTAGAAAAGGGGATGTAGAATGGGACCCACTTTTTATGACTCACTTGCAAAATTCAGCTCTAAAAACTGATCCAAAGAGAGAATGTGATGAAACACAACCAAAAATTTGAAATTCTAGCAGAAAATTAAGTTAAAAATGTCTGAATAGAGCCATTTTTATGACATAGTTGCAAAATTTAATTAAAACTGATGTAATAAAGAGAAAAAGTTTGAAAATATTAACAAAAACTGAAGAATTCAAATTGAAAATCAACCAAATCATTGACGATTCAATGGCCAAATTCGCTAAAAATTGACTTTTTAGAGCTCGAATATTTCAAAGCCTAAATTAATAAGAAAAACGAAGAACTCATTTCACAGACAGTGTTTCAAGTTTTTCCCCCACATTTCAGTAACAAAATTATCTAGAGTTGAAGGTTCAAGAATCAAGCAAGCACCTTCTAAGTCATCCCTCTTTATTTACTTAAGAGCAAAATTCGCCAAATAATCGATGATTTAAAACGATTAAAACGATTCGACATCAAAGTCCGCTTAAAAGTGATAGTTAAGTACGAAAATGTCTTAAGACCCAACAATCTTCCTGAAAAAGAAACGACCAAAAGTGTCTTAATCATCTCTTTTTCACAATTCAGTACTTTTATGATTATTATTTTTATTTGGAGAGCCGATTCAATCAAGATATAGAGTAAGCATGAAAATAATTACACGAATAGTTGAGGCTTCAGGCGTAAGTTTAACGCAAAATTTCGATAACTTTTGATTATCGGAGATTCTCTTGCGTTCTTTTAATACAGTGTACTTTTATGGAATATTCTTCCACATACCACAACTTTCCCTTTTTAAGTCCTTCAAGTAATTACGAAATGAGAGGGATAACTTTGTGTAAACGTGAGTTTAACAGAGAGTAGTCGAGTAGTTGTCCAATAAATTACTGACTTTTATTGATCATCGCCCAAAATTTGGCCGTTAAAACTGAATCAACTCAAATTTTACTTACAATAAGTGTCGGTTCTTCGAGTGGTTCGTATTTGAAATGATTGCCGAAAAATTTCACACAACTTGACCAATTTTCCAATTCAACATACGGTATTTTAGTCGGTCGGATAGATGTACAAACCATTTTCTAACACAAAAAAAACACCAATTGATATTTCAAATATAAAAATGTTTAATAAAAAAATTAGTGCTATAACGCTATCTCTTAATACCGATAAACGAAACCTTTTGGCATTACAGAAATCTGTAGTAATTCCACTCTATTCTAGACTACACATATCTGATAGCTTATATAACCGGCAATCAATCGTTAATTATTATGTAATTACCTGTAGACCACATTCGTTATAGGTGGCTAAAAATAGAGGTTTCCGTTCGGGAAATCGATGACAAAATTGTCGACGGAAATTTTCCGCATACAATAACAGTACTTTTTCTTTATCTGAATTTTTCAGATAACTTTCAGGAAAATGGACACGATTTTCGAATTCGATTTCTTTAATTTCAGGCCACGCTAATTTGATCAATCCTAATTTATCAGCGATCTCTTTTAGATGTTCTTGAGTTAGATCGACTGGGTCAGGCAGTTCTCGTGGTCGATCCAGGATCATTGGCCATGTTAGCTTAAATTCTACATCCTCTTCTTCTTCGTCGTCTTCTTCAATATTAGCTAGTAGTTCTAGAACCTTGCTATCGAACTCCATTTTTTTTAAAAAAAATTATGAATTATGACACAATTACATTGGGAAAAATTACAACTGTTTATGTTGCTAGGTAACTAAAACCTATGCTTTATTTATATCAAAATTTATTGGTTTATCAATTATCGAAGATACAAAGATCAAATAATTTTAAAATAGAATATCATTTACCTATTATTAATAATTAATTTTAGATAAAAATATAAAAATCTAATTTCCAAAAGGCAATCACAAATCATATTGAAAAAATCGAAAGGAAAAAAGAAGAAATGAATATACTTAACAAAAGTACATTTGCCAATATGACAAAGGAACAACACAACAAACATTTGTAATTATTATTATTACTAATTATGAGCTAATTATACAGTGTGAACCAAAAGTAACGCATAATATTCAAATTTATTATTAATGAAAATTTAGAAACACGCCGATACCTGACCTGTATCGCATGATTTTTTAATTATTTGTTTGTGACTAAGCCAAAACGGCTCTACAGGTTATCAATGCGAAGCAGTGACATTATCATATTTTTTTTTTAATTGTAGAGATATTTTTCTATATTCAGATATGTGTGTAAAGATCTTAGGGAGTTACATAAAAAAAAAACATAATATCCATGAATCAGCGTAGCACAAGAAAAACACATGTTCGACTAAGCATAATAAGCATTGATTTATTACTAGATTAAGTAAGCGTATGTTGAATTTTTGATGAAATTATTGGCAAATATGCCGGGTTCAATTGTCAAAAATAAAACTCTAAATTTTAATGTAATGCATACAAATTGTTTTCCCCTGCAGCAATAAGCATACTTAAAATTTTAATATCTGCCAATCATTTTGTTGAAAATTTATCATATGCTTACTTCATACAATAATAGAACATTACTTGGCCATAGATCTAGTATATCGGGTGTAATATGGTATTTCACCTGGCAGTTGGCTATGCCTTTCTTACGTGGTGTCGTAACTTGGTTCATATTTTATCACATTTGACAATTGGTAATGTATTTTTCAAGTAAGTCGAACCAAGCTACGATACTAAGTAAAAAAATCATGGTCAACTACTAGGTGAAATACCGTGATCCACCCGAAATATCTATGTGCTTGTCATGCTTATGGCTCGTCAAAGGTGTTGTGTTTTCTGTTATTCATGCTGAAACAGCATTGGTGATGCATGGATATTATGACTCTTTTTCCTAAATGTTTTTTCAACCGCCTGCTATTTTTTACTTGTCTGAACGTAGAAAGACTTGCTCTGTACGAAAATGTAATAAGAAATAGGAAAAAATTGTTGATGGTGTCTTTTTTTGCAATGGTAACTGATAGAGCCGTTTTGACTCTGTCGCAATTAAATGATTATAAATTACAGATACAGGTGCGGTATTTTTCGAAATTTTCATTAATAAAAAGCTGAATATTATACATTATAAATATTATGACTCACCCTGTATATAAATGTTAAAAATTATTTGTATTTTTTTTTTGTTTTAAAAAGCAATAATTATCCAGTCTTAAATTTATCACAACAAATTTGAATCATCATTGTCATCTTTTCTAAATTTATCATCAGCTTCACGACGTGCATCAGGAACTAATTGATGTTTCATACCACCTAATAGATTTGTTGTTGCCTCTGATGCATATATTAATGGTCTTAAAACAGTTGATGGTACTTGCCGCATAACACCACCAATAGCACCACTATAACCTTTCTGTTCATGTTCATGTGATGCTACTTGAACTATATTATCAGCCGTTTCACCAATACCCTTTACAAATTTATCAAAAAAAAATTATAATAATAATTATAATAATAATAATAATAACAATAATAATAGAATACCTCTCGTAGCAACATAACAGCATTAGTGACACCCTCACGGATATCTTTCGGTTGTCCATAACGTTTACGGCGCGATTTTGTTTTTGGTAACATTCGAACACTTGGACCTGGTGTTAGCATATCAAAAGCTGTTTCGGCAGTTATCTACAATCGAAATTATCAATTTATTATTATTAATAATAATAATATTATTAATTAATACTTGAATTAGATGGATTAATCGGGTTGTTAATTCTAAAGCAGCCATTGCAGTTGATGTTGAAAAACTGTTAGCACCACGATGTAGACCACGTAATATTCTACCGTCTTTTTTGTACTGTTCAATTGGTAACCAAAATAAATCACGAATTCCACAAACTATAAAAATAATAATAATAAATCTTAAATAATTAATTAATTAAATTTATAATAACATACTTAATGTTACAAAAGATTGTACAGGACCTACACCACTTAATAGACTTGGTAATTGATTCTTTTTTATATCATTTAACCATTCTTGTAACATATATGAGAATACTTTTTGTATACCTAATAAACCAAGTCGATAATCTAATGGTTTCAATGAGAATTCACAACCATTCAATTGTGCCAAACCCATAAGAAGACCAGCTAATGGACCATGATCCATATTGATGTGTTTCCCTTTATAATCCAATCTAATTGGTATAGCAAACGGTACATACAAAACCCTAAAGAAATCCAATTTAAAAATTCGTCTATTAATTTAGTTTAATTTAAAATTACCTGAAATAGATTTCACTATCATCTTCATCGATTGTATTAATAGAGCTAGTGGAGACATTCTGTTTTGATTCAATATTAGTTTTTGTAGTTTCATCTAAAAATATCAATAAATTCTCATCTTTTTCTGATGTCTCTGATATATTTGATGTTTTCATTGCAGTATTATCAGTAATTGTAACGACAGGTAGATGATGGGTATGCTTAGGGCTTGCCGATCCCAATTCTAATTTATAGATAATACAAATTAATTAGGTGTAAAACAATTAAAATAAAAAAAATACCTTCGCTGGCTGATCCGGATAGTTGTTTTGCAAAATCAATAATGAATAAAAGTGCATCTTGATCTATATTGAATTTAAGCGGTTCACAATTGATTTTAACATTGCATTCTTGACGCTTCAATTGTGGATCGGGTCGTGTAAAGATCACTTTCAACATTACCTAAACCATAATAATTTTATTAATTAATTAATTAATTAATAATAAAGAAAATTACCATAGGTCGTCCAGTGCGTCTTGGTCGTGCTTCAGTCGTCCATAAATGTAATAATTTATTAAATTCGCTAGTTTTTAAACGATCAACAATTTCAAGATCATGTATTAATAAAACATTCCTTGATGCTTTATCTTTATCATCAGCATATGTATCGTGTGAGAAACTTAATTTATTTAAATTTAAAATTATACGAATATCGTGATTACGATTACTACCACCTTGTTTCAACCAATTACGATTTGTTTTATTTTTATGTAAATTATTATTATTATTACTACTTTGTAAAAATGTGATTTCGTTGCGTTGAAATTTTGAAAAACTCACACTATTTGTTAATTTCAATTCAGTAAAATTGACATTTTTAATAATACGTTTTTTCTTATCTTTATTTGTATCGAAATCATTACCACCATAAATATGCCAACTAATTGACATATCAACAATTGTATAACGCATTATTGGACATGGGAAATCTTTTGGTGTTATTAATGGATCTGGTTTTTTCTGTATTTTACTATAATAATCATCAATAATACGTACGGGTTTATCTGTTAACCATCGTACTTCAGGTTCACCACTTTTCGGTAATATATTACAATCAGTTTCTTGATCAATAAAACAGAAATCTTCATCTGAATCTAATATTGTTGGATCAAATGGTGTTGTACCTAATTCACTTGTAACTTGCGGTAATGGATTAACACAATCTTGTACAATTTGATTTTCACCAGGAAAATAAAATAATTTAGCACCATGATATGAATATAATTCACTATTTTTATTACGATTTATTTTCATTGTTTTATCATCAATTGGTAATTCATCATCAACTGCTTCTTTAATTTTATCAATAATCTGTTTTTGTTGTACGTCAGAAATATTACTAATCTCTTGTGTATCAACTTTAATTAATTGTTCAGGTTGATGTTTTGGACTATTATAACCACTACTATTACCACTATTAATTTGTTCATCTGGTGGTATTAAATCACCATTATTTGCAATATATTTAATCAATTTAGCTAATGCTAAACAACTATCAGCACAACAACGTATATCAATTCGATTATTTGATATTCTCATATCAATATGTGGTTGTTGGTTATGATTTATATAATTATCTGTTGTTTTTAAACACATCTCTAATACACCAATTTCAATTAAACAAACATAATCACGACGTAAATCTATGGGACCATAGAAAGGTTTTTTAAATTTTTGTTTTTGTATATTTTTATCACTTAAAAATAAATAACAATCTTCAGCAATAAAACGTAAACATGTTGTATTAGCTTCAATTGTTAAATGTGATGATATACTAAAATTTGCCAATGTTATTACTGTACGTAATGGTAAATATAATGGACGATAATCAATTGATGCATCCCAAAAATGTAAATGCATCTCAGTTATTATATCTTTTGCTTGATAACCAGGTACTGGATAATCTTGCACATTTAAAAAATCCAATAATTGTGATAACCAATCATTTGCACCATTGTACATACGATGTCTTAATGTTGTTTTATTTATACCAGCTGCTAATGTTACAGTCTACAAAATAGAATCATACTTCAAAAAATGTACACAGAAAGACATGTTTTGCATAAAAATAGTGAATGAGAAGTTAAAAATTTGAATCTCATCTCTAGTTAGTTTAAAAATAAAATATTAGGTGAAACTCCATTAAAAGTTCAAATAGGAAAGAAAATTTTCCACTTATTGAAATATCGAAATTTCGGCTAACAACAGAGGAAATTTGCATTAAAATTATCGAAAATAATATGTTTTATGATAGGCTTTAATTTTTACACATAATGTTTTATTATTTCATAACTAAACCGATTGTAGATGTTCACTAGGTGATGTTGCAATATCTTTCAATAGTGATGTTAGCAAACTGCAAAATTCCGTTCGAAAAACTGATCTAACACGAGAATGTGTTAAAACTTAAGCAAAAATTTGAAATTATAACAGAAAATCATGTTAAAAATGTGGAAATAGAGTCATTTTTTGACTCAGTTGCAAAATGCAGTTTAAACTGATGCAATGAAAAGATAACGTGAAGAATTTAACTCGAAAATCAACAAAAATTGCCCACATCATTAACGATGCAATGGCAAAATTCACGAAAAATTGATTTTTTAGAACTCGATTGTTTTTAAAGCCTAAACTAAAAAAAGATCTCATCTCGCAGGCAAAGTTTTAATTCGCTTTTCCCACATTTTAGTAACAAAATTACGTAGAGTAGAAGGTTCAAAAATCAAGCAAGTACCTTTTAAATCATCCCTTTTTTTTATTTACGTAAGAGCAAAATTCGCCAAATAATCGATGATTTAGAACGAAAATTTCTGATTTATATCGTACATCAAAAAATGTACAATGAAAAGCATGTTTTGAATAAAAATAGTGAATGAGAGCTTGAAAATTTGCATAAAAATATCATCTCTAGTTAGTTTAAAAGTCTAAAATAAACTAAACATATTAATCAAGTGAAATTCCATTAAAAGCTCAAATAGAAAAGAAAAACTAATACCTTAACATGATGTGTTTCATGATTGGCTTTAATTTTTACACATAACGTTATCATTTCACGACTACCACCTAAACCACGTGAATTCGATAAAATTCCCGAATCTGATTTATATAAAGTTGATTGTAAATGTTCACCAGGTGATGTTCCAATATCTTTTAATGGTGGTATTTGATTTGGTGATGACATTAAATCTTAAAAAATTAAAATTAATCAATTACAAATTTTAAATAAAAAAAATTATTAATAGATACCACAATGATATAATTGTGCATTATAAATTTCCATACAAACAAAACCTAAATTCATATCACCCATATAACCATTAACTAAAAATAATTTAGCATCTTCTATATTTATTAAAATTTCACCATGTTGTCCTGGTATAACATTATTTGTATTATTATCACGTACTAATGTCCATAAACATAAAACACCTTGTTGTATATCTAAATTTAAACTTAAATAACTAGATTGTTGATTATCATTTGTTGATGATATTGTTTGAGAATTTGTATCGTATGTTGAATAGAAAACATTTGGATCATCATAATCATCATCAGATTCTTGACTATCATCTTCAGAACCTAGAAAATAATTTATTTGAACATTAATTACCCAAATATACAAAAAAAATACCATCTTGTATTTTACTGGTAGCCAATGAGAAAACTTCATAACCATCACCGGTATCAATTTTTGTATATTTATAACATTGTTGTTGTGGTTGTTGTTTAAATTTATTAAAACTAGGCTCCCATAATAATAAATCATTATTAATACGATTATAGATTAATTCATAATGTAATTTCGATGTAAATTGCATTGATACAGTCGGTAGATAGACTTTAATTTGTATTTTTGATGAGTTCATTGTTTCTTTCATAAAATTATTAATTTCATGCTTTTCACCAGGCAATAATAATTCTCTTGGATCTTCTAAAATTAAACAAAATTTAAAACAAGTTTAATTTTAACACAAAAAAAAAATATTACCGCTCCTTATATTATCATGGGGTGTATTGCTTTCATGGACGACTTTTTTGGCACTAAACGGTCCATTTTCACGTTTACGTTTATCATATAAATTATTAACACCAGCTGAGAATGATTCGTAATGTTTTGATGGTAATTGTGGTGGTATCACTGGTATTGTTGCATTATTTATATCATCACTATTCACCGTAATTTCTAATCTAAATTCATTGAATATTATGGAAATTATCTTGGAAATTTATTTAATAATAAAACTATACCTGCAACGTACATCTTGCATTGAATTCGAATATGTCTCATCATAACCAGATTTTGCTATATGTACAGGTTCTGAATCATCACATGTATAATAATAAACATTAATGCAACGTGATAGAAATGAATAATTATGATTTGTATCATTTAAATTGAATAATGTATGAAATGATAAATTTCCAAATGTTATCAATAAGTAATCATCATGTACAGATCTTAACCACCATGGTATTTTATCTTTTTCATACGGTGCACGAAAATCAACTTTTGGAAATCTTAATTTTATTGTTAATAATGATGATAATGCTTTTATATCAAAAGAACCATCTTTATCATTTTGTTGATTTGTTATATTTACAACAGCAGCAGTAATAGGAGATCGATTACTATTATTTCGATGCATTATAATTTGTTTTAATGTAAAAACTTCATTAATCCTATCTATAATTGAAATATCTATTTCTATGGTACATTTATTTAAGATAAGCCTAAAACAAAATTATTAGTAATTTATTGCAATATTTTTTTTTTAAAAAGATACTAACGAGAATTCAGTCTTTGGTGATTTATTTACAATAACCCCAGTCTTATTATCGACATGTTTAAATGTTACTTTAAGGCTAGATTGTGTAGATATTTGCCCATCATTTACAACATTATCAAAACTAATTATTGGAACATTTTCAATTTGTTTATTTGTAACATATAAACATTCATTTAATTCAAAATGATTCGCTTCTAAATAACCATTTATTGATAATGCTGAACTTGTACGTTTTTGATCACCTTCTATATTGATTTCTGTTGATATTAGCCTTCAATTTTAACAACCTTGTAAATTTAATTAATTAATTAATTAAGTATAATTAAAACTTACCTTAAATGGCTTAATTCAACAATTGTATCTAATAGAAGACTAGCCGATTTTAATTTTGTTATATTGAACAATTCATTTAAATCATTAAAGAATTTCTTTGTTATATTTTGCATTTGTAAAACATTAGAAGGCACTAATTCATAATCTGATTTATCTGATAAAACTAAAATTTCTTCATGTAATAAAATAATAGCCAATAATGGTAAATGAACTTCAAAATGTGATATCTCAGCCGTTGGATCAACGTCAATTTTATTTGCTATCATAAAATAAAACCAATATTAAAAATTTACAAAATACAGGGTGTTCATTCTAAAAATGGTCGATACTAACAAGCGATCCATTAAATCTGTTATTAGAGTTAGCATTAAAACTGTCAAGGCATGTCTTGAATTGAAACATCACGACAAACGTCACATTCAATAACAATTGTAATACAAAAATTACGTTTGTCGAGATGGTTTCAACGTCAACTCTTGATAACAAATTTAATAGTTCGCTCGTTATAAAAGTCCTATTGGTTGACGAGCGATTTAAGAAATATTTTGAGGATTTTTGGAAGGTCTCCAGAAAATTAGAACCTTGTAGCTCATTTGGGAGTTGGTCAAACAACGCTCCACTCTATCTTACGTTTTTCAAAAACTTGCAACACACTTATAGTGACTCGAGAATCCTTCAAGCATTAGTTTTTTTCGTTTTTCTCCAATGAACTCTAGAACAAGCGGAAATGTTTCCCATTTTTCGTAGAATACAATGACGTAAAACGAAAAAAAAAAAAATAATGTTGAGACGGTTTTCGAGTCATTCTCAGTCGTTTTATGTGTAGCTCGTTTTGAAAATTGTAATCTCTCCAAAAGAGCGTTTTGACCAACTTGAAAATGAGCTACGAGGTTCTAATTTTGCTAAATGCTCTTAAGATATTTTTTGAATCGCTAGTCAACTAATAGCATCAACCATACTTAGAATCGACACAATGTAAACAATAAAAAAAAAGGGTCATTTACGTTTCCTCTGTGATTGTGTACGATTAGTACAATCTGTACATGAACTCATCATACTCGAACTTATACTTGAATCCATACTGACACTAGCTACAGATCTATTTTCGAAAGTATCATCAACTACTGGCTTAACATAAGTATTTTCATCGTCTATTAGTAATAAAATCAATTTAAAAAATTATCAATTTGTAATAATTATTATTACCTAAAGGAGTAGACCATCGTCCACCTTGTAATCCATGACTAGTTTCCCTTTGTTGTGCTAATAAAAATTGTAAATCACTTTCCATACGTTCTTGATCTAAATCAGTATTTGGTTTACCACCATAATGTACCATATGATTATTAATTAAACATGGATTATTTATACCATCAATTAATTCAATTAATAAATGTAATTGCCTTGGACATAAAAATAAAACTAATGGTCCTAAATTTATTTCAATTGATACTTTTGGACCTTTTAAATCTTCTGTGCGTTTCATTCGTAATATTATCTAATAAAAAAATAATTTTATTTAAAAAAAAAAACACAAAATTTACAAAATAATTAACCTCTATAATTCCGGTAAATTTAGCAAAATCAATGATATGTCCATTTTTTATACGTAAATCATAAATTTCATTACGTTCATCATAAACTTCTGGTGTTCGTGTTGTTTTTGTTGATGGTGGTCGTTGTGATGGTGTTTGTGTTGATTCAACAGTCGAAATATTAACACCATTCATTAATATAGTTCTAGATCTATATGAATATTCTAAATAATTTTTATTTTTTATTTGTGTAGGATCTGTAATTTCTTCTTTTGTTGGATCATTACCAGCTTCATCTCTATATGTAACTCTAATAATAAATACAAATTAATTTAAATAAATATTAAATTTGCATAAATTTAAATTTACTCTTTAATATTGAAGATTATTCCTATTCCAACACAACTATCAACTGGGGCATATTGTAAACGTATTATTGAATCAACGAATTTTACTCTAATTTTACTGAAAACTAAACAAACACCAATTGAAATAAACGTTGATAAGCTAAAATAGAAAATTACTTGAATCTATAGTTTGTGCAAACATGGCTAATCCTTCTGATGATTGTGGTGTTTCATTTAATTCTTCCATTATACAATCTTCGGCTAAATGTAGTGAACTTGTCATCGATCGCCACATTGATTCAAACATTGATGTAGCTATGAAAAATTAATTACAATAAATAAACACACTTTTAGAAGAATTATATAATTAATAAATACCAGGTTCATATTGTTCTTTTGGTTGTAAAGTAACTTTAAGATTTGTTATTTCTAATTGACTGAAACCTTCCTTCCATAATATTTGTATATGTATACGATCTATATGGACTTCAGTGAATTCAAATGGTAGACTCTCTTTACTAATTCGATCATTCAACACCTGTATAAGAATAAATTAATTAATTTCAATAAAATTAGAAACTATGGAAATAATATTAACGTAAAATGTAAGAAGAAACCATAAATATATAGACAACATTGATTTTTTTTTATTGTACAAAGAGCAACAAAATGAAACATTAATTTGAATGACTTAATCAATTTAATTAGCATACACATACAAACATACTCAACATAATGGTTAGATAAATAAACCATTATGAAGGTATATCAAAAATTAAAAAAACTACATTTCGAATCAATAAAATACAGGGAAAGAAAATAAGTATCAAAAAGTTGAATCTATGATACAGGAGTAAATCAGTGAAAGTAATTAGGAATTACTATTTACACTTAATACAAGTAAATAATTCATTATTGTGTATAATTAATTTTTATCAACGAAATCCCCGTTAAATCACTGTTTCATTTTTATTATTCAAGTACTAATCTTTCTGAATACAAATTTATTTATGAATAGATAAATCAGTTGATAATACATCAGCTTTTTATATAAAAGGAACGTTCCGCTCATTAAATTTCAGCTGATGAAATAATAAATCAACTTCCTTTTACACAGGGTGTCGATTCTATGAAACTCCTATTAGTTAATGAACGATTCAAAAAATATTTCAAGGATAGTTATGTAGGTCTCTGGAGAATATTGTAACGAAATTAGAACCTCGTAGCTCATTAGAATGTTGGTCAAAACAGATCATTTCTGACAATGCTACGATTTTCAAAAACTTGCCACACACTTAGAGTGCCTCAAGAATCCTCCAAAATTGATTTTTTTACGTTTTTCCCTAATACATTCTGGAACAGGTAGAAACGGTCTGCATTTTTCGTAGAATGTAATGGAGTAAAAAAAAATTATGTTGCGAGGTTATTCGAGTCATTCTTAATTGTTTTGCGTATTTTAGTTTTTCAACATTGTAGCTCAAAATGAGCTACAAGGTTCTGATTTTGCTAAAATGGTTTCTAGTGAACCTCCTACAAATGCTTGAAAGATTTTTCGAATTCTCGTCAACTAGTAGGAGTTTCATAGTATCGACCATATTTAGAATCGATAATCTGTATACCACCCTGGCAAGTTCAATTAGAAACATTATAGAAATTGTGAAAATTTCATTTAACATTTCCAAAATAAATCAAGATACGAACAAGTTTAACTGAACGAATTTTTTGATATTTCTTCCTAATGTTTTTAATGTAAATTATTAGACTAATTGTCAAATTAGTAGATAATTTGAAAACAAATTTAGTCTAATTACTGTATAAAAATATAGATAAAGTATATTTTTTATTAATTTTATAAATAACACCGGCCGACAAATAAAAACTTTTTGAACGTTGTTTTGATTTGAGTGAAAAATATCACTAATTTATAGTATTTTGAACATAAAAATACCTACATAATTACTCTATCACATCAGGTGTTTTCACAAAAAGGAAAAAACCTTTATTTTAAAATTTTGAGAAAAAATCAATTATTACATTATAAATACATATATTTGAAAACTTACAAAGAAAATATCAAGCACAATGATTGCTACAGGGCTATTTTGAGTGACGTCTTTTACGTTTAGCGATAAAATTACGTCTGGGTGTAATTTTTTTATGAGAATCATCAATAATGTCACGTTTTATTGACCAGCAGTAATCAGCCATCATATTCACATTCCATCGACCTTGGTATCTTGTTTCCATGATTTTCATGTCTTGGTGAAACCTTTCTCCCTGTTCTTCACTATAATCACCAAGATTATCAGGGAAAAAATCCACATGGGAATGTAAAAAATGGAGTTTTATACTCATATTACACCCCAAGTTTTTATACTTATTTAAGAAGTTTGCCACAATATTTTCATAGTCAGGGTGTTTGTGATTTCCTAAAAAATTGTTGACAACATCTTTGAACCCCAGCCAAGCTTCTAATTCAGTAGTATTCAGTGTTGCATCAAATTTTTCATCGGTCATCAAAGATCTAATTTGTGGTCCATCGAACACTCCTTCTTTTATTTTCGCATCTGATAATCTTGGAAATTTTTTACTCAAGTATTTAAAACTATCATTTTCTTTATCCAATGCTTTAACGAACTGTTTCATCATACCGAGTTTAATATGAAGCGGAGGTAATAAAATTTTTTTTGGATCAATTAAATTTTCTCGTATAACATTTTTGGTTCCAGGCTTGAGATTTGTACGAGGATTCCATTGTTTCTGCACGTAATGCTTTTCTCGTGCTCTACTGTCCCACTCGCACAAAAAACAAGGGTATTTCGTGTATCCTGACTGCTGACCTAACAGCATACTTAAAATTTTCAGATCTCCACAAAGTTGCCAACCGTGTTCTTCATATTTAATTTTATGTAGTACTGTTAGCAAATTTTCATAAGTCTCTTTTAAATGAACAGAGTGAGCGACAGGAACAGAAGCATACTGATTAGTATTGTGTAAAAGAACACCTTTTAAACTCCGTTTCGAAGAATCTATAAAAACTCTCCATTCTCCAGCATCATATTGTGCTCCTAACTTTTCAATAAGATCAGGAATATTGTGGCAATAAACTAATGATTCTTCTTGACTGAAAAAAGGTACAAATTCTTCTTCACGCTTCCTATACCAAGCAAAATGTGTATCAGGAGCTATCAGGTGTTTTTCATGAAGTCTAGACCCAAGAAGTTGAGCAGACTCTTTAGAAAGATTTAAATCCCTAATTAAATCATTTAATTCACCTTGTGTAAATTTCTGTGGCTGATTTAAAATTGGTTCAAAAACTTCATTTGACTCTTGACGCTGTAAATTTTCTTCTGACGATGTTGAGCTGAGATCCGATATTGAACGTATAAGGGGCACTGGAATTTCTGGACCATGTGGAATAGGACGTGTAACTGAGGTTACATCTGCATAGGCTATCTTATTTTTATTTTTAGCATTAAAACCTTTCACATTGGTACAGCAAAAATAGCAATCATCAATATGATTGACTTGCTCTCTCCAAATCATAGGTCTACCAAAAGGTAGAGATTGTCTTTTGTGGTATGTCCACTGCCTTAATTGTTCAACACAAATAGTACAAACTAACTGCGGAGTCCACGATTTTAGTTGTATTTTGAAGCCAAAATAAGCATTATACGTATTTTCCACAAACTCAGTAATTTTCAGTTTTTGCTTTGAAGTCATAAAGTTTCCACAAATGTAACAAAATGTATCTGGACTGTTATGACACTTTCTTGAAGACATTATGTTTTTTAGACGATTTTCAACCACAAATCATTAACTGAATATATTAAGTACCAAAAGTAAAACGTAAACACTTTTTTCAAAAAAACACACTGATTTAAGTAAAAAGTTTGTAAACAAAGTAACTATAAGGGCTTATTTGAGTGTAACGCATTTCGAATGGGCGTGCGCTGTTCTAACTAATATACTTTCTCACGAGAGGTCGCTTAGTTCAAAAAAAGAGCGCCAAAATTTAAATATTTTATTTATTTTTTCTGAAAAATCAAAAATAGCCAAGATATTAATTTTACTACAAATCTGATGTGATACGATAAAATTAGGTCTGATATCGTAATCAGCACTACGAAATTAGTGAAAAAATTTAATTATATCTTGGACAACGAAAATCATGTCGGCCGGTGTAATCATTGACCGATGCATATTTATATGCGTGATATGCATTTGTCGCAAACTACTAGCATGTTTGATGTTTAGAACAATCGATTGAGCTTGAAAATTCATGTATTATACGTTTGGTGAATTTTTGAATAAGTAAAGAACTATTTGATTCTTTAATTTAAGTACGACTATAAAAAGTTAATTGAGCTTTATTCTTTCAACAAATTAAAAGACTATAAATCTCGTTATAAAAAAAAATAAGAAGCATATAGGTACTGTTATAAAATAAAGGATATTGCAACACTTTGTCATTGAAATGCTTGACTATAATGGCAAAAGTAATATTTGTTGTACAAAGAAAAGTAATTCGAAATTTTAATAATATCAATAATAATTAAAATCCATTGATTTTCGTAATAGTGTCTACCATTATCAAACATTTACTAAATATGACATCCTAAAATAAGCTAAATTAGATAAAATATGTATAGAGTTCAAAATTGATAGTGATCATTTGATTACTATTATTAATGCGAATACTATAAGAAACCGTTATTTATACAGGGTGATTCAAGAGGATGGGCCATTAAAAGTATAAAAAGTTCTAGTTATTGGAAGTTGATGAAATTTGGTATAGAGCCGTTAAGTCCCCTGAATTTTCTCTAGAACTTATTTTCGTTGTTCTAGCTACCCTCCTTACATAGGGTAGGGCACCCTACTCTCTTATTTTAAATGGAATGGCATATTTTTTATCACATTTTTGAATTCTTTGATGAAATCGTAGGGGACTTTAATAATATAACCTATTGTCTAGGACTAAAAGTTTTTCAGATATTTCAGCTTTTAGTTCAGTTTTAAAATTTGCAGTGTTTAATTGAAAAATTCATATTTTTGAAGCTATAGAATTGAAATTAAAATTTGAAATGTTCAAACTTGGAAATTTTGTTGTTAACATGATGTACTTTCACCCAACTAAAACAGAAATCGATTATCTTTCAGCGTTTAGCTGAAATAAATTTTTTTTTCAGGCCATTTTCAAAGTACAATATCTTGCTTATTTTAAATGGAATACCATATTTTTCTTTTTATGGTTGGATAGAGAAAATTATTTTGCATCGAACTGTATTAGCATTTCCTATATCTATCTTTGATAGTTTTTCAGTTATTCAACATTTTCAATTTCATCTAATTTTCTCTCTTGAAAAAAAATATAAAACATAGAAGGCTTAGCAAAACAACTTTCAATTCAATTGTCACAATTAAGATGAAATTAATTGATTAATTTTAAAATATCTCAACGAAGGAAAATGGAAGAAATTCATAATTAATTAAATCAATATTAATTGGATTTGTTTTTTATGCATGTGGAATATCTTAAAACTTATAAAAAACATGTAAAATATTCAATATTAACGTCATTTGTGATGTTCTAACTTTTTTTCTAAGCCTTCTATGCGTTTCGTTATAGTTGAATTCGTTTCAAGGGAGGTGATTGGACGAAACTGAAAATTTTGAATAACTGAAAAATTATCAAAGATAGGTATAGGGAATGTTAATACAGGTTGATATAGAATTTTTTTCTCTATCCAACCATATAATAAAAAATATGGTGTTCCATTTAAAATAAGCAAGATATTATAGTTTGAAAATCGCCTGAAAGGAAAACTTATTTCAGCTAAACGCTGAAAGGTAAATGAATTCTGTTTAAATTGGCAAAAAGAACATTACTTTTACTACTTAGGTTCCAAGTTTCAACATTTCAAATGCTATAGCTTCAAAAATATGAATTTTTCAATTAAACACTGCAAATTTTAAAACTGAACTAAAAGCTGAAATATCTGAAAAACTTTCAGCGCTAGACCATAGGTCATGTTATTAAAGTCCCCTTCGTTTTAACTGAAGAATTCAAAAATGTAATAAAAAATATACCATTCCATTTAAAATAAGAGAGTAGGGTGCACTACCCCATATAAGGAGGGTAGCTAGAACAACGAAAATAATTTCTAGAGAAAATTCAGGGGACTTAACGGCTATATACCAAATTTCATCAACTTCCAATAACGAAAACTTCTTATACTTTTAATGGCCCATCCTCTTGAATCACCCTGTATAGTAATTAAACTTTTTATTTACATAAGTGTTGAGGTTTTTTTTTATATTATTTTGTCATTGACAAACATTAATGACTGTTAATAAATTTAAAATTACAATTATCATTTTTATTTTATTTAAAAATAGAAATAATAAAGCTTGCCTATTGAAAAGCATTTAAAATAAGCATTAATACTAGAAGAAGAAAGAACCACCCCCACCAAATTAAAAAATAACTATTTTTATTATTTCAATTCTGTTATTCTAATTATAAACGGTTTTTTATGTAAATTGAAAAAAAAAAGAAGCTGGTGTTTACAGTAAAAATATAATAGTTGATTGTTTCTTTCACAAATTAAACAGTTAAGCCGGATTTCCACCAAAGAGACAAAACAGAAAACACAAACAAAAACTGTTTTTCTCAACAAAAATACCCTGTTTTTGAAAACTAAACAGTTCTAGAAACAAATTTGTCCGAAAACAGTGTTTTTCGTAAACAAAACACTTTCCCATTTCGAGTCGTTAAGCCGGATTTCCACCAAACAGACTGCTTAAAAAACAGTTTTGTTTTCAAAAAACCAAACAAACCTTGTTTTTGTTTCCTTCGCAAGTGCAGAGAGACTGCTTAAAAAAACCGTGGGGCTATTGGTAGTTTTATCGAAGAAACTTGTTTTCCTTTGAAATGGGAAAGTGTTTTGTTTACGAAAAACACTGTTTTCGGACAAATTTGTTTCTAGAACTGTTTAGTTTTTACAAACAGGGTATTTTTGTTGAGAAAAACAGTTTTTGTTTGTGTTTTCTGTTTTGTCTCTTTGGTGGAAATCCGGCTTTACGATTACATGGAGATTCCATAAGCGAACTCTTGGGTCGTGTCATTTGTAAACGGAAAGAGGTATCGAGCTCCAAAATAGCTCAATCGATCACAAATTTTATTCTTCATTGGGGGACACCCGACTTAAATGGAAAACTGATTGGATTTTCCAAATATCTGAGAATATCATGACTTTTCACCTAAAAAAATAATGTTACGCGGGGCCGCACAGGTTCTTGTGTAGTGAAAATAATTTGATAAAATTTAGACGAATAAATAGAGGAAAGTCAACTGCATTGGGGGACAGTCTTCAAATTTTAATTTTCTTTTTCATTTCTGAAAATATTGCATTTGAAGTGGCATGTCAAAAAAAATTTATGCAACGCATTATCTTTTAATTTTAAAGATAAAAGATCGTACAGCAGCTTATTTGAAAGCTTATTCATGTGCGAAGGGCATATGAAGTCCCAAAAATCCAATTTTTAAAAATCTAAAAAGTTATTGAGAGAAAATGAAAAAGTTGGAAAAATCTTTTTAATTGTTGTTCAATAACTTTTTGGATTTTCAAAAAATGGATTTTTGGGGTTCCATATGCCCTTTGCACATGAATAAGCTTTCAAATAAGCTGCTGTACGATTTTTTATCTTTAAAATTGTAGATAATACGTTGTATTGAATTATTTTGACATGCTCCGACATTTTCCTCTTCACTTTAGAATTTAGTGAAAATTTTCCAAAATGAAAAAGTCTGTCGGGTGCACGGTGAAATGCCCAATTCAACGCTGGTCACAATGTTTGAATATCTCAGAAAATAACCGAGAAATCGATAATTAAAAATTGTCACTTTTTCAGACAATAAAACGAGGCCCGCTTACAAATAGCCTTAAAGGGTCTGTATGGCCGTGTTTTCAAGTTTATAAAATATGCATCTATTTTGACTAAAGAAAACTCTTCTAAAAAGTTAAATTACAGTCTAAAGTTGATTCTTCAAGTGACTGTTTTTAAAGTTTTAAGCATAAACTTTGTGTTTTATTGTTGTGATACATCTGAAGAGATAAACTGCCCTCAAGCCTACATACAAACCTTCAATCAATCAAAAAATAAACCACAATGACAGTTTAGAGATTAATTTTTAGATGTCTATTTTAACCCTATAAGAGAGAATATAAAGGGAAGAACAAAACCAGGGAGGATTATTTGGGATAATCGCCATGTTAAGTTTTTAAACAACTACATAGATTAAGTAAGCAGACAATGGTCCCTAAGAATACCTATTATAGAGTTATCTCTAAAAGTTATAAAAATTCACAAATCCTGACAAGGGATGAAAAATCGAAACAATTTCCTATAAAATCTAAAATGAATCTGAATCGCTAAACTTTTTTATTGATAAAATTTCTGAAGATTTATGGCTTGTGATTTTCCAAAGTAACTCTATTGAATACAAACTGTTCAAAATACATTTATGACTTCATTTAATGGATGTTTTCTTAAAATTTTCATTTATAGGGAGAAAAACAAATCTATTGACAATGACAAAATTTGTAACATTACCCAGCATGCGCTTTCATATGGAAAACCTCTTAAGTGTCACTACTCGATTTATAACTTTAGAAACTTATTCTACACAATAATAGTCACAATTTGTAATAAGTAATAAGACATTGAAAAATTAAATTAAAATATTAAGTTAAATTATAGTTGTCGACTGAAATTAGTGAATTTTGACTTTTAAACCAAAACATTTTATAGCTAGCGTGTACAAAAAATTATCTAGTCCAATTTCTGCGATTTACAACTCACATTTAAATAAGTTTTGTAAGGCAAGGGTGAATTAAATTATTTGCACAGAAATTAGTATTCTTTGTGTACCTATTCCATAAAATAATTTGACTTACAAGTCAAAATTCGCTAATTCCTATCGATAACTATACTAAAATGATACAACAGAATGATTTATTTCAACTTTCTTTCATTACTTCACCATTAAATTTCGATTTATTTCATATTTTAAGTTAAAAACAAAATTTACATATCGACATTAATTTGGATCAAACGAGTTTTTTACGTAAATTTGAAGGTTATTGACTTTATTAAAAAACGATCAAATATGCCAAACTATCATGTGATTTTTAAAAGGGGATTGTTTTAAGTCAAGTTATTGTTGTTCTACTATAATTTAAACAAAAAAGAAACAAAGAAAAAATTAACATTCAAATATACAGGGTGATTCACATCGAACGAAAGCTCTAATCGTAACTCCCACTATTTGGCGAGCAATTCGAAAAATATTTGAAGGTTTTATAGGATAGTCTATGTAGAGAGTTTTAACAAAATTAAAACCTTGTAGCTTATTTGGAAGTTAGTTAAAATTGCTCGTTTCTGACGATGTCACCATTATCAAAGAAGAACGCAAAACGACCTACAAATAAATCACCCGAGATCTAAACTCCTGATTTTAATGATAGTTCATTCTATTCTAAGAGATGCGTGTTTTGTCATTGGTGTCCATACTCAAGTTTAAGAGAGATAATTGGTGGTTGAAGCCACCCCTGCTAAATAAATGTTTGCCAAATATCTATATGTCGAAAATTTTTTAGTGGTTTAAAAACTAGATGATGGAGATTCATTATAGGGCTATCAAAAAATGAAAACCGCGTTTTCATCTCTTGCTTGGAATTTAAGCTTTAGATGATTATTGATTATACATAATATGCCATGTTAAGATGATTCAGAAATCCTCCCAACATTGATTTTTTTTCGTTTTTCTCCATTTATTCTGGAACAAGTGGAAATGTTTTGCATTGTTTCCGAGTCATTCCTAGTCGTTCTGCGTGTTTAGCTAATTTTTCAAAATCGCGACCTTGTCCAAAACGAGCGTTTTTTGACCAACTTCCAAATGAGCTACGAGGTTCTAATTTTGTTAAAATGCCCCCTAAGTCCTAAATGCTCTATAAGTCCTTGAAATATTTTTCGAATCGTTTGCCAAATTATGAGAATTGTCATTAGAACTTTTCATCGGACGTGAATCACCCTGTAACGTAATAATTTACATTGGAAATATTGAAAAATATGACGTTCATTTCTTTTGTCTATTCATTGTTTATAATTAATCAAAAATTCACCAATTTCAATGATAACTATAATAATTACAATAAGTTTATTTATAATATTACTAAAAAAAATTAATAAATAAAAAAATATTCCCATTGTAATTCACAATTAGAATTTGTTGTTTTTTACCTGTTATCAAACAATACTTTTATTATTTAAACTTTATTAAGATGGATGGAAATTATTGCGAAATCAACACCTACATTATAAACAATAATAACACAAATAATAACAATAATAGGCTGATAACGGTTTTTTAAAATTTCGATGATTCAAAATAATAACAATAATAATAAGCAATTTTGGTCTTACAGGATGCATTTTTGACCCTCCCTTAACAGGTAAAGAATTTACAACCCTTGTCAGACTACCCTTTATTTTTCACTTCTCGAAAATGATTTGTTATCCTGTTTATATTTTCTATTTCTATTGTTTCTGTCCTTGACACAATTCTCTGTTATTTTTGTTTGTTTATATAAACAAAACAGCTCTTATTTAATATAATTAACATCAAATACTAGATTGCATCTAATATATTATTTTGAAAAACAGTTCAATGACATCCCGTTATAGATATTATGTATATGTTTTTAGTTAATTTTTGGCGTCGTATTTTTCGTCTGTCGTTTTTATTGTCAAGACCAAGGACTTATTGTATCAGTTTTAATTCGTTGGAAAACAAAATTGAAAATTAAAAATAGGGAGGAAAATTTATTATTCCAATTGCGAATTCTACGTTTCTATTTGTGATCAATTCCTATATCAAAAAAAAAAAAATGAGATAGAAACGTGTTTTTTTTTAAATCGACCGACCTCGAGACGTAAATACAAAAATTTGCACGTGTCAATGTTATGGTATACTATCACCATAATATCGTCTACAATACATTGTTAACAAAAATACCAATTAAACAAATAATACATACATTAACATTTAATAGAATATCTCGTATTTGTGCTGTACCATTTGATATATCCAATGCTAATTGATTCTGATCTATTTCACCATATACAAAATCACTAAGGTAACGTTTTAATAAAAATTTACCAACATGCTTCTTAACAAAATCAAATGAGAAATTCAATTTCTCCATTATTGTAGACCGAAAATCACTAATAATTTATTATTATTATTAATTTTTAAATGTTTATAATTATACGTTTAATAAAGAAAAACTCATTAAATTATTATTACTATATCTACTACGACTATTGGACCTTTGTTTTGATGTCCATTAATATACGACGTGCTATGTTGTTTGTTTGACAATCAAAACAGCTGGTTTCCGCTTTTGCGCAGTAGATAATTCAATTGTTAACAACGCCATCTACGTACAGTCTATGACAAAAACAATTCGTGAGAAATCCATTAGCGTCTCTTTATTTTCCCCAAAAATACACAGCCACATAGAAAAACCCAAACATTTCTTATCAACTATAAATTCTGCTAATATTTATTTCAATGTTATATTATGGAGCTTAAGCTGCATAGATTTAAGTACTATCCAGTGTATTTATTCTCCTAGTTGGCTCTGCTTGGTAACATTGAAATGTAACTTGATTAACACTTTGACATTTGTTAATGTATTTTTCAAATGGCCGAACCAAACTACGATACTACGTAAACAAAAGCACAGCCAACTGCGAGACTGAATACCGTGGTACATTCTGTATATGTAATATTATTAAGCATATTATGCAACACAAAATACAGATTTATCACACAAAATTTGAAAATCAATACTATTGCCTCTAATGCCTATGTTTATAAATCGATCTTGAGACCGTCTTGGAGCTTAAGCTTGGCCTTGAGGCCAGCATATGTAACCAAGCCAGGATTGGGTTGTAACTGCCTTGAGACGAGTTTGAGTTTTGCAGGAAATGCGCGTGCCCCCAAGAAAGAAAAACGTGACCCTGTAAAATGTAACTAGAATTTGCCAAGTTCTCAACCCTCCATATACTCAATCTTGACTTCTGCCGAAAATTGCCGAAGCAAGACTTACAAACCAGAACTCGTGCTTGGAAGTTAGATTTGAGATCGAGTCTGGTTTAACACTATTATATATTATATAAAATAATAAATAGTAGCTTTTTCAATATTTATAGAAACTATTGATTTCAGAGTGATGATCTTTTAACAATTTGTGCTTTTTTCCACCCCACCACTATAAAAAAAGCAAAGGGTGCTGTTCTTATACCCTCTAGGGGTCTAAGCCACCATCAATGTTACTAACGCACATACAAATACACACATGCAAGATTAATAATACTTCCCTTTATAATCTCCTAATAATACCATAATGATATGAATGTACTGTAATTAGAGAAAAGAAGAAAAATGTTAATAATTTTGTAATAATACTTTGGATGTCTCGACTTACTTTTTCGTTGAACTATCTACCGTCTAATCCCAAGGGATGACTATAATTCCTTCATCTACAAATACACTAGCACTAACACGACACTATATTTTAAAAGCACTTGTATTTATTTTTAAATTTCAGAAACTGATGTTGACACTAAGACGATTTAAATTGAATTGAATAAACAGACGGACATAGACAAGATTATAAAGGAACATTATGTAATTTTTGTTGTTGTGTTCTTGTCAGAAACTAAAAAAAAATTGTCTGAACGTAATATCTGTAATCTTGCCGTTATGCAATACATTAAATACCACGCACAATTTTTTTATTCAAATTGTCAGATGAAAGAGATAACAATTATTATAATTTTTCTAATACACTTTCTACGTGTAGTAATTTTGGTTGCCTATACTTGTATAGTGTAGTAGTTCGTTCAAACTTTTGCCTCATATTGTACTTTTCTTTTGTCAATACTAAAAGTGGAGGGGATAGATGACATGTTCCCATTAACGTCAAAATCTGACGCAAGAAGTCAGAAATTTAGCAAATTCCTAACCTTAATTTCTACACGTTGGTGAATTTTAAAACAGTATTAAAATTATTGTTATTTTTCAATTATTATTAGAATAATTTTAAGAAATATGACAAGTGAACTAATAAATAATGTGGAAAATTTGAGTATCGATAAGAAAATTACCGATACAAATGATGATTTTGTTGATCCATGGAATGTGGTTAGTAAATCAGAAACTGGTGTTGATTATGACAAATTAATTAGTAAATATCAATTAATCAATCTATATTTAATATCAATTGATTGATAATTTTTTAGAACGTTTCGGTTCGAGTAAAATCGATCAAGAATTATTAGATCGTTTTGAACAAGTTACAGGCCATCCACCACACCATATGTTACGACGTGGTATTTTTTTCTCACATCGAGATATGCATACGATATTAAATCAATTTGAAGCTGGTAAACCGTTTTATTTGTATACGGGTCGTGGACCATCATCACATTCCATGCATTTAGGACATTTAATACCATTTATGTTTTGTAAATGGTTACAGGATATCTTTAATGTACCATTAGTAATACAAATGACCGATGATGAGAAATTTTTATGGAAAGATCTAAAGATGGAAGAGGCGCAAAAGATGTCAATTGAAAATGTTAAAGATATCATTGCTATTGGATTCGATCCGGAGAAGACTTTCATCTTCTCAAATTTGGATTATATAGGGTCAGTATTCTTACACGAATTGATAACTAACGTATACCGGGTGATTCAGCTTCCCAGAGAATATTTTAACAAAATTAGAACCTCGTAGCTCATTTGGAAGTTGGTCAAAAAACGTTCGTTTTGGGTTTTGAATAATTAAATCATTTTTTTGACTTAATTCATTTTTGTGATTTAAGTCATTTTTACTTCTTTTTTTAAAGATGATTTAAGATTTGTGAATTAAATCATTTCTTAAAGTGAGTGATTATTTTCGGTACTTATTTAAATAAGTCAGTACAAAAGACTTAAATCGTTCATGGATTAAGTATCTTGAAATATTAAATCGAGAAAAAGATGGTTTCTGATACAAGTCATTTCATAATATTGATCAACTTCTCGTTTTAGATGAATCGCCCGTTATGTTGAGATAAGATAGTGTTTCACAAAACTAACATTTCTCTTTTAAATTGTTTTCTTTTTCACAGACAATGCCCGGAATTCTATCGAAATATGGTGCGAATCCAGAAATGCGTCACATTCAATCAAGTCAAAGGCATATTCGGTTTCGATGACAGTACAGTGATGGGTAAAATAGCATTTCCTTCAGTTCAAGCAACACCAGCTCTATCAACATCATTCCCATTGATATTCAAACAGAAGAAAATACCATGTTTAATACCATGTGCAATTGATCAAGATCCATATTTTCGTATGACACGTGATATAACACCGAAATTAGGCTATCAAAAACCGGCATTATTACATTCAAGATTCTTCCCAGCATTACAAGGTGCTAAAACAAAAATGTCCGCATCTGATCCGAATTCAACGATTTTTCTAGCTGATACACCGAAACAAATTAAAAATAAAATCAATAAACATGCATTCAGCGGTGGTCAGACGACAGTTGAGGAACATCGTCGTATTGGTGGCAATTGTGATATTGATATAGCTTATCAATATTTAACATTCTTCTTAGAAGACGATGAGAGATTAAAACAAATACATAAAGATTATAGTAGTGGTGCTCTATTAACTGGTGAATTGAAGAAGATTCTTATTGATTTATTAACACCGATTGTTACACAATTTCAAGAACGACGGGCTAAAGTCACTGATGATATTATAAAAAGTTTTATGACACCAAGAACACTTGCATTTGATTATTAATTCTACAATTATTTATTTCGTTATTTATTTAAGGCTTTGTGTTAATAAAATAATAAGATTAACAATATTTACATGTGTGTTACAAGATCTTCTAATGGTACACTTTTTTCATGAATTCCATTCGTTGCAGTTTTCTTAACTTCTCTCCTTTCATATAAGTACCAGATACTAGAAATAATTATTAATACTTGGAATTCTAATAGGATTATTGGAAAACTTACACAACAACACCAATTGCAACTATATAAAAAAGCATGCCAACAAAGAAGAAAGCTGCTGGAAAATCTTTTATCGTCTTAATATAAATCAACTGATTGAAAAATGGTATAGCAACAGCTTGACTGATAGCTTCACATATACCAAATAATGATTGTGCTTTGCCTAAATCATCTTCTGATACTGTTTTCGTTGCCATTGAACGTATAGCCATCGGTGCTAGACCCATTATAACACTTACAAAACTTCCTAAATTTTTTAATTAATAATAATTATTAGATAATACAATAAATTAATAATTATATATACCAATATAAAGCCATGTTACTGTATCTGCTAAGCCCAGAATGATATTCGTTATAGCTTTATCGAAGAATGATAAAGCCAATATTATCAGGTCGTGTAGATTTAGAATTTTCGTAAATAATGAAATGCCAACAAGATTACCTGTTCAAAAAAGAAAGCATTGTATAAAGAGGGCCTAAATTCAAAAAAAATCAACAATTTAGTAGAAAGAAAATTCTTTCAGTTTTGTGATGCTGATTAGCCCCTTTCATCCTTAAAAAACGACTTGTGTTCTATAAAATAAAGGTGTTTTTTGCAAAAGTCGTCAATTCTTATAAAACTCCTACAAGTTGGAGAGAATTTTAGTAAAAGTAGGACCACGTAGCTCATTTCTGAGTTGGTCAAAAGATGATCGTTTGGAACAATGTTGCACTTTTCATAAACGAGCAAAGCACCCAAAACGACTAATAATGACTCATAGACCCTTCCAAGAGTGATATTTTTTGTTTTTTCTCCATTGTATTCTAGCAAAAATGCAAAACATTTCTACTTGTGCCAGAATAAAACGAAAATATGAAAAAAAAATAATGTCGGGGGGGGATCTATGAGTCATGCTTAGTCATTTTGAATGCTTTGCTTGTTTTTGAAAATTTCGAATTGTGAGAAACTTCAAAATGAGCTACGAGGTTCTAATTTTGCTAAAATGGTATCCAGTCTAAATCTCTTAAGTCACTATACACGAATTTTTGAAAGGTTACAACTGTTTCATCTCCATACAAACTTTTTTCTATTTTTTTTTTTTTTTTTATAAATAAAGGCTACAGAATTTGGATATTTACTAAATTTAAAATATTTCCTCATTAGAAAAGATGGACAATGAATTATTTAATTTAAATAACGCCAGTCAAGGCTTCAAAGTTTGTCAATATTTAAACTTTCAAATTAAAGCAAAATTCGTAAAATTTACCAACTAGATGGATGATGGTGTTAACTGTTGATAAATAACTGAACTCTACAACTGTCCATTGGAAAATATTTTGAATATACAAGAAAACCACACTTCCTTCTCCTACAATTTACAAAAAATTCTTAATGTCCTTAGAATCAATCCAGACAAATAAATACAAGACTTACCAACAATTACAAGATTATAAATAAACAACAAGAACAATACAAGTGAAATTTTCAAACGACTTTTGCCTGCAGTATCCTTCAATAACAAATTGAAAGTCTCTAAAGCATACGTTGGATTAAAAGCATCAGCTAGAAATGATTTTTTTCTATTAAAATCAGGCGTTCTTGGTTCTTTTATAAAGAACACTCCATATAAAAATCCAAATAGAAGAAAACCACCACCTATGCCCAATATGGCAACATAACCAAGTTGACTGTATAAAATACCACTAAACGATTGTACAATTGGATGGCAAACACTCAAGACAATTTGCACGATTCCAACACGTAATGTACGCATTTCTAACGTACTAACATCAGCTATATACGCGAATACAGCCATTATAACCATCGTTGGACCACCGAAGAATGATGGTACAACAGTTTGTGCTATACCTTGCGCCTCCAACGGCCATGTCTCCATAAAGATTGCACATAAAATACAACCAGCAACTGAAAAGAATTCACCGATTATCGGTAATAGAAAGAATGGTTTACGGATTTTATGTCGATCACTGTACGAGCCCAAGAACAATACAAGAATCAACGGCATAACACTCTGTAAAGGTTGTTGCCATGAATGCATACTGGCTATTGATGTTTGAATATTCGTATTCTCATCCGAGAATTTTTGATTTTCACCATTCAATATTGCATCGCATACTGTATCGTTATAATCCCAATTAACACGACATGCCTTCTCTAATTCTAAAGCATCCAAGGCTGGCTTACAGAATACAGTTGCCATAAAATATGACGCTAATAATGGCTCGACTGTTACCAATTCTTTCACGTAAATACAACGTTCTTTCATTGACATTGTTCGAAATGTTTTCACTGTAGTAGCTTCATCGTCTTGGTGTTTTTTCGGCAAATCTTGGACGGAATCTGATACTAGATCAGTTGTAGATTGAGACATTGTTGTACTATTTTATTCCAACACTGTATTCACACACATGTTTCTACAATAAATGTAAAGAATTAACTGTTGAAAAATTTATAGAAAACCTGTTTGGTTACCTATTAGATGAAGATGCTGTAACATTTTGGGAAGTAATTCGATGAATCTAAATAATATCAAGCGATTAAATCCTGGTGAAATAACCTTGATGTGAACAACAACCACTAACTATTAAAAAATGATTGCTTAATAACCGCGTATCTACAAAAATTATATATAAATACGAAAGAAATTATACATTTTTCCCATAAATAACATAGTGATATATTTAAAAAAACACACACGAATTTATTTATAAATTATTTAATTGTGTGATTTTTGTGTATACATACAATAAATTTATTGATCTCTTAAAATTACAAATTAAAAATGAAAATGACAAGAGTGGAAAAAATACAACGATCAGATTCAGTTCCAAATACCGATGAGAAATTGAAAAAAACAGTAAATTAGCCCATTAATTAATTTACAATAAAATACATTACAAAAAAAATGAGACTTCTATAAAAGAAAATCAAACATCCGTGATGAATTTATGAGAATTATTAACGATGATTTAATTTCTTCGTTTAATTTTGGGGAAAAAAATCAAAAATCTTCATCTCTACCTAAATTATAGGCCAAGTTATATCACAGTTACTAAATTTCGTTTGATTAACAATTGTGTGATTTTAATTTAATTTAATTTGTAATAATGGAATTAAATTTCTAAATGGACGAAAAAATAACGAAACTAATTTGAAAGATAATAATGTTAAACAGAAAATATATATTTTGAATATTTACAGAAAAAGCAACCACTATTCCATAATTTAAATTAAATAATTAATAAAATAATAATAATAATAATGATGAATATGACAAATTAGATGGAAATAGTGTTGTATTTTAATTAAAACTAGCATTTACAGTAAAATTGTTGTAAAAGATTTTACGAATACGTTTATATTAAAAATATATGTACTTTTTTTCTCTCTAATTTATTGTTATGAGCTTATGAATATTTAATAATTAATCAGTGTTTGTTTACATTTTCATTTCGATTATCTTTTATCAACTAAATGAAAATGTAATAATGTTGTTAATTTGATTATTATTAACATTATTATTATTCTAATCGATTATTGCTGATGAACCTCATCGGTTTTCTCATTGTCGCCATAGAATTTCGGCTGAAAAAAAATTGTTTTTTAATTAAAACCAACAACAACAATTATTTGTCTTGTAATATATTCAAAATAAAAATTAGATGTTTGATAAGTTCTGATAGTTTTTCAAAACACAACAAAAAAAATGGGAGCATTTAAAAAACTAATCAAAATCTTCAATTTTTTTTAAAATTGGAAATAGAAACGCACTAGGGAAAAAACTGTTTAAATTTTGTTAATCATTAGTTATTATCATTAATTAAGGGACGATTTTACCAACTTCAGGTAAGCTTAATGAACAGTTAAAAATAATAAAATCCTTGCTATGATCATAAAAAATTGTTTGTATGAATATCTGTTGATTATAATTTAATAGACGATGGTGAAATCGATCCTAAATCCCTAAAGCTTCTTTACGTAATTTTATGACCTGTTCATCTGTATTTTCGTGTTTATTGTCAAATACTTTGATAGATTTCTTAAAAAAAAGCGCACAAAATAAAATAAAGATAAGCAAATTTTTAGAGCGAGTAAATAAATGAAAGAAATTTTGCAATCAATTTGGAATTATAAGCAATAATTGTCGCTAATTTGGTAGCAAATTAAATGCATTTTACTATCTATCAGATAAATTCTTAGTAAAAAGAATCAGTTATTAAATGTCCTACTTTAATAAACCTTGTAATATCAACTTTGATGTTACTATAATTGTGTTTTTCACAATTGTGTCTATGTATAATTAACATTATTATTATTTGTTGATGATTATAATGTAATTAAAATATTTATAAAGAATCCCATAGAACGTCATCAATTATTTTTGGAGGAAAAGGTCAAGGATGTCTTTCTTTCTTTGATTTCTTATTAAATTGATTGATAAACAAATCGATAAATTCTCTACTTTTTAAACAGTTTAACTCATCTCAAATAGGTGATTTTAAACTTATTTAATAGGTATACATGGTTATTCACGTCGGGCTAAAAGTTCTTACGGTAGCTCCCATTATTTAGCGAGCGATTCGAGGAATATTTCAATGATTTATAAGAGGGTCCCTAGAGAACATTTTAACAAAATTACAACCTTGTAGCTCATTTGAAAGTTGGTCAAAAAACGCCCCTTTTTTGGACAAGGTGCGATTTTCAAAATTGAGCTAAACACGCAGAACAACAAGGAATGACTCGGAAACCCTCCCAACATTTTTTTCTTCGTTCATCAAATCAATGTTGAGAAAAGCTTCGGGTCATTCTAAGTCGTTTTGTGTGTTTAGTTCGTGTTTGAAAATCGCGATCCTTAGAAACGAGCGTTTTTGACCAACTTCCAAATGAGATACGAGGTTCGAATTTGGCTAAAATGTTCTCTAGGAGCCCTTTTATAAATCCTTGAAAATTTTTTTGAATCACTCCCCAAAAAATGGGAGTCGCCAAAAGACTTTTCTTTCGACGTGTGAATAACCCTATAGAACAAAAATTTCTCTTCAATAAAACGTTCAGTACAGGAAGAGGAAATTCCATATCAAATCTAATTTCTAATATAGTTTTTAAAAAATTTAGAAAAATCACTTGCCGCTTATTTATCTTCTTACAAGTTAATTATTTCAACCAGAATCTTCAACGCTAAAGAGGATTTGATCATAAATAATTGAAAGTTTACGAAATCAACCGGATTGCATGTGTTGTTAAGAAATATGTGGTGAAAAATTGGAAATATCATAATTAAACAACATAATTCTATTAATATTTTACAGCATAAATAACGCAAAGGAAACCGGATGAATTAATAGTTTCAAAATATTATCTTTCTTATTGTTAATTATTAAATATACTTTAATATATCGCGCATAAAAATTGTAGTAAAAATAAGAAAATTTGTCTCGTCTACATACGAAATTTAAAAAATACCGTAATGCACTAAATATTTAATAAAATTCATTAATGGAAATTCAAAAAAGCGTATTATTGAAACAATAATCAGAAAGTTGTTACGAAAATAAACCACCACAGTTAGTTTTTAAATTATTCACGGTTTAAAACGGAATATTCTAGCAAACAATATATGAATTAATTAAAATAAAAAGCTTTTTTTTATATTTACGAATTAATTTTTCAAATTATTTGTTGATTTCAAATAACACAATTAATAAGAGAAACAAAACAAATCATCAAACACTCTTCACTTACAAAACAATTTCAAAAACAACAATTTTATCAACATGTATAACCAAGGCAATGGCTCTGAAACTATTTCAATAGATCTGTAGTTAATTTGAATCCAAATAGGGAAATTATAAAATCATCGCAATTAAATTTATAAAAGAATCGTACTTACCATATCGTGAGACTCTGGTTGATTTCTATTAGTTTCATCATCATCATCTGAATCTTCTTCACCAGATGAATCAGCATCTACAAACCAAAGAAAATTTAATAAAATCTTAAATTTAATAAACAAATAACGACAAACCTTTATGAGAATTATCCAATGATGTATTGTTACTTTTTGATGTTAATAGATCATAACAATGAAGGCATACTCGTAACGGTTTTGAACTTTGATTAGGTAATAAGAAACGTTTATTTGAACATGGACCACATACAACCGCTCCACATTTACGACAGTGGTGCTGTAAGAAGAAAACATTTATAATTTTATAATTATCCAAAAAGACTAATTTATTTCAATATAAATTACGACATAATTACCCTTCTGTTAATTAGAGTGAATTGTGTTTTTTTGCAATGCATACAAACGGGAGCTTCACCATCTGGTACCCAAACAGCGGCGTGTTCTTCAATTGCCTTTTTGCCACCTTTAAACATATTTTATTATAAATATCTTAATATAAAAACAGAATTTAAAAATATTACTTTTTCTTAATAAATCTTCAATACATTTATTTATATGAGCCATCCATTCCTGTTTTTCAGTAGCTGTAGCAGCATAGACAGCAAACGATTTTGAAGCTGTACGTATTAACCAACCATTCTTATATTCTAAATAAAAACAATCAATATTAATATAAATAAATTACAAAAATAAATCAATAATATTTACGACTATCATCTTCTAAACTTTCCAATTTGACTTCCTCTAATGGTATTATATGTTGTTTATTATATTTCTTTTTATTAATAACAATATTTCCATAAACTAAGATATCATTAAATAGATAGAATTGACGTGTTTTCGGTTTTTTACGACACATTTTCGTTAATACACCTTCACCTACAAGAACACGTCCTGGTACACTTAATGGCTACAATTTTCAATAATAATTATATATAAATAATTGTTATTTAATTAAATTAGAATATACCTGACCAGAGCCACCAAAACAATTCTCTACCATTGCTATTCGTCGACTATTTGCTTCACTATTCACTAAAACAGACATTTTTCAAAATTCAATAATTTATCGAAAAGGAAACCCTAATAATGATAATAATAATAATTCTTATGAATGAATCATCAACATTTATATTGATAACAACATATACAGTCAAGCATACAAGAAGATTATGGACGGAAGTATAGTTAAAAATAGATTAAGATTGAGGGGATTTGAAAGCACAAACACTTTCCAAGAGACAATTTTTCTTTTTATGGGAATTTAATCGAAAAGTTTACTTTGAATGCACATAATAATTAGACCATGAATAGAAAGAAGAGGAAAATATTCTATTCAACACTAAATTTGGGATGATACGCTCTCTTTTATTAAATATCGAATTTTAGTTTATTAATAAATAATGTAAATTGAGAATATTTATAAATAAATACAAACCTAATTTGTCCACCATTTTTTTATATTTAAATTAATAATTTTGCGAAAAAGAAATTGTTTTTTCTTCTATGCAAAACTTACACCCACCTACCCACTTTGTCACACAATTTGACATTTCCGAACTGTCAAAACGCCTAAGTCACCAGTTTTGCCAATACTACCACAATAAAACAACCAAACACACTAATGCAAAGCTATTATAAATCTACTAAAAACAAATTTGGATTGTAATCACAACCTTTGTAACCGTTTCATACTCAATGCAGCAATAAAATTAATTTTCAACCGATTGAAAAGTAATTGTTCTTTCACTTTTTCAGTAACTAGTGGTATTTTTGTGCCTTATGTTGGTGATAATCATGGCCGAGATTCATGTGCCACGTTGCCGGCTGGCCAACAATTCCGAATAAATACAGATATCTTATATATGACTAATAAAAATTAATCTAAATATTATAAACTAAGAACTATAAAGATAATAAACGATAAACTGTAACAATAATATTATTGTAATATAAGTGGCGGTTTTGTAAGTGTTAGATTGTCGAGAAGGGTGTGGCGCTGCAATTAGTCGCCCAATTCACATGTCAGTCTATCACATGATCTGTCAGACATACTTCTAAGATCGAAGAATTTACTTTAAATTTCTTATTTTTCTGGGTGAAAACTGTGAGAAAACTCAGAAAACAAGATGCCTATTTGTGGTCCGAAATGTTCCCTTTGTGGATTAATTTTAAGTGTCTGGGGTGTAATCCAGTTGGTAATTATTTCAATAAAACATATAACCACCCTTACAGTAACGTTAATCATCCCTTTTTCGACAGGGTTTAATGGGTGTTTTCTACTATTTCCATGCTGTAGCATTGGCCGAAGACCTACCGCCAGTTACAATACCGGAGAAGGGTGATTTAACAGAGTTCTATGCACAAGTTGATCGAGGTTATACACAGGTACGTTTTTTAACGATTTCTTTTAATTAGATCAATAATCACAATTTTGATTACAGAACGCCTATAATTGTTGGATTGCAGCATTACTTTACGTTATCACATTAGCATTTTCGGCACAACAATTCTGGTTGAATAATCGATCATCATTGAATGTCTAAGATATAAGCTAAACATTCCTTAATATTTTACGTAAAAAGTACAGTTGTAATTGTTTATTATTACCAATAGAAGTATGTATTATCAATGAATATGTTGTAAATAAAAAATAGGTTTAAATAATAAAATAAAACAATATCTGGACAATTTGCAAAATAATATATTGAAAATTAAAATAAAAATCCTTAATACATGGAAAATAATTTAAAACTAATTATCAGAGCTACTATCTTGATCGTACGAATGTGGCCGATAATACCATAAACGGTTATTTTCATCAATAAAATCCCTAATTCCATTACCACTAGTACTAGGTCCTGATGCACTATTATATTCATTATTATTATTAGTATTATCATCATTGTTGTATATAATTTTTATTTCACTTTTAACATTTGGTTTAATATCATAATAATCATCATTATCATAATTAGAATTATTGACGAGACCCTTACGATCATCACCATCAATCGATATCTTTTTTGTACTATTCAAACAATCCTGTGAAGAATGCCTAGATAATGAATGTGGTGATGTTTGTGTTATATCATTAGATGGTAAAGAATAATTTAAACGATTCATAATATTTTGATCATAGTCGAAATATTGTTGATGTTCTTTTGGTAATTTTCTAGATTTACATTTAGTTTTATGTTTTCTAATCATTTTTGCTAAAGGTATATTATCATCATTATCATCATCATCATCATCGTCACTGCTACTATTATTATTGCCATTATCATTGTTAATAATTTTAAATTTTTTCTTATATTTCTTGTCAGTTCTTTTTGATAATTTTAAATTACGATTACACTTATTTTTCGGTTTAGTTCTCTTTTTATATTCATACACTGATGAACTGTTTGTTGTTGTTGTTGCTGTTGCCACCGTTGACGATGAAGATGATGATGATGATGATAATGTTGACGATGAAGTTGTTGAAGATGTTGATGATGATGATGACGTCGACGACGACGATGATGATGAAGAACTTCTAATATGTTTCCGTCTTCTTTTACTATGATGACGCGGCTTATTTTCCTTAGATTTACGCTTACTTTTTAACCGTACTTTTAATGGTAATATTGGCTTACGATTACTACTATGACAAACACCATTATTAACGATAATACTATTATCATTATTATTGCTATTGTTATTAATATTATTATTATTATTAGAAGATGTTGGTGTTTCTTCCGATACAATAATTGGTTCATCAGAGTCTGTATCAATTAAATCTATAATGATTGGTGTTTGTTGAATTTGATTGTTATTATTATTATTATTATTGGTAGTAGTTGTAGAATTAACAATAATCACATCACTATCATAATCATCAGATAGATCAACTGATGATGTTAATAAAGGTGTTGGTCTTTCTGTATATATAGCATGTCGATCATAACCGATCATATCAAATGGTGATCTCATAAAACTATAAAATTCATGTATAAAATGATCAGTTTTGTTACCTAAATAATCACATAATAATGTACGAAAAACACGACTACATATATGGTGACGTAATAAATGATCCATTATTATATCAACTAAATGCATAACATGTTGTGTATTATCATATAATAATGCATTTAATTCACGATTCAACCATGGTACTAAACGAGCCCTAGCAGCTGGATCTCGTCTAAAATTCACACACAAATTATTAATTTATTATTGAATATTATTAATAATTACCTATAATGTGATGGTGTTACATCCCGATAACGTCCGGTAATATCAGGTGGTGAAATTACCCATAAATTTTGTGCGTAAATTGAACGTCGAAAAGCTGTAGAAGTATCACCATTACGCCGTCTTCGGTGATGTGGATACCTATCAATTCGTTTATTTATTGTATAGTTTTAATGGGTATTTTTATAAATTTTGTACCTTTCCGGTGGAAATGTTCCGATTGTGATTAGAGGATGGCTAAGTAGCATCTGTTGGATAGCATGCTCGCCACGTGTATCTACAGTTAATGTTGTTCTACAAATTTGATTTTTTTTTGTTTTAATATTTTTGTTGATTTGTTTTTTTTCTAAAATTACCGAAAATGGTATTGATGTGGTGGTGGTGTTGTTACCGGTGGTAAATAGACAAATGTTGGATCAATCTCTTCAACCCTTATATTCTCAACAATATGTTCATCATATTCATCAACTGATTTTATATTGTGGATTATAGATCGAAATGTTTGCTTACACAATGGACATTCTGGTTTAATCTACAAATTCTCATTTATTGATTAAATACTAGAATAATATCATTAATAATACGTACTTTAGACCATTCTAGAAGGCAACTGAAACAGAATTCGTGCATACAAGAATCTGAATAACATCGATTCGAACAAGTGCCTAAACAAATGGCACAATTCGGTGGTGGACTTGTTGTTACTCTTGTTACTAATCTACGTTCAGCCATTTTATTGCGTTATAACACACACAACAACAACTTTATTATCAATTTCTATATTTTTACAAATTCATCCCGAATAGATCATGACCATTAAGTGTCAATTATCATTTCAATAGAATCGAGGACTCACTCGAAAATTTTTATCACAACGAATAATTTATACTGAATATGTACGATTATCAAATTTAGCCAGTAATTTTGTTAAATTAATTAGAACAAACCGATTTTTTTTATATTTTCGTAAAAACCAAAAAAAAACAGTGCAGATTAGATTCCCTTAAATATTCAATAACAACTTCTCAACTTCATCTTCTCTTCTGCACTGACACAAGCAAGGTTGCCACGTTTATTGATTTTCTCATAATACTGCCAAAGAATACATACTCCATAGAAGCTCAGATCTCGGGGTTTTGTGGTTATCAAACTTTTAGTACCTACCCTGACTCACGAAGGGCGACACTTGTTCAATGTCGGTCGGTCGTCGACACTGTTGCCGACGACGTAGGAAGAAAATCTACTAAATGGTCACGTGATACCCACTAGAAATCCATTTAGTTTATTTTGAAGTCAATATTCCTTTTCTACATCCAAATATGTCCATTATAAATATGAGATAAAAAATTATATAGGTAAATATCTCCAAAAGTTATATTTAATTAGACAAATCAACAAAAAATATTCGAAAAAAAATCTACCAATTTTCTACTTTTCTACCAGACATTCTACTTTTCTACCAGATTTTCTACTAATCTACTAGACGGAGATTTATCCACAAGACGGGTCGAAATTCCACCAGATCTAATAGAAATTCGCCTGAATCGGCAACCGTGGCCATGAGTTCGGTTGATAAAATCGTCGTGCTTAGCATGTGCTTACCGACATTGAACAAGTGTCGCCCTTCGTGAGTCAGGGTAGGTACTAAAAGTTTGATAACCACAAAACCCCGAGATCTGAGCTTCTATGTAGTATGTATTCTTTGATACTGCGCACCCAAAGTCTACATTTTTAACAGTTATTTTAATTCAAATTCCAGTTTATCAGACTAATTTCTAGAAATTGTAACTCAGCATTGTGATCATCACTTTATGACTTTAGTCAAATCTTAATGGAATTTGATTTTATATCAAGAGACGGTAGTTTTAATGATAAATTAATACATATCGCAACGTTGCATATTGCAGATGTAAAAAGAAAATTAGGGGAATTAAGAGTACCAACTTAATAGAAACTAGCAAATCTAATTGTAGTTCTAGTAACAAAAAAATTTAAAATAAGTGTATTAATTGATTTATCTTGAAATATAAATATGAATAACTATGATAAGTTATCTCTCGTTAATTTCACGAAAACACCACAATTTTCAAATATAAATTTATATCAATGTATGTGAATGACTGTAAGATCAACGAAGAGATGGCGCTAGAGCTCGTATAACCTGCATAACCTAAATTGGCTCTTTAATTTTATCAAGAATTTTCAAAAATTCATTTAACTCATAATGAGATTACCAACAGCAGCCCTTTTTGCTAGAGGCAATCCAAAAGAGCCGGTCGAGTTCCAAGAGATTCTACCGTTGAAATTAAAGCAAACAGTCAGTGGTAAAGGTGATAAAACTTCGGATGTTTGTTGTATACATGAAATGTCGATATTGTTTGCATGTTTAAAAAATACCGATTTCAATCAAACACCCTGTAATAAAGAGATCGAAGCATTTCAGAAATGCTACAATAATCATGTCCAAACAATTAAACAGAAAAAGGATCGTGAGGCTAAAGGTATTCTAACACCAGGTGAAAAGAAGTTATCTCATAAGCAATTAAATACGTTACTCAAACGATTTCCTAATATCAAATAATGTATTTATTTATAAAATATAAGTTAATAAAATTGTAGTTATTGATAGTTTTTATTGTTTAATTTGAAGAGTGTGACCAAGGATTAATAATTCACGTGTTGCAGTATTTCGTAAGACAAATGTTTATTGTAAAACAATACATTTTTGTAGTAGAAAATTTTTGTTTTCCAAAGAAAAGTATTGTTATCTTTCTGTAAAATTATGAATCTTGTTATGTAGATGTACACCTGGCAAACTTTCACACGGCTCTTTATCCTTAGAATTACAACTGTATATTTTATTTTTATACATCTTATCAACTACTATAATATAGATAGAAAAAATCAAGAACACTAGTGTTCTATTTAAAGAAATAAAACGTAAAGTGACCCAAAATAAATATCGCGTGTACCACAATAATTTATCTCGCAGTAGGTCATATCTCTCGTTACGTATCGTCGTAGCTTAGCTCGGCCGTTTGAAAAATACATTAGCTGATGTCAAAAGTAATAAAGTATGAATCAAGTTACGATATTACGTAAGAAAGGCACAGCCACCTACGAGATAAAATACCGTTGTATACATATTATTGTTCTGGACAAAAAGAACAGAAAGATAAAACAATTCAATCAAAATTTAGGACCCAACCAAAATAAAAGATTTGGAATGGTTACACCTAATTATATAAAAATAACTTTCTTCAATTACTAGTCTGCTTAAAATACAGTTTCCATGATTAATAAATTACAGATTACTACTGAAAATAATGATATTTTCATGAAATCGAATTTAGGTATAGTTATATTTAATGTACAAATAATAATAAAAACCAGTAAAGATAAACATAAAAATAAAGAGAAGAATTCAGTATAAGACCAAATGTAAATTAGGCATTCATTCTGTCTATTGTATCATATTTGTTGTCGATCTTTTTTTTTCTCTTCTGTTTTAAGAGATCGTATGTCTTTCACTATATACACCACACTCACTTATCCACATCTAGTTTTACTCGTTCTCGCATTTTTTTCGCTGGCGGTTCGTCTAATTCGTCTTCTAAGCCTGGTAATTGGATTTTAGTTTCTGATGCTTCAGATGGCTACAATTTCAACAAATTTATCAATTAATAAAACAAACATAATCAACTTAATAGTTAAGTCATAAATAAGTTCCACTGAAAGTATAGTGTTAAATTTTCAGATATTTCAAATGAATTATTTAAAATGTCATGTATGTTGTACAGTACAGAAACTAATTAAATCTTAAACAATTTAAAATAATAAGCGAATTAACAACGGAAACCCCAACATATTTGTCCCTGTGATTTTGTTCATCTTCTTTAGTACTACAGAAATGATATAATTGAATTCTATAGAGTCCTAATTTATGCATAAAATCACACAAGAAATTAAAAAAATCTCAAAGCAATATATGTGAGAAATGAAAAACTTTTAGAGAAGTTGTATTTGAAGTCTACAAACACGATTTTAAAGGCGAACAATTCTATATGATCCAACAAAGGAATTGGTCCACTTTTATTTGAAATCACCCTCCTTTTACCTACAATGTTGTAAACAGGGGTTTCTAAACTTGTGTAGTCTGAGGGCTCTCTCTTGAACAACATTTTTTGCGGAACCCCATCCCAACTATAGACAACAATTTTTTTATAATTTCGTGAACCGTTGTTGTAAACTATTCCCTTGCAGTAGAGAAACTCGATCATAAAATCATTTCAATCCAAATCTTTTATTATTCGAACATAACAAAAGCATCATATTGGGGTACAATTTTGGAGGGTTATTTCACCCTTCAAATAAGCGTATTCACAGGTAAAAAAATCAATCCTTTAAAATTCTGATGGACAATAACATATGACAAGATGAACAAAAACACAGGAATATAAGAGGTGGTTTCAAGGACTTAGAAAGTTGATAATTAATAATTATCAAGCCTTTTTATTAAATTCGAAGAATTTGTCTAAAACCGACATAATTTTAGTAACGGTGAAATTTTATTAGAAAAACAACTTTTTTATGACTCAACATTAGAATTATTAGAGTTTCTATAGATAAATAAATACCTGTGCATCTATCCCACCAGAGAATGTAAGCTACATAGAATAATTTAACGATTTTTGTCACTTCCCTTTTTCTCTTATTTTAATTAAAAAAATGAAAATGACTTAAATTATTACTTACTTGAACATCAGTACCAAGTGGACCACAACCTTCTGTTTTATTTTTATTTTTAGCTTTCTTTGCTTGTTTCTCAGCATTTAACATTGATAATGTAATGTTTGTTTTTTTATTTGGTTGATATTGTAATTCAGGTGGTAAGAATACACGTGTATTAATAAAATCAGGTTGTGGTGAAAAATACATTGTTGGAATGCGTGTCTCTGCTGGGAAATCTTTTAAATCATAATTTGATGTTTTTGTTAATAATAAACCGGAAGCCAAATCACATAACGCCCAAATTTTCTATAATAAAACAATAATAATATTATAAAATTGATTAAATTCAGATTTTAAATACTTACATAATTGATACTATCATCATCAGGTCGGATGGCATCTTTATGATTCTTCATTCTTTCAATTAAACTTTTATAAAAACCATAACTGAAATAATCACTTTTTGCAGCTAATGGTTCCAATATAAACCATAAACATTGTTTAGCACGTGTTAAATCTTGTACATCATCCCATCGACTTAATGCTGGATCATGTGCTAACACTGGTACAGCAAATACTAACATATAATCAGGTAATATATATGGTAATTGACTCATTGCTTTATCAGCTTGTCCTGCACCCATTGTTATTGTTTTAACATAATCACGTCGACGATTTATATCAGCTAACATATATTTTTTTATTGTTGCTTTTAATCTAGTTTCTTGTTCACGTCCAGCTAATGCATAATAACCCATAAAATCTAATGGTAAACATTTATTTGGTAAACCTTTACTTAAACCTTTATGTAATTTTGCTGCAAATATTTCACGAACTTGTTTAACTTCATCAACCATTAATTGTGATAAATTATAAAATTGTTCAGCTGTATATTGATCACCAACACCTTTTTGTTCACATACTTTTAACATAGCACAACCAGCAGCTAATCTTAACCATGACATTTCAGCTTTTGTTAATTTACCAGATTGTAATAAATCACCTTTATGTAAAATGAATGCATTTAACATACGGAAAGTTTTCTGTGCTGATGCTGTATCCTGTTTTAAACCTAATAACCAACGTGCCATTGCTTTTAAACCTTCTATTTTACAACGTGTCTCTTCCGGTAATTCATCTTCATTACACCAAGGCTCTTGGTCGTTTAAATCAACATCGGTTTCACGAACTTCTTTAACTAACAATTCCTTTACAATCTGTTGAAAATAAATAAATTTAATCAAATTTAATAATAATTTAATAAACTTAATTATTACCTTTCTAGAGACGATATTTTTGATTTGGACTTTATATCGTTCGGGAACATTAAACGCAATATGTCCCAATGTAACAATAGCTGTACGATAATATGGTGATTCTGGACATAGATTCTCTTTAACACTATTTAATATATCAGGAAATAATTGTTCATGTAATGGTGGCATATTTTTATAAATACAATGTATAGCACCTTTAGCTTGTTTTGGTGTACCAGTTTGTGCTAAATTTTTACATATTGGTGCTAAATTTTCCATTATATCTGGGAATTGTTCATATAAACATTTATATTTACCCAAAAATGTAAAAACTGATAAAACCAATGGTGCAACATTTTCATCTTCTAATTTTAATAAATTCATTAATTGTTGTAAAACATCAGCATATTGAAAATGACATGGGAATACAACACTTAACATAACTAATAATTTTAAACCACGATCACCAGCTGTTGCTGGATGTAAACCAACTTCATCAATTGTATTACCACCTTTTAAACAATCTTCAACATAACCAACTAATAATTTAATTGCATCATGATCAACCATAACAGAACTGATACGTTCTAATAACATTTTTACAGTATTATAATATAAGTTTGTCATAACAGGTTGGCCTAATTTTTTTAATACAGCAGCAGTAGCATCTGAACATTCTTGACAACTAACTGATGGTCGAGCAACATTCTCCATTGTTTCTAATAGATTTTGATCACGTTTCAAGTGTGTACTGAATTTTGTTAAAAATTCATGTGCTTTTACTGGTTCTGGTAAACATTTACTTAATGATTGTACTTTGATAGCCATCTCTTTTTGTACTTCTGGTGTTAATGGACGACGATGTAATTCTAACCATTCAATTACCAATTTACGTACACATAATTGATTCTTTTGTAATTCCATAAATGCTTTTGTTGCATACTCATCAACTGTACCTAATAAATGGTATAATTTCTTCATACGTTCAGCTGGTGGTAATTGATATGGTACTAGACTTGTATTTAATAAACGTTCAACTAATAAACGATCTTCTATACCGCACATATAATAACCATGTAAGATTTTATCTTTAATCCATGTTACAGCTTTCTTTGTTGCATTCGGTACATCTGGATCACTTAAATGTTTATGATAGATCATTGCTAAACCTGTCATTGCTTCTTTACGTATTTTAAATTTCTTATCTAATGTACGTTCTTTAACAAATTCTAATAAATCTTCAGAATCGGATACAACTTGAAAATTACGACGTGCTGTTGTTACAATTGCCATTACAACTTCATAACGTACATTCTCTTCAGAATCATGTTGGCGCATTTTTAATGTTTCTGTTATATCTTTCCTTAAATCTGGATGATTTAATAAGAAATGCATTGAATATTGTACACATTTTGTACGTATAGCTAATGAGATATCATTGAAACGACCTAAAAATGCACGCCATAATGAACCATGTCGACGTGCTAATTCAGAATCTTTTTCACTAAACATACGTGCTAATAATGCAACAGCACCTAAACGTTCACCTTCTAATGTACTTTTTAATTTACATTCTAATTGTGGTAATACAGCAACTAATATTTGTGGACATATATGATTTAATTCATAAATTAAATCGTATACTTTACTACAAATTTGTAGATTTTTATCTTCTTTACCTAATATTAAAACTTGATTGAAAAATGCTTGTATATAAGGTTCTAATGTATCTGATGTTTTTACAATTAATTCTTTTGCTAACAAGTATGCATTCTTACGTTGTGTCTTATTTGGTTCAACAATATTCATTAATATTATGTCTAATAAATCATTACTAACAATATCACTTTCAGTAATTAATGGACATAGTACGTCCAACATAAAACTTTTAACACGTCCAGAATGTTCATCATTAACAATTTTAAACATTAAATGAAATAATTCACAAAATATCTCTTGACAATCTTCCAATTCAAAGCACATATTAAATGATTTAACATATGCTAAATTTTCTAATAAATAAAAATAACGTTTAAATGCTGCATCTTTTGGATCTTTTAAACCACTCAATTGTGTAATTAAAAATAAAAATATTGTTTTAACTTGATCTTGATCTTTATATGGTGCATCTGGTGCATATACACGTAATACATCAGCTATACAACATGCAATCAATAATTGTACATCTCTAGATGGATGTTGTAAAAATTGATCTTCAGCTAAATGTAATGCTAATGGTATATATTGTTGATAAGCACCTTCATCTTGTCCCATTGCTTGTAATGTGTGTGCTAATGTTTTTAAACGACGAATCAATTCATCAGGACCTAAATCATCGCTTATAGGTCGACAACCAGATGGATAAACAATTTCAGACATTTTGAATTCTGAAACATATTACACATTCATATTTTTTGCTTTTTAGTGATAATAATAATGATTTATTGACTGAGAAATAAACATATACAAGAACACCTCTAATTTAATAATCACCTTTAGAAAATAATCGAGAATATGAATGAATTTTCCCGATTTTCAAATATAGAAAATAACTGTATATAAAACTGTAAAACTGGGTATAATTTCAATAAATAATGAAAACTTATTGACAGTTTAATGATTAGATGGCATTTTGATCAAAGTAGGTGGAATTTCTTAATAAATTGTGAAATTAAATTATACTAAAAGTACAAATTTCTTACTCCGTATATTTCAATGATCAATTGAGACAGCCTGTATAGGTAAGATATATTACAAAATTGGCGCCTTCATCACAGTACAAGCAAACCGACCATAAATTCAATCGAAATTTCATAATTTCTATCTAATTCATACGTAATCTTATTGAATCTATTCGTATTTCCTATATGTTTTTTTTATCTAATTAGAATCAATTTGTAGTTTACCTGAGCATCAATACGTCGTCAAAATCAGCAAGATACAACAAACAGTGTGTTTTTATCAAATCAAAATAACCATAAAAAACATAGAAGATACAATTTACCAAAGTATTATTCCAATTAAATGGATTTCCAGTCAAACTATTCAATTTCCTTATCCAAATTACAATTTATTTATTATTATTTTGATAACATTTTTCTTAACAGGAGAAAAAGGACGCGTACAACATAACACAACTGTATCGCTTACTGCATCCACCATTACAGTTTTGATTTTTAGGGATTCGTTACTAACTTCATTTGGTACATAAATTAAAAAACCCTAAATTCAAATTTTCCACTAAACAACGAACTATTCAAATACTATAGAAAAAAATTATAAATTTTATAAAAAGTGCTAAGAAAAATTATGTGTTGTAAATAAATCATGTAGAAATTGCTATAATTTATCAAACAGGCAATTAATTAATAAGTTTCTAAATCAATCTAGATTATACCTAACTTCATAATATTATTAAAGACTAATGGAGAATCAACGTTGCCGCTTTCGATAAATTATTGATTTGTTGACGAAGAATTGAACATCCGCTTAAAATACGTTAACTTTAACATCTCGACTAATCTATACTAGATTTTTAAATTAAGAGAAGTAATAATTAAAGTTGGATTTACACAGAAAAAGTCACTAGAAGAAAATATACTTAATCGTTTCGGTAGTAAATTTAAGTGCTTAAGTCTTGTCGATAAGAAATTCAATTAATTAATTTAAATTTACAAAAACTAATAAGCTTGTCAAGTACTTAATTATGGGGTATTTTGTACAATTAAAATTTCTTCTTGCAAGATTAACCGTGTCAGTGTCAATTTTTTCAATTTTTGACTTGCGTAAACTTGCCTGTAAATAACCAATAACAAACTAACATTTAAGTAAGTACGGAAAATGTAAATCACTCCTCTTATTTTAAAAATAATACAGTATAAATTTGTATATTTGTTTGAACTGTGGCATTAAATGGATGAATTTTCGTGTAATTATTGTTTATAATATAAATAATATATTATTTCGTTATTTGCCGTTTAGCGTTACGTTAGCGTTAATGTGGTCTTGACGGTGTGTACATTTGGCAACGTTGCACAACGTCATCTGTCATCATCTGCGAACAATGGTGTTATGGTAGTTTCGTAATTCGGAGATAATTGTTCATCAATTTTTTTATTTTAATATGCTTTTATCGTTTATCGCAAATTTATCAAAAGATTAATTAATAGTTAATTGGTTCCTTATTGATAACACTGCTGACAGGTGAGTTTATAAAATAATTAAAATTATTGATCCAATATGATAAAAATTTGTATTTTTTATGTGTTTGTTATTGTTTTCATTATTTAATTATCATATTTGTTTACTATAACAGATAATTATAAGAAAAAGAGGAAGATTGAGTGTTGATTTTTTCAAATAAAAATAAAAGTTATGTTTCGTCATTTGCTCCAAATGGCAGGATTAGATACATCATCCTGTACAAGAGATTGTTCAGGACGTGGTGAATGTAATAATGGTACATGTATGTGTGAGATACGTTTCACTGGTGATATATGTGATGGTCCAAATATACCGTATCATGCAGCAATTGGTGGTTTATTCTTTTTAGTTGGTCTTGTTTGTGCTATACAATTAATTATGTGTATCATATCTGAATATCAACGTTTGAAAGCACCAACATTCTTAAAAGCATGCCGTGTAACAACACAAAAATTGATATATTTTGTTATTTGTATTGCCAGTTTAATACGTGGTGCTTATTTTATATCACCTGTAAGTATATAATTAATAATAATATTAATTTTTCACTAATAAACCCTCTCTGTTTCGTCCTAAATCGTCGCATTGTTAGAGCATAAAATTGAGCCCTGAAAATCTTTAACATGCCACTATTAATAATCATTATAAAAAACACTTGAAGAATAAATAAAACATTTATTTTAGTGCGCAAAAAATAAATCCAATTATTGATTTTTTGCTTAATCTTTGTCGGTGTAAAGCTAGGTAAAACTAGAACACTATTGTGAATGTTTTATTAGCATCTGTATCCTTGGCAGCATTTCTAATTAGTAAATCTTTTATTTATGAATACACTTCAGTAGAATAAAGGGTCGATTCTCATTGCTAGTTCTAAAAAACTTTGAATTTTAATACATCAATTTCTATGACTCAATTACTATACAGAATAGTTTAATTATTAATAATTTGTTTCCTAGAATAGTTTACAATCCAAAATTACTTGGAAATTTTATTACAATTGTAAAAAGCAATCTTTTTGTATTTATCTTATTGTTAGATACGTTTTGAAAATTGTTTGTATTTGTAAAACAAAGATAGAATGATCTCGTCAATTTGGTCACTTAAAATTGGTAATATAATAATAGACTTTTTATTATAAAGCTCAATTTAGCATAACAAATACTTTATCTTGTTCCATTGTTGAATTTGATTGTATAATGTATAATATTTTTTCTTTTTAATCAACTATCTCATCATGCCGAAGAAAATTAAATTGTCTTTTTGCATTCAATAGAAAATTCTAATATTGTAGAAAATTATAGTTGGTTTAGTCTAGGATTAAAAAATTCGTACCTCATCAGGCAGAGGCGTACTATGAGATGAAAATTTAGGCATATTCCTTTTTTTTTCTATGTTTTTACAGTCATAATCGTAGTGAAAATCGATTCTGGAAAGGTTCCGATTAACAGAATCCTTGCATTTCAGCATAGGCTTAGGAAATGGTAGCAGTAGCGGTGGTCACAAAAAAATGCTCAGTAAATGTTTTGCTAAACTTAAATTATTCCCTAAAATTTTGAGTGTGAATTTTGCACTAGAAGCTCCTTGTGCTTATTGCTTAATACGCCACTATCAACAGGAAGCGGTTTAAGAATCGCTTCTTATTCAACTTATCAATGATTTATAATATTGTTACATAAATAATGCTTTAAAGTGCCAAATGCTTTCTAAAAAAAATCCAAATTATGTTGATTTACTTTTTAACAAATATCAAAAATAAATATAATTTTTGGCATACAACAAAGTCCATAATTAAACAAACAAATAAATTCGACGTCAATTGTTCCACTTTTTAATTACTTAAGACTTATAACAATTGAGGATTAATTTGAAAATTTGCGTCTCTATGGAATAATTAACCTATTATGAATTATTTTGTTGAGCCAGAAAACTGAATTGAATTCAATTAACAACTCTGTTTTTTTCTTATACAGAATTGTTATTTGGAATTAATAGTCAAAAACTCGGTCAATATTTAATTATTTGAGGATTTATTGAAGATCATATTAGGTCATACTTGCAAAAAATTATTACTTTTAATTAATCAGTAATTATCGATTTAGCAAACAAGGAAAAAACAAGTTTATCTTTTATTTTATAAATTTTTTATTAATTATCGTTTTTGTTTTGTTTTGATATAATTAATGTTTTAATTCAAATTTGCAGGAATCTTTCGAATATGATTGGTCGTCAACTTTGTTATCATCCTATTATCCATTACTGATGTCGAGTGCATCATTAATTGTCTGTTTTTGGGCAGAGGTAGGTAACTTTTATTAATAATAAAAATTTTGATTTTTATTATAGTAAGACCATCTTTTGGTCAATTACCTATTGTGTTTTCAAGGTACTTATTACTTTTGTCTGTAATACGTGATTATTACTCTTGTACCAAATTTAGAAATTAATTACATCTATTGTAACCATTTATAATTAACATTGATTTATAATAGGAAGAAGTATTTTAATCTTATCATTATTCTATTAATAATAATATCTATTAATTAAATTTAATTTGATAACAGCATTCAAAATAGTGCGCGTTCTATTGTTTGCTTTGTATTTTTTTAATTAGTCTTAGTTATTGTTTGTTTTATTGATCTTTTATAATCGTTAACATTTTTTTTATAGGTTTTTCATCTACAAGGTATTCGTTGGGAGAAACCACATTTCTTGTCGAAATCTTTCCTTGGATTTGTAACATTCAACATAATTAGTTATAGTCTATTGTTTGCTGAAGTAATAACAACAGCATTAGCTAAACCACCAATAAATGATCCAAGTTTTTTTACACATTTATTTAATGGTTGTTATGCTGTACTCATGTTTATTGTTGTTGTATTTTTCTTAATTTATGGTGTTGAAGTTTATTTTAAGGTAATTAAAAATTATTTTAATTCTAATGACATCTTTGAAAATTTTTATAATATAATAGGTACGTGGTGCTTTTGTTGGTAAATCATTACATTTGAATAGTGGTATTAGTGGTGAATCTGAACCATTACGTAGTGAAGTAATACGTCCACAAATAAATTTATCACAATTACATCAATCACGTATTGGTTTAATAAGTCAAGCATTTATGTTAATAACTATTGTTGGTTTCTTATTTTCTGAAACATTATCAGAATTTTGGAAAACTAAAGTACCAATTGTATCAAGAAATTGGCACGATATTGTTTTTCGTATAGTTGAAATTGGTGTTGCTGTATGGTTTCCAGCTGTATTGTGGAATTGTATGCAACCATCAGAATTATGGATATTAAATCCACAAAAATTATTAACAAAACTCGATCATAATAATAAACAACAACAACAACAACAACAGAATAATAATGATTTAACATCATCAACAGCATCAACAAGTAAAGATGATGAAACATCTATTTTAAATAAAAGAGAATGTTGGATATGTTATGATAATGATAAAGTTGAACCATTAATACAACCATGTGCATGTACCGGTGATGTTTCTAGTGTACATCATGAATGTTTAAGACGATGGTTAATGGAAAGTTCATCAACTAGTAATGAAGTATTAAAATGTAAAGTTTGTAATTATCAATATGATGTATATAGTACATCAAAATTAGATTGGGAACGTGGATTTACATCAAAACATTGGGGTAGTACGGCTGTTATTGTTACATCTTTATGTGTTATTGTATCAGCTGCATGGATCACTATACAATTATTTCCAAATAGTTATATTCGAATGTTGAGTGCTAGTATTGCCCTATTTGCTATCTACATCTGTGTCAAGTAAGTATGATAACCATATTAAACATTATAAGCAGGGTTTTGAACCGGAACTAAACAGGTACTTCAGGGTACTTAAAGCAAACTTGCAAGTAAACCATAAGAGATCAAAAGTCCCGATTTTTTGGTATATACCAAGGTATTCTAAATGATGCAATTTTCTCATTACTACCCATACTTAAGTTTAGGGGAGATATTGGGGGTTAAAGTTACCTTTGCAAAATCAGCTTTTTTCCAATATCATTGTTAAGGCTTCATATTTTTTAGTGGTTTAAAAACTTAATATAGATTTGCTAGGGCTTCTACTCTACGGTAAAAATTTCACCATAAAATTCTAATGCTAATACAAAATAAAACACCTATTCAATGGTTTTTCTGTATTTTAAATAGTTACCCTGTAAATAGCTCTTACGGGTGTAATCTATAAACTGAAAAAACACTATTTTTGTTGGACGAAAACCGGAACCGGACCGATTATATTTTTTTAATTGAGCCGGAATGGAAACCGAAACAAAAAAATTAACGATTCAAAGCTCTGATTATAACTTAAAAATAACCCTAAGAGTACCGTAAATAGATGCTTTCATTATATTTTTTTTTTTAAGATTCTTAGGCCACAATACATTGAGCGCTTATCAACGAGCTAAAGTAGCTGCACTAAATATCAGCAGTCATGTTACAACAATCAGTGGAACTGTTAATATAGAAACGAATGATTCTCAACCGCAAGCTCTATTATAAATTAAAAAAAATGTCAATGATTTTTTTACTTTAGTAACAAAGATGTGATATTAAGTTTATGTATTAATTTTCTTATATTCTATCTATATATATCTATAATTTAAATTCCGACGTTTTTCCTTCTTTTCGTTTATATTATTTAATTTTTCCAATAGTTTATCATAGAATTAGGTTTTTTCTTTTGTTGATATTTTCAGAAAACATTTACAATATATGAATTCAAATAAGTAGTACAGTTTACTTAATATATGATTCATTAGTGTATTGTTGTTTATCAATTGGACTTTAATTTATATGCCAAATATGTATTTGAAATCAAATTAAGAATAAGCAGGTATTTCTATCTTAGAATTATAATAATATGTATTCTGCTAATAGTGTTTAATAAAATTTTCGAAAAACTTGTAATCAAAACAGCAATTCGTATAGATGTGGTTTTATTTTGATATACATATAAAAACACACAAAAACCCTAATCATGTCTATTTTATGATAAATTCTTATCGAAAGACGATACATAAAATTCTAGAATTTATTTCAACATTCACAAGGTACCCAACCCATGATCAATATGTGTTTAATAAATTATTTAATTTTTATATTAATATTTTTTTGTACAATAAATTTCCAACAAGTTATATTAACACAAAATATTTGTAAAAATCATGAATTTCATTGTGATAATGGTGATTGTGTGAATAAAACGTTAATTTGTAATGATGTGAATGATTGTGCAGATGGTTCAGATGAATTACATTGCGGTAAGATTTCAATTAATTTTTTAACTCTTAATTATAATTTTAAACGATCATATAGACTGTAGAGAACCGGAATTCTTCCTTTGTAAAAACTCGATATGTATCTCGCATACGTTCGTTTGTGATAATGAGAATGATTGTGGTGATTATTCGGATGAGGAAGATTGTAAAGATTTCAAAATGGTATGTTGGAATTTTCCATAAAGCCGGATAAGCATATGAAATTAGCCCTCAGAGATTTTTGAAAATCTTTATGGCTGATCGATTTCTAATTGAAAAAAAAGATTTTTCTAAAATTTCAGCTCTTCAACCCGAAGATTTATCAGAGAGAATTAGATAAATATGGCGACAAACTTTTTTTTTGAAAATACGGATGGTTGAAAACTTGCAAAAAATTACTTTCCATCGTCTTTTATCGATAATTCATATCAAATTTTTGTTAAAAAATATTCAGTAGAATAGTCACAAAAAAATAAATACTGGAAAACAGGATTTTTTAATTACTTCATAGCTGAAATTTGAAAAAAAAAATTGTTTCAAAAATTTCTGGATGCGAGTTTCACATGCTTATCCGACTGTATATACCTTTTCTGTTATTTTTAAATAAAAATTTATAGAAATTCTCGTCGAATTATACCTGTGATAAAGATCATTGGCAATGTCTCGATAAACTCTGTATATCGTCCGATTTCGTTTGTAATGGTGAAGTTGATTGTTTAGACGGTTCAGATGAAACAATCGGTTGTACATTGAATATAACTTGTGATGGTTTCAAATGCAAAAATGGCCATTGTACTGTACAAGAATGGCGGTGTGATGGAAATGATGATTGCGGTGATAATAGTGATGAAGAAAATTGCGGTAAATTTCATCGATTACTATATCCAAATTTTTTCTAATCCTCTTAATTTACAGAATATCTAACAAATGTAAAAGATTGTTCATTAGATGGTAAAACGTTTTTATGTAAAGATAACAAGACTTGTATTCAACTATCAAATGTGTGTGATGGCAAACAACAATGTCCTGACGGTTCGGATGAATCACGTAATTGTCAATTACCATGTTCTGCATTAAATTGTCCAGATAAATGTATACATCTACCAACTGGACCGAAATGTGTATGCCATAATGGTTATTATTACAATGAACAAGATCATTCATGTGATGATATAAATGAATGTGATACTTATGGTATTTGTGATCAGAAATGTCGTAATACTGCCGGTTCATATGAATGTTATTGTAATGATGGTTTTACATTAAAATCAGATAAATGGTCATGTAAATCTAATAATAATGATAGTATTATGTTCTTTAGTACAAAGAGTGAAATACGTGCTTATATGTTAGAAAAAGAGATTTATTATCCGGTTGCAACAGATTTAAAACAAGTTGTCGGTGTTGTGTACGATGGCGAACATTTATATTGGACTGACATCTTTTCAGAACATGAAAGTATAGTTAGGTGCCTTAAAGACGGCTCTAATAGAGAAGTAATTAATTTAATTATTGCTAAATTTTTAAAATTAATAAAATAATTTATAGTTGATTGTGACGTCTGGTTTGGGCGCGCCGGAGGATCTCGATATCGATTTGATAACAGGTAATATCTATTTTACTGATGCTGAACGTCAACATATTGGTGTATGTAACAATAATGGTACACATTGTACAATATTGATAAATAAAGATATACAAAAACCTAGAGGTATAGTATTAGATCCAGAGAATGGTGAGATGTATTGGACTGATTGGGGTAAACATCCAGAAATTGCAAAATCTTTAATGGATGGTACAAAAGATATATCATTTGTATCAAATAATATTCATTGGCCAAATGGTTTAGCTATTGATTATTATAATGATCGTCTATATTGGACTGATGCTAAAATACAAACTATTGAAAGTATCAATTTAGATGGTACAGATCGTCGTATTATTTTAGATGGTATATTAAAACATCCATATTCAATTAATATCTATGAAGATCGTCTATATTGGTCCGATTGGACAACACATTCAATACATTCATGTAATAAATTTACTGGTAAAAATCATCATACAGTAATTAAAGAAGAGAAAGATTTCATTTATGGTATACACATCTATCATAAGAATTTATATGATAAGAAATTACAAAAACGTTCAAATCCTTGTACATTTAGTTTTTGTAGTGATTTATGTTTATTAAGTGGTACATCATATACATGTACATGTCCACAAGATAAAGAATTAAATATGGATGGACATACATGTAAAGAAATTAATAAAAAACAAAATCTTATATTAGCTGCACAAAATTTGATTGTACGTGTTGAACATCAACTACTTGGTAAACATCAAGTTCAAGCCTTACCTATTATAGTTAGAAATGTTGGTGCATTAGCTTATAATAGTATTAATAATACATTGTATATTAGTGATATTGATATAAGGAAGATTATTAGTGTAAATCTTCATAATGGTGATTTTGAAGAATTACCGATAGATGATGATGGTGATGAATTAGGGAGTGTTACTGCAATGGATTACGGTGAGTTTTTGTTATAGTTACGAAAATTAGAATTTTAATTAATTATTTATAACAAGTGAATAGGGTTTCTGGAACTTGGGGAAACTTGATTTTTTATTTCTAACACTCTCCTTTTTTTCCATGATAGTACCATTAGAATTTTGTTAATTTATTGAACAAGTCTTGAGTTTACTAAAATTTTTGTAAACATTTCAATAAGAATTTCTATTGAAGATAAATGTAATATTTCCATATTAACATTTTTAATCGTTTCTTTAATGAAGTGTTTTCTAATAGCAGATAGATTATTATTATACAGGGTGTGTCTTGGCGATGGGCCCTTAACAGTATAAGAAGCTCCTAAATTGATGGATGTTTCTGAAATTTGGCATACAGACATTTTTTCATCTGATCTACCTTTAGAAAATACTTCCGTTAATCTAGCAACCCCCGTTATAAGGGGTAGTAGACTCTAATCTTTTATTCAAAATGGAATGGTATGTTTTTTATTATATTTTTAGATTCTTTGGTTAAATCGAAGGGGACTTTGATAATATGATGCATGGTCTAGCGTTGAAATTTTTTCAGATATTTCAGCTTTTACTACAATTGCTGGACTACCCTCTTGGCTCATCCTATAGGTATATAAAATTTCAGAAACATCCATCAGTTAGAACTTCTTATACTTTTAATGGCCCATCGCCACGACACATCCTGTATATTATTATTTTTCTGTGCATTATTCCTAGATCAGTTTGAAATGTATAGTTTCTTTAGTAGCTTCGATTAATGAAATATATTCTGCTTCAGATGTTGATACTGAAACGGTTTTTTGCTTTCTTGATTCCAAACTAATCAGAGAATTCCCAAATTTAAAACAATATCCAAAATATGATTTTTCATCAATCAGCATTAGCAAATCCAGTTAATTTTTCTCTTTGTTCATATTCTTCTACAGGGTGATTCATGTCGGATGAAAAGATCATATGACTGCTTCCATTATTTCAAAAATATTTCAAGGATTTAAAGGGGGACATTTCGGAGATTATTTTAGCAAAATTAGAACCTCGCAACTCATTTGGACATTGGTCAAAAAACGCTGATTTCTGACGATGTCGTGGTTTTCAAAAACGAACTAAGCACGCAAACATCACTCAAACATTGATATTTTTTTCACTTTTCTTAATTTTAGTCTGGAATAGATGTGAATTTTGTGCATTTTTTCTAGAATGCAATGAAGAAAAACGAAAAGAATCAATGTCGCGAGGGTCTCCGACTCATTGTTAGTCGCTTTGTTTTGTCTAAAACGAACACTGTTTAACCAACTTGGCAATGAGCTACGTGGTTCTAATTTTGCTAAAATAATCTCCTGGTATAAATCCCTGATTTTTTTTTCGAATGCTCGCCAAATAATGGGAGTTACCATAAGAACTTTTGATCTGACGTGAATAACCCGGTATAATTTTAATTTTTTTTTATTTATGAGTGTCCTGGGCCCAGTTTAAATTTATTGTCAGATTAACAGAGTATGTAGGTGCGAAAATTTTTATTTTTGTAAATTGATTAATAATTTATAACAAGTGAATATCATTTCTGGAATAATCGTGGGAACTTGATTTTTAATCATTTCTAACAGTTTTCTTTTGCGTTATCTTGATGCTGGAAATACTTTTAGAAACACACCTGAAGTACTCTACGACTTACATCTACTATTGTTTCAGATGTTGCCGGCAATAATCTATACTGGTGTGACACTGAGAAACGTACAGTTGAACTATTCAATTTGAACACAATGTCAAGAAAGATCCTCTTACATGATTTCTCCGGTGAAATACCCGAATCAATAACTCTTGTATCTGAAATTGGTGTTATGTTTATAGCATTTAAAAAATCCAATAAACGTGAAAGTCATATAGATCGTTTCTATATGGATGGTACGCATCGTACACATGTAATAGAAACAGGTTTATTAGGACCAATACATTTATTATACGATCAAGATACACATCGTGTATTCTTTAGTGATGTTAGTACTGGTAATATAGAAACAACTAGTGTTGATGGTGATGATCGACATGGTTTCCGTTCATTACAAACATCACCAATTTGTATGGCAGCATTAAAAACTGATTTATTTTGGGTTAATCAATATTCACATCGTTTATATTGGGCTAATAAATTCAATAATGATAATGGTTATAATAAGAAGATTGCATTAGATTTACCTGATGTTATCGATCGATTACAAATTGTTTCAATATTACCGAAAACAATCAATGATAATCCATGTCATCATGATAATGGTGGTTGTTCGCATATATGTTTATCAATTGGGAAACATCTAAAATGTGATTGTCCAACCGGTATGATATTAGGTGGTAAAAACAATAAAACATGTACAAAACTTGAAAGATGCGAATTAAACGAATTCTATTGCGGTAAATCGAACCAATGTATCCTACATGAATTGCGTTGTAATGGTCGAAATGATTGTAAATTCAATGAAGATGAAGAGAATTGCCAACAAATCGTCGATTGTGGTGATCAAGCGTTTAAATGTACAAATGGTGATTGTATTGATTCAACATTACGTTGTAATCACCATTATGATTGTCAAGATAAATCAGATGAATATGATTGTAATTATTTGGATACTACTAATAATTGTCCACCGCATCATTTCCGTTGTAATAATGGCTATTGTTTATCACAAGCTTTCGTTTGTGATAACGTTCATGATTGTGTTGGTGGTGAAGATGAAGTGAATTGTGAAGAAAATGTGTGTAATAGTCAACAATTTCGTTGTACTACTGGTGCTTGTATACCGAAAAGTTGGGAATGTGATCATGAATACGATTGTCCTGATTATTCTGATGAACATACAAATTGTACACAATGTTCATCACCTGGTTTATTTAAATGTAAAAACGGTAAATGTATTGATAAATCGTTTGTTTGTGATAATGAGAATGATTGTGGTGATCATTCAGATGAGAGTGATTGTGATGATGAAATCAACCAATACAATTGTCCTTCTGATATGTTTCAATGTAAAAGTAATAAAAGTTTATGTATACCATTAACGGCTATTTGTAATAAAACATCAGAATGTCCACACCGTGAAGATGAACAAGGCTGTTCAGATTGTCATATTGAAGAATTCACATGTAATAATAAAAAATGTATACCAACTCAATGGTTATGTGATCATACAAATGATTGTGGTGATAATAGTGATGAAGAACCAACATTATGTGTACATTCAACAAATTTAAAAAATGTACAACATTTGGTACCTTGTGATAATCATAATAGTTATCGTTGTAAAAATGGTTTATGTATTGATTTAATGTCTGTATGTAATGGTGAATCGGATTGTTATGATGATTCAGATGAGGATGGTGCTTGTACAACATCATGTCAAGTTGATAGTAATCCATGTTCACAAGAATGCCATCGGACACCAAATGGACCTTTATGTAAATGCCGACAAGGCTATGAATTATTAAACGATGGATACAGTTGTGAAGATATAAATGAATGTTTAAAACAACCACCTGTATGTAGTCAGATTTGTAATAATCAAATTGGATCGTATTTCTGTGATTGTTACAACGGTTTCATATTAAGGTAATTTGATTTTGTAGAAAATTCAAAAAAAATAATTTCATCTACGACTTATACATAACTATGACTTACAAGAGGGATTAATGGTCTATTATTCCCTCTCGTAAGCCAATCAGAAAATAAAACGACACTTATAACTAACGGTTCTAAAGTGTCAATGATGAAGACAGTAAATATTCTGGTACACTTAGAAATAAGTCGTAGATAAAGTATAGTGTACAACTCGCTATAATGTGTGCTACTATAGCCTCGTTATACAGGGTGTAACAGAATAACTATTCCTAATTTTCAGAAATGATTGAGGGCACTTAAATAAACATTTTTGTTTAAATCAACTAGTGTCCAAAAATTCCTCAATATTGAGATAAAATGAAATATGCAAATTGGCCGTCACCCGGCCGGATAAGTACAATTTGAATTATAGCAACCTTTGACGATTCTGATAGTTGTCATTTTACATGTGTCACAAATTAATTATTAGATAACCGTGTTTAATATTGTTAGGTAAATTAGTCCCTGAAAATGCATCGTTTTACAAATATTGAATTAGCGGACATGCATCTTGCATATGGAGCAGCTTACGGTAATGCTAATGAAGCAAGACGGATTTATGCGGAGCAGCATATTCAACGTCACATTCCTTGTCATACATCATTTTCAAGACTTGATCAGCGTATTCGAGATACTGGTGAATTGCAAGTAACAAAAGTAAATTCTGGAGCCAATCGTACTGTCCGAAATGTTAATTTTGACGATCAAGTTTTGCGACAGTTTGAAAATAACCCAAAAACAAGCACTCATTCCATTGCCAATGCGATGCGTACAAGTCACACATCTGTATGGCGGGTTTTGAAGGAATACCAAAAGCACCCGTTTCACATTCAAAAAGTGCAATCGTTAAATCCAGCTGATTATCCCAACAGAAGTCAATTTGCCGAATGGTACTTAAATAAAATTAACGACGAACCAAGTTTTCCCACGAGAATATTATGGACAGATGAAGCATGTTTTACAAGAGATGGCTATTTTAATACACACAATAGTCACATTTGGAGCGAAGAAAATCCTCACACCGTTCAGAGGTTACATCATCAATGGAAGTTTTCTGTTAATATTTGGTCTGGGATTGTTGAAAACTATGTAGTGGGGCCATATTTACTGCCTGCACGGTTAGATAGTCGTGTGTATAGGATTTTTCTGGAACATACCCTACCTGAATTGCTTGAAGATGTGCCACTTAATATTCGAAGAAATATGGTTTTTCAGCATGATGGTGCACCAGCACATTTTGGATTAAATTGCAGAAATTATCTAACTGAACAATTTCCAAATGGATGGATCGGAAGAGGAGGGCCGATTTCTTGGCCTGCACGTTCACCGGATATGACTCCACTTGATTTTTGTATTTGGGGTCATATTAAATCACTAGTTTATGAAACACCGGTTAACACAGAAGAAGAGTTAGTGGCTCGAATTATTTTAGCGTTTGATGATATTCGTGAACGTCCGCAGCTATTTCAAAGAATTCGGCAATCGATTACACATCGTTACAACTTGTGTATCGAAAACGGTGGACGTAACTTCGAACAATTTTTGTAAAGCGTAATGCACTATTATATCCAATAAAATATTCCTTAACTGTTTCATAATTCATAAATTTTTCCTGTTGTAATTGAGATTGTTTTTAAATATTTCTACTTTTTCTTGACACCGAGAAATTTTTGGACACTAGTCTATTTAAAAAAAATGTTTATTTAAGTGCCCTCAATCACTTCTGAAAATTAGGAATAGTTATTCTGTTACACCCTGTATAATATACTATTATTATTGTAGATCCGATAAGAAATCGTGTAAAGCTGAAGGTGCACCAATGTCATTGATTTTCACTGTTGACAATCAAATCCGTGAATTATCACAAATTGAAAATTCATTAAAATTATTGTATCAAGAAGATATACCAAAAATTAGTGGTCTTGATGTAATTGTAAACAATCACACTATTTATTTTACAATTGAAGAAACAGGTACGATACATTTTATAAATTATATAACAAAACAACGTCAATATATGAAAAATATTGGACAACCAACAAAATTAACAATAGATTGGTTAACAAATAATATCTATTTTATAAATAATGATATTGATAGGAAATCGATTAGTATTTGTAATTTTAATGAACATAAATGTTCACAATTCTTAACTATTGATCTACACCGACAAGTAACATCAATTACAATTGATCCAATCAATAAAATATTATTTTATTCATTAGTTAATTGGCGTATGTTTAATTCGCCTAATTATATGATCTATAAAATCAATTTAGATGGTAATAATTTACGTGTATTAATCAATACAACAACTGGTTATATATCTGGATTAACTTATGATTATAATAAGAAACATTTATATTATCTTGACCAACATTTAGGTATATTGAAACGTATTAATTATGATGGTACAATGGATGTTTTAATTAAATCGAATCTAACACGTCCTATTGGTTTAGATTTTTATGAAAATCACATATATATATCATCGACTGGTGGTTATATAATTAAATGTAAATTATATGATATTGATACAACATATCTTTGTGATAATTTCCGTGTAAATAGTTTAACAACAGATTTATTTGTAATTGTACAACAATCTAAACAACCATTAATCAAAAATCAATGTAACAATCATAATTGTCAACATTTATGTTTACCAACAAATCATCATTATAAATGCTTATGTGATCATGGGAAAATCATCAATTCAAATGACACTTGCGAAACAATCATTGAAACGGTATAAATTAACTTATTTATTAATTATTTGTAATAATTTTTAATCATTTACAGCGTGAATCTACCAATGATGATGACCATCGACCATTATTACAAATTTATAAGCCGTTAATTAAAAAACCATTAACCGATGAAGAGATACAACAACAACAACATGCTCATAGTGTTGTTAGTAAAATTGCCTCAATTGCAATACCATTAGGTTTAATATGTTTAATAGCTAGTGCTTATTATTTCTATAAGAAGCATTATAAATTAAGTAAAACTACAGATTTCAATACAATTAGTTTTCATAATTCCGGTTATGGTTTACATTATAATGATGATGATGAAGATATTGTTAATAAGAAAATTGTTAAGAATCAATCAGATAAACAACCGAAACGGCATGAATTCGTCAATCCGATTGTTTTGTGTGATGATCACGATGATGGTAATGGTGGTAATGATCATCAATCAAGAAATATAGAAAGATCGAATCTTTTAGTGGATGTGTAATTGTGTTTTTTGTATACGTTTTTATTTATTTTTTCTGTATTTATCTAAAATATTACATTTTTATGTAAACATAGCCTTCACCATTTAAACATTTAATTTTTTTTATAAAGAATATTTAACAATTTAGGTAACAGTGTTATCTTTATTATTATCCATGTTTTTATTGTAAATATTTATGTAACAGTACAATTAACTTGTGATGCTTCAACACACTGTTGCGTTTCTGTATTGAAAGCTTCGCCATTTGGACATGTTAACAGTTGTAAATCCCACCACCACATTACGTAAACACAACGGTAATATTGATTGCATTGTGATGCTGCAAAATTACCATTTGCTGTACATTGCATAGGAGTTGCTGTAATTATAAAAGTATTAACGACTTTCTTTGTTATAAAATGCTTCAGTTACTTGGCGCTGGTGTTAATGTTGTTGGATTTGTTATTGTTTCAGTGGCTGAAGATGGAGTTGTTTCTGTAGCCAACAAAAAAATTGTCGTTCTTATTACCGATAACTATAAAAACGTACCTGAAGTTGATGATGATGGTTTCGGGGCATCGGAAGTTGATGATGCTTCAGTTGGACTATTGGAAGTAACCGTGTTTTGTGTAGTTGTCAATGAAGTACAATTAACTTGTGATGCTTCAACACACTCCTGGGTTTCTGAATTAAATGCTTGACCATTTGGACATGTTAACAGTTGTAAATCCCACCACCACATCACGTAAAGACAACGGTAATATTGATTGCATTGTGGTGCTGAAAAATTACCATTTGCTGTACATTGCATAGGAGTTGCTGCAATTATAAAAGTAGTAACAACTTTCTTTTGTAAAATGCTTCAATTACTTGGAGCTTGTGTTGATGTTGTTGGATTTGTTGTTGTTTCAGTGGTTGATGATGAAGTTGTTCCTGTGGCTAATAAAAAATTTGTCGTTTTTATTGCTGATAACAGTAAAGTCGTACCTGAAGTTGATGATGCTGTAGTCGGATCATTTGGAGAAACTGTGCTTTCTGTAGTTGGCAATGACGAACCGACACAACTAACGATTTATTTTCAAAATAAAATTTAATCAACGACATTAAGTAGAATTACCCGAATTGACTTGAAGCATCACAGATCAGACCATTGGGACACGGTTGTGGTCGGCTCAAATCGACAACTCTACCACCTTGAATTGTACAAAGAGCATAAGAATTGGAGCTCTTACAAATAATGTTGTTTTCACATGACCCAGGCGATTGTGTTTTTGTTGTTGTTGTTATTAAAGGGGTTGTTGTAGAAATTGTTGTCGTACTAGCTACACAACTGAAACAGTATTTATTTGAGAAAATCTTAAAAATAACATTAGATTATTTTAATTTTTACACGAATTCGTTTTGTGAATCACAGATTTGTCCACTAGGACATGACATTGCACTTGATAATTCAGTAATTTGCCCATTTGATACTGTACATAAAACATAATCGGTTGCTGTCTTACAAAGAATACCATTCGTGCATGTTTGTTGTGCTGATAATTTTGTAATTTGTACAAGAACAACTATCTGCAAATAAGAAAAATTGAAAAAATTAGCGGAATATCGAAGGAAAATGTACGAATTACCAGTAATGTTGCCCTCATGGTTAAAAATTCTACTGACTATTTGTAAGGAACGTAGATAGATTTAAATAATTTAGTTATTTTATAGCCGTCAATTAAATGATAATCATTTTATTTAATTTGGATTTTCATTACTTTGTGTGTTTTTTACAACATTTAAATGATTTCACATTATTTGCATTTTTTACAAAATTTAGATATTGCATTTAAGACTTATAAAGCTTTATAAAGATAAGCTTACCTCTATTTTATAGCAGTAAAGAACGCAATAGATAATGCAAATTTTTGATCTCTTACCTTAACGTACCAAGAGCCGGATAACAACAAGAAAAATACAGTAATTGATGAGTGTGAAGCGCTCTTTTTTCTACAATTTTCGCACTCTACTGTAAGGATAACTAAAATTTAAAAATGGACAGATTTTTTCGGAAATCGAGTTAAAGTGTCCCTCCCTGCCTCGGAACTACGTCGAATCTCAATTTCGGTGATTTTTGGTATAAAGTTGATTCATCTCATTTGCGTATTTTGTCGTTCGTGTTCATATTTAAGTTTGAGGGAGATATTGGGGGTTAAAGTTACCCCTCCGAAATTAGGTATTTTTTTTAAGTATCCCTGGAACTGTTCAATATTTTTTAATGATTTAAAAACTAAATGATCCAGATTCACTATGCTTATCAAAGGGTGTAAACCGAATTTTCATCCCTTGTTAAGGGTTAAAGTTATAGATGATTACTATATACATATACCATTTTTGTTCTTGTGATTTTCTACCGCATCATAAAACATATCGCCATGAAGATTGTTCTACTAATGAAAAATTAGAAAATAAAAGTTAAAATAGCTTTTGACGACTGTACCTCTTTGAATAAAATTTGAAAATTAATGACTGAACTGGACCGAAAACCGAAAAAAAAGTTATTTTTGCAGGAACGAAAACCGGAACTGAACCGATTAAATATTTTTCTTATTGAACCGGAACAAAAAATATAATGGTTAGGAAGCTCTGCTTGAACCATTGACCAAAATCTAGGAGCTTGTCTCAAAAAGGGATCAAAGTGCCTGATTTGCCTTCATTTTCAAAACTAAAGCCTAGAAATCAAAAATTCTAATCGTTAAAGTGACCCTTGATCTCCTTTTCACAATCTGAGCTACGTTTTTTCTTTTCTTCGAACCGAAATTAAAGTTTTAGAAATCCCTTTACCCGACTCAAAAACAAAATTTGCTCAAGTAATGATAATTAATTTACAACAAAACATGAGAATTTCGCTCAAAAACTAACATGGTTGAAAAATTTGGCCGAAAATGCTTTAAAGGTATGCTCGAAAAGCTATTAACTACAAGTGTCTAAATACTTGCCTTTTCACAGTTCTGTAGTATTATCGTTATTATTATTATTATACAAGATGTTTTTTTAAAAGTGGTTAATTATTATGAAACTCTCATTAGTTAGTGAGCGATTCGAAAAAGAAATCAAGGATTTGTAAGGCGGATCCTGAAGAACATTTTAGCAAAATTAGAAACTCATAGCTCATTTTGAAGTTGATCAAAAAACGCTCGTTTCTGACAATGTTGCAATTTCCAAAAACAAGCAAAGCATGCAAATCTACTAAGAAATGATAGTAGACCCTCCCAACTGTATTTTTTTCGTTTTTCTCCATTGCATTCTAGAAAAAATGCAAAGCATTTCCACCTGTTCCAGAATAAAATGAAGAAAAACGAAAAAAACATCGTTGGGAAGGTTTACGAGTCATTATTAGTCATTTTGCGTCCATTGCTCGTTATTGAAAATTGCGATATTGTTCAAAACGGTCGTTTTTTGACCAACTTCGAAATGAGCTACGAGCTTTTAATTTTGCCCCCCTTCCTACAAATCCTTGAAATATTTTTAGGATCGCTCATCAACTATAATAGTAGGAGTTTTATAGCCACTTTTAAAAGAACATCCTGTTTTTATTATCATGACAAAGACTGATTTAATTACATCCAAAATCTAAATAAGGGATGCGGTAAAGATTATTTATTTTAGAGGAAATCAATCAGGGTAAAGGCCTAAAAAAAGAGGGAAAATAATCGCATTTAAACGTGCCATAACACAAAATAGTGGTTTTATCCTTAATCGATTGTGGGTTGAGAGTAGATAACATCCATTAAATTATCATTAAAAATAGCTAACGATTCCATTATGATTGTCAACAATATTACAAACAACCTTTGATACTTTAATAGATAAGATATTGTTATAAATATGTTTATATAAATAGTAAATAAGATCAATTTTGGATTTATTAAATAAATTTGAAAATTATGGTAATCGTACAGATTAAATGCGGTAAAATTCGTGGTAAAGTATGTCAGACGGAGTGCGGGCAGAAATTCTTCAGCTTTCAAAATATTCCCTATGCTGCACCACCAATCGGTCACCTACGGTTTAAGGTAGGAATATTTTTATATATAGGGTGTTTTTTTTAAAAAAGTGGCCAATTCTTATGAAACTCCTACTGATTGGCGGGGGAGGGGGAGATTATTTTATCAAAATTAGAACTTCGTAGTTTATTTGGAAGTTGGTCAAAAAAGATCGTTCTGGACAATGTCGCAAGTTTAAAAACGAGTAAAACACACAAAACTACTAAAATTGACTTGTAGACATTCCCAACAGTGATTTCTTTCGTTTTCCTCAATTGTATTCTAGAGAAAATGCGAAACATTTCCACCTGTTTCAGAATAAAATGAAGAAAAACGACAAAAACCAATCTTGGGAGGGTCTACGAGTCATTCTTAGTCGTTTTGCGAGGTTTGTTCGTTTGCGTAAATTGAGACATTCTCAAAAACCAGTGTTTTTGACCTACTTCTAAATAAGCTACGATCTCCAAGTCCCCCTCTACGCCAACTAATAGTCTCCCCCCCCCCCCGCCAACTAATAGGAGTTTCATAAGATTTGACCACTTTAAAAAAACACCCCATATTTGAAAGTATCCCGATTTGAAAATGTAACAAATTAGGCTCCCCAACCGCCTGAATCGTGGGGTGGAATCCGGGATGCCACCCAAGAAGGTAATGAATGCCTATCCAGACATATGATTACCAAACAAATTGTAGGATCTGAGGATTGTTTAATATTAAACGTTTACACACCCCAAGTAAGCGAATAAATTTCTTCATATTTTTTTTTCAATTTTCCATAAAGCTTCCAGATAGGGATCATCAACCGAATCTAAAACCGGTAATGTTTTGGATACACGGTGGTATGTTCACTACAGGTTCCAGTAAAACTGAAATTTTCGGTCCTGAATTCTTGCTAGACGAACAGCAAATCGTTTTGGTTACTATCAATTATCGTTTAGGAATTTTGGGCTTTTTGAGTCTAGACGATCCAACATTGGGTGTGCCCGGTAATGCAGCCTTTAAAGATATGGTGATGGCTTTAAGATGGGTGCAAACGAATATTAAACGATTTTGTGGTGATCCGAATAATGTTACAGTATTTGGTGAGAGTGCCGGAGCAGCAGCTGCACATTTATTAATGCTATCGCCGATGGCCAAAGGCCTATTCCATAAAATTATCGCACAAAGCGGCACCGCTTTGTATGGTTACGTGTTTGGCAGACGATCAGCTAGATTAATTGCTGGCAAATTGGGATTTTATAATACTGATGATCGGAAATTATTGGATTTTCTACACAACGTCCCAGCTACAGACATTCTAAAAGCTCAAACATTAGTCGATGCGGTAGATTATTATCATTAACAACTATAATTTCAACATGTGTTAATTATCTTCGATTTTAATACAGGATGATTTTCTAGAATATAAACCACGACATTTCGGTGCAGTTGTAGAACATTCACTGTGTAAAAACGAAGCTTTCTTATCAGAAGATCCCATCGATATCATACTATCGGGTAATTATAATCACGTCCCATTGATAATGGGCTATGCATCAGCTGAAGGAATAATCTTCGATTCACTAGTACGACCATCAAAACGTGATATTTTCATTAAAGATTTTGAATTGCACGTACCACGAATATTGCATATACAAAAACGTACACGGAAATCAATCGAATTAGCTGGAAGAATTAAACGTTTTTATTTCGGTGATAAGGAAGTCGATCGAAAGAAACAGCAAAAAGAATTCTATCAAGTTGGAATTTAATTAATTAAAATTATTAATTAATCGATTATAGTTAGTTACAGATTTTGCCTTCTTTTGGCCACTTTATGCTTCCATTAAGTATCATTTAAGAACAGCAAAATGTCCAATCTATCTATACAAAATGTCGATTGAAACTGATTTAAATATTTTCAAAAAGCAATCAGGTGTTAATTTACCAGGTAATTATTGTAAAACTTGATTAAAACAAGGTTATTCACGGCCGGTGAAAAGTTCTTGTAGAAATTCCCATTATTTGACGAGTGATTCGAAAAATATTTCAAGGATTTATACGGTAGTCCCTGTAGAGCATTTTAGCAAAATTAGGGCATTGTAGCTCATTAGAAAATTGGTCAAAAAACGCTTTATTCCAACAATGTCGCCTTTTCACTAACCAGCTATACTCATCAAACTACTAAGAATGACTAGAAGATCCTCTTAAAATAATTTTTATTCGTTTTTCATCACTGCATGCTTGCGAAAATGGGAACATTGACTTTCCTACATCCTAAAGAATGAGGAGGTCATTTATCTATTTCTAACTCGATGGGGGAAGATTGTTTATGCTGATATTAAGTGTTTGTTTTCTCAAAAGAAAACCTTGACATTGGTAACATTAGAAACAAATAAGACTACGTGACTTTTATTATTCTTAAAGGATATCAGAATAAGAGCAATAAACATAAACAATCTTACCTTATCAAGTTAAAAATAGTAAACAATAGAGACGGTTACTCACTAGATTTATTCATTTTTTCCACAACCAATCTCCACTAAGTTTTTTCCAATTTTTCAAGAATGTAAGTGAGAAAAACGGGAAAAATCAATTTTCTCATGGTCTATGAAGCATTTTTAATCGCAAAATAAAGCCTTTTTTTGACCAACTTCCCATTGAGCCTCAAGGCCCTAATTTTGCTTCAATGTTCTATGGGAACCTGCCTACAAATCTTCGAAATAGGATTTTTCTAATCACTCTCCAAATAAGACTACGTGCCTTTTATTATTCTTACATTAAAGGAAACCAGAATAGGAGCAATAAACATAAACAATCTTACCCTATCAAGTCAAAAATAGTAAACAACAGAGAAGGTTACTCATAATACTATAGAATCATTTATTTTTTCTGTGATCGAAGTACATCACGTTTTTTTTCTTCAATTTTTCAAGGATACAAAGGAGGAAAACGGGAAAAATCAATTTTAAGATGGTCTTGTCGTCGTTTTGTGTGCTTAGCTCATTTTTGAGAATCACGACCTTGTCCAAAACGAACGTTTTTTGACCAGCTTCTTACTGAACTACAAACTACAAGGCTCTAACTTTGCTTAAATATTCTCTAGGGACCCTGTTAGAATAGAATAGAATAGGAGTTTCTATAAGTGCTTTTCACCGGACGTAAATAACCCTCTTTTTGTATGTTCAACAATAAAAGTTGAATTTTCAGGAGCTTGTCATGCTGATGATTTAGGCTATTTATTTAAAACTATTTTTACACCAGAAATACAACCAAACAGTATTGAAGAATTAACACGGAATCGTTTCGTTAAAATGTGGACAAATTTTGCACATTTTAGTAATCCAACACCAGATTCTAATGACTTTCCATTTATACAGTGGCAGCCTGTAGAGAGAACAAAGTTTCATTATTTAGAAATTGATAAAGATTTAACGTTACGAACCGATCCTGAAATTGATAGAGTATGGTTTTTGGAGGAGATTTTTGAAAAATCCACTCCCAGTTGTAAATTATAATGCAGATAATTAGATCAATTTAGGTGACAATAAAGTTTAATAAATACAGTTTAATTGTTGAACTAGAACAGGATTTGGACGATTTTGATCGTTTTTTGGGTATATTCTCGAGTTACAGTCCAGATTTTAAGATAATTTTGTTATCAATCATTGTCAGAAAGAGCATATTCAGATACTTTTAATCAATTTAGGAATAAAAGTCGTGAAGTGTAATCAAAGTTTTAAGACATTTTCTTGTTAATCTTCAATTTTTATTGGATTTTGATATTAAAAAGACAATTTATAAAATTTTAGTTGTTTCTCCAGGAGAATTTTTCAGTTTGAGACTAGATTTTGGAATATGCTTGCCTTAAATCGTCAGTTCTTTTGGCAAAACTTCTTGTTTAAAAACAGACTATTCAATCACTTTTAGCCGATTTTCTTAGGTGAAAAGCGCTCGATTGCTAGAGAGTGTGGCCGTTAGTTAATAACGTAAACAACAAGATGGCAGCTCGTTTCTGATTGGTGCGTCAGTGTGTGGAAAAGTGGTCTTTGCCGCACTAGAGTGAAAATGTCCACTTTCCCACACACTAATTTTTAATAGGTAGAACATAAAAAATATGTAAAAAGGTATGTTATTGTGGTACCACTGATGGCAATGGGTCATACGCAATATTTTACTATGGTAACCTGATGTTGACGATTATCATCTAAAATATACATAATCTGATAAATGATTAATTTACTTAATTACAAAAACCGTTTTTTCGATGTTATTTTATTTTATTGTGTCATATAACGAGTAATTTTTGAAATTCTGTTCAATCGTAGAAGAAATAATGTATCTAACTCCATTGTAAACGACACATTTATGAAACTGGTGTGATTAAAGTACTCGTTCACGCTCGTACTTCAATGTACACACTCGTTTCACAAAGGCTTCGTTACCACTCAAGATTAGACAAATAACTATTTTAGTTACAGAATACCACTCTCCTTTTTTTGATAGACGGCTAGATTTAGTGGACCTTTAGGAAAAATTTTATTTGTCTCCTAGAGACCACAATAAAGCCAAGTTGACCGAATTAGCCTTGATTTATTTACAATCTGTACAAACTATTTGGGATTTTGGAAACAATCACAAAAAATTGTTCAAGTATAGATTTATTAGAGGAAAAGGAACCGCATTTGATTCAACATAGATAACGAATTATCAATATTGGTAGAATTAGCCAATAAATGTGTAGGTTTTTTTTGTACAGATACAAACCGTCATGATAACTGTAACAAATTGAAACAGAGAACGATAGTAAATCTTTATCACAAAAATAGCACCTTTAGTTCAATGTACCTATTATCATAACGAGTATCGTATATGGGTCAAATTGCCATATTTTTTGATATCACTCGATTATTTGTTAACAAATATTGATTTTGGCATGAAAATAATACACAAAAATCAACTTAGTCTAAAGGTTTTTTTTCATTTTTTTCATATAGATTGTTACTATATGTATAGCTAATAAATATATATACAAGAAAAAAAAAGTATAAACAAAGTCGTAACAATGGATATAGCTGGATTGTTTATCAAGTAGACAGATAATATTTTTGGAAAAAAATTGGAAATTATTGTTTGTTCATTACAAAATATCTAGGTGAAATTACTGTATGACTTCATTCAATTGATATTAAGCTTCAATTTGGAAAAAAAAAGTTTTATACTTAAACGTGTTATCGGGAAAAAAGATATTATAATGGAGCCGTATTAGAGGTCGAAATAAATTTATTGAATTAGAAGGTATTGAATTGTTCACCTAGTAAAGTGGTTGCATCCGGCTTTGCATGTAAATTTGAAAGGTAATACGCTTTTTTTTTATTTATAAAATATACCTAAGAATCATAAAGCAATATTTATTACAAATATAATAGAATAATTATGTAAATTAGTTTAGACAATCAAATTTAAAAGGCACTCATTTTATGTGATTTAAAACACGTGGGAAATCCCGTTTCTTACATTTCTAATCTCTATAATTATGCCAAAAAAGATACGAATAGAGGCATAAATTATTATTTTAAACCGAGCAAAAATTTTTGTAGTTTTATGTTTAATCCAAAATCAAAGTTTTGAACTTTTATTTTTTTTTGTTCCTGTTTCGTTCCGGTTCAATAAAAGAAAAATTATCGGTTCCGGTTTTCGTTTCTGCAAAAATAACGTTTTGTTTCGGTTTTCGGTTCAGTTATAAATAGTTAATTTTCAAATTTATAAATTTCACCCTAAAAGATACGTCGTCTTCTAATTGTAAGAGCTATTTACAGGGTAACTATTTTAAATGGCGAAAAAGATTTTTCATGTTGATATGTTTTATAATGGAGTAGAAAATCACCAAAAATAAGGCTTCGAACCGGAACTGAACCGGAAACCGAAAAATAAATCGAAATTTTGTCCGGAACTGTTTTTTTTTCAGTTCAAGCATACCACTTAAAACGAGCTTTTTCTCTATTTTTATACTTTTCCTGCTTTTTATCCTACTTGCTCCGGTACTCCATCGGTAAAATTTTAAGGTACTGAACACGAACTTATAAATAAACCACCCGAGAGAGAAACTCTAGATGATTTTTAGCGATTTTTTTTTAAAAAAATTATGACGAGATCTCATTTTATATATTTATATACAGGATGAGCCAAGAGGATGGCCACCTAAAAGTATAAGAAGTTTTAATTGATAGAACTTTATGAAATTTCGTATATGGCCGTTTTGGCACTTGAACTACCTTTGGAAAATATTTTCGTTGTTATATCAACCCCCGTTATATGGGGTAGTGCACCCTACTCTCTTATTTTAAATAGAATGGTATATTTTTTATTACATTTTTAGATTCTTTGATCAAATCGAAGGGGACTTTGATAATATGACCTATGGCTTATCGCTGAAGGTTTTTCAGATATTTTGACTTTTCATGAAATTTTTAATTTTGCAGTGTTTAAATAAAAAATTCATAACATAGAAACTATTGCAGTTAAAAGATTGAAATTTACAATTCTAATAACACAAATAACGGACTTTCTATCAAACTGTAGAGCATTTAATTATCTTTCAGCGTTTGGCTGAAATGAATTTTTCTTTCAGGCAATTTTCAAACTATAATAACTTGCTTATTTTAAATGGAACCCCATATTTTTCTTTATATGGTTGGATAGAGAAAAAAATTCTACATTGAACTGTATTAACATTTCCTATACCTATCTTTGATGATTGAAAAGTTATTCAAAATTTTCGATTTCGTCCAATCACCTCCCTTGAAAGAAAATGTAATACGTCTAGTCGCCTAGGCCAAACTAATTCAGCTTCAATGAAATGCATAGAAGGCTCAGCAAAAAAAAGAAAATATCACAAATGACGTTAATATTGAATATTTTACTCGTATTTTTTACAACTTTAGGACATTCTACATACACAATAAGCAAATGCAATAAATATTACTTTAATTAATTATCAATTTCTTCCATTTTATTTCATTAAGATAGCCCAAATTTAATTAATTAATTTCATTTTAATTGTGACAATCGAATTGAAAATTGTTTTGCTAAGCCTTCTATGTTTTACATTTTATTTCAGGAAAGAAAATTAGACGAGACTGAAAATTTTGGATAACTGAAAAATCATCAAAGATAGGTATAGGGAATGCTAGTATAGTTCGATGTAGAATTTTTTTTTTCTATCTAGCCATATAAAGAAAAATATGGTGTTCCATTTAAAATTGCCTGAAAGAAAAAATTATTTTAGCTAAACTCTGAAAAATAATTCAATTCTGTTCGAATTGGTTAAAAGTGCATCATTTTTACTACATAAATTCCAAATTTTAACACTTCAAATGCTATAGCTTAAAAAATATGAATTTTTCAACCACACACTGCAAATATTAAAATTGCACTAAAAGCTGAAATATCTGAAAAACTTTCAGCGCTAAACTATAGGTCATGTTATCAAAGTCCCCTTCGATTTCATCAAAGAATCTAAAAATGTAATAAAAATCATACCATTCTATTTAAAATATGAGAGTAGGGTGCACTACCCCATATAAGGGGGGTTGCTAGAACAACGAAAATATTTTCCAGAGGTAGTTCAAGTGCTATAACGGCCACATACCAAATTTCATAGAGTTTCGTCAATTAGAACTTCTTATACTTTTAGGTGGCCATCCTCTTGGCTCACCCTGTATGTATACCCACGATAACTGCCGTAAAAATACTCCAATCTTAATGAAACTTGGTACAAAAATCAGTCTTTGAGATAGCTTGGATGAGTTCGTTGACCAGACTGGTAGGGCCAACACTTTTGGAATAAGAGCTGAAGAAATGTTAAAAAAAATCATTTTCAATATTACATTTGCTTATATTTTGGTGAAAATTAAAATAACAGTAGAGCCGTCGTTGGTCGGTTCGTTGGATCGCATGAAAAATGCAAAAATATCTTTATTGAGTATAAACAGTAAAATCGAATATCTCAGATGGCAATGAGTTCTGACAATTGATATTAGAAAAAAAATTGAATATCGCAGAGGGCAACTAATTTTGACAGTTAATATTAGACAAACAACAAAGAAAAAAATTCGCTATATAAGGTACTTGCTGCCTTTGGAGATTTTTTTTTAGTTTATAAATAATTCATTCTATTCTAAGGGATTCGTTTTTTGTTGTTGGTACCCATTCTTAAGTTTGAAAGAGATATTGGGGTTGGATTTACCCCTGCAAAATTAATTGTGCTTTTCTCCAAATACCCCTGGAACGACTCAATTTTCTTTGATGGTTTAAAAACTATAGATGATAGTGATTTGCTAAGGCTATCAAAGGGTGTAAATCGAGTTTCCATTCTCTGTTGTTCTTTTTATGTTTCTTGCGATTTTCTACCTCATAGTTATTAAAGCATATCACCATAGAAATTCTTCAGCTAATAGAAAATTGTAAAATAAAAGTCATCTGTTTGAGGGTTTTTCTATGTTTAAGATGACTGCTCTGTGTATAGCTCTTATCTATTTCTTAGGTGTTGTACCACTTATTGTTAGGGCAAAATTGAAGAGAAAATTGAAAATTAACCATTTTGAACTGAGCCGAAAACTTAAGAGCGAGCATGAACGACAAAATTCGCATTCCTTAGAATAAAATGAACCATTTATAAGCAAAAAAAAAAACCACCACTGAAATCGGGATTTTTGACCTCGAGTGGCTTACTTGCAAGTTTGTAAAGTACCTATCTATTGCTAAAACAATTCCGTGGCACGGAGGAAAAGGGAGATAAAAAAAGAGAAAAAGATCGCATTAAAGTTATTTGGAAGCGGGCCTCGTTTTATTGTCTGAAAATGTGACAATTTTTAATCATCGATTTCTCGATTATTTTCTGAGATATTCAAACGCTGTGACCAGCGTTGAATTGGGCATTTCACCGTGCACCTTACGGACTTTTCCATTTTGGAATATTTTCACTAAATTCTAAAGTGCAGAGGAAAATGTCGGAGCATGTCAAAAACATTCAATACAACGTATAATTTACAATTTTAAAGATAAAAATCGTACAGCAGCATATTTGAAAGCTTATTCATGCGCAAAGGGCATATGGAGCCCCAAAAATCAAATTTTCGAAAATCCAAAAAGTTATTGAACAAAAATTTAAATTTTTTCCCAAAGAAAAAGAAAATTTGTGATCGATTGAGGTATTTTGTAGCACGATACCTCTTACCGTTTACAAATTACACGACCCAAGAGTTCGCTTATGGAATCTCCATGTAATCCCCTTAAGTGGTATGCTTGAATCAAAAACCAGAACCGGAATTTCGGTTTTCGGCCCAGTTCCGGGATCGAAGCTTTATCCAAGATAATCGAAAATTCTAAACTTATTCTCAGATTGTGTTGCTCAGTTTATCATTTACAATTTTGATTCCAATGTTGTTTTTTTTATATAATTTTTACAGATGAAACCTGCAATTTATTTCATGGTCTTATCACTACTCTGTACTGTAATCATTGCCGATAATTGTGATGAGGAATCTAATAATGATTGTGAACCAACTGAATATACGGAATATATAAAATGTATAAGAGAACGTACAAAACGGGATGTGAATTGTCGTAATCAAGACTATGAAGTTGTTGCTTCATATGAGGATATATGTAATTGTGATATTTACAATTGTAAATCATGTGATACATGTAGAAATTCTTGTGATACATGCTGTAATGAATGCTGTAACACAATCAGTACATGTACAACGAATCATTGCTGCCATAATTATTGTCATACAACGTGCCGTGACAGTTCCTGTAGGAATTCATGCAAAAGGAGCTGTCGCGAAAAAATTATCACTAATAATAATAATAATAATAATAATCAATCATCACATATTATAACAACAACAAATAACACGAATGTTATAGTTAAAGAAGCTAATGTTCGACACAATATAACAACGATAATTAATTTGAAGAATTTTATCAATAATACAAATTCGATCAATGTACCAATCGTGTTCGAAAATACAAATTTGAATAATATTACCACAAAACAGACCAGTAACACTATAAATAATAATAATACAAATACGACTTGTTGCTTAATAATCGGACCAAAACAGTGTATACCACAAGATAAATTCCCATTCATTCGTTGTTTCCATATTCGTAAGAAGCATTGCAGTCCAATCTGCTTATCACCTATTCTACATTATCATCAATACGAATTTTGCGATATTGATAATAATAATAATAATAATAATAATAGTAATAATAATGGATCAACTGAGCGACCTTGTCAAAAACAAACAATCTATATACCACAACCAAGACCAAGATGTGCTTATCATCCAGTTTGGCCGTATGTTAATTGTAATGGTAACCGTTATCAATCTTGTGAAGGTTGCTATAATCACTACATTAATCCATTTGAATTAAATCCATGCTCACCGTTTTGCTATGATGATGGATACGGTATTGGACCGTATTATCGTCAAGGTCCCTTCTATCGTCCAGGATACTCCCATATACCATCCTGTTATCAAACCGGTTACTGTAACATAATGGGTGATTATAATGCTGGTAGTTTCGGTGGTCCATTATCACCGAATTATGGTGGTTTCGGTGCTCCATTACCACCGAATTATGGTGGAATCGGTGGCCCATTACCACCAAATTATGGCAGTTATAACGGGGGATATTATCAGAATTTCGGTGGTTTTAACAATATACCAACATGGAATCTTGGTTATCCTCCACATACTTATAATACATTACCATTCATTATTGATAATGTGAATGATAATGGTTGGAATGATTTAAAAAATCGTCAAGATTTCGATTTCCTTACAAACAATCCAAATGCACCACCACCATCAGTGTGGTCAAATAATTCACCACCGAAAGATGTCAGTATTGAAGCTCAAATACTAACACCAAGAGCTACAAAATATGCTGAAATTAAAATACAGCCTGATGATAACGAAAGTCCAGCAGGTGAAGTTGCAGAAGTTAAAGAAGAAGGTAAAGAAGAAAGAGAACAGCCAGAAGTTGGAGAAGAAAAGAAGAAGATAGAGGAGCTTTCTTCATAAATTTGATGTAGTTTACGATTATTTCACTAGTTGAATAAAAATAGTTCATTTGTAAGTGATCTTCTTTAACTACCTGAGCGATTTGGAGACTGAAAACAGGGCCGGCGCTTCCATACATGCATATTGTGCATCTAAGAGGGCAAAAGAGGTGACCGAAAACATCAACAAATGTGAATTAAGAATTATAAACTAGCCATGGGGTAAAGTAATTCACAAGGGCGCATAATATACCAGAGCCGGCCCTGTCTGAAAAATCACTTTTCGTTGAATTTTCTATCCGAAATGATTGTGTTTGTATGAGCCAAATTACCAAATTACCAAATGAGCATAGAAAGACTGCTTGTAGCCAGTGGCGCAACCAGAACTATTTCTGAGGAGGGGGCGTCCCCTTGATTGCGCCACATTTCGACAATTATTTCTGTTTCTTCTATTTGGCCAGTGCCGGCTCTACCATAAAGACAAACTATTGTATTCAGCTTCCTAGGGCGCAAGAATCTAGCTGTCGGATTAAATTTATTTTTAATTTTTAAAAAACTTAAAAGGAAAAGTTAAGTTTCATCTTATAATGATTATTTTGTTCTATTTATTAAATTTTGCTAGAAATTAGTTAGCTTCATTTTCTCCACATTGCCTAGGGCGTAAAATAATCTCGAGCCGGCACTGTAATTGGTTCTAGTTCAGTAAAAACAAGTAGTGGTATTCTGGATTTATACATGCTCAGGTTATCATCAACAAAGTCTTCACCACGCAGTCGGGTGGTATTCTGAAGCTATATAATTTTAGAATCTGCTTCAAATTTTCTTGTGTACTGTCGTTTGATTTCAAAAAATCGGTAGATTACAATTATAAATTGTTGAAAAATTTTATTTCTCAGATTAATAGAGAATTAGTACAAGGTTGATATTATCGATAACATATTTACTATAAATATAAAATCTTTACTGATAAGAATAATTTAAAATTGAACGATTGTCTAGAAAAAGTGTATTGTAGAGATTATCTCGTATTATAGAATCCCGACAATTTTCATTACATCTGGTTGTTTCCTGGCAATTGTCCCCTATATCCGGACATTCGTAACAAGCATCACAATCTATGGAGAAATATTTGAGATATTGAGATTTCAATGAAAATACTGTAGACTCAAATTAAGTTGGCACAAGACCATGGATGCGCAGTAGTAAGTACCACTTCAGAAACGAGATGGAGTGATTCTCTTTCTCTTTCTAATACATGTAAAAGTTTCTCGAACAGACACGATTAGTTGACGGACTATTCCGAATAAAACCTTATTTAAATGCGTCAACTTGTGCCAACTAAATTTGAGTCCACTATAGTAGGTACTAACTTTCAATTTGATAATTTCCACAGAAAAAATAGGGCCTCACACCGATAAAAATACAATTATTACTATAATTTGTGTTATTATCGTTCATTTTCTCGACGATATGAACAAATTTCGATGAACACAAATTGGAACATTCTCGATGTTTACCGATAAAACAATATTTTTGTGTATGATATCGCTGACAAATTCTCGGATGTACAACAATACAACAATTGTTATCAATTTTTGGTGTTATCACATCAATTCCATCATTTTCATTAATGAATTCTTCATCACCCTCAGAATTATCAATATTCGTATTATCGGTATTCGTATCATTTTTTATTGTAACATCATTTACAGTATGATTAAATATATTCGTACTGTTCATTATAACCGGATTATGAATAGTATTCTCGTTCGTTATAGTATTCGTGATGTTTATTACAGTTGTAACGTTAACAGGCAAATAATTTGTTATATGATTCGCAACTAATTGACTCTATAAATAAAATAACAAATTAAACAAAAATTAATTAATTAAATGAAATTACCTTTGTGACTTCTTCTTCCGGTACACATCTCTGGAAGCACTCGTAATGGCAGATTGTTTTATTCGTACATGTCTCTAAACAATCTTGTATACAATTATTACATTGTAAATCTTGACAACACGTATTACCACGACAAATATTACAATTTGTACCATTACAACAATCACCAATTGGACAATCTTTACAACTAGTACCACGACAAGTTGTTGTACAATAACGGCCAATGCATGTTAAACAACGATCGGTTTGGCAAAAATTCTGTTTGTTGTTCAATTTACCACCATCAACCAACCAGATGAACAATACAAAACAGATAATTATAGAGAATTTCATCTGGAAAAGCGAGCGATATCGGAAAATTGTAGGGAATTTTCGTGCATCTTACCTTGATGTTTGGACTATATTCTTATCAATTCTTCGATCACCGCCCTAAATTCAATAAAAAACGATAGACTTGTTGATTTTTATAATTTAATCATTGCTCGAGAAATTTTATCGTGTTTTTTTTCTGTACCGATTGATAATTGGATGCAGAAATTGTGTAATATCGTAACGTTATCGTTAGGTCTTGCGGATATTACAAGTACTTCTTCTTACAAGATGTTGTCTCCATCGAAAATTTGCACTTTTGTCCAAAAATACTGCTCTAATATTACAAAAAATACAAGAAATCTACTGCATGGAGCCTCTTTCAGTTGACATTGGAACCGACAATAAGCCTTAAGTAATTCCTAGTAAAATTAATTAAATCTAGAGCAATGTCGTTGTTATAATTATCAAATTTTTGTAGATAATTTGTGAACTTGACGTGAAAGAGGTCGTGAGTTTGCCATAAAAAAACATCTATTTTTTTACATTATTATTATCAACATAGGCGTAGTTAGGGGGTGCTAAGCTTACCCTTAAATCTGATATAGCAAGCCCAAAAAAATTTACAATGTATAGGCTGCTAATTTCACAACTATTCTACATATTTCTATATACCGAGCGTCTTTTTTAAATGTGATCACTTCTTATGTTACTCCTATTTGTTGGCGAGCTATTAGAACCTCGTAGCTCATTTCCAATTTAGTCGAAAAACGCTCGTTTATACAGGATGTTTTTCTTATAAAACTCCTATTAGTTGGCGAGCGATTCGAAAAATATTTTAAGGACTTGTAGGGGTCCAGAAAAGTTGGTCAAAAGACACTCGTTTCTGACAATGTCGCAATTTTCAAAAACAAGCAAAGCGCACAAAACGACTGAGAATGACTCGTAGACCTTCCAAAAATTGATTTTTTTCGCTTGTCTCCATTGCATTCTAGAAATACTCCAGAATAAAATTATAAAAAACGAAAAAAATCAATGTTGGGAAGATCTACGAGTCATTCTTAGTCATTTTAAGTGTGCAGCTGATTGGTGAAAATCGCTATCTTATAAAAAATGATCGTTTTTTGATCAACTTTGAAATGAGCTACAAAGTTCTAATTTCGCTAAAATGCACGTTTCTCCCTACAAATTCTGGAAATATTTTTTAAATCGCTAGCCAACTAGTAGGAGTTTCATACGAATTATCGCTTTAAACTAAAACACCCCGTATGTCATGATTTACAAAAAATTGCTACACATGTAAAATAACTTCGAAATCGATGATTAATTATATAAAAAAATAATGTAAACAAGCCTTCTAGTTATAAATGCAAGAGTTATTATGTAGGTGTATTGTATACCGGGTGTTTTTTTTAAATGTATAATCAATTCTTATGAAACTTCTACTATTTGGCGAGCGATTCGAAAATATTTCAAGGATTTGTAAAATAGTCCTTGGAGATCATTTTAGCAAAATTAGAACCTCGTAGCTCATTTGGAAGTTTGCAAAAATGATCGTATTGGACAATGTTGCAATTTTTGAAAACAAACTGACGTCTCGTACTCTAAAACAGATTTTAATAAATTTTATTTTAAAATCGTGCAACGGGGATAACTTTCAATCGATTTTCCACTAGAATGCTTGAATTTTTCTCTAGGTTTTCACTGCATTCTAACGATAAATTGTAGAAAGAAGAAAACTTTTTGTAAATCGTATAAAGTCATTTTTGAGATGTTTGCTCAATTTCTGAACTAAATTCTTGACTCATAAATAGCCGGCGTCTTTTTTAAATGTGGCCGGTTTTTATAAAATTCGAATAATATTTTTAAGTTGGGTAAGGTGATTCTCATACAAGATTTCAGCAAAATTAGAACCTCGTAGCTCATTTGGAAGCTGCATATGTAAAACGATTGATTTTTTTCGTTTTTCTTTATTGCATTGTAAGAAAAATGCGGAATATTTCCACCTGTAACAGAATAAAAAGGAAAAAAAAGGAAAAAATCAATGCTAGGATTATCGAGTCATTCTTATATTAGTCATTTTGAGTCCGTGTGTGTAAAGTTTTTTAAAATAGCGACATCATCAGAAACGAGCATTTTCTGACCGACTTCAAAATGATCTACAAGGGTTCTAATTTTGCTAAAATGATCTCTAAACATCCTCCTATAAATCCTTGAAATATTTTTCAAATGTCTCGCCAACTAATAGGAGTTTCATACGAATCATGTACGTTTATATTTTTCATCTCTGTATTATTATTTAGGGTATTTTTGAAAGGGCTTCGAACAAGAACTGAACCGAAAATCGAAATTCTGGTTCTTATTTTCGGTATTACATTGTTGCTGCTGTAGATATGCCAAATTCGTATGAAACTCCAATTAGTTGACGGGCGATTCAAATAATACTTATAGGATTTTTAGGGGAATCCCTGGAGAACATTTTAGCACAATTAGAACCTCATAACTCATTTGGAAGTTGGTCAGAAAATGCTCATTTCTAACGATATAGCGATTTAAAAAAAAAAATCTCCAAAGGCAGCAAGTACCTTATATAGCGAATTTTTTTTATATAGGGGATTTTTTTTATATATCTACATGCTGAAATATTAAATGCAAAACATTCTTATGGTACTGACAATTAATATATTTTAATAACATTGACTCAACTAATAAATTCATTTCCCGATGTTATTTTAATATTTATGATTTTTATTGAAAAATACTTTTAATCCACAAACAATAAGAAACACTAATAAAATTTCACTCGTTTGTTGTTTGTCTAATACGTCTAATCAAGGCCTGCTTGATTTTTTCAAGCGAAATTCTCTAGCAGGCCTTGCGTCTAATATTAACTGTCAAAATTAGTTGCCCCCCCCCCCGCGATATTCAATTTTTTTTCTAATATCAATAGTCAGAACATATAGCCACCTGAGATATTCGATTTTACTGTTAATACTCAATAAAGAGATTTTTGCATTTTTCTTGCGATCCAATGAACCGATTTTGATGATTTTTTTTCTGGGTCATAGAGGATCGACGGCTCTACTGTTATTTTAATTTTCATCAAAATCTAAGCAAATGTAATATTGAAAATGATTTTTTAACTTCCCCGACCAGAGGGTAGGGAAGTTATTAGTTTCGGACCAAAATTTCGAATTCGAGATTTCACCAGATCTTTACGTTTTGGGGTCCCCTGAACACGTTTGTGAAGTTTTTAGCATGATGTCCGTGTGTGTGTGTGTGTGTGTGTGCGTCTGTCGTTTCTCCAACGATTACTCAAAAACGGCTTAACCGATTGCGTTCAAATTTGGCCAGCATCAACTATTCCGTGGACTTTCGAGTTGATTAGTTTTTGGTGCCAATCGGACGACGGGGGTGGACGGGGGAGGGGGTTGATTGAAAAAAATGTAAGATAACGTATTAATTTGATATCACCAATCGAAAGGGCATGTGCTTTTATGTCAGAAATAATACCCATCATGTGCGATATTTTTCAATCTGGCGACTTATAATGATTAAATTAATTAGATAGACAGTGATTCTTTACTAATCAAGTATGTACGCAAGACAAAAGAATAAGACATTAATATATCAAATATAAATCAGGATTTACGGCCGTTGTCTACCAACAAGACTGTTTCGTGAAAGATCGAGTAGGTGTAAATAATTGCGTTGTTTTTTTTTAAATTTCGGTGCTGATTATGACATCTTTGGTTTTGTTAAAAGCTTTACTGGAATATTTGTTTAATCTTTTGTTGTGAATTTATTGTAATGGATAACATAATGAGTAATAATACTTTTAGTATCCATAGAGGCAGTAAGTAAACTAAAGTTTTCTATTTGTTAAGAATAAAATAACAAAATACTAAAGATGATTATTTCCATAATTGAAAAGAAAAAAAATAAAGTTATTCTGGCGAGAATTGAACCCCGTAGCAAACAGATGTCAGGCGAGAGCGCAACCACTGTGCTTTTCGCAGAAATTTGACAATTTTCTCTTGATCGTAGAAAAATTTTTTTCTAATTAATGATTAACTACTGGGACTGATCAGTCGGGGAAGTTGCTAGGCCGGGTCTTCGATTCGGCCCCTTTTCCAACTCGTTTTAACATTTCTTCAGCTCTTATTCCAAAAGTGTTGGCCCTACCAGTCTGGTCAACGAACTCATCCAAGCTATGCCAAAGACCGATTTTTGTACCAAGTTTCATAAAGATTGGTGTATTTTTACGGCAGTTATCGTGGGTATACATATATAAATATATATATATTTATATATATATATATATATATATATATATATATATATATATATATATATATAAAAATTTTAACGAACGGTGGACATGGGTTCCTGAGGTCCCAAAACGAACTTCTGTGCAAAAATTTTTCGGAAATTCAAAAGTGAGGATCTCGTCATTAGCTAATTTTTTAAAAAAAAAATTCGCTAAAACTAAACATGCAAAACGACTTAGAATGACTCAAAGATCCTCCCAAGATTGATTTTTTCCTCCATTTTGTTCTGGAACTGGTGGAAATTTTACACATTCTTTTCTAGAAAACATTGGAGAAAAACGATAAAAATCATTCTTATGTTAGTGATTTTAGGTCCGCGTGTGGCAAGTTTTAGCGAATTTTTTTAAAAAAAATTAGCTAATGACGAGATCCTCACTTTTGAATTTCCGAAAAATTTTTGCACAGAAGTTCGTTTTGGGACCTAAGGAACCCATATCCACCGTTCGTTAAAATTTTTATATATATATATTATATATATATATATATATATATATATATATATATATATATATATATATATATATATATATATATGTATACCCACGATAACTGCCGTAAAAATAGTCCAATCTGAATGAAACTTGGTACAAAAATCGGTCTTTGTGATAGCTTGGATGAGTTCGTTGGCCAGACTGGTAGGGCCAACACTTTTGGAATAAGAGCTGAAGAAATGTTAAAAAAAAATCATTTTCAATATTACATTTGCTTAGATTTTGATGAAAATTAAAATAACAGTAGAGCCGACCATTCTCTATGACCCAGAAAAAAAATCACCAAAATCGGTTCGTTGGTTCGCAAGAAAAATGCAAAAATCTCTTTTTTGAGTATAAGCAGTAAAATCGATTATCTCAGGTGGCTATATGTTCTCTGACTATTGATATTAGAAAAAAAATTGAATATCGCGGGGGGGGCAACTAATTTTGACAGTTAATATTAGACGCAAGGCCTGCTAGAGAATTTCGCTTGAAAAAATCAAGCAGGCCTTGATTAGACGTATTAGACAAACAACAAACTTCATTATTATTTTTTTTTTAGTGTTTCTTATTGTTTGTGGATTAAAAGTATTTTTCAATAAAAATCATAAATATTAAAATAACATCGGGAAATGAATTTAAGATTAGTTGATTCAATGTTATTAAAATATATTAATTGTCAGTATCATAAGAATGTTTTGCAATTAATATTTCAGCATGTAGATACATAAAAAAATTCGCTATATAAGGTACTTGCTGCCTTTGGAGATTTTTTAGAGATGGCGACATCATCAGAAACGAATATTTTTTGACCGACTTCAAAATGAGCTACAAGGTTCTAATTTTGCTAAAATATTCTACACTTAGTATTGAATGTAATACGTAATTCTCTTTTTCTTGAAATACCCATTTTGTTTTTATTTTTAATTAGATTGCAATTAATCAAATACACAATCTGTCCAACTACGCCTATGATTATCAATAAATGAATAAAACTTATTTGTGACTAAAGTTGAGTGTAATTGATTCTAAATTCTTTAATTTTGTAATACATAAAGATATCTTTTCTGATGTAACTGTTCAAATGTCTTTTATGAATGTCTAATTTAATAATATGATAATTATTTTTATCAAACACTGATAAAACTACAAATATTACGAAAAAATATCTTCCATCCAGTTTCATTAACACCAGTAACTCTACAAATTAGATACTTAATAATGAGAATTTTATTCTTTTGTATATTATCTTTAATTATCTACAAATCAATATTATCAAAATGTTTGAATCGACAATGTGATGATAAGGATGTTGATTGTGAATATGAAGAAGATAATGAGTGTTGTGAATCGTGTACGAATTCGTGTCTGGAAACGTGTATTACATCCAGATGTCGGACGAGAACTTGCCGGAATAATTGTTTAACAACATGCCAAAAACGTTCGCCTTGTCCAGTAAAGACAAGAACGAATTGTAATAAAGGGAATTGTCAAGAACGTCATTGTCCACCGTTACCGGAACCGATTACACCACAACCACAACTTTTAGTACCATTACAAGAGAATGAAGAACCGATTATTATTGAATTACCAGAACAACAACAACCAGTAGTCGTACCAAATGTAACAACAAATAATTTCGTTAATTTAACAACACATATAAACCTCAATAATATTGTACATAATTTTAATAATATAACAACACCGATATTTGTAAATACAACAAATATCCATAATATTGCTATTATTAATAATGGTACTAGAGGCCAGTATACATCACCAATCGTACACCCATCACCACCAATTATAATTAATATGAATACAACAAATTCGAATAGTGATTCCATTTACGTTAATCGAACCGATAATCAATTACCATGTTGTAAGATAATGGGTCAAAAAGAATGCTATTTTGATGATAACGGCAAACCGAAATGTCGCCAACATCGATACAATATCTGCGGTCCAATGTGCGACTCGCCTGTTATCACACAAATTGATAATACGTATCACCAATACACGAGTGGTTGCCAAAATAATCCACCGTACATCCCGTGCACTCCAACATTTACAAATCCACCACCACCACCCCCACAATTTATCTATCCACAGCCAACACAGATCATACCTTCAAGACCGACACCACCAACTAATCTTCCAATAGGTATAAAAACACTAAACTTTACGATTTCTAGTGATTAATTAATTAAAATTTCAGCTTGTTATTTTTGTTATTCGTGCAATAGCAACAATTCAAATGATTGCTGGCAAAGTCCGAATTGTCCATACGCTTGTCGGCAATTTTTACAACAATCACAGATAAATTGTGCATCAAATCAACGAGGAACAACATGCTAATAAAATTTTGATATTTGTTCCCCAAATTGTAGTCTTTGAAGTTTTATTATATTTCTTGAAACATACAAAACGATTTTTGCAAATTTTAATGAAGCAACGACATGGGTAGATTATAATAGGACATACAGTAGGTACACGTTCAAATTAAATCTCCCGCGTTTACAACAAGACGCATGGCAGCCAACATATTATATCAATCAATTTGAAATTCCACAAAATATGGTTTATAATAGATTGATTTGTAATTGGAGCTTCATTATTTAATAATTAATTTAAATATGATTAAAAATCTAAATAATATGGCAATAATTCATTTAATAAACAAATATGAATTTTGTATTAGTATCATTTGTTGGCTGCACTGTTTTTTGACAGCTTTTTGAATTTTGACACTTCGTAAACTTGACGGTTAATTACCTTTCTATTTTCTTTGATTTTTTATTTAATTCTAACAGAAACATTGATATTTTTTAGCAAAATTAACAATCTGTAATAAAATGAAAGCTGACCAGTTTAAAAGTTGTCCAGAAAACTCAGAAATTAGTATAGAAATAAGTGATGATATGGTTCTAACCTCACTATCTTGTGCAACAATTATCAACGAAATTTTAAAGAATTTATTATATCAAAAATCGCAAATACCCTACACGTATAATCGTTTAAAAACTATAATTAATAAGAAACGATCTTCTACAAAAACAGATGAAATTAACAATATAACAAATTTTACAATAACAAATCACTTTCGTATTGTATCTAGTTTTTATGATAATTTAGAAACGTTAATGTTAAACTTGTGTAATTTATTTCAATTATTATCTAAAGCAAGTGTAATTAGTGAAATTTTATTTGTTCTGGGAACGACACCGATTTGTCCCAAAGAAATCTTCAGCATCCGACTATTGAAAGTCTTAATAGATGGACATTTAAACGATTACCATTTGTTAGAATGCAAGAAAAACCAACATAAAGTCTTACGGTGAGAAATTGTGTTTTATCTAAAGAGTACTTTAACGAATCGTTTTGATTACAGGAAAATTTTCTTATCAGAGTCGTGGCTAGAATCGACAACAAATCAATCGTTATTACCTTGCATGAATTTGTATTTATTTTTAAAAACTACCAGAAATATCCAAAGTACAATTGAAAATGATACGATTTTTGTGCCTTGTAAACCATTAATTGTTAATTCATCAATCACGAAACGTTTTACTGTCAATTTAACAACTGATAATAAACGAAAGTATAATTGTTGTGGTAATTTAGAGATTTTTAATGATGAACAACAAAATACAGACCCTACTGCATTATTATCTTCAATAAGTAACGATGATAATAGAGTGGATGAAGAAGAATTTTGGTATCAATCGAAAATATCATTACAAGGTTTTAAAGACTGTTTTATCAATAAAGTATCCGCTAGCGAATTATGGTGAATTTATACTATATAATTTAATACCTTTTTATCATTTATATTGTAATTCTTTAAACGGATTTTAAATTTATTAAGAAATTATAAATCATTAAGTTTTATTATGAGCAACAATAAATAAATTTAAATATATAGTATAGTGCCTTTCTTTAGAGATAAAAAAATAATTAAAGCTTAAATACCAAGCGTACTATATGAGGAAGAAGTAAATTTCTTATCGTTCTTGTAATTGTAAATGAAGATTTAATGGTTGTTCAGTTGGAGTTTCTTTAAATAAATTCGAAGACAAATCGATAGCAACATAAAGACCACATAACAATAATGGTCCGATAATAGCACCTTCAACACCTAAACAGAAAATTCCACCAGCTATTGCCAAGCCAGTAAGATACGGATGTCCACTATTTAACACAAAACATATTAATTCAACAATAATAACTATTATTATTATTATCACATACCCTTTAATTTCTTTGTAGATTGCTGTATCAACGAATGATATTGGAAGAAATTGAAATATAGCAAATAAGATTGCTTCAATACCCCGATCTTGTGCTAACCATAAATCTAAAATAGCTGGTAAACATGCCCAGTATGTACCAAGAAATGGTACAGCACCTAGAATTGTTGCACATGCTGATGGTAAATAGACAATTTTTACATTAAACAAATTGTGTATAAACCATGTCCATAAACCGTAAAATACAGCCATTTTAAAGGATGCTGTAAAAACACTATTAACAGCTGCTTCTAATGCATGACCAAAACGACGGCCACTTTTTGAAAAGTTTGTTAATAATTCAACCGGTTTGTAAAGATCACCACTAGAACTAAGAAGATAGAATAGAGTTGTCAAGAAGACGATCTAAAATATTTACAATTTGAGAGAGAAAAAATAAGATATACAGTACCGGGAAAAAGGATAAAAATCCATGTTCTAAAGTTCTCAAACAAAAATAGAGAGAACCAAAAATCGCTGATCATTTTACACATTTACTGTGATATAATTTCATGGATAAGTATCATTTGATTCTAATTAATGGTACGTGAGATAAGGATCAATTTTTAAAAACTGTATTGGAGAAAAGTATTTTTTGCGATTTAGATCAATTTAAAATCGTAAAAAGTAACTTAAATTAATTAATAACTTATTTTTTTGCCCCTCAAGCCTAATTACAAAAGGAAGACGACAAGGCAATAAGACTGATAAGTGTGTCGTTCGTGATATTACTTCAAAATGATAAGATTCTGTTTTCGTTCATTAACAGTCCTGATTCAACAGCCTTAAACCCACCATTCATGAATGTAGCTTTCGACTTTATGTTGTTTTTAAATGTCTCCATACAATACCAATATCCTGCTGTATTTTCGCAGATAATGCTAATAATGACAGAATTCATCATGAACATCTAAAATGAATTTCTCTTCATCACTGAAAATCATGTAGGTCCATCTTTCTAGCTTCTGAACAAATTGTTTTAACAATGAAAGACGTGCAAGCTTGTGCTCAGATTTTAGAGTCAAATCTACATTAATTTTTTTTTATATTTGAAACGATCTTCACTTGCTTATCACTTTCTAACTAACCGTGAAGTAATCGTTCACCTGATTTTGTGAAAGAGATGCCTTTCTTGCAAATTTCTCTAAGAACTATCCTTTTAGGTACCCCCTTGATCTTCTTAGTCCTGTCGGACCTCCTCTTATTTTTATACTTTTAAGTGTAATTCTTTAAAAATGTACAAATTACACCTAGAGATCTTGCCAATACTTCTGCTACTTCTATTTGTGATAATGCAGCTTCACTTAAGTCCAGAATTCGCTGTTGAACAATTTTACTAAGATGCTTTAGCCTTTTGATGAATTACTTTCAATTTTCTCTTGTTTTCAATCCACATAAAATAGGAATCGAATTTTCATGGAGTACTATTTTTCAATATAGTTTATGAAAATTTACCCTTATCTCACGCACTATTAATTAAAATTAAATGATACTCATCCATGAAATGATATCACAGTAAACATGTAAAATGATAAGTAAGTTTCGGTTCTCCTTAGTTTCGTTTTTCAATAATTGTGAAAAAACTTGAATTTTTATACTTCTTTTGGTACTGTACCAAGTGTACCACGGTATTTATTCTCGCAGTTGGCTGTGCTTTTGTTTACGTATTATCGTAGTTTGGTTCGGCCATTTGAAAAATATATTAACAAATCTCAAGTGTGAATCAAGTTACGATACTGCATCACCAAAGGCACAGCCAACTGCGAGAATAAATATTGTGGTACAGCCTGTATAATATCAAAAATTTACCACATTCAAGATGAAATTTAAAACAGCAGTCCCCCCGCCTAATACAATCGAAATAAATGCACTAAACGAACTGAGAACTAAGCCGACATTGCTTATAACAATCGACCAAATCGACTCTAATAACGACATTAACATCCCGATATTCTGTTTCGCAAAATCTATAATGCCATGAATATTGAACATTTCTATAAAGCAATAAAATTAATAATAATTCGTTAGATAAATATAATAATTTACCTGGTGATTTTTTTATATCGTGCAGAAAACTTTCCCACGATATACGTACAGCATCCGATGTAACTTTCGGACCATTTTTACCATCATCCTCGTTAGTCATCCACGATTGATACAATCGATCCCATAATTCCAAAATTTGATTTTCTAATTTTTCTGATTTCTTTGCATCTACATCTACCATCATACTTTTAACAGCTTTCGATATACCTTCTCTACCATATTGATAAGCATTATCTAATAAAGAATCAACTGTATCATCCCATGTTGGTGGTAATAATTGACGTAATTCAGGATTATGTACAACAGTTTGATTGATTACATTACTTGTCATTTGTACCATCATTATAGCCTCTGCATATATCTAAAATTATACAATTATTATTATTGTATTAGAATAATTTTAAATGATAATTACTTGAAAAACGATAAAAATTGATGCACAAGTTAGAAATATCATTAATCCGAAAATAACAACACAACTAGCAACAGTATCGATACTATCCTTAATATTTGTCTTCAATAAAATATTAATTTTGTAAATAATATGATAAATACCGCGTATAGGTACTGGTACAAGTGCATCGTGACGTTCGCTAAACCAATTCAATAAATTTATAAATACTGAATTGGATTTATTATAGAACCATGTCCATATACCAAAATATCGTCCTATATGTTTTAAACAATAGAACAATATTGGTATTAATAATAATGGTAATAGAAATAGATTCTTCCAAAATAACATAATAATACAACACCAAAATATTAAATATAAATAGAATGTACTCTCATAATTGTCTGTATCGATAATCGACGTTTGACTTTGATATCGAATACTGTATCGTCGACCTAATAAACTTGTACGTTTCGATTGAAAGATTTGCGGTTGTGATAAAGAACGTTTCAATTCTGGTTGTGGTTGTATCACATGAATACCGGTATTTGTAATTAAAACACCTGTGTTAGTTTGTTGTTCAGATTTTTTTTTGTTCTCTTCGAATAATTCCAATTTCCAAGGGTCGAGTTTTTTAGTTTCAACTTTAAATTTGACACTCTTCGATGTATCATCATCATTATCATGAGCAATATTTTCAATTTCTTCAATAGTAGAATCATTATCATTACCATTTGGTTCTTTGTCACCAATTTCTTCAGCAATCTCAATCGGTTTTTCATGGAAAACTAACGATAAGGCTTCTAAGAATGTTATCGTATGACCTTCTGCATTTAAATGATTATAAATATTGTAAACTTCTGATAGGAAGCCACCAAAGAATATTGATTGAATGAATAAAAAGATGGGTAATTGAAAATGTCCAAATTGATGGGCTAAACAGCCGGATAATAATAACCAAATTACAATAGAACCATAATGGAATTTTGTGTTATTTTCAGGTTTCCAAACGATGTATACTAGAGAGATATAGCCGATTAAAATCAACAATAACTACAATGCACAAATAATAAAATTAAACAATCACCATAATTATAATGGATACTTACAAGTATTGGTGTAGTTTGTTCTAATAAGAAATTGATAATAGCAAACAAGCATAGATATCCTTTATAAAATAAACCGATAATAATATTCGGTGTGTAATTGTAAATCAATAAAATTGTCGGTATTGTAATCGCTGTTGCAATTATAATTTTAACGTATTTTAATAGTTGATCACCAATAAATTCCGATAGATCATTAAATATATTAATTGGTAATAATAATACACCGAATACAACTGGTGTATTCGTATTATCTAAATTTTCAAACCATCTTTGGAAACGATAACGTAATGAACGTTTCAATGGATGTAGAACTGAACCAACTAATAATGCCCATATTAACGGTTTGATAAACGGTTCTAATATTAGAAATAATGCCCATGTCGCTGCACAACATAAAAATAACAATAATAATGCAACAGCATTGTATAGGGCATGTTTTACTGGTTTATCATGACCCTGTGGTAAAGCACCTAAAACACCAAATATACTTTGTAAAGGCGACCGTGCGTCCATATTGATTACTAATTGTTAACTATTATTTCAATTTAAATGATTACATATTTATTTAATTAAATCAATCCATAAATTGATTAGAATTTGAATTATTGTGTTTAAATTTAGAAATTACTCATCCAATCATCCATCAATTAGGTCAAAATAAATGGATTGATTGCACATAGATGACGCTGCCTCCAGACAAATGTGGCATAATTGGCGGAAAATTTAAATGTTTTATCCAATTTTGTCCATAAATGATCGTTCTAACGATTAAGCTCTCATTAATACACTACCAAGACGGGTATTTTATTATTTTGCATCTATTAAACGATTATTTTAACATAAAAACAGTTTAGAAACCACTTTTAGTGATGATGATACTAGTATAATTTATCTTTACATGATGGTAGCACTGGTAGGTCAGCTACTGTTAAAAAACATTAATTTGTTGTATTTGTGTTATACTACCTCATTACAGTGAAAAAATGTAAGGAGCCAACTATTATTTGTAATTAAATAATTAATAATAGGCAACAAAAAAGAAAACTGGAAAAATTATTAACACAGCAAACCCGAATTTCAAATTGATCTGGCAGTGGTGCCAACAGCCACAAAATTCCCTAAAATTTAAAAATTCTTTTTACAAGAAAAAAATATAAAAGGGGATCAAAAAAAATGCCGTGTAATTACAAAATGTATTAGAATTGCAAGTTTTACAAATTGCTGTTTAAATAATACCAAGTAAACTTAAATTATCCTGTCTCTAGAAAAAGGCATAAGATTAGATTCCCATATTACCGACTAATTACGAACAATGAACATGGATAATATCACCGTTAATTAGTCTTAAATCAGCCTCTAATTACTGTAATATTGCAAGAACAGAGTAATTGTATTACATTTATTAATATTTTACATAATTTTTCTGGATATTTTCGTAAAAATTGTAAATTAGTAGCGCACTCTATTGGTCGTTGCTAGAATCAGTAAAATTGTGGCTAACTTCACTACTGTTTATTGTTGAATTTTAAGGTTAATTAGGTTAAATCGATTATCGCTAAATTATAAATTAAAAAGTCGATAAATATGTATTTCCCGGCTAGAATTAGATTAATTTCAAAATTAATAAATCATAAACACTTTCGATTTTATAGTTGTACAAAGAAGAATTTAGAAAATGTTGAAATTGAACGAATTAGAAATATTGGAATATTGGCTCACATTGATGCTGGTATTTTTGTTCTAATTTAAATTATTTCAATATATTTTTAATTATTTTAATATTGTAAAGGTAAAACAACAACAACAGAACGTATGTTGTATTATTCTGGTACAATAAATCAAATGGGTGAAGTACATCATGGTAATACAGTAACTGATTATATGGAACAAGAACGTGAACGTGGTATAACAATAACATCAGCAGCAGTAACATTCTATTGGAAAAATAATCAATTTAATTTAATTGATACACCAGGACATATTGATTTTACAATGGAAGTTGAACAAACATTAAATGTTTTAGATGGTGTTATTGTTGTATTAGATGGTTCAGCTGGTGTCGAAGCACAAACATTAACAGTATGGCGACAAGCTGATCGTTATAATATACCACGTATTGTTTTCATTAATAAAATGGATCGTAAAGATGCCAATTTTAATGATAGTTGTAAAACTATTGAAGATAAATTACAAATACCTGTAATCAAATTACAAATACCATTCATTGATAATCGTGGAATATTTACAGGTGTTTTAGATATTATTACAATGGAGAAAATTATTTATAATAATAATACAAATACAGATAATAAAGGATTTATAAAATATGAATTAAATGAAGAAAATGATGGTGATTTATATCATCAAGTACGATTAGCACGTGCTAATATAGTCGATCAATTATCTGGATTTAACGATGATTTAGCTAATCAAATAATATCAAGTGAATCATTAGATAATATATCAATTATTGATATTTGCAAAGCAATACGTAATGTTACTCTAAATCAAGTAATAAGGCATGGATAATGTTTACATAAAATAATATTAAATTTATTATTTATTTAAGCAAGCAGTTCCAGTTTTAATGGGTAGTGCATACAAAAATATTGGTATACAACCATTAATGGATTCGGTTATTTTATATTTACCTTCACCAAATCAACGTAATGGTCATTTTGCTAGTTTCGATGAGAATCTGTGTGCACGTGCTTTTAAAATTAAGCACGATAAACAAAAGGGACCGTTGAGTTTTTTTCGTATATACAATGGGAAATTTAAAAAAGGACAGAAAATTTACAATATACAAAAGAATCAAACTGAAACAACTGGACGATTATATATTGCGTATGCTGATGATTTTAAAGAAGTTGATACTGTTACAAATGGAAATATCGCTGTTGTTTCCGGTTTGAAGGTAATAACAATTTTTAATATAAAATTATTGTATCTCTTTTTAAATACTTTGTAGAATGTAACGTGTGGTGATTTATTAACAGACACACAAACGGCCGCACAAAAAGCTAAAAACAAAATGTTGAAACTCGCCTCAAATAAATACAATAATTTAGAACAAGTTAATGTTGAACATTTATTTGATGATGGTCCACGTATACCAGAACCAGTGTTTTTCTGTTCAATTGAACCACCAAGTTTGGCATATCAATCGGCTTTAGAACAAGCATTAAATGAATTACAACGTGAAGATCCAAGTTTAAGAGTTGAATATGATGCTGAAACTGGTCAAACTGTCTTATCTGGTATGGGTGAATTACATTTAGAAATAATAAAAGATCGTATTTTAAAAGAATATAAAATAGAAGCTGAATTAGGAACGTTACAAATTGCTTATAGAGAAGCACCAATAGAAAAAATTACTGATACAATATCAATAGATACGAAAATTGGTAATACAAAACAAATTGTTAATATTAAATTATCATTAAAACCAATAGATACATCAGTACAAAAACAAGATGTATTAAGATTGGATAAAACACAGGAAGCTGCAAGTAATATTGCAACAATATTTCCGAAACATTTATTAGCTATAAAACAAGGTGTTCAAGTTGGTTTAGCCCATGGTCCGAAAATGGGTGCGCCAATGATTAATGCAGAGATTATGTTGCATTATCTTGAAGTTGGTAGAGGTACCAGTGAAACAATGATTGCAGCAACTGTTACACAACTTGTACAAAAAGTAAATACGATTCAGGTTCGGTTTTTATTCCCCACTTAAGCCCGCCTGTAAATTTACGTTTTGATAAGACGAGCTTAAGTAGAGGATGAAAAGCGATGCTTTAATTACTTATAATTCAATGATTAAAAAATTTTAGTTGTTGAATCAATCCAAGACGAACGTTCTAGAGCCGGTTATGTTTATTGAAATTGTAACACCAGATGAATATTTATCCGCAATTATGGCTGATTTATCACGACGTCGATCTGAAATACAAAATGTTACAATGAGAGGAAATACAAAAGTAATTAACTAATCAATTCTATACTTTCCTTGTTAAATTATTTGGCTTTTTTCAGGTGATTACTGCTAATATTCCATTAGTTGAAATTTTAGGATATTCAACAACATTAAGAACGATATCATCTGGTACAGCAACATTTACAATGGAATTTAATCAGTATCGAACAATGTCACCTAATGATGAAGAAGCTGCAATACGTAGAGTGCGCGGTTTCTAATTTTATTGCTGTAATCAATTTTATGTGTTATTATTGTTGAGAAAATATATTTATATGTTTTACAAAGAAGCTTTAAAGATAGACCTGATGATTTCCATTATAAAAAACTATTAATTTTGTGTTTTTTAATTAATTAGTTTTTAAAATTAAGTTCTCGCTTTATGACATCACAACTGTTGATACAAGGATTAATTCTCGATAGATGGTGCTCGATATGCCATTTCAATTACAGTTACTAGATATACACAGTACCGCAATTGTATGGGCCAATGTGTTAGAGAGAGAAAAAGCAAATTTTTGCACCAATATGGCGGCATTTGTGCGTGCGTTGACGGCCTGGTTGCCGTACTTGGACAAATAGAATTGTTAAAATGACAAAATCAAAATTAAAATTGAATTAAAACAAAAGCAAAATTAAAATTGATATGTGATATGGAAGTAATATTAATGTTTGTGTAGTATTTGTACATGATTTGTACACTATATAAAACAGACATAAACACTTGGCAACGCTGCTTATAATCAAGTATTTTAAGTGACGGCATTTGTAATAATCTGTCATAAAGTCAGATATCTTGATTTTAAAATCTACTTCTCAATGTCACCAACTTATAGTTTAAAATTCAAATGTCCCCATAAATTTTTGCACCAATATGGCGGATATTGCGGTACTGTATGTATCTAGCACATTATTTTATAAATTCGAATCGTAGATCTGTCTATGGTATCTAGTAACTGTACATTTCAATGAAAATTGTAATGATTTTTAAGCTACAATTTTACTCTAAATTCGTCCAAAACTAAGCTAACAATAATAAGGGAGATTGTGTAGATTGTTTAGATTAATTTCTATTATTGTAAGACTGAAACGTATTTCTTTGCTTAGGTCGATAATACAGATCACTAACTATTGAAAATTATTATTTTTACATTGATTAATATTTTTTGCAACCAAAATTAAATTTAAATTTTTTTATAAACGAATTAATATTTTATAAAAACGATTAATTGTTTAAAATCAAACACCAATCTCACTTAAATTATTGATAAACGTCAATTCTAATAGAATTGGATCAAGTTACGTTACACGTTCTCCATGGCTTACTTCGATCGGAAATGCTGACTATAGAATACATCAAACTGTTTCGTGCATTGACTATCAGTGTAAACTTACAAATTAAATTGACAGGGAAAATATTATTAGCAAAATGGACAAAGAAATTATGAGATGTTTTTGTATTTAAACATTAGTTATCGATTATTGAAATTTTTATTTCTTCTAAAGGGGTTAATTAGCATTCTAGTCATTACACTAGAAATTTTGAGCAAGTATATCGAAGAACATTTGATAGACTTATTTACAGTTACTAAATTTAGGGATTTTATTTATTTCTAGTTATTTTAACTTTTTCAGTTGTTTCCAAATTTGCATTGACAACTTCGATTTTCTTTCATTCTAATTTCGTCTATTGAATTTTTTAGAAATTTACAAAAATTTTTACTTTAAATTAAAGGTAATTATGTGTTGCATTTTTAATAAAAGCAGAATAATCAAAAATTCAATTAAATTCCATCCAAAATTACAAAATCAGTTAATTCTATTATTATGTAATCTATTTCAGGTAAATTACAATGTCGGATGCTGTTAGTAAAGTAGTAGCAAAACCACAATTACGTGGTTTATTACAAAATCAAATTAAAAAGAATCTAATGTTGGCTGTAGGATTGTGTTTTGCTGCAGCCGTTGCACAAAAGATTTTTGTTAATGATCACAGGAAACAAGCATATGCTGAATTTTACAAGTAATATTTAATTGAAAATTTAATTAGATATTCTATTAAAAATTTGCTCTGATTATTATTTACAGGACCTATGATATTGATAAGGAATTCAACAGGATGAGGAATAAGGGATTGTTTGATTCATGTGAACCTGATAAATAATGTGCGAATTGTTACCATTGAAAATGTAGAAAATCATTAGATCTGTTTAATAATAGAGTCGATTAATTTTTAGAAATTGTATTGAAATAAAATTTCATCCGATATTGTTTAATGATCTATTTATTTAGTTTTTCGTTTTTTTAAATAATCATAGTTGGCTTTGAAATTTGACAGTCGAAAATTATTCAGCAAGTCAAATCGTAGTCAACTGTGCAGAAGGATCATCCATGTTGTTTTGTTGATTGCGCACATAATGTGCGCATCCTTAATGGCGTCGAGTTGTTATTGTTGAAAGCGTTAAATTATTTGTAAAAAGATTTAGAGTGTTTTTACCAAATTTTTACAAATTGTCGTACAAAATTTACAAATTTATTAAAACATCTATTATATACAATAATTTAATGGAATTTGTAGAATTTTTCTGTGTTAAAAGTATGTCACACGAAATCGGGTATGTAATGTTTCTCTTCATTTAGAACCAAAAAGTAAATCAATTTCCTCAATAGATTTTGATATTTTGATGTAATTCCTTTGAAAATTAATAATAATTCAATAAATCCTAGTTAGATTTTTCCTGTTAATCTATTTGAACATTTGTATAATTGAGATTTGTTTGAAAAAAATCCATTTATTTCTTATATGAACACATGTAATAACACTCCCCCGTCCAGCATACAAGATGGCTGCGATCATATTCATTTTCATTTTTAGTATTAAATAATGCGATTCTTGTCGAGGAAATCATGGAAACATGAAGCCCTTTTCAAAGGAAATCCTAATAGTCTTAGAAAATATCATTAATTTCCTCGTATTTCTTATCGATGACATAATAAAGAAATGTATACCCTTCCTCCCCCCCCCTCTTATTTATTTAATTACAACCAACAATACATTCATATTTTTTTTGTTTACAGGTATTTTTGAGAGAAAAATCTTATTAGACAAGTTAAAGAAATCAACAACAAATTTTTTACATTAATATCGGAATGTAAAACTTCAAAATATTTAAATATTACGATAATTATCCATATTTTTTTCGTTTGAAGAAGGAAAAAGGGTTAATTCAAGTGTGTTGTGATATGACAACCCTATTTATCAATGGCCCTGCCTAGTTTAATATAAAGACACTTTTAGATGGCAGCAAATAGTGATGGCTGCAATATCATTACAACAATATTAACAATCGATGGGAATTTAACAGATTCAAATTTTATAAATAAATTTAATTTAACTGTAGATAAATTAAATAATATTCTGGGTGACGACGATATTGTCAAAATACACAAACTGGAGCCCTGGAATTCAGTGCGTGTAACGCTGTCTATTCCACGGGAAGCAGCGTTACGCCTAAGAAAACTAGCTAGTGAAGGTTCAACACAACTCAGGGCTCTAGGTATATTAAGTGTACAAGTTGAAGGTGATCAAGTAATATCATTACGTATAGCATCAAATTCTGTTAATTCAGAACCACAAGAAATCATCTTACAAACTACACAAGGTATATTAAATTAAATATATATCTTTATTTATTTAATTACAATATTTGTAATTGTTTTCTAATATTTATTCTATTTAATTTTCTAGATGGCAGCAGTGGTAGTCGTCAAGAAGCAGCAGATGGAGCCTTATCAAGATTTTTATCAGGACCAAGTATACCGACAGCTAGTAGTGTTGGTGGTAGTAATAGTGATACAAGTGAAAAAGTGCATTTCAAATCACCAAATGTTGTGTGTCCATCTGATAGTGTTGTACCAAAAGTTCCAACAAGTGTTGCGAATAATAATAGCAACATTCCAACAACAGCATCAACAACCACCACAAGACCTTATGGTGGACCATTTCCATTTACTAGTATGAATCAAGCAATTCATAGTAGGGAAGGATTAAGTGCTCCAAATAATAATTATCCAGCACAAGCACAAGCATCATCCACACAACAACAACCGCCGCCGCCGCCACCACCACCACCACCTCCACCACCATATCCAGGGAAAACAACAGTACTACAACAATTAACACCTACAACATCTTTAGCACCACCACCACCACCGCCGCCACCCCCAACAACACCACAATCACCTATGGTGACAATATCAAGTCCACTTCTAGTTAATTTATTACAAAATGAAGGTCCATCATCAGTACAACAACAGAAAATGATACAAAAACCACCAACAGAAACTGTTACTGTAGGATCAATGGCAATAGGAGGAGTAAACACAATAAAACCATCATTGTTAAATAGTCACGCTAGTTTATCAAATAGGACTATTCAAAATGCATTCTTACAAAAACAATTTAGTGCACAAGATCTCAATAAAGGATCACCATCACCTATACGAACAGTAGTGTCTAATAATAATAATAATAGTAATAATATCAATAATCGAACTATACCAAACTCGTTTGTGCAAAAATCAACTGTAACAACACCATCAACATTAATCCCAAATTCGGTACAGTCTCGTTTATTTAATAGTAATAATAATAATAATTTAGATAATGAAATTACATTATTAAACAACACCAATAATAAATTGAATGCAAGTCATAAACAGGGCTCAGTTATGGATATTACTCAGGCTAGCACTTTATCACCAAGCGCCTTATCAAATACAACTACTTCCATTAGACAAAATAATAAATTAATTAGTACAAGTATAACAGCCCCAAGTGGCGTAATGACAACCACATCAACAACAAATCATTTACGTTATCCAAATAATTTACAATCAAGTCTATTATCTAATCATTTACAACAACAAATTGCATTACAAAGAAATATAACACCGACAACTCTAGTAGAGACAGCAGTTGCAGGAACTATAGGAGGAACAATACCAACAACAACAACATCAACAAGAATTCTTCCACCACCACCACCCTATTCAGTAGCTGTAAATCGTACATGGGATTCAATAGTACAAACATCATCACCATTTTTGGATTTGACACCATCTCTAACTGATTTAAAAGTGGATGATCTAGAAGATTTATTACCATCATTAGAAAGAGATTTAGCAAGAAGTCCACCAGAAATACCTGAAGAATTGACACGTTCCGATGATCTTCACAATAGAAATATTAATAACAATAATAATAATAAGAATTTTCTTATTAATCCTTTAACGGGTGAATTAGAACCACAATCTAGTTGTGAAGAAAGTGATAACGAATTAGCTGATGTATTTACTGGTTTACCATCACCAGCAGCATTATCAGATGATGATACGACAAATTCGACAATACGTCCAGATACAACAACAGATCAAAGTGATAGTGAAACACGTTCATCACATAATAGTGATAATAATAATAGTAATAATAAACATGGACGTATTAGTAATAAAACAAATAATAAATCAATTAAAGATAGAGGACGTGATTCACCTAGTATAAAACCTACTGAGAAAATTAAATTACGTTTAAAATTAGAAAAGACCGAACCAATTAATTCAGCATATAAAGTTGATGTTAGTTTTATACAACAACAACAACCGAAAAAGGCAACAAGTTTAACTTCAACTACAATAACATCAACAACAACAACAATGGCTACTACATCAACGATATCATCGCCGTCGACAACATTAACAACATCAGCAATAGTAACAACAACATCACCAGGAACAACAATTGGAGCAGTGGTTGCAACAACAGATATAACAGCTACAACTGCATTTACAAATACGATGTCATCTTCAGTAACAACGTTAACATCAAATATTGCAACAACTACACCGGTAGCAAGTACCACAACCACAGCTACAACACCAACAACAAATGAAGAATTGCGTGTACCACCATTGCATATTTCTTTACGTGGTCGGCATCCTGCTTTCATAACAAATAAAAAGAGAAATAAATTAAATTCAGATGGTAGTTTAAATAAAACAAAACTACGAAAAAGTCAAGAAATAATTAGTGGTAAATTAAAAAAATTAAATAGTGAAATTAGTGCAATAAAATCAGATGATGATCTGACAAGTGATTCATTAATAAATGATCAACAAATTAGTAATAATAAAATTTTAAATTCAGATCAAAGAAAGCTGAAAAAAATTAAAACAAGTCATGACTATAAAGATATCACATCAGCGACAAATACTACTACAAGTAATACAACAACAACAACAACAACATCAACAACATCATCATTATCACATGACAATGATTTAAAATCGAAACTGGTTTTACATAATTCAATACATAATTATAAAGACAAACAGAAGGAACGTCGTGGTAGTGATTCAGAATTAGCTAAAGCTAATTTGAAATTTATTGATAGTAATGGTATTATATCAATTGAGAAGAAACGACGTTTAAGTCAATCAGAATTTGATTTAATAGATTCAATAGCAAATGAACGATCAGCACCTACTGTATTAGGTTCAACAAACATTGGTACTATTGCTAGTTTGCCACAGAAAACACGTAAAGAGAAGAATAAAATTAAAGATTGTTTTAAAAATAAGGAAATTCTTCGAAATAAGAATAGTTTTACAAAGAATTTAAGTGATAAATTTAGTAGTAGTAGTAATAATAATAATAGTAACAGTTCAGTATCTGTTATTGGTACTACAACTACTACTGTTACCACTACTGCTAGTAATACTAGTTCAACTAGTATGGTAATGGCAGAAACAACAATAACACCAACAACAGTAACGGTAACATCAGCAAATAATAGTAATAATAGCAACAATAATAGTAATAAACAGGTGACATTACCAACTGGAGAGATTGATATGGAAGCGAAGTTTAAACAGAGATTATTGGAAGATTCAGAAAAGGGGGTACCTAGACCACCACATCGGACTGAAAATGTACATCAGATAGTGACAGAAAATAATCCATCAGAAAATACTGATAAGGTAATGTATATTTTTGAAATTATTTAATTCTAATTAATAAAATATTATTATTAATAAAATACAGGTATTAAAAGCTGATCCAGAACCACCTCCCTTGCAAGATAAATCACCAGAACCTGATAAATGTAATACACCAGAACGTAATAAACAAACAGATTTAATAAGTGATAAACAATCATCAGTAGTTGTAGTAGTAGCAGCTGGTCGTTCACCAAATTCTGGTGCACAAGGTGAAGATAGTGGTATAGAAAGTATGGATGCATTAAGTGAAAAATCACCAAATCAGGCTAGCCAAAGTCCGCATGCCGACATTCCTGAACAAACATCATCATCTATTACTACAAATAATAATAATAATAATAGTAATAGTAACAACAATAATATTAATAATAGTAGTAATAATAATAAAAGTAACAAATCAAAAACACAAGTGCCTGATATGCTTGATATTGAAGCACAATTAGCAAAAATGGAAGGTTTAAATGGTGTTGAAGATGATGTTAATGATAATCAACGTAATACAACTTCAGCAACAACAAAGTTAGGACAGTGTTGTGAATTAACATCAGCATTACAGGATAGTTTAAAACAGGGTGCTGTTAGTTTATCAGTTAACACAGCGACATCATTATCTATAATTAATAAAGAACATCAAACAGCTGATGTTAGTCTGGTAAGTGTTGTCTTTTTAATAGAATTAATAAGACTAATTAATTATAATTGTGTTTTTTTTTGTATATATTTAGGTACCGTTAAAATCGAAAACTAAAGAAGATGATTTAGAACCATTGCCTGTACGAAGGACACCACCATTATATACATATTCAAATCCAGATAAAAGTCGTGGATCTGACAGTCCACCATTATCAGATGATGAAGATGATAATAGTAATAATTCATGTACAAATGTACATAAAAGTAAAAGTTTATTAGAACAATTATTAATTGAAATACCTGACAATCAGGCACCTAGTTCACTAAGTCCAGCAACACGTTCATCAGTACGAACACGTGCATTATCAAAATTGAATAGTCCTGAATTAAATTCACCTGTATCATCTATAGTAAAACAGACAAGAGTGACAACACCTAGTGGCAATAATAATAGTACTAATAATAATAATAATACGACAACAGTAGCAGCAACGGTGACAACATCACAACAACAATCAACGACAACTACAACAACAGCAACAGCAAAAAGAAAACGTCACGAATCAGATAGTTCAAATAATAGTTTGGACGAATCACGTAATAAAAAGCCAAGAAAATGTTCAGAAAATGCAGCCGAATTAATAAAAGCTTGTATGGGTGTTGATGCATCCAAATTAAATAATGTTAATAATAAGAAAACAAGTAGTATTACTACAACAGCTGGTAAATTACATGATGAAAGTTCAGATAGTGATGAACCATTAATTGAAAAAGTAAGGAAAACAGCAAATAATAGCAATATTGGAAAAAATAAATTGAAAAGTAGTAATACAAATGTGAAAAATATTAGTACTAGACGTTCTGTAAGAACAACAGCTGTTCCATCACAAAATACACGTAGTAAAGGTGATAAAATCCATTCAGAATCAGATGCTATCCGTCGTAAGACACGAAGTACAGGTAAGTTACTTTATTGATTTGTATTATTTAAGGAAAGAAACATTAAATTATTTAAATTACAGTATCTGAATCAGAGACTAAAAGGAAAAAAGAGGTAAAGTGACAGTGCCAGGATGACCGTATTAATAGCGGTCCACAATTATTAGATGTAGAGTCGTCGCCTGCTGTAAGGCCACCCTCATATGTAACAGTGCCCGTTTTACAGCCCCAAATTTGAACAACCCATCAAATTATCATAAAAACAACATCTCTATAGCTGTGTCACCGTTACTGTACAGATTGTGATATAATCCAGTTTAATTATTGTAAATAGTTAGGATCAATTATTTGTATATAGAAATTTGAAGAGAAAAAAAATGATGCATTGTGTCACAAAGTCACGTTTGATTATAATTATTATGATTATTCTTATTATTATTATTATATGTAATATAATGTGGTATTTTCCATACATACGAGCTAACGCATATTATACATAAAAATACATAACTATACTTTACTATTGTTTGCATTTTACGTAGAAAAACATTAAATATCTCACGAGAATTATTGTATGTACGTTATTGTAAAGTTGTTGATATTTTTCTTTGTTTATGTTTAGCTTAGTTGTATATGTTTTTTTCTTCTTTGATTATTATTATTATTTCTTTTTATTATTTTGTAATTATTATTTATATGCCACACAGAGCCTTGTAGGATATGTTTTTTGTTTCTTTACGTAAAATACAATAACTTGTAATGTTCTTAATTGTAGATTTTGTGGAAAGGTTGATGAATTATAAACTATACAATTGTTAAATAGAAATATCTTAATATTTATATTTAATTGTTTTTTTTATTTTATTTAGTTTCTCGTTTCTTTTGCTATTTCATCACCGTCAATCCTTTTATTTTTCTTTCTTGATTTTATAATTTCAAAGAGGAATAAATATTTGAATAATTGTTTGCTATTTTATTCGTTTTTGATTGTTCAACACAATAAAAAACAAGGTGTAGTGGGAATAAACAAATCAATCAAAATTTGATGAATTTATTTTCAATAATAATAAAAATAATTAGCGTTGTTTCTTTTGTTGTGGCCGGCCGTAAATTTTGCCACTGCCTGTTTTCTTACCTTTCTTATTTTTCATTTTTTTCGCTGAATTCGCCTCGTATCGCAATTTCTTCGCGTTCTTTTTCGACGTATTCCACAAATCATCATCGAAATTCGACTTTTTACCATGTTTACCACGTTTATTTTGTTGTTTTGCAGCAGTATCGCCAGGGATTTTGTTGATTTTCTTCAATTTATTCTTACGTTTTGCTAATCTTGCTTGTAACAACATTGTTTTATTTAATTCATTATTTATACGATCTTCTGATGTTTCGTTGATCTTTTTATTTTTCTTCGTTTTGTTATCTTTGTTATTTTTCGTTTGATTTGTTTTGAGACTCAAACGTTCTTTCTCCTGTTTACGTTCTTTATTCGTTTGGAACCACGGCCGTTTCTGATCTACTTCACCTTTCAACAGTTTTTCGGCACGATTCGCTTGATTCTCAACACGATTCAATACACGCTCCTCATATTCCTCTTGAAGAATTTGCGTAATTTGCGGTTCTAATTTTTCTAATTTTGTACGATATTTTTCGAGTATATCAGACGGTATAACACGACTTTTTACTGGATTTTTTGCACGTTTTATAATAGCTTTAACAATTCTACGTTCTTGTTCACCGGCTAAACTAACCGAAACACCAGCACGTCCAGCTCTAGCTGTACGTCCAACACGATGAATATAATGCTCAAGTGTTGCCGGCATAACAAAATTGATCACAGTTTGTACACCAACAATATCCAAACCACGTGCAGCCACATCAGTTGCTACCAATAAATCAATTTGCTTATCTTTAAAACGTTGTAAAGCATCTAAACGTTGTGGTTGTGTTAGATTGCCATGTAATTCGCCAACTTTTAAACCTAATAAACCCAATAAAATATGTAGACGATGTGCTTGTTTCTTTGTTTGTACAAATATTATACAATTCTCACGGAATGTACGGCATACTAATGCCGCCAATATTGGTTCACGATCTGTTTCTTTATCGGAACGTATACGTACGAATTCTTGTCGTAAATTGAATGCTACCTGTTGATTGTTATTAACAAACAATTTAACTGGTTTGTTTAATGATACAGCAGCTAAATTTTCGACTTCTTCAGTCATTGTTGCTGAAAATAACATTGTTTGTCTAGTTCTTGAACATTGTTTGATAATTTCTTTCATTTGTTCAGCAAAATATTCATCCAACATACGATCAGCTTCATCTAATATTAAAATTTCAATTGAATCTAATGTAAATGTTGGTGTACTTTTTAAATGATCAATTAAACGTCCTGGTGTTGCTATTACAATATCAGGATTTTTACGTAATATACTCTCTTGTGATTTTATATCTAAACCACCAATAGCTAAACCAATTTGTATATCAGTATATTGTGATAATTGTTTACTGACTTGATACACTTGTACACCTAATTCACGTGTTGGTACTAAAACTAATACTCTTGTTGTTGATGTACCAATTGATGGACGATATAATAAACGTTCTAATGTTGGTAGCATATAAGCGGCTGTTTTACCAGTACCAGTAGCTGCACAACCACATATATCTTTACCTAATAATGCTACAGGTATTGTGGCTGATTGTATTGGTGTTGGATGGACGAATTTCATTTCAGTTATTACTTTCAATAGCGGTCTAGATAGATTCATTTGATAAAAACTTGCATCTTCTGTACTATCAATATCAACAGTATTATCGTAAAAGTTTTCCTCTTCTTGTTCTTGTTGTTTCTTCTTCTTCCTTGATTCTTTATTTCTAATATTATCATGCTTTAATTCATCATCGGATATTGATAGATCAGATTCTACGTCTTTATCTAATTTAACATCATCATCATCATCTTGTGATTGTAATTGTGCTTTAAATTTCTTGATTTTATCATCTGTTTTTGTTTTGGCTTTCCGTTTTATATATTTTGTTAAATCATTCCATGAATCTTTATTATATTCATCTACAGAGCTAACAAATTGAAAATTTGTATCAAAATCTGCTTTACGTTTATTTTTCTGTTTCGATGGTTGAAACTGGAATTGAAACACATGTTTTTAATTTATTGTAAATTCAATTTTCATTCAAATATTCACCTCGGTCTCTACATCAGAATCTTCAGAGAAATCCTCAACATCTTCATCGTCATCAATCGTCTTAATTAAATCGAATTTTCGATTATTTAACGTTTTCATTTCAAGTTAATTAATGTATTAAATGGACAACAATGAACATAACCTACAATATAAAAACATGTGTCAACGGCCGCCCATGTTGCCACGTCTATTCCTTAAAAACAACACACATATGTATAACACCAATAATCAACATTTTCTGGCAAAAAAATTAAAAAATACTTAAAACAACATAAGCACTTTCAATAAATGTTCTAGTAATTAAATTAGCTCAAAATAGAAGCAGCATGTTTAATAATAATTAATAGATAGGCATCTTTGGGGATAAATTAGTAGACTTGCCATAGTTAAATTGAGCATGTATTGCGCCATCTATCAGGACTTACAAAAGCAATGCGTTTAAAGTGAATTAAGATTAATTACAATTAATTAAATGATTAATATTCGATAAATAGAGTTTATAATTCGTTTTTATTTCACTAATTTGGAGATATATGAATTGCTAATTTTTCTGAAGATTACTGTTACGAGACAATTCTACAACATTGTCAAATTGACCACTCTTAAGTAGATTCAATGAAATTTCTATCCGCTGTGGCCATTGTAATTTTAAAAAAAAACAAAATCAAATGTTCGAATTAAGCTCAAGTCATTCCTATTAAAACTTTTTAGATGTGCTTAAAAATATGGGAAATTTTTTGCAAATTATCAATTTTTAGTTGAAGTTCTGATATTGCTAAAGTAGATACGACAACACTGTAGAGTAGTTACAGCGCGTGCCTACAGACTAGCCCGGTTGGTTTTTAAATTGTTGTCATCATTGTTTGACGTGACGTAACGAATGTCAGCTGAAAGTTATTTATAAAGCCTTAAAAATTAAGGCATTTTTTGCAAATTTTATTTAGTGTTTTGCTATTTGTTAAACAAATCTGATTAAATTACAGTTTTTCTAAATTAAATACAACAATGCCAAATATAATTTATGAAGTTAAATTGGATTTTAAAGATGTTATGTTACGTCCAAAACGATCAACGTTGAAAAGTCGTAATGATGTAAGTATTGATTTTTTCAATTTTTTTTCCTCTACTTATTATCATTTTAATATTACTATCTTTTTTATATTTTACAAAAATAACGTTTTTTTATTATAGAAACATTAGTTCTTACATAATCTTCTAAATATGTTTTGAAAATGCTGTATTAACATTTTTTTGCAATATAATTAACGATTAAAAAAAAATTGATTGCAGGTAAATTTATTTCGTGAAATCACTTTTCGTAATTCGAAACAAACCTACAATGGTATACCAGTAATGGCATCAAATATGGACACAATTGGTACATTTGAAATGGCTAAGGCTCTATCAAAAGTATTCTTTATCATCTTACATAATCTCTATATTTTAATTAAATTTGTTGTAGCACGGTTTATTCACTTGTATTCATAAATATTACACAATAGACGAGTGGAAGAAATTTGCTGATGAGAATCCGGGTTGTTTACAGAATATTGCTGCAAGTTCCGGAATGACGGATATTGATTTTCTTAAATTGAAAGAAATCCTAACAACAATACCAAAAATTAATTTTGTATGTTTAGATGTTGCTAATGGTTATTCACAACATTTCGTTGAATATGTTCGTAAAGTTAGGTCTGCATTCCCACAACATACAATTATTGTAATAGAAATCATTTATTGTTGAGAATTATTATTGATTATATTCTATTGTAGGCTGGTAATGTTGTTACCGGTGAAATGGTAGAAGAATTAATCTTATCTGGTGCTGATATTATCAAAGTTGGTATTGGACCTGGATCAGTTTGTACAACACGTATGAAAACTGGTGTTGGTTATCCACAATTATCGGCTGTTATTGAATGTGCTGATGCTGCACATGGACTACAAGGACACATAATTTCGGTATTATTATTATTATGAATTGCGAATAATTCGTTGAATCGATTGGTTATAATTGGAGCAAGGTCTTTGTACCGGGCAGTTCTTGTTACAATCCGATCAATTCAAGGATTTACGAAATTTCCATTTAATTCTGCAGTTTCTCCTTATTTAAATCGCAAATAACAGCAGGATCTGACTGTATTTTTGTATTTTAGGACGGTGGTTGTACCTGTCCCGGCGACGTGGCTAAAGCTTTTGGTGCCGGTGCCGATTTCGTTATGGCAGGTGGTATGTTTTCAGGCCACGACCAATGCGGTGGTGAAATTATCGAAAAGGATGGTAAAAAATTCAAATTATTCTACGGCATGTCATCGGATACAGCAATGAATAAACATGCCGGTATTATAATTCTATCATTACCATCATTTATTAAGTATTCATCGATTTTTTTTAAATAATTTTATCAGGTGGTGTAGCTGAATATCGTTCATCTGAAGGTAAAACTGTCGAAGTACCGTATAAAGGTGATGTTGAAACAACTATATTGGATATATTAGGTGGTTTACGTAGTGCTTGCACCTATACAGGTGCGGCTAAATTAAAAGAACTGCCAAGGCGTGCAACTTTTATACGGTGCACACAACAACTCAACAATATTTATAGTTAATTTGATTTTTTTAAAGTGCCATTTACTATCTAAGCACAAATTTGGCACAATTTACGTGCCTTTTTTCTCAATAGAGTACGTACTTAGAAGCTGCATCGAGTATTTGAAAATCGTTCGAAAATTGATTAAATCAATAAATAAACAAATTAAAAAACACGTCATATTTCAAGTGTGATTCATTCAATATACAATGTAAAATTCTCTATTTTCTGTAAATTGTTTATTTAATTTTTTTATTTCTTTATTATACTTTAAGTATACAATTAACTAAAGCAATTATACCAAATATAATCCCTAATTACAGTATTGAGAAATCGCTATATTTTGTTAATGTTTTTGCGATTCAAGACAAGGTAGAGCAATTATTGATAAATTATTTAATTTTAAAATAAATATTTAAAAAAAATCTTGTTAATCATTTATGCTAACAAATGTTCTCTAGGCTCAAACGCTGACCTATACACCTCCAATACTTTCCACAACCTGTACCTGTTATCTTCATCAAATTACGATGAAAATAAGTCTAATTGTTTCCATAATTATCTATTTACCGATAAGTATTCTTTGTGAATTATTAAAATATAATTCTAGCATTGATTGTAAATCACCGATACACTGTTTAAACAAAAATGTGTTTACATTTTGCTTTATTGTAAATGATCGTGTGGTATTATCACAAGACAGCTACACGTGTCCGAAAGGATCCAGCTGCTCTCAAGACAAATTAGCACCGTGAGTAGGTTTCCCATCAAATTTTCGATTAATCTAAGAAATACAAAAAGTTGCAGATGCAAGATAAATTATAGCAATATACCAAGTTCCATCAGTGTAGCTGTAACAATGGCTTCCACGAGGAGCACTACAACTACACCAGGTCTCAATCGAATTCGTTTATTGATTATGAAATAATTCAATACTTTTTAGCTCTAGTGTCGTGTTCAAGTGCCATGAAATTCCCATCGTTGCATTGTAATGAATTCTATGAATGTACAAAGATTTTATGGTGGTACACATTAAAATTACACACATGTCCAAATAAACAATATTTTGATCCACAATCACATCATTGTGGGAATATAAAACGTAATAATTGTCAATAATTGTAATACCAGTAATAAAATAGTGTATCATAAAGATTGTATGGTGTTGTTTTATTTATTTAGAACTTAATTATAGAATTATTGTCATATTTATATGTAATAAAGTGTAACATTTTCCGACATAACAGTGTAATAATTCGAATGAAGAACAAAATGAATTCTTTCCACTTATTGTGCCTTATTGTTGTAATATATTACAATTGTTTGCATTTAGAAGCTCAAACTTGCTCAGAATATGGAATTTATTGTTTGAATTCAATCGAATATCGTCTTTGTATTGATATCAGTGCTAAAGGAGCTATGTTGGTCGGACCATTATTGATTTGTCCTAAAGATACGTACTGTATTACTAACAATAGATTTCCGTAAGTTTAAATTTCTAGTGAATTTTTATTTATTTTTTTAAAAAAACTGTTTGAATTAGATGTTCAACAGTAAGTCCGACTACTACAACAACCCCAACAACAACAACTACAACAGAAGTTTCTGGTAAAATAATTTTCTTTCTTAAGGATCCACACGACAAATATTTAGATTCAAAGTGCGAAAATTACTAGTTTTCAAACATCGATATCTTGCTTGTTTTTTAAGATATTAGGAAAAGTAAACGTGCATTAGATAGAGAATTCCAAGATGCATATTTTAAAGCTTTTTGTCTTGAAAAAATGTGATAAAATTCTGAATGGCAGAGAAAACTCTTAGACCCTGCTCTTATTTGCACATTTTCCCACATAACTGGCAAAAACTTGGCCAATATATTTGATTTTCAACGTATCAAGTGGGTTTAGATAAAAAATTGAAAGAGCTTTCCAAATCTGCCAAGAAATAAAGAAAATTTAAAGAGTTTTCTAACATTGATGCCATAATAGAGAATCATACTCACGTTTTTAGACAGTTGATGTAAAAGAAATGGTCATGAATCCAATTTTAACTGAGTTTCAATAAAAATTTGAACCCTCTTTCTCACCTCTTATTTAGAATAATTAAAATCATTGCCAACCTAGACCGGATGTGTTTATTGTTAGTGTACCAGATACATGGTGTGATCATTATTGTCTGTTCTGTACTCTGTTTAAGAAGAATTCAACGTATCCAGGCGTCGTTTACATTTATAAATGAGACCACGCTTCCTGCTTATAGCAACTAGTACAACCGCAAGATCATTAATCAGTGAGAAAAAATTGATATCAATAAATAGAATGGAAAACAAACAATGAGGAAATAAACCAAAGAAAAACATTTTCAAACTTTATTCAATAGAAGCAGAAGGTGTGGTCTCATTTATCAATGTAATAAGCCTATCGAGAAAATACTTGAAGATTTGGAAAGCTCTTTCATTGGCGATCTAAATCACTTATAGATCAATAGTATTGGTTAAGTTTTACCCAGTTATGGAGGAAAATGTACGAAAAAAGCAGGTTCCAAGACTTTTCTCTCCCATTAAGAATTTTATCAAAATTTTCCAAAACTAAAAGCTTTAAAACATGCACCTTAAAATGCTTTATCTAATGCACGTTCACTTTTTCGATTGTTTTAGAAAATTGATAATTTTCGCACGCCGAATTGAGTAATTTGTCTGGAGGCACCTTAATTCTTAAATTTTATTTTTGTTTAATTTAGTTGCACCACCTTCATGTACTGAGGCTGGTAAATATCGAGGACCTAAGTGTTATCAATATTACGAATGTGTAAAGACATGGTGGTCGTATAAAGTTGTATTGAAAACATGCGATAAAGGTTTAGCATTTAATCAAACAATAAAGGAATGTGAATCGGCTGAAAAATTGAATTGTAAAATCGCTGTCTAGTAAACTTATCAATTGATTAGATTTTGTAGATAAATAGTAGAGTAAAATAGTGATTATGAATTGATTTTTCACCTTAATTTTAGAAAATTTAAAACCTTACACTGCCACTTTCCTACCTAAATTAAGCGCCTTTGTTGGTATTGTGGTTTGTCTATTGAAAGTTTGAATTAGTGCTGCGATAATTTAATATTTTCCTCTAACTATGGTAACTTAAATCTCGCACTATAAGGTCATTAAACCTTAAGAATCTTACAGATGAATGCTTAAAGATTATTAGGACCTTACACATAGAGGCAAATGCAACGATAATTTTAAGATGTCCAGTGATATACCTATGTATCTTTCCCCCTGTTTCTAGAGTTTCTTAAAATTTCTACTATTTTAAAGCTCCAAAAATAGTTCGATTTCTTTCTTCATGGCCTCTCTAAAATCAACATACACGATACCATATGAGAGTCCAATTAGAGCTGTATTGGTGGCCTTTTTTTTTGTTAAAATATGCGCTTCTTTATTTCCTCTAGCTTTCAAGATAAACTTGTTACCTTCAATTAATACACGAGCGCTGCAGAAATTGGAAGACAAAAACTAGGGAATTATTGTTTTCGGTTGTGATATATTCAAATATTAGCTAATTTTCTACAGTCGTACGTTTCTTCTAAATTCTGAACTTGTATCTAAGACTATAAATTATTAATAAATACCTGTTGTAGCTTTCTTGTTCCAATATTCCAAAATTTTTTATGATCTGTCGTTTATTGAGGATGCCAAAGGAACTGATTCTATTCGAAATTAAGACGATTTTCTAAACCATTTAATGATAAAATTAGTGATTTTTAGAACAATTAAATATTAGACTTCATCATATAGAAACTGTACATTTCAGTCAAATAAAATCAACCCAGTCTTCTAGTATTTGTTTATAGTTTCTTCACATTTTAGAAAACACCACACACTACTACTTTTTCTTTTCAATGTTTCTTAACACGCTCAAAATATTCTCGTTTGATACCTTCCCTCTCTTCTACCGGTGGTAATGTTGGATACATTCCACGTCTTCTACGATCAGCTCGTACAGAATTCTTAAAAAAAATGTACAATAGAAAAATGATTAGAGTAAAATTTAAAATATTGATATTTACCCAAAAACTTTTACAAACTTTATAATTTTCAATCTGTAAATTACATGCTTCTTTATCGAAATTATTCTCATTGTAGCATTTATATGTTAATTCCTGTTCTTTTAGGCACGGATTATTCTTTTCAGCTTCCCGATTTTTCATTTTTTAAACACTTTGTTCGAAATTTTCTCAACACAAAAAATTTGAGGTTGACAATAGCCATTAGATGACAGCTGCAACCAAATCTAGGGTTTTTCATTGAATAATATTGGCAATATTAATTTTATTTGAATGGGTTATATTATTAAGATTTTTATTGAAAAAATCTGTAATAAAGCAGAAGATATTTGAAAATTCCTGTATAAATGTTGGATTTTGATAAAAATTGAATTTTTTATGTGCTTCTCTATCGTTGAAACAATTGGGCCGGAAAATGTTGGCAGTACTGATTTTGGTGACTAAACGAACATCACCATAATTGACTGGACTGTGAAAGAATGAGGAATAAACGTAAATAATTCTTTTTTGTGATTTAATTTGTTGATTTTTTTTCGATTAAGTTTCAATTTTGTTCGGTTTTTAATTCATAAAATACAATAAACAATAGTGTGATTGTTTGGGTTGTGTAAGTTTTTAAAAAAAATCCACCGATAAATACCATCAACACATAATATCAATGTTTTGAAGATGTCGAAAATCAAGATTGATAATAGGAATTTCGTTCAAAATAATAACAACAATAATAAAGTTGAAGTTAAAAGTAAAGTAAGTTTGATTAGATTCGTATTTGATTACTTTAGAATCAATTATTGTGGAACAATTGATATGATTGATTAATTAATTAACTTGCTAGATTTTTATGTTAATAACTTTCTATAGGTAGCCACTTAAGGAATGAGAGCATGAATCATTTTAAAAATACTTAATTATTGTATTGTAATTTCCATTATGTCTATAGATTAATTGTTGATTTTGTTATTTAATTTTCAGTTCGATGCTGAATTTCGGCGATTTTCAATTGATCGTGATCTACAAGCACGTTTCGATGAATTCCATGCTTTAATAGAACGTTTACATCGTCTTAAAGATATTGCATTTCTAATTTCTTATATCGACCCAAGTGACCAAGATTTATTACCAATTAACAATGATGATAATCTACGAAGAGCATTAATGAATGCTAAACCCCTATTGCGTGTAATAATCCAAAGAAAAGGTGATTTCCTAATTATTTTCAATGATAAACTAATAAAAATTCTTGATTTTATTAGGAGATAGTTTGGAGGAATTGAATGGTTATGGTACAATAAAGCCACGCAATTTGATTTCAAGTATCTTAGGCGGTACACCTGGACGTACTAAAAATTTAGCAATCTCCAATCCACACGATTTCCGACAAGTTTCATCAATTATCGACGTTGATATCGTACCAGAAACTTGTAGACGTGTTCGATTATTAAAACATGGCTCAGATAAACCACTCGGTTTCTATATAAGAGATGGAACAAGTGTACGTGTAACACAAAGCGGTAATCTATCCAAATTAAATTATAAAATATAATTAAAAAATTAACAATATAATTATAGGTTTAGAGAAGATACCCGGTATATTTATATCACGTCTTGTACCAGGTGGTTTAGCTGAATCAACTGGTTTATTAGCTGTTAATGATGAAGTATTAGAAGTTAATGGTATAGAAGTGGCTGGTAAAACATTAGATCAAGTTACTGATATGATGGTAGCAAATAGTTCGAATTTAATAATAACAGTAAAACCAGCCAATCAACGTACAATTGGTCCAGTACGTCGTGGTAGTTTTAGTCGTAATTCACAATTATCAAGTGGTTCACATCAATCACAAACAACAGCCGGTTCAGATCCTGATGATAAATATGATCAAGATGAAATTGTTGATTTAACAGGTGGTACAAATTTAGATGAAACACATACAACAACAACAACATCAACAATAACAACACCAACACCAACAATAGATGGAATTCTAAATCTATAGCTGTTCAATGTTATAGAATCTTAATTATTTTTTTATTCTATAAAATTGATAAAAGAATTATAACGTAGTGACTATGATAACTATACAGTCCAGTAATTGTAACGTTTATTTTGCTGTCTTTTCCCTCGATTCTTTCGATTAATAGACAATTGTCTGCAGCTTTATTTGATTAATTTCATGGTTATAGACCATATACTTTCTGTATGTACTTAAGAAACTTGTAAGACTATTTAAGAAACATTCCTTATACAATTTTTATTCCAAACAATTTTTTAATTATATATGTTTATTGTGTTCTATCTATTATCATATTTTATTGTTCAATCATATTTTTTTTTAATTATAAGTATTATTGTTACACTCGAAATGATCTGTATTGTAGAAAATTACACAAAACCAAATTATTAAATAACAATGCGAAATTTTGTGTAATTTTCATTAATTCCAGTGTATTGTATGGCAACTTTTATTTCGTCTTTTTTTTTTTTAGAAAACAAAAATTCTGTAAATAGTACCTTTGTTAATTTTATACATTTGTATTTCGGTCAAATTTGAAAATGTGGAGGCCTTAATCTTAACTATAACATGAAATGAAGTCCGTCCTATTCTCTATAAATTTGCCTTACAAGCTTGTATTCCAAAAAAAAATTTAAATGTTTTGATAATTTGTTAAAACAGTAAAAGGTACATTATGCAAATGTTATATAATTGCATCACATGTGTACTTATAAAGTTATTAGAAATATATATCTCGAGTTAAATTGTCGGTCTTATAAATATTGCAATATTCCTATAAAATATCAATTATACGTGTATAATGTGTTGCCTACATTAGACGATATTAGTAGATATACGTGAAATTAGCTGGTGTTATAGATGGCGTTCTGTTTTTAGCAATCTTATTTAATGTGAAGTTTGTTGTGTCAACTGTCATCGGCTAACATATGAGAGGAAAACACGTAGCAAAAGTCTGAGAAAACATCAACAAATTTTGTAAAAATTACAATTTTTCTTATGTAGTTTTATTGGTGTTGTTTTTGTGGACGTGTGATTTAAGAAATACGGCGAAAAGATGAGATCTCTTGGAATATCCTTATTAAGTTTAACATTAACAACAATTGTGATAGCAAATGCTTATTATCAGAAGAAACAATTCTACCCTTCTGTTGTCTATATTACGAAATCTAATCCTAGTATGGCTGTAAGTATTGTTTTAATTTATCCACCATTTGTATTTATTAATATGTCTTTTCTTATTTTTTAGGTAATTTATATACAAGCTTTTATTTGTGTATTATTGTTAGGGAAAATAATGAGGAGGATCTTTTTTGGACAGCTACGATCAGCAGAATTTGAGGTACATTTGTATTTATATGAAAGTATACTGGATAAGAGTACGGCTTTTGGATTTCGAAGATTCTTGAAGATGCACATTTTCCTCATAAACAGGCTGATAGATGATAAGGGCACAAAAATTTCAATATTTTGACCAGAACATGTTTGTAAACCTTTTAATTCTGTTACTAAAAGAGCACAAACATTAATGCTTTTGCATAATATAAGGTCTTCCAATTCAATTGACCCCTCTTTAACTAAGATGATGGCAAATCCTTCGTCAATAATTAAAGGTCAATGAAATGGATCTCCAATATCCAGGGCAGGGTTCTGTGCACAGTAATGCCTCTCAGTAAAATGTTGATTTGCTTTTATTGAATTATTTGTTAGTTTCAAGAATACTGCTTAAAAATTGATGACCCAGGACTACTGTCTCTTAAAATTTAGTTTGAAATGAAAATTCAGTTCTAAAGCCTTATAAAGGTGCTCGAATCTCTTTTCTTGAATGATTCTATAGAAAAATTTGTCGAAAAACTGATGGTGTATGATGGAAATGTTTTTAAATATAAAGCTAAAGTTGAAACGATTTAAAACTAGTTCACTAAAAATGGACGAGATTAACAAAAAACATTGAAAATCTAGATTAGAAGACTAGAATTTAGCTGAAAAATTAATCTCTTTCATATTTCAATAGACAATTCGCTGAAATGTTGCGATTTTAGTGCAAAAACAGACCGAAAGTGTAACAATTTTGCATTGTTAGACTCTAGAACAAAATTCAATCGAAACTGAAGAGCTCGGTTCAAAAATCCACTAAATTCTTTACTTTTGACGATTCGATAACAATTTGGGGGGAAAATGTCTCAACTGAAAAATCGCTTAAATGTATTCGATTTATTGCAAAAATTTGCCAAAAATAAGGCTCTTATAGCAATCCCAGGGTTGCTGTTGTAAATATGCCAAATTCGTATTATTTGGCGGGCGATTCGAATAATATTTGAAGGATTTTTAGGGGAATGACTGGAGAACATTTTAGCAAAATTAGAACCTCGTAGCTCATTTCGAAGTTGGTCAAAAAATGTTTCCCATGTTTTCTATAGTGCAGTAGAGAAAAACAAAAAAATCACTAATGGAAGGGTTTACGAGTCATTTTGTATGGTATGCTGTTTTTTTTATATTCCGACATTGTCCAAAACGATTGTTTTTTGACCAACTAACTGATGAGCTAGGAGGTTCTAATTTTGCTAATATTTTCTAAAAGGACCACACTAAAAATCCTTAAAGTATTATTTGAATTGCTCGCCAACTACTGAGAGTTTCATACGAATTTAGCATATTTACAATAGCAAGCCTGTATGATTAAAACGCGTAAAAGTCAATAGTTTTGCTCAAAAATATTGTGGACTAAAATTTTTAAATTGAGCTAGATTGTTAGAAAAATTTATTAGGAATGAGTGACTTAAAATGAAAGTACCTTAGTTTCTGTAAACTTGAATTTTCTTGCTCTACTTTAGCTCATATTAGCAAGACCTTGGCTTAAATCGCACTAACCGTAGGCTTACATTTGGATGAAGGTTTGACCATGTACAAGTTTCCACACAAATGTCTGTAAATCCATGCTTAGGTCGAATTAAGCCAAGGTCTTGCTAAGCGAACTTCAGTAATCGACAAAAACCGGGCTTGAGTCGTCATTTTGCCGCCCTCATGCAGTTACCATTAATGATTACAAAAACAAAAAGGTTAGTTTTATTTAATGTCACATTGAGCAGTTGAACTCGAAATTTTGACATTTTTGTGCTCTTACACATCTCATATGTAATTTGTTAAAATCTGTAAAATCCAAAAGCTCTACCATTACTAAATATAATATTGTAGAAATAATTGAAATTATAAAATTTTAGCATTTGATGGAACGTTCATGGTATGCAATAACTGAAACCTGTTTAGCTTTTACAGTATTTAGGGATGATTTTAATCCAAAATTTGTTGCATTATTTACATTGTTATTATTTCTGAAATCGTTTCATTGGTTAGCTGAAGATCGTGTAGATTATGTGAGTATTTTAATGTTTGCTTTTTTCTAAGAAAAATTAATAAAAATGATTATTGTTTGTAGATGGAACGAAGTCCTGTGATTAGTCTGATGTTTCATATCAGAGTCTTATCATTATTACTTTTGTTAGGATCATTAGATTTCCATTTTATACAACATGCATATTTATCGACTGTATCCAAAGGTGCATCTGTACAATTGGTATTTGGTTTTGAATATGCAATCTTATTAACTGTTGTTATTAATATTGCAATTAAATATGCATTACATTCAGTTGATTTAAATAGTGAAACACCATGGGATAATAAAGCTGTATTCTTATTATATACAGAATTATTAATGGGTTTAATTAAAGTTATATTATATGTTGCATTTGTTGCAATAATGGTACGAATTTATACATTACCATTATTCGCTTTTCGTCCCATGTATTATACAATACGTAATTTTAAAAAAGCATTAAGTGATGTTATATTATCACGTCGTGCTATACATAATATGAATACATTATATCCGGATGCAACACAAGAAGAATTACAAGCTGCTGATAATGTTTGTATAATATGTCGTGAAGAGATGACAACAGCATCAAAGAAATTACCATGCAATCACATATTCCATACATCTTGTTTAAGATCATGGTTTCAAAGGCAACAAACATGCCCCACATGTCGTTTAAATATTTTACGTACACCTACAACACAACAACACCAACAACAACAGCAACAACAACAACCACAAAATAATAACAATAATGATCGGCCAAATTTAAGACAATTCAATCAACAGAATCCACTTTTCAATCAATTCTTGAATCCGTTTCAATTATTTAATCAACCACAACAACAACAGCCACAACAAGCTCAACCACAAGGAATTCAACAAAATTTACAACAACCACCTTTATTCACAAATTTCGGTCAAAATTTGGGTAATTTAATACCACCAAATGCAAATAATAATAATGGTAATGGAACAACAGTAATACCACCATTTATGTTTCCACCATTTCCATTTATGCCTTTTATGGCACCACCACCAATGCCATCACCGAATTTACGTTCATTATCACCGGAAGAATTACGACGTATGGAAGGTAATGAGAGGGAGAATGTTGAAGCTAGAATACAATGTTTGAGAAATATTCAAGTAAGTTTAAAATTAAGAATATAGATTTTTTTTACTTTTCTTACAAGAGGAAGCTGGAGTCAGGCCTCGATTCACTGTCTGAAAAAGTGACCATTTTTAATGATTTATTTTCCGCTTGTTTTCTGAAGTATTTAAACCCTGTAACCAGCCTTGAATTGGGTGTTTCACGGTGCATACGATGGAGTTTTTCATTTTAGAAAATTTCCACTAAATTTTAAAGTGTAGAGGAAAATGTCGGAACACTTCAAACTTTCTCTTATCTTCTATGTCTACAATTTTAAAGATCAGAAATTGAACTAGCGCTTTTTGGGTAGAGGGCAAACGGTTTCCGCAAAGTTCAACTTTGGAAAATCGAAAATGTTCTTGAAAAAAAAAATCAAACTTTTCCAATTTTTCAAAATGGATTTTTTGTGAACCGTTTGCTCTCCTTCCATGAATAAGCTTTAAAACAAGCTGCTCTACGATTATTTTTTATTTAAAATTGTAGACAAGGTGAGATAAGAGAAATTTTGACATGTTTCGACATTTCCCTCTGCACTTTAGAATTTAGTGGAAATTTTGTAAAATGGAAAACTCCATCGGATGCACCGTGAAACGTCCAATTCAATGCTGGTTACAGCGTTTGAATATCTCAGAAAACAGGCGAGAAATCAATGATTAAAAATTGCCACTTTTTCGAACTCTAACTTCCCCATATACAGAGCTGTCAGGGCTTTCAATATTTAATTTTTTTGACTTAATTCAGTGTCTTAAGTCATTTTTACTTCAATCTTCTTTTGAAAGGTGACTTAAAACTTGTGAATTAAATCATTTGTTAAAGTGACTTAAGTCAGTATAAAAGACTTAAATCGCTTATGGATGAATTAAGTATCTTGAAAAAGATTTAAATAAAAAAAAAAGGTTAATTATTTTAAGTGTATTGAAGTCAATTATAAAGAACGAATTTAAAATAAAATACAATTGTGGGGTACGAAGGTAGGTGCATATTTATACTAATTATTTTTTGATAATTTTCTCAATAATTATCCGATAATAAATCAATGTTTGTAAGCTTAAACAAAGGTGTTGTTTTTCTTGTACATCACGCTGATGCATGGATATTGTAATGTAATGACACTAATGACTGAAAATCCATGAACTCTTTAGATGTCTTTCTCAAAATTTTTCTTATGTAACCCTCTACAATTTTTACACACATATCTGATGACTTTAAAACGGTTTCTGATTCACGTTATTTCAAAATATGTGAAGATTTCAATCAAAGCGAAGTAACGTTTTGAAGAAAATACTTAAGTCATATTGGCAAGCGAGTCAAGGCTTAAATCATTCTAATGCCAAAAATATAAATGACTTGAGTAATGTCTATCTCAGAATTGACTTAAGTCTTCTAGAAAGAGAGTTGTGACAGCTCTGCCCATAAGTAGGTTCTTTCTGATAACCTTTTGGAATTTCAATTTCACTTATTATTAGAGTTATCTATGTATTTTCTAGAATGCACATAATTTTTTTAAAGTTGATAAATTGATTGTTAACAATTAATTATTAACAAATTAATTTTAATACAATGTTGTTATTTATATTTAGATAATGTTAGACGCTGCTGTTGTAATGATGCAACAATATAGTGCTGCTACATCTTTATCAACTCACATACCGGCGACAACAAATAGTGACACACATTCTGGAACATCAGAGAATACAACAGCATCATCAACGGCTACAGAAGCGGCAACAATAGATGCACCATCAACATCATCTGGATCAGTATTGGATAATGCAAACAATAGTGGTGATGTTGGTGAAAAATCAACTACAATAACTAATGAACAGATGAATATAAGTTCAGATGAGGAATTGAGAAGACGTCGTTTACAAAAATTTCAAAGTAACAATATAGAACAACAACAACAACAGCAACAAACACAATAAGTTCTTGTTAGAAGTTTATATTGTAAATTTTTTGAGTTAGTATCCGTTTGTTTTACGTATTTATTATAAAGTCCTATTGTAAATTTTAAAAATTTTTGTAAATGACTTAAGTTAATTTCAATTAAAGACTGGATTGTTTCAGATAGAGGACGACATTCCGTCGTTTATTTTCTTTTTTTTTTAATTTTAAGAAAGAAAATGTATATTTCTGTACTCTGTTTCTCACTCTACACTTATCAACACTGTTTAGTAATAAATCAATTATGCAAATATTATTGTTTTTTTGATCATCTTTACTAATTTTTAAAATTTCATCTGATTTAAAATAGAAATATTCCAAAATTTGGATTAAATTTTGGTGAATTAGCTTAAAAATCGATTCAAATTTGTTCCTTTTGAAGATTTAATAGCAAAATTTCTTATATCTAGACTTCAACTCACAAATCATTTTCAAAAAATGACTAAACGTGTCCAAATAGTCTCATGATTCCATCCAGGGTTTCCAACCGTTATTTTTTTTGTTCCGGTTTTCGTTCCTGCAAAATAACGTTTTTTTCGGTTCAGTTCCATATGACTAATTTTTAAATTTCACCCTACAAGACACAACCCCTAAGAGCTATTTTCAGGGTAACTCCCCTAACAAAGGATGAAAACACGGATTACACCTGTTAACATCCCTAAAGAATCTATATTTATTAACAAGTTTTTAAATTTCTGAAAAATATTGAACCTTTAAAAAGAAATTTGAAAAAAAACCTGATTTTGCAACGGTAACTAATGCCCAACATCTCCCTTAAGGGAGGAAAGAGGACATAAAAAGAAAAGATCGTGTTAAGTGGTATTCTAGAATCGAAAAGGAACCGATTTTTGTTTTCGGTCAAAATTTCGCTTCAGTACCGGTTCAAAGCCCCGATTCCATCGAAAAATTTGCCTAAAAATGAATGATTCAGAGCAAAATGTCTTAAAAACTAGAATAAAAATCAAGAATTTAGCTGTAAATCGTCTTAAAGTGATTATAGGATGTTGTTTTTATTTTTTTAAATGTGACTAATTCTTATGAAACTCCTATTAGTAGACATGAACTTATAGGGTAACCCCAGAAGAATGTTTTAGTAAAATTAGAACCTCGTAGTTCATTTGGAAGTTTGTCAGAAAACGATCGTTTTGGCCTATATTAAGGTTTTCAAATACGAGCTAATAATGCAAATGACTAAGAATGACTCGAATACCCTCCCAACAGTGATTTTTTTCTTTTTTCTCAATTGAATTCGAGAAAAAATGTGAAAATTTTTCACCTGCTCTAGAATAAAATGGAGAAAAACAGAAAAAAAGAATTTTAAGAGGCTTCTTGAGTCATTCTTACTAGTTTTTGAAAATCGCGATACCATTAGGAACTGGCGTTTTTAATTTAGCTTCCAAATGAGCTACAAGGTTCTAATTTTGCTAAGATAGTCGCAGGAGACCCCCTCTACAAATAGTTTTACAAGAATTGACCACATTTAAAAAACAGTCTGTATTATACTATTATACAGGCTGTTTGCTCTCAGTATGGAGAGTTCTAAGAGACTCCTATTAGTCGACGAGCGATTCGAAAAATATTGTGAGGATTTGTAGAACCTCGTAGCTCATTTCAAAGTTGGTCAAAAAACGATCGTTTTGGACAATGTCGCAATTTTAAAAAAAGAACAAAACACGCAGAACGACGAAAAATGACTCAGAGACCTTCCCAACATTGATTTTTTTCGTTTTTCTCTATTGTATTCCAGAGAAAATACGAAGTATTTCCACCTGTTCCAGAATAAAATGGAGAAAAACAAAAAAAACAATTTTGGGAGGATCCTAAAGGCATTCTAAGTCGTTTTGCGTGTTTAGTTCGTTTTTGAAAATCGCTACATCGTCAGAAACGAGCGTTTTTTTACCAACTTCCAAGTGAGCTACGAGGTTCTAATTTTGATGAAATGTTCTTTAAGGACCCTCCTACAAATCCTTTAAGTATTTTTCGAATCGCTCGTCGACTAAGAGGAGTTCCTTAGAACTCACCATACTTAGACCAAACACCCTGTATTATGTTGGTATATTGTCTATGGTACTAACATAAGTTGATTTGCATTTCACTGTCAAAATTGTCAAAAATTTCATCAAATTATTTTGACAGATTAAAAATTTTGGATAATTTGACAATTCAATTTAAAACTGTACTGGATTCTGTAGTGTTTCCGTTCGATCGTAAAAAAAATAGTGTTCATTACACGGGCGGAAAGTGCATCTTTGCGAAACGAGGAATGATTGGAGCCCTCGCTCCGCTCCGCTCGTGCTCCAACGTTCACCCCCGTTTCGCAAAGATGCACTTTCCGCACTAATAATGAAAATAACTATAGCAAATATGAAAATAACAATAGCAAAATTGAGGATGCTAAAAAAGTGCCCCAAAAATTCTAGTCAGAGATTATAAGATTATTCTTTCTAGCAATTATTTTAAAGAGTAAAATTTTGAAGCAAATAGAAGCACATTTCCAAAGGTACATTTACAAATGTTCGAAGTGGAAAGACAAGTGAACCTTCCCGCTGGGCAAAAAGATATCATAAAGAGCTCTTAAAGATAACATTTTTAGAATCCAAGCATCAAAAACATTAAAAGTACTTAACATAGAGATAAGATAAAAATATCAGAAACATATCTTATGGGTCATCTACTAACATCTTTAAGGTCTTCTGGGAAAGATATGAGAAACATAACATTTTACTGAGATCTAAAAGAGGTAATTATCTGTTATCATATATAGCTACCTTTATGATCTCGATAAAATGACTTCGATAGAAAGTTATCAGAAAGACATCATTTTTTGTATAACATTATGACATTATGTTGACCTTTTTGCCGAGTTTCTGTAATATCATAAGTTAGAATTAAGTAATAGGAATAAAGATAATTGCTCATTAGAATGCTTAGTATCGGTTCAATTGTGTTGTTGAAAATATGTATAATAAATATAAAAATTGTTTTATCCAATTTAAAAAATTGAAGGTTAAAGAAAAACCGACAGTGTTAAGGTACAAAGTATGCTTGTTTTGCATAAAATCTTATATTGAATGAAGAACACTTAATTATTGATAAATGCATTCTAAATACTTAATTGCATTGAATAAAAATGGAATATTAAATAAATTCAACATTGTCATAGTTTTCACCTTGATATATCCCCTCCTGTATGCTTAATTAAAATTAGCAAAAGTTAAATGGTGTAATTTCTAATTATCCTTCAGAACTGTTCAGTTATTATTGATTCTTAACCATATAAAGAATGGAGCAATTAAAACAACGTAGTGATCTATTTGGTTTTGTTAACAAAATCGTGAAATCGAATGGAATTAATGATTATGATATAAAGAAAGTTGAAACAAATCAAAAAGGTGAAGGATTCTTAGGTGATCTATTTTTTATTACTATCAATGATAAAGTAACAAGAAAAGAGATTGATTTGGTGATAAAAGCCAGTATTAGAGATGAACAAATACGTCAATCTGTACCGATACGAAAGATATTCGAGAATGAAATTTATGGATATTCAACGTTATTTCCCCAATATGAAAAATTCTTGAGATCAAAAGGTTTAAAAAATGATAACAAATACGATTTTATACCGAAATGTTATCATACCTTTGTAGAAGAGAAATCTGAGGTGGTAATTTTAGAAAATCTACGCACCAGAGGCTTTGAATCGATCAGTCGACAATCATTTTTTGATGGCAAACATATTGAGAAAGTGTTTGAAACTTTTGGCCGTTTGCATGGTGCTTCATATGCTTATAAAGATCAACATCCAGAAGAATATAAGCAATTGGCAAGTAAATTAACGAGTGCTATGGTGGATTTGATGGTAACAGAAATCGTAAACAATGAATTTAAACGTTTAGGTGGCATTATTGAAGAGCATATTGCACCAAAACTAGATCATGAAATACAGGAGAAATTGAGAAAATATGGACCATCTGAAATAAACGATACGTTTATTCAAACTTTGAGAACAAACAGTACAAATTCAATTATTTTACATGGAGATTGTTGGAGTAATAATATGTTGTTTAAATACAATGTAAGTAGTGTAATTAACATAAATTACATCATAATTATTCTTATGATTGTGTGATTTATGTTTAGAAATCGACCGGGGAACCGATTGATATGCGTTTAATTGATTTACAATTAATGCATTATGGCAATCCGACTTGTGATTTATCATATTGTTTATATGCCGGATCAGTAAAAGATGTCTTTAATAAATTGGATGATTATTTATTGATTTATCATCGATCCTTGACGGATACAATACGTAAATTGGGTAGTGATCCAGAACGATTATTGTCATTGGAATGTTTAAAAAATGATTGGAAACATTATGCAAAATTCGGCTTTATTTTGGGTTCATTTGCAATTCAACTTAAAATAAAATCAGATACTACCGATTTAACTGATATTGATTTTAAAAAGGACGCCCATATAAATTGTAATTTTAATATGGAAGAATATTGTTCAAAATTGATGGATATTATTGTACATCTGGATAAATATGGAGTTTTGTAGAAAGTGCAAAAACGAATTTGTTAATTAGAATAGATAGGCGTAATTTTGCAAGTTAAGCACACGAGCAGTACCGGCTCTACCATATTACTGCCAAGGGCTCAATTGCACATAAGAGGGCGCAAAAATCTAGCCACCAGATAGATTCTAATTTTAATTTTTATACAAACGGCACGAAAAATTAAATTTTAGTTTATAATGATTAGATGATTACTTTTGTTTTATTGTTTTGTTCCATTAATAAATTTTTGCTATCAAGTAGTTAGCAAGTTAGTCTCATTATTTAACAGCGGATCGTGAATTTATTTTAGAATGTCGTCCGATTATCGTCAGTGCGCGCCATGAACATATATGACTCTCGATTTTTACTATAATCGTAATTTATGTTATATTTAACTAACAATAAGTACTTTAAGCCACTAACTCGCTGCACTTATGAAGATCTAGAGTCTTTATATTTAAGTTAGTTCAGAGCAGTGACGTCAGCGGCACGCAAATACGGGCAAGTCGTGCTGCTAACTCATGAAACTTTTATTAGTTGGCGAGCGATTCACAGAATATTTCAAGGATATCTAGAGGGACCCATGATCGTAGCTAGTAAGAGGTTATAGATAGGACTAAGCCCCACCTAGCGCAACTTTTGGCTCTTTCTGTTAAAACAACTTTTTCCTCTCATATTATTGTTGAGTTAAAAGTTGTCCTGTTTACAAAAAACGCGACCCACCTGTAATAGTTCTCTGACTACAGTTCTTGGTGGACCCCTGGAGACCATTTTAGCAAAAATTAGGACGTCGTAGCTCATTTGGCAATCGGTCAAGATACGCTCGTTTTGGGCAATATATCGCAATTTTCAAAAACGACTAAAACTACTTCAAAGACTCTTATAACATTGATTTTTGATAATTTGGGATAGAAATGTTTTAAAATCTCTGAATCTTTTGCTTTTGACAATTAAATTGGGAAATTTCTTAAAAACTGATAGTTGAGGATAAAAATATCTTAAAATTTAAGCTCAAAAATTGAAAATTTTCATCAAAATGCCACTGTAAATGTCTGAATCGTCTTCTTTTTCCAATTTAATGTCAACATTTACAAAAAACTGTAGATTTAGAGTAAAAATGTCCAAAGGTTTGCACTGAATATAAAGAATTTAAAAGTCGACCAAGAAGAGTTACCTAAGTCTGCCCCTTTTAACAAATCAAAAACTAACAAAATTTTCTTAAAGCCTGGATTTAAACTAAAAAGTCTGAAAAAACAACATGCCTAAACATCATTTTTGTGACAATTTAATAGAAAAATAGATAATATAAGGCTCTCCCAAGTCTCGACTTAAGTTTAAGTAAATTGAGATAACAGTAGGTATACACACATTTAGGTAAGGATCCGATTATGTACAGGTCTTCCCCTAAATTACCATAAATCCACGTTTAGCTCTAGGTGGATTTAAGACAAGCCTAAAGCAGGGAAGAAAAACCTGCACGAAAAGCGAAGAATTCAACTGAAAAGTCGACTAAAGATGACTCTAAAAAAGCCACGTTGCAGATAGCAATGTTCGACAAGTTTGATGATTTGGGACAAGAATGTCTCAAATTTCAGTCTTAAACTGAAAAATCCTTTTGAAAAGGCAAACAAAAGTATCTAAATCGCCTCCCTTCTTCAATTTAGCAACAAAATTCGATAAAAATTGATATTTTGAGAAAAAAATGTCCTAAAACCGTGATAAAATGTCTAAAACCGACTAAAAAAACTCTGACTCTTCAACTTTTTATAAGATGAAAATGTTGTAGAATCAAGACTGACAGATTCTGCTCAAAAATCGAATGAAACCGTCCAAATCGTTGGCATTATTCGTTAAAACATGATCTCAAAGTCCCCATGGACTATCTCTTGTTATCAATCAGAAATATTTTTGATTCACTACATTAAAAATAAATAAATCGCAATGCCTCAATTGACGTCAAACTGATTTCCGAGCATCCCATTGACAAGTTCTAATGGAATTAAATTCCGCGACAGTTAGACGATCACAACTGGAAATTCACAGTAATACAAGCAGTAATCTAAGTGGTGATTTACGTGAAGACCTTCTAGGCAAACAAAATTCACAGAATACAAAAAATCAAAATTCTAATCGTACTAGTAAGAGTGGTGCTCGTGGTTGTCAAAATATCAAACAGATTCTTAGCCGATTCTGTCCCACACGTGATAAGAATCAACCAAATCCAGCAAGTTACAACGACACTGATCGATATACGAGAAGAGGTGTTTCAATATCAGAAAAACAAGACAGCAACGAATCGTATCACGACACTGATCGATATACGAGAAGAGGTGTTTCAATATCAGGAAAACAAGACAGCAACGAGTCGTATCACGACACTGATCGATATACGAGAAGAGGTGTTTCAATATCAGGAAAACAAGACAGCAACGAATCGTATCATACTGCCTATAGTTCAATAAATCCCCGAAACGAATCGATGAGAAGTCGGACCTATAGTAGCAACAATCGATCGCGTGCCGGATCGGATGAACACAGTGGATTATATCGAACATTATCACCGATAAAGGAGAATGGACAACAGAATAATTCCATGTATAGTAGACGAAGAACTAGTGAAAATAATAGGAGTTTCTTCAACAGTACTGAAATATCACCGAGAGAGTATCGTTCAAGTATCCGATCCAGATCGATGCCGCGTTATATTGACTCCGAAACGCAAACATTACCGATAGAAACGGTGACAAAAGCCACAGATCCAGTTTGGAATCAATCAAGAGCACAATCGTATTGTGAATCATTTGTATCACCAAGATCGGAAATAAATCTTATTGATACATCCACTCAAACCATCTATGGAAATAATGGTGATAGTAATTATAACAACGGTGTAAATTCGCATTGTTGTAATTGTTGTAATTGTGTTAATATTAGTGATCATCATGAAACAGATCTTGATGATTTCTACGATTTACCATATCAAAACAACGAAGAATATTTGGAATTATTGAACGAATTGGAAAAGAAATTGAATGCAAGGAATCGAGCACGAGTCCGACGAACTATACGACAATTCGAATTGAAAAGTCGACAAAATCCACCGATCGCAATGAACCGTTGCTGTGATTGTTGTTGTAGTTGTAATTGTAGCGAGAATGATGATCGATACGATATCGATGACGATAATGTTGATGATGCAGATGTCGATGATGATGATGATGATGATGATGTTGATGATGAGAGTCTATTAAAGAAATTAAAACGTCGATTAAAATCGAGAAACAGAGATGAGAAACGCTACACATATCCACAATTATCACCAAATCGAAATTCTGATATTTTACAAAATGAACAACTTTGGGATAATCTGGAAGAGAAATCGAAATCTGGTCGAAATAGTCGAAATCAATGGCAATATAATCCGAAATCTGGTGATTGGTATCAGAAAAATCAACAATCTGGACGATTAAAAACAGAAAGTCCACGATCTAATCCAAAATCGTTTAGATCATGTTGTTGTAATGTTGATTGTAGATGTTGTCCTCAAAATAAACGAAATTCGCAATAATAATCGTTGTTGTTAGTTAAAATTAATTAACATTCTTATTTATTATATTATCATTCTTTATTACTCAATCGGACATTTATTTTTGTTAATTTTTATTGCAACTAATAAAGGAAAATACCTATCTACATAAAAACTAGCAAATGATCATAAATAATAATAATAATAATAATAATAATAATAATAATAATTTTGGTATCTGTTGTTTATGATACATTAATTAAAGCGGTCTTATGACCGAAAAATAAAGAATTATGCAATATTTAAAAAAAATCTCAAGATGCCCAGTGGCGTAACGTCGAACTGTAGCGAATACTTTGTCAAAATTTAGCTATTTTCACAAACAACAGTGATTAAAAAGAATGAAGATACTCCTTTTGTCGGCACCCTTGTACGCCCCTGAATAAACAGTCTCATTGTCAGATTCACTTAAATACATATTCTTCTAAAATACAAGGTGACCCATAAGTCCCACACAATCTCTTAAGGGCAGATAGGGGATGAAATTCTGAAACGAAAAATCCTCTATCATTTTTTCACTGACGCATAGGTAATTAGTTATTAATTAAATTAGATAGCCAATCAGGTGCTCGCTGTAGCGAAAAAAAGAGAAGGGAAGAGTCTTGACGGTGCGATGTGGGAAGCGGACCAATTAGCAAACTAAGAGAGCACCTGATTGCAGGGCCGTTCTTAGGGGTATTGCCGCCTGCGTGCAAAGGTCTCAACTGCTGCCCCTATATTTATTAGTATACAGGGTGTTTGGTCTATGTATGGTGACTTCTATTCTAAGAAACTCCTATTAGTCGACGAGCGATTCGAAAAATATTGTGAGGATTTGTAGCAGAGTCCCCAAGGAACATTTTAGCAAAATTAGAACCTCGTAGCTCATTTCAAAGTTGGTCAAAAATGATCGTTTTGGACAATGTCGCAATTTTAAAAAACGAACAAAACACGCAGAACGACTAGAAATGTCTCAGAGGCCTTCCCAACATTGATTTTTTTCATTTTTCTCCACTGTATTTTAGAGAAAATACGAAATATTTCCACCTGTTCCAGAATAAAATGGCGAAAAACGAAAAACATCAATTTTGGGAGGATCCTAAAGTCATTCTAAGTCGTTTTGCGTGTTTAGTTCGTTTTCGAAAATCGCTACATATCGTTAGAAAAGAGCGATTTTTGACCAACTTCCAAATGAGCTACGAGGCTTACAGACCCTCCTACAAATCCTTATAATATTTTTCGAATCGCTCGTCGACTAATAGGAGTTTCTTAGAATAGAAGTCACCATACATAGACCAAACACCCTGTATTATACTATACAGGGCGTCCCGTAAGTCGCACCCTTGCTCCTTCGGGGCAGATAGTGGGTGAAATTCTAAGGTGAAAAGTAATGTAGCATTTTTAATTAATTAAATCAAGTAGCCAATCAGGTGCTCTCTTACTTTGAACGGCTCTCGCGCCAGCCTGCTAACTGGTCCGCTTCCTACGTCCTTCCGTCAAGACTGTTTCCTTCTCTCTTTTTATCGCTATATCGAGCAGCTGATTTGGTTATATGATTTAATTAATAACTGATTATGTGTGCGTCAGATAAAAAAATGGTACAGGAATTTTCACCTTAGAATTTCATCCCTTATCTGCTCCTTAGCAGGAAATGCGCGACTTACGGGACATCCTGTATTACGAATCGGCCACCCTTTCGGGCGGCCGCCTGTGTGCGGGGCACGCACTGCACGCCCGCTAGGAACGGCCCTGCCTGATTGGCTACTTAATTTACTTAATTACTAATTACCTGTCAGGTGAAAAAATGGTATAGGACTTTATGTCTTAGAATTTCATCCCCTATCTACCCCTAAGAGATTGTGCGAAACTTATGGTTCATTCTGTATAAGCAAAGTAATTCCGATTTTGAATTGTTTAGGTGATCTTATTAGTCAAAAATTGATACAAATCCCTAGCAAAAATGTCCCTAAATAGTGCCAAGATCGGTATAGGGCTATACAGGGTGTAATTGAATTATCTTTAAACGTTTAAACCACGTAGGGCTCGGAAACTAAGCCTTTTTTTATAATATACGTATCAAGTTGTCGGTATGACCGGGTTTTCTAGAAAAAGGGAGTTGTAAATTTCGACAACATTCTTAAAACCTCTGGAAACGAGCACGTATCGACAGTTTATAATTAAGCTTAGGACTATGAAACTGCTTTAGTTTGTCGCGCGATTGTCACTAGCGCACGTCATACACGAGCATCATTCTCGATTCTAACTCTGTAGATAATCGCATCTATTACTGCTATTCTTTCGATAAAAGTGTACAGTTTTGGGCCATACACACGATAGATTGATACGATTTATGGGGGGCTTAAAGTTGTGTGGCTTAATGCCATGGAAATCCGAGATGTTTTGACATGCCAACTATTTTCTTATCAGCGCTTAATAATAACATTATGGTAGAGATTGGTACTTATCCAGTGACCATCAAACAATGCTTCCAATTCTGGACAGCTGTAATCAAACATTTTCTTTTTCTTTTTGGACCCTCAAAATGTGTTTATTGTACCCTATACCTAGTAAAGATACTGAGATTTTTGTATTTAAGTAAAAGCAATTCAATTTCACCCTGTAGAATATTAAAATAAACAACTTTTTTGGTGAACTTAACCCCTTGGCCTACTATTTAGTTTCCAAAAGCTCGTTCAGTTTGTATTGTTGTCATCACGTGTGGGACTCGTGCTTATAATTTTTGGCACGAATGTGGCTAGATATTGTAGGTCAAGGGGTTAAGGACCTGAGGAACAGGTGCCAAATTTTAGCCAATTTTATCGCATAATCTAAAGGGTGCAATTTCATTGAGACACACTGTAGATAATTCCACAAGCCACCTGTTGCTAATTGCCAACAATTTAAATGTTCCCATTTACGTTTAAATTTGCAAATTATTTAGAAAATATTTCTTTGTATAAGCTGACACTAATGAGTATGGAATTTTATTATACCTACTACCCTAATAAACTCTTTCTATTATATAGTATACTAGTTTTAAAAGTAGTACATATGAAAATTTCACATGTAACTAGATGTTGTTGTTTGTTGTTGTTGAGTATAAGAGAACCAGTTGCGAGAATCTTCCTTAGAAAGTTGTCTTCCTTTGTATAGATGTGTTGAAAAAGAAAATTATTCATTTCCCATTCATTCAATTAATTTTAAAAAAGAAGAAGCTCTAATTATTATAACGCGTGTAGATTTTGAGTTCTGTCTCTCCCCCGCTCGGTGTCACTCTCTCCAATTTTGATTATTTTAAATAACATTTTGAAATCTCTTATTTGTTTTGCTTTGTTTTTCGTTAACTTTGACCTGCAGATAATCATTGTGAAAAAAGGTTTATCACCAATGGATGTTCAGTCGATTTTCAACACAAGTCAAGTAAGGCATCTCAAAACAACAACAACAATCCAGAAAAAACAATACGAAATAATGTCAATGTGCGAATATAAAACAATCAACAATAATATCGAAGAAGATGATGAATATTGTAATATAAAACTGTATAAATATTTCGGCAATAATCTACCTGTAGTGGAATCATTAGACGATTTAATCAAAGAGTTACGTATAGTTTTCCAAAGTGATAATGTCAATATTGAATTTGTTAATTATTTAATGAAATCGTACAAATCGAATCCGATTGATTGGAAGAAATATGCGAAATTCGACCGATACAGGTAACATTATCAATTTAAATCACGCGTTATTTCTCTGAAACGTGCAGGATTTTTTTATTTACTCCTCATCTAATAATAGTTTGATTACTGTATTTTGTAAAATTTGATCAACTAAAACAAGACGTGGCTTTGGAAGATGAGCAGAGGTCAAAAGGCCAGCTTGAGATAAATTATTTACACATAAATGTGCATTTTGTTATTGCAGATATACACGTAATTTAGTCGATGAAGGCAATAGTCGTTATAATTTAATGATTCTTTGTTGGGGCGAAGGACACGGTTCAGCTATACACGACCATGCTAATGCTCATTGTTTCATGAAAATCCTACAAGGCACCCTGGAGGAGGTGCGTTTCGCATGGCCAGAACACGAAGGCGAAGAACTTAAAGAGACTAAACGTTCAACACTCAATATAAATGATGTTTGTTACATTAATGGTAAATAATTATCGAATATTGAGGAATTTTATAAAAAATTCTATTTTTAATTAGACTCACTAGGACTACATCGTGTAGAAAATCCATCTAATGTAGATACAGCAATCAGTTTACATTTGTATTGTCCACCATTCAATCAATGTTCGATTTTTAATAAGAATACAGGCCAAAGAAGTACAGTTACAACCACATTCTATTCGATTTTCGGAAAAAGAAATAAGGTACATTTTTCGATAATTTACTAGAAATTCCACTGATTATCTTCTAATTACAGACCAATAAAGAGATCCAACAACCTGAAGATAATTGAGATGATCGTAATGATTTGTAATTTTGAAAAGATAACAATTATTTTTAAGATTAGAATAGATTTTATTATCAAATTACATAACAAATATATTTATTTTATTTTCAGTAAATAATAATAATGATAACTATAATAATAATGATGATAATAATAAATTGGATTTATGTATATTTAGCAGTTGTCGGTTCATCTAATAACGATCTACAATCAGATGTTAAATTACTTGTTAAATCATCAACATTCTCATGTTGATCTTGTTGTAATTGATTTAAAATTCTTTGTGGTCAGAATTTAAGGTCTTTTATTGCTTGGGGTAAATCGGGTAATTTAATATCTTTAATTTGTTGCGGTATATTCATATTTTTAACAGCCGAAACAGCCCGTGCTGGCGCTGCTGCTATACCAGCCTGTAACAATAATTTTATAATCCAAAAAAATTTAGCAAAAATGAGATAAAAAGAAAATAATAGTAATAGAATAAGAAAAAATACAGAACAATTGCGCATTATTGGGGTGCTAAACTAATATTTGATACACACCTTTAATTATCTTGTTGTGACCAATATTGGGTTAATTTTTCCCGGAAATCACCAGTGTATTCCCAAAAGCTCTACAATAATGTTCTGATTTTTTCCTTCGTTTCTCAATTTTATAAATAAAAGAAAATAAAAAGAAAAACAAAGAGAAGTAAAATCAATAAAATTAATAGAAGTATTTACCTCTTGTTTTTCAAGTTTATTTTGATCTTCTATTCGTGTCAAGATCTCTGTCATATTTGTCTCTAATACCATACCACCCATGACTAATTCATTTAAAATATAATGCACTTTATCAACATGAAATATTAAATCTAATTCACAGACATTTTCAAAGCATTTATCTAACGTTTCAACAAACACCTGTATTAAATCTAATATTCCTAATTCACTTTCGGATGAATCGACACAAAATACAAAATATAACGTAGCATAATGACGATATATCAATTTATAATCACTACCACCAATCAAACTAAATAAAAACAAACCAATTAATCATTGCAATGAATTACAGAAAATAAACGGTAAGAATAGCGCTTTGTTAGGAATGTAAATTAAAAAAATCCACCACCTAGATCGCCTCTTCCAGAGCTTATAAGCAAGTACATCACAGCCCCCGGCGTTAAGGGTTGATTTTTCGTATTTACATTACATGATCGTACTTTATGTACAACAGATAGAATCTTCAAAGACCCTACTCTTACCGAGCGAGCATACCTGCCACCTTCTAAGAAATTGCACACGTTATCATCACGTTTCGATACTAATTGAAAGGTTTCTTTGATAATTTGCTGTTGCATATCTTCAGGCTAGCAAAAACAATTTTACAAAAAAAAAAAATCAACCTAATAACATAACCTCAATTACTTACGAAATATTGATAGAATTTCGATAAACGCGGTTTTCCATGATTATTAAATACTAAAATAGCTTTAATCATTTTGTTTGTGTTTTTAAAAGTTGATTGCTCGTAATTTTAATTAAATTAACTGTAATTTCATGTTATTGATGATGAAAAACCATAACCACAAATTTTAATTGACAACCAGTTTCACCAGTTTGACGCGAATAAAATCACCAGAATTTGGCGGTGATTTTTGAATATTTTATCGATTTAACAAATTTTCAGTAATAATAAGTTGAAATGACAATATTGTGTTTAGGTCCTGTGGGATCAGGGAAGACATTATTATTACGAAAATTACAAAATATTGATAATGTTGATAGTACAACATCATCAGTACCGACTGTTGGTACAAATATGTTTGTAATCAAAATTGATGATACACATTACAATATTAGAGAAATTGGTGGTGTTATGTCACCATTATGGTCGAAATATTTTGAAAATATCCATAAAATCATCTATGTAGTTGATGCATCGAATTTATGCCGAATTAGTGCTGCTGGTGTTCTATTTTATTCAATTCTCGTACATCCTCTGCAACAAACAACCAAGGTTTCTTTCCGGGAAGCAGGAGATTCAAATTAATTCATCTTCTTTACATTTTTTTGTAGGTTCTTTTAGTGTTGACTAAAATGGATGTTAGTTATCGTCAGATGCGTAATGAAGCCTTATTGATGTTGCAAATACGCCGTCTACAACAGGAAATTAAGCAAACAATAACAATACTCGAGGCTAGTGCTATAACTGGTCAAGGAATTGAAGAAATTTCAAATTGGTTAAAAAAGAAATGAAATCACTTTCTCTTATAATTTTTTTTATCAAACAAATAATAAAATTTTCGCCTAAACACTTTCATTTTCAAAAAAAGAACGACTTTATGGTCCATCGATTATTTGTAGCTTTCCATTAGTTATTTTGACTATAAATACGGATATTCAATCATTAAAAATCATTCATTAAACTTGAAGAAAACCAATCAAAAACTAAAAAAAAAATGTACAACTTAAAATTTATTGTGTTATTTGTGGTAATTTTCCAGTTAATTTTCATCAATTGTCATCCACTCTATGATGATCTAGAAACTGCAGCTTCTCACCACGGTAATTTATCTTTAAAATTTACAATAAACCCTATCAATAATTGGAAATTTTTGTATAGAGCATGGTAGAGTTCAAATTAAAGTATTCCGTGGCCCTACTGAACACAGTGGTCATGATTATTTCGCTCCGTGGGGATATTGGGTGAAACAGCCAGCCGATGATCACCACTAATTTTCAAACAATTTTATAATCTGTTTTTCGTTAATAAATTGTTTTTTTTCCATAGATATTCTTATCAGTTTTGTTGATAATTGATAACCCACTAGTTTATACGATTTGTAGAGTTAACCGTTAATTCAAATGAATTTTAGCGCGTCAATTTCCACCAATCACAATCGGTCAATTTTGATACGACGCATGCGCTTTTTATTTTCCCGGTTTGAAATAGTGATGAATAGTCGCAGTTGTTTTTGTTAATAAAATTAGATAATTACCAAAATATTTAGAATGTTTATGAATGATGTCTATAAAAAAGAAGAAATTAAGAATATAGCAATACAGGATTTACGTAAATTTGGTATAAAATGTCGACCGAAAAAAACAAAACCTATACCGGTATGTAAAGTGAGGTTATGTTAATTTTCCTTTAAATTATTGCAAAAAAATCGATATTTTTGAATTAAAACCGATTTAAATTGTTTATAGATCGATAGACACGGGACCAAAGTATTTAATCTACCATTATCATCACTACCCACGCAAATAGTAACATTAAATACAGGCCAACAGATTGTTGTTCCTAAATTAATCCACCGATTGTGTTCATTGATTCAATCAAAAATCGATACAGAAGGTCTGTTTCGTAAAGAAGGCTCAAAATCACGACAAAATGAAATACGAGTAAAATTCGTTTTGTATCGAAAACAACAAAGTCTTATCAATTAGCTATTTTTTAGATAATTTTAGATGCTGGCTGTGTCCTAACGGATAATCATCATGTTATTGATATTGCTGTAATATTAAAGAAATTTTTACGACAATTGCCTGAACCGTTAATACCGTACAATTATCACGAATTATTCTTACGATGTGTTCTATTAAATGAAAATAAATTAGAAGCGATTTTATTAGCTTGTCTATTACTACCACAAGAACATTTAAATACATTATCATATCTAATGCAAGTAAGTTAATTTATTTTGTTTTATATTATTTTTTTATTTTTTTAAATGGGAATATAATTGTAGTTCTTCTATGAAGTAGCAGAACATTCCAAATTTAATAAAATGACTGCTTATAATTTAGCTGTTGTAATAGGTCCAACCGTTTTCCCTATAGATGATAAAATCTCGTCAAATCCACAATTGCGTATGGCGAAAACTTTCGAATTATTTAAAGTATACAACAATAATAGAATACAATTGATTGTTTATGAATTAATTTATAAATATCCGTAGTTATTGATAGAAAATGCACGAAATATCGGCGTCCTACCAGAGAATGTAATCGAACGAGTTGGCAATAATAACAACAATGAAGAGGATAAGAAACGGAAGAAACGGCGTAGCGGTTCTTTAACTAGTCTGTTACATAATTAATTGTTTTTATTTTTGTAATAATCATAATTTTTTACAATAGGAATGTTTAATGGTTTGAGAAAAATTGTAAGCGGGAAGAGTGATAATGATCCAAATGATATACCAGATTTGTTAACACCAGTGAATAATCAATCGAAAAAACGACGCTTAGGCCATAGTGGAATTTCAAATAAGAAAAAGTAATTATAATTATTATGCAATTTGATTGTTGTTAATTTTATTTCGATTAATGCATTCAACCAAACATAAGGCCCGAAAATTTCAATTACGACCAATCAGACAGATGTCAATATGATTGGTTCATGCATTAATCCTCAGAATACCATACGAAATATTAATTTAAATTTGATTAAAGCAAGGTTAAATTGTTAAGGAAACACCTCTAATACTTTTAAAAGTCAAGTCAAGGCAACCTTGCAAATTCAATCAAAAAATGAATAGTTCTTACATATGGTTAGTAGATTCAACCAATCATAAGCCAATAAAAGTCCTCAAGCTTTGCACTCGGACTTTTAAATCGTATGATCGGTGTTTTGTCGTTTCTTAATTTTCTTAAACAACATGTTGTCGGGCTAACTTAGCAAATTTAATCGAATTTAAATGAATAGTTCTTACAGTATTACCTATGATTTTTTCAGAAAAGACTTAATGAGTAAAATGCCAGGAGATACGCCGTTTACGCCACTTAGAACACCTGTTAATATAAATTTAAGGTAATTTGTATAATTATTATGAAAAATTTGTGTTTAAATTGATGAAATTGTAGTGGATCTGTGGAAAGGAAGATGCAGGATACTTCCGATCGTGTATTAAAAGAACGTAAAGCTTTATGGTTTTCAAAAAGTCGTAGTGTGAAGAATTTAAAACAACAAAAATCCGATGAAAATTTAACAAAAACAACAACAACAGTAAAATCTTTAGAACGTCGTTGGTCTACTGTTAATGAAATTTGTAATATGAGAAAAATTAAAAAACGTAATTCTTGTGGTGCAGCTTTACAACATTTGAAAGAAACAACTAACAATAAAATATCGACAATAAATGAGAATAATGAAGCAGATTATGTACGTGTTCCTAAAACAGAATATGAACAATTCGTTAATAAAGTACAAGAGATTGAAGATAGATTATCGACATTTGAATTAGAAAATGTGCAATCTAAAAACCAGACAATAACAACACCAACAACAACAACAATGACAGAAGAGGTAGATAGTGTAAAAAATGTACAAACAATTTATGAGCATACATTAGAACATAGTGAACATTTAAGTCCAACAACTGACAAATTGGCAAAACGTTTGAGTCGTGATTTAAAGATACGTCATAGTTTAGAACAGAAGATAATACGTTCGCCTAGTGCACGAAAAATTGGCACTATACGACGACGATCATTAGAGAAAAACAACAATAGTGATAACAAAAATAAATTGTCACGTCACCAATCATGGCATACACCAATGGATACTTCAAAAAATTATCAAAATAACAACAGTGTTGTGAAAACGGAAATTTGTTGTAATTTATCGGGAAGTTCAATTGATCATTGGACCAGTGCTGAAGGTTTCTTTACCACATCAATAAAAGACAACAGTTTTAATGATCGTGCATCTTTAACACGTTTACGTAACCAAAATGCTGGTATGGTGATGGCGAAAGCTCGACTTTTCGATAGAATCAAATCAGATACTTCTTCAACAAGTGAGATTTCAACGAAACGTACACGCACTACAAATTCGAATAAAATTGGTGCTGTACGTACTGTTGATTCACGTCGTCAATCGTATCGTGCACGTAATGTAAAAATAGAGAATCGGCGTTTACCGAAAAAGAGTATATCGCCAAGACGTCGTCAGCAATTATCGCAAAATAAAAAAATACAAATTGCGCGACAATTGGATGAGAATTTAAAGAATTGTGATAAAGAGAATCAACCGGAAATTGTGTTGAATGTTGATAAGATGAAAATTCCATTGAAGAGAGACTGTAGCGGACAGGATACGCCGAAAATGTCTACACCTTACATAAAAAAATCGTTGCATGTTAAATCGCCAAAGAGATTGTGCAGAACTCCAGGATTGGATAGGAGTACACCATTGAAAGCTTTATCAACCCCGATTCGTCAGAATTTGGTTTAATGTTTTTATTATTATTATTTTTTATATATAGACAAATATTAATCAAGACATTTTTTACAAAAAGAGCATTTATTAATATACCACTTAAAAATATAACAGAAACTATTCTAATTAATAAGAGAATTAATTGGTACCGGTAGAACCAAAACCGCCCTCTCCACGTTCAGTTTCAGTCAAATCCTGTAAATTAGAGGAAATTGTTATCATCTAAATGCTTGATAAATGATAAAATTCCTGCTATATCTCACCTTCACTTCTTCCAGATCTGGATAAAAAATCCGTTCGCAGATCAATTGAGCTATTCTATCGCCGCTTTTTACCTCGAAAGGTGTATCGGAATGGTTGAATAACACGACTTTAACAATTCCACGGTAATCTTCATCGATAACACCGGCTGAAATAAAATTTCAAAATTACAACCCCCATGATAATTGTGTTTATTAAATAAATACCTCCAACATCGATGAAATTCTTCACAGCTAATCCAGATCGTGGTGCAATTCGACCATAACAACCTTCTGGTAATTCGATTTTAAGACCGGTATCGACTAGGGCTTTTCCACGTGCCGGTACAACACAATCAAAGGCGCTTTTCAAATCGTAACCGGCTGCCTTTGATGAGCCCCTTGTTGGTGGATGAGCTTCTGGTACGACTTTTGTGTATTTCAATACAAGATTTGTGGATGGCATTTTTGGTATTTTCAGGTAACGAACGTGTCTCAACAACGGCACATATACAAATGAATTTAATGAATTGATTCTATGAAATGTCGTTAACAAAGACATTTTTGCCCGCCTTTTATGTCCATTGGTCTAAAACAGGCAGGTGTAAGGGGAAAATACCGCGAAATTTTACTAGAAATAAGAAAATAACATCTTACACAAATTTCTGTATTGGATCGTAAATATTGTTGAATTAATTATGAAAAGTTTAATTAATTTCTATTGAAAATTACATTAATTATCGCTTACATGGGCGAAAACTGGTAATTTTTGAAAAAGATTGAGGTTAAGTTGTTGCACAGCATTGCCAGATTTAAGTCGTCTGAGTTTTTTATATTTTGCAATAATCATTTTGACCCTACATTAAAATATTAACAGAAAAATTATTCATATTTCAAAAAAAAATGCGAATATGCAGCTCAATTTATCGCATCTTGACAATTTTGTAGATACGATGCGCTAAAATTTGTGAAATTATCAACAAGCCGGCAACAATGATTTTCACATGTCAAAACAACGCTCGTACTAATTGTAGACCTCACTTAATTTTTCGAAATTAAATAGAAAATTAAAAACAATTCGTTAATGCTTTTGAAATAATAAATATTCAAGTTTTACTAAATAGTTCAGTTAAAACTACTAATTAGCAATGATTAGAAATGTTTTATAGGTCTACAATAATTCACACAGATGTATGAAGATAGAATTAGATATGGCTTAATCAATAATTTTGGCTTTTCTAATACATAACAAATAAAATCGAAAAATTTGATTTATTTATTTATTGATTTGTGTTAATGACGAAATTAACAAATATCTATAACCTAAAAAATAATGAAATATATTCAGTTGACAGATACAATATTGGAATCTTAAAAAAATTTAAAAAAAAGAAACTTGCAAGACTTATACAAACTTTTGTATTGTATTTACTCCATTTTGTTTTTTATTAAATGGTTTTTGTTGTTGAAAGTGTGGTTTATTTGGACTGAAATGACCACCGCGCCCACGTCCACCAGGCCCACCTCGTCCACCACGTGCACCTGGGCCACCTCGTCCACCACGTGGAGTACCCCGACCTCTATTCATGCCGCCACGACCACGTGGTGAAAATGGCTGTTGGAAAGTCTGTTGATTTACAAATGGTCGTTTTTTCGGTTTAAAATTTTCCAATCCAATATAAATACTAATTAAACGTTCATTTATTTTAGTTTGATGTAACGATAATGCTTTTCTTATATCATTTTCATCTTTCAATACAACGTAAGCAACGCCTTTATTGAGACCATTTGGCGTTACGTTTAATATGACTTTTTCAAAATCTACAACTGGTTTAAAGTGATTTTCGACATCTTCTTGTGTTAAAGAGTGTTCCAAATTTCTAACAACTACAAACGGTTTTGACGGTTCAGGTTTTGCATCTACTTTTTTCTCTTTTTTTGCTTGTTTGTTTTTATTTTCTGCATTATCTTCATCTTCATCTTCCTCGTCATCATCATCTTCCTCTTCTTCGCCGCTTTCTTCCTCTTCTTCTTCATCATCGCTTTCTTCCTCCTCTACTTCTTCTCCATCGTCATCTTCATCATCGTCCTCGTCATCATCATCGTCTTCTTCTTCTTCAACCTTTTGTTTAGCTACTTGTGCAACTTTTTCTGTTTCATCAGTTCCCTCATAATCAGATTCGCTTGATTCGCCTTCCTCATCATCATCATCATCATCATCATCTTCGTTTTGTACAATTACTTTTTCAGGTTTTTCATTTTTCTTTGTCTGTTGCTTCTGATTCAAATTACCAGTACCAGGGAAAACTTTCAATTTTTTCTCTGGTGTTTTATTACCGCCTTTTTGTACCTGTTGTGGTGTTTTTGTTGCACCAGGTTGTGGTGTTTTTGCACCACCAGCTTGGGGTTTCTTTGCTGGAGTCTTATTTTGGGCTTTCTGTTGTGGTGATCCAGTTTGTTGTTTTGCTGGAGTTTTTTTACCAGCTGGTTGTGTTGCATCTAAATTTGGTTTTTTTGGTGTAACAGCAGGACTTTCATCACCACCGGCTACGCTTTTACGCTTCTTTGCAGCTTTGTTACCGACATTCACCATTTTGATTATAATTCAATCTATAATCAACAATTAAATATCAACAAACAAATCCCCAATACTAAATTACTAACGTTTAAAATGCAAAATTATTATAAAACTTACCAAATTAATATAAAAGATTTAATGAAAAAACGTGTAAACTAATTGCACGTGGTATCGACCGGCGGAACTGATCAAGAAGAGAAGGAGTGAGGTTAAGTTAAACAAGCGCCCCCTAACTGTGGAATTTGCTAATACGCTACCCCATCATTTACGCCAAGCTATGTCATTAGCGGAAATCATCAGAGTTTAGTACGATTACATGCAAGAAATTTACGCAGTCAAATCTGATTGATTCCACATCTTAAATTATACTAATTGTAGCTTGGTTAATACGGCGTCATAGGCGTAAAATAGCATTTAATTTATAAATATTGTTGTAATAGTTACAAACCACTGATCAGATTTAAAAACATTTAATTCATTTTAATTATTTGTTTTTATTTCACATAATTAGAAAATTGATTGAGTTCAAGTTTTACAAAACAAACAAGAGATGTCGCTATACGTCTTAAGGCTTGCTTAGAATTGATCAAAGCGGCAAATTTGAAATGGATAAAGGCAAATTTCGTTGCTCATCAATAAAAACCGATTGAAATTGGGTTTGAATTTATTGTGTAATGAAAATTTTTGCAATATTTAAAGATAAATACCTATCGTTTCATACAAAAGATAAATCTGTATTATATAACGGTGTGTATACAACCAGTTTTTAATTTATTTAATATTCTTAAGGTATTCAATCAGGGGCGGATGGGGCCACCGGGAGTTCGGGAATTTTCCCGGTGGGCCGCGCTGTGATGGGCCGCTATCGAAAAAAATGGAAGGCCCTCACTAACGATTTGGCTGACAGTATATTTTAAAGGTGTTTTTTTTTTTGGAATATATGTATATGTATAATAATAAGCAACAAATATTTTTTTATCACATTATCCTAATTTAAAGAAAAAATAAAACCCGTAGGTATTTTATGACTACATTAGAAATACGATGGTATGATTTATAGTTTTCAATGCTCATTTCTAATTATCCTTCAATTAAACATTTGCGCACGTGTTATAATATAATATTATAGTACTCAATTCGACCATTTCATCTGTGAATTTCCTTATCGGCATCGACATGGAGAAAAAAATCGAGACACAATAAAATAAAGAGATAACAGAATACATTATACGGATTTTGCAAGAATTGGTGTTTTTTTTTTATACAGGATGTTTGGTCTAAGTATGATGAGTTCTAAGAAACTCCTATTAGTCGATGAGCGATTCGAAAAATATTTTGAGGATTTGTAGAAGAGTCCCTAGGAAACATTTTAGCAAAATTAGAACCTCGTAGCTCATTTCAAAATTGGTAAAAAACGATCGTTTTGGACAATTTAGCAATTTTAAAAACCGAACAAAACATGCAGAACGACTAAAAATGACTCAGAGACTTTCCTAAAATTGATTTTATTCGTTTTTCTCCATTGTATTCCAAAGAAAATACGAAATATTACCACCTGTTCCAGAATAATATGGAGAAAAACGAAAAAAATCAATTTTGGGAGGATCCTAAAGTCATTCTAAGTCGTTTTGCGTGCTTAGTTAGTTTTTGAAAATCACTACATCGTCAGAAATGAGCGTTTTTTGACCAACTTTCAAATGAGCTATGAGGCTCTAATTTTGCTGACATGTTCTTTAAGGACGCTCCTACAAATCCTTAAAATATTTTTTTAGTCGCTCGTCGACTAATAGGAGTTTCTTAGAACTACCATACTTAGACCAAACACCCTGTATACACATTGCAACTGCTTATTTAAATTTTCAAAGAATGAAGGGGGTAAATGCTCAACGTCTCGATCATCTCTAGACTTACGCTTCAAATTTCTCAGGTAGCATGTGAAAGATCCTTCTCTACACTTCGATAAATTAAAAATCGTTTAAGAAGTACCCTATCAGAAAATCGGCTCGAAGCATTCATGATTATGAATACAGAAAAATTATTATTAAATAAGATAGAGAATGACGATATTATTGATAAATTGGCTAATATATACCACTTCATTATTAAAACAAGAATTAATATATTAATTATTACTCGATATATTTTTTATTACCTTCTTTATGTCTTTTTAAATTTTTTTTTGTACGTCTATTATTTTATTATTCACATCTGTAACACTTTTGATAGTGTACTTAATAATACTTCTCAAGATAATATTTAAAACTTCATTAGTAACTTAGGAACTAAGGATGGATATAATAAACCATTGCCATTAAATACCCTAGTGGGCCGCTGACATTATTTTCCCGGGCCGCTTTATAGAACCCCATCCGCCCCTGTATTCAATATGTGCATTTTTTTCACTTAATCTTTACGATTTTCGTGATTGTCCTTGTACACTTTATGTTTTTCTTCTATAAATTTCTTTTGTATGATTTATTTTAAGAGGATTCCGTAAAAAAGCCTCATTAGTTAGATTCAAATTGAGTTTTTAAATAAACACACGTTTCTCACATGGTTATTTTAATGGTTGAGTGATTTCACGTAGTGATTATTATCATTATTAAAATTAAGACATGAATGATTGACAGTTATGCGATAATGAAGATTTCTTTTAATTTTCAAAAAAAATCAAAAGCTATACAAAATGTCCCGTAATTCGCGCATTTCCTTTTAGGGATAGATATGGGATAAAATTGAAAGTCCTGTACCATTTTTCACCTGACGTCCAGGTACTTAGTTATTAATTAAATAAAGTAGCCAATCAGGTGCTCACTTAAGAGATAAAAAGAGAGAAGGAAAGAAATACTAATAATAAGATTGCAGCTGATTGGCTACTTAATTTAATTAATAATTAATTACCTGGACGTCAGGTGGAAAAATGGTACCGCAGGACTTTTCGTCTTAGAATTTCATCCCTTATCTACCACTAAAAGAATGTACCTACGTTGCTTACAGGACATCCTGTACAGACATATAATAATAGAGCCATCTGTTTGTTTTTGATATTCTATCATCTATTGATATCAAGGAGAATCGTATAGAAAATGCTAATTTTAGAGAAAAATTGGTAAAAATATGCATGCGTTTTTTTCTGTGTTTCTATAATATAAAAGAGAGATAAAAAATATATAAAAATAAAAACTGTTACGATTTATGATGAAAGGTGATTGAACTTAATCATGAGGCAATCAACAAGAAGACGGTTTCGGAAAGGATCCTCTCACTGTTCTAAAGAAAAACACTGGTAAAAGGTCAAAGCCTGTGTTTAAGCACGAACACAGAGGAGAGCTTATCAATAAATCTTATCGTGTTACTCGAATAAATCGGTAGATTGTTAAATGTAAACATAATATGATCGATATAAATGGAAAATCTGGAAGCCATTTTCATTGCACTAATTCGGAATCTTCTGAATTAGTTAAAATAAAATGAGAAAATCTGAGAATTTTACAGAATTGCATTTTGTTGCTTTTTCCCAGTGGCGTACCGTTGATTTTTGCTATCCTAAATTTGCCTACCCCTCGATAGATCTAGAATACCCGTGGATAACGCTTTCTTCCGGAATAGTGAGGAAATCATGGATAGGCAACCAAAATTTCTACCATTACTGATTTATGACGTTTTAACTCTTGATTTAAAACGTTTGATGACGTTTTAACTCTAACAAAACAAAAAAAACACTAGTACTTTTATTAGTATATAGCATTAAACTATGCATTTTTGTTAAAGAAATTATTGTGATTAAAAGTGTTAGAATCATTCAATTAATTTAATAAATTTTATTTCTATAAATTTACATAAAGCCTTCAATTTTTTCATATCGGATATTTAATGTGTTGCCTGAATTGTTGGCACGCTAGGCGCTATAGACGAAACTAGTGAAAGCGCTATCCATATATTTATTAGATATATGATTTCCTTCCAGTGGCATAACGGAAAATTTTAGGGCCCACCGCAACAAGAGGGTCCCTCTATTCTTTAAAATATTACTTAATGACTTGCTTAGAGTTTGAACGATAAACAGGGTGTCCACCTTGGGCGTATACAATTTGACTGTTTTTATTAAAATAATAGAGCGATTCGAATGATATTTGGAGGATTTATTGAGTAGTCATTGGAGAACATTTTAGCAAAATTAGAACCTTGCAGCTCATTTGTAAGTTGGTCAAAAAGCGTTCAATTCAGTCGAAACACAAGAAAATCGTGAATAATTATCTCAACATTATTTTTTTTCGTTTTTTCCCCATGGAATTCTAGAAAAAAACAAAAGATTGCCACTTGTTCCAGAAGAAAATGGAGAAAAACGAAAAAAGTCAATATTGTGAGGATTATCGAATCATTCTAGGTAAATTATTTTGTGTACAGCTTGTTGGTAAAAATCTCGACATCGTCAAGATTGAGCTTTCTAGATCATCTTACAAATGAGCTATGGGATTATAATTTTGCTTACACGTTCCCTAGGGACTACCCTACAAGCCCTTAAAATATTATTCGAATCGCTCTATTATTTTGATGTATAGGTAAGATTATGAAACAGGGAGTTTTTCAAAGTATTTGAAATTGCGATGTGTTGAACGAAATACAAAAAAATTCTTTGGGTCTTTGTGAGCCCTTACAGGATCGTCGGTCCTTAAGGAAAAAGACTCTGTTTGTTTGTAAGCGATCAACCTCAGATTTGGCAATAAGTCCAAGAAATTTTTTTAAAATTTGACGAAATATTTGTTTTCCTCCACGAATTGGAATATTGGAAATAATTCAAGTGATTTTTTTTCGATTTGTTAATTATTTAGAATTTAATTTAGGGACAAGTTGACAATTTGAGTCAATTGTGGTAATTTGGAAAAATTGCATTTTTATTTTGATTAACGTTTCTATTTTTGCTTTGTTATTTGAAAGATTCAGATCTTTCTTCATCCGAATTTCTTTTTACTGAAAATAATTTTCTATGGGAGTGTTTTTTTGTCGAATTGAGATGTTGGATTTTTTTATTGTTTACTTTTACACAAGATTTAAAAAATTCTGAGAATTTTATATAATTTTCATCTCTTTTCTGTTTATTTTGCTTAATTTTTGGATCTGTAATCATAATCAATTTGAAAATAATCTTACGTGATTTATTTTCTTTTTTACGTGACTCAACCAACGTTTAAGTTAGGCAAAAATTTGCAATTTCATAAAAAAATAAGAATTTTGAAGAATTGCATTTTTATTTTAATTATCATTTCGCTTATATTTCCAATTTCTAAATAATCTTTTTATGTGAAGTCCTTTTACGCGAATTGCCATATGGAAAATAACGTTTTTGCACTTTCGGGATTAAAACAGCATTTTACTACCTCAAAACAGGGACTAAAGTAGCACTTTTAATTCCAAGGGACTAAAGTAAAAATACACAATATGTTTCTATAGCAACGTTAGATAATTGTCAAATTAATAGATCCCTTGTCAAATTAATAAATGCAAAAAATAGTGTATATAACTCGGGACTAAAGTGTTTTCTTTCGTCCCTCGAGTGGTTTATTGCCACTCTTGGGACGAAATGTCGCACTTTAGTCCCTTGTTATATAATATACTATTAATACTCATGCGCGACTTATTTACAAAGATTTACCAATGGCGTAGCCCCTGTGCCCTGTGGTATAATACTTTTATTACTCCATTTTTGCTTCTATTTACCTTTCACGAACCCTAAATTATGTATCTTACCTATAAGGACGTTTCTTCTATTTTTAAGTCATTTTATTAACCTTGTTAACCGAATTTTATCTCCCGCCCCGCCATCAAATATAGCACTGCCATTGACTATTCCACAATGAAGTCAATCTATAGGAGATTCATAATAAAAAACATTTTATTGATTATACTTCAGATTTCGTGATCATTTGATAGCTTCCTTTTATGCTCCATGAAAATTCTTTTAAAATTCAGACTTTTCACTCAGAGGCGTAGAGACGAGTTAACAGGCTTGTCTTCAGGTTAACAAGACGGGCCCCAAATTTACTTATTACCTCATGTTTATTCGTCTATAATCTTGCTTACGGATTTTCGGGGCTAAAACCTCATTTTCGGATGATGGCCCCTTTTCGAACACGTGTCGGTGTTCCGCGGAACCCACGAAATCCTAATCATTACACCACTATTATTTGGCTTGTATTTCAGATTTGTTACGTGAATTCAACTGAAGATTGAAGATCAAGAAGAAAATACGCGATTGAAGACAACTCTTCTTATCACACAGAAGAAGGTTTAGATGTATATTATCTTTCTAAAATTTGGCCGTTCAAGTTCGGTTACAGGACCAGGTCGAAAGCATCAATAAACCGGTTCCTGTTGACTTTAGCCACTTGTATGTATTCACAACGGTTAAAAATTTCAGGTTTAGCAACGAAAACTACTGCAAAAGCTGCTATTTAAGGAAGAAAAAAAACACGAATCCATTACATAGGGTGTACAACGCTATTTCACCTCGTAGTTTGGCCATGTCTTTGGTTACGTAGGACTGTAGCTTGATTCGGCCGCTTCTTTTTCATTGAAAAATACCTCAACAAATGACAAATTTACTGCAGTATCAATCAAGTTACGACTTTTACACCCTGTATAGAGTGTGAAATGTTGATGGTTTGTTTACATTGAAGAAATGTGTTGACGGTACAATAAGAGCTCTTGAGGACGCCTTCCTGAAACTGAACTTTCTACAAATAGACCAAATGGAAGATTTACAGGAAATTGATGATCTCTTATTCGATTTCTCAACGTACAAGTCTCCTTCCATTCATGCTACTATTAGATTACACAATTTCTTTATTATATTTGCATCTTATACGGCCAAACCATCACTTCCACGTGTATGTGAAAGAAATAATCAAAAAACAAATCCACAAAGGTCAGTTTTATTGTGTTAAACTCGTTATTGTTTCAAGTACATATACAGTTTCAACGGAGTTCTCTTCGACTGTAACCCTGCCAACACGTCCAGAAGGTCGGCCGTTGCTACTTATTCTTCACCATCCTCTTCTGCATCCTCCTCTCGATCATACCACTCTTTGTTCTTCTCACTAGTCGGTCGGTTCGGTTAAGTTGATTCCTGAGAGACCTAGTGACGTCTTCTACCATCATCATCATCATCATCATCATCATCATCATCAACATCATCCAATACACACAGTCCTGTTGTAAGCTAACTGGTCTTTTGGTGTACCGCTAGTTCTCTCTGCGGTCCGTTATACAGTTATCCGTCTATGTATTATATTTTGTATATGTGTGTGTGTATGTGTTGTTGTTGTGTCACTGACCTCTGTTGCCTCCTCACCTGGGCCCGTTCAGTCGTCATTGGCGCACCGCGCAACAACAGGTGCGTTTAACAACCCGCTCAAAGAAAAATCTCTTGTACGGTGGTTTGGTGTGTGCGGTGGTTGTATATCTGTATATGTGCGTGTACATATACGAATTATTAACCCTCTATTAACAATAGAATCAGGAAAGTTTCAGTGAACAATACGGAAATAACCGGTGGTTGTTTCTTTGCCGTGGTAGTGTCCGATCGGTGGTTGGTTCGTGTTAAGGGTACGAATTTGGCGCGTGTAATTCCCCGAGTGTGCATCCTTTGATCAATGAAGTGATCTTAATAACTATACCATTATCTTAAGAAAATCAGCAAATTATCGAAATTTCAACAAAATAACCCAAAAGGTATATACCTAAATCTGTAAATCTTGTCAAATTAATATTAATTAATATTTTTTTTATAATAATATAACGCGACAAGATGATTGATGTTGTCCAAGAACTTGGTAATGTCATTGACATTGAAAATGTAACAGAAACAAAAAAGCAACAGTTTATTCAAATTTCGCTGAAATATTCAAAATTTCGTAATTAGTGCAAAAATTAATATACATATATAAACAATTTCAATTAGACTTTGATACCAAAACAATTAGTCGAACAAGGGAGACGCGCAATAAATCAATTATTAATTATTTGATAACATCCACCCTCTTATGAATACCAGCAACAAGTGCCCTATTATAATAAAATTTAACAATGAAAATATTCGAATTTCAATCACCCCAACTCTTGCTAAAAAAAATACAGAAAAATCCATACTTGTTCTACTCTTTTGACAGCCACCGAGTCAAGTTGTTCGCTTTCAAATAAATGGAGTATACAAGTCTGTCTTGTCGAGCGACTGTATAATTAATTTGTTAAAGTAAAGGCCACATATTCTCCGATAAATCAATATATAGTAGTCCATTGAAGGATCATTAAAATCATCAATAAATGATGAGATTGAAATTCGATTTATTTATTATTTAATTTTCGTGTTTTTAGTTTGTTAAAAATTATTTATTTACACAACAAGAAACTAAAATTGGAGGTTTCTTGAACCACAAAACTGAGAATATACCGACTTGGCGATTCAAATTAGAAACATTAGAGAATAATTTATTTGAGATGCAATGAAAGAGCTAAACTGATAGTGTTTGGGGTTCGAATCGCCGGTCCAGTAGATGATGACGTTTCGTGTCAATGACAAATGATGGAAAATTTGCAAATTTCGCACAATTTCCAATATTGTCCATGTAGTATGACAACATCAATGACTAATAATCACAGATGTTGATGAGAGAAGTCGATGTACTTGTGTTCTAAAAAAAGACAATATTTTTCTTATTGTTGCAGAAGGGTGGAAAAAAATGGACAGATTTTCTTCAACTTACACGGTCATTTCTTGTTATACACCACAACAAGAAGACAATTGAAAATCTCTTCTGTAATTGGATTTCAATAAAAATGCTTTGGGCGATTTTTGGAATTTGCAAGAAAAAAAAGTCGGGATAGTATCCAGAAGCTCATTAAAAGAACTGAAAATTTTGTGTACCTGTAATCAGTATTTTTAGTTTCGGTTCAGGTGTATTTAATTAGTTTTATTTATTTATTTTGTAATTAGTTGTTGATTTTTTCGTCGAATTCAAAGACTACTACAAGAATCTTGTTCTTGTGTGTATGTGTATGTGTTTAATAGTGTATATATGGTGTATGTTATTGATCAAGTTCAATATTATAACAATACTGAAACAGGATATGCTACGATGCCCAGCACTATTAGAGGTAAGTTGGAATTTTTGCCAAAAAGCGGTACTGTTATTTCGCTCCCAGATTCTCGATTTTGTGATCCCAAAACGGAACTGATGATGATGAGAATGAAAACTTAATGATTAGGCCAACTATTGGACGTTTTCAATTCAAATTAGTTTTGATTACAAAATTATTAAGTATGGAAAAATTTATTGAATTAACGGTACTTAAACATAGGCTGTGTAGTTTTCTTTTCGGTTGTTCTTGTTGTTGTTGTTGTTGTCGTTATTACTCATGACTCTTCGTATGTATTAACATCATTAAAAGTTAATACAAGTTTTGGCTTGTTGTTGTTGTTTTTGTAATTCGTGAAGAGAAAGAAAGATAAGAACATGGATCATGTAACCAAAGAATTTTTTTTATTTATAAAGAGTATATCTTCAGATACAAAAGCATGCATCTGGTTGTACTTATAATAGAGAAATACCGTTTTTTTTTCGAATTTAGATAGCTGTAATTCGACACACCTTCGTATTAATTCACCGTAGGTACTCATCTTTAATCCACCGGATTTATGTCATTTTTTTCGATAATTCATGGAATACTAAATCTGGATAATTGTCGAAATTTATTAAAATTCTCTTCATTACAGCTAACAGGCATACAGGACCGGCGTAGGTGTGATTTACGCCCATTATTCACATACTTAATTTGTGCGTTTCGAGACGAAAACAGCTACTTGTATCTCTACGTGAAACGTCTCTTACTCCGCCCACATCCGCCTAGAAATACCATGAGGACCTTATCAGGTTAAAATAAGGTATACCTTAATAAGGTAAACATCGCCAATTCCATAGAATTACGATAACCTTGTTCAATAGAAAGTTATTTGCCATCAGGTCTAAATGAGGTTACTCTTAGGATAACCTTATGCAATTAAGACTTATTTCTCATGAGGCCATCCTGATAAAGTTAAGATGAGGTGATTCTCAGGATAGCCTCATACAAGAATTAATTAGCTAGCTCCTTATCCCGACTATACCTCACTCCCTGATCCTACCAGTAACTAGCTCTTCAACTAGATGGCACTACATGTTACAGCTCACTTGTAGTACCTTCCCGTTTCTACGATTGTTTCTCCTCAAGGCATTTCTTATCTAGATTGAGTCCCGTTAGAAAATTGTGCACAGTCTAATGCTCAGTGATGATTTGTTATTGATTGTCATCATTGTTTTGTTTTCTAATTCAGACCAGTACCTAATAATGTAATCTTGATAAGGAGCTACTAGTTGATCTGCCTTACATGCTTATTAGGTCCTTATTGAAGGATCCGGACCTTATTTGTATGGGAGGACACCCTGATATGGTTCCTTATTAAAATGTTTATTTGGGAAACTTTACCAGTAGGTAGCCTAAATTTGCTAATTGGTAGAAATTCAGAGTGAAGCACATCTGAAATCAGTGAAATTGAGAAGACTGCAAAATTTTTGCACGTGTCATTCCAAGACATGGGTACATTGACTTCGCACAACCTGATTGAAAATTATTATAGCCCCAAGCTTGTTCAAGCAAATTCGTTAAAAATCCGTTATTTTCGTAGCACTATTCATAGGTAATCGTTCCTGATTTTTTACTATTAAATTTTTTTCTAACGCTTATACCAACGACCCTTAGCGGCGTCTTAATCATTTCCGATACGTATAAATTTCCACTTTATCACCAGCCACCACCACCACCACAACCACTACAATCTCTAAGGGTTGTGTCTCCATCTTTTTACTATCGCCAATTAAATTTGAAAGGTGTCATGAACTTGTAGTATTGACCCCAAGCTTCGAATTTCCGGCTGTTAAAAAATGAAACCATTCGTCAACAATAAATTGTAAATTGGAATATGGATTTTTATCACAACTACAGGTGTGGTTGTTATGGCCAGCCCTTTTTTCGCTAGCACTCACTGAATCATTGCCGAATTTCAAGTTCAATGTACCTACGCTGACTGTTTTTTTTTTGTTGTAATATTTGCTAAATTGATAAGAGCGAAATTTAGTCTTTGTTCATTTCCTTCGTCACTTTTCCTTTTCTATAACCCAAATATGATTTTTTATTTTTATTTAAAGTGGACTAGAAACAACAATGGGCTGAAAGTAGGAAAAAAAACGCTAAGTATTGTTGAAGCAAATTACGGCTAGACGCTGGTGAATCGATTTGATTCCCGTTATCGTGCAAACATATTCTAGATTAGTTTTTTTTTTGGTTGGATCATTTTCACTTATCAACCGACTTGATTAATTAGCATTCTTTTATTATTTTTTTTGAAGCGATAATTGTGCGAAACAACATCCAGACGGGTATTCGTGACGGTGTAATTTTAACGTTATTTCGGCAGTTTAGTGGCCGGTCGCCGACCTTTCACACTTGATTCTGCCCTATTCAAAAATATATAAAGATGATAAGATATTATTATGAATGAAAGTATATTCTTAATACATAATTGTTATTGTTATTGATTTGATTTGAACGTTTCATTGACTTTGTGTTTTTTTTTGGTAATGCTTCGGAATGCCATTGCGGTCATGCGAAATTAATTTTCGTTGTTCCTATATTATTGTGCAAATTTTGTATAACGTGCCATGATTCACCAAAAAGCAAAAACCTATTTAACAGTATACTTCTATTCGTATTGAAGTATAAAATATAGATGGGCAAGTTGAACAACCTTTTTCGATAGGTGGATAGTCTTTCTATACAATTCGTGTCTTTATATAAAAAAAAATATCGTATTGCATAAGAGACACATGTCGAGAGGAGGCTAAAGAACAGCTCTTCAAACTCTCTTAATAAATTATCGACAAATCATAAGATCGCATCGATTTGTGTTTATATTCTCCCACGCTTAGCTTTCATCAGGTATAAAAAACCGTCTTTTATTACACACACACACAACATATACAAGTACAGTATTTCTAACGTTCTAATGCATACTTCGAGTATCGATGAGAATCTCTCTTCAATCATTTCTTTTCGGTGGAGCAAGATATCAGTTACAGCCACAAAATAAAATTCTCTTTAACGACTTTTATGAACAATAACTGTAAATCAAGCTAAACGAGGATTATCGGTGATGCTCAGTCAACACGTACAGATTTGTAATTTTTATTGTCAATTAGATTTACTGAAGAAAAAAACAACAACTCGATAGATGTAATTGTGGACTTCGTGACTTGTACGGTTGATTGGTCCTAATGTCCACTGAAAATAAAACAATGAGGTTTCTATTTTATCGAGGAGCCTCCGGAGACGTTGCTCGTTTCGGCGTGCGGAAATTGCCAATTTTCAAACATCGATATCTCGCTTGTTTTTTTTTAGATATTTTGAAAAAAAAAACATGCGTTGGGTGAAAGATTTCAAGGTGCTTGTCCTGAAGCTTTTAATTTAAGAAAAATGTGCTAATTCTAAATGACATAGAAAACTTTTGGACCCTGTTTCTTTGTAAATTTTCCTTCAGTTAAGTGGCCCTTAATTGAGACAATATTACTGATTTTCAATGATTGTCAGGCGAAATTAGATGGAAAATTGGAAGAGCTTTCTATTTAAGAATGTTCAGTATAGGTTAGTTAATTTTCCGATAACTGCATAATTTTGTAGAAAACTGATGTGAGGGAAATGGTCATAAAGCTTGCTTAAAATCCGATTTTGAAAATTAAGTGACTTCCAACAATTTTACCTATTATTTAAAACTATTAAAATTAATTAAATGTCTGAAATTTTATAGTGGTGGATAGATGCTGTGATCATTATTGTCTCTCTGCTATGTTCAAGAACTCAACGTTGCCATACGTCGTTTACATTTACAAATGAGACCACACCTCCTGCTTATAGCAGCCGCTAATACAACCGTAAAAGAAGCAGAAGGCATGCTTTCATTCTGTAAACGATTTTTGGCAACGTTGAATTCTTAAACATAGTACAGGGACTATAACGACGACACCATCTATCTGGTACACTGCGAACTAATCAGAAAAATAATAACAATAAACACAAACACGTTTTATCTTGGAAGGGATTTCCCCACAGATTTTCAAAGTATTTTCCACTTATTATGAAATGGTCGTGAAGTTGATAAGATTTACGACATTTTCATATCAATTAATTAATTAATTAATGAATTTTAATAGGTGAAAAAGGGAAGTTCGAATTGCTGAAACTCACTTAATTTTCAGAATTGGATTTCAAGCAAGTTTCTCTACATTTTCTTTATTTATTGGAAAACTAAGCAGCTTATTGGAAAAATTCTTGAAGATTCTGAAAGCTCTTTCAATTTTCTATCTAAATTCACCTGATACATATTGAAAATAGATAATATTAGCTAAGTTTTAGCCAGTTATGTGGGAAAATTCACAAAAAAAACACGGTACAAAAATTTTCTCAGCCATTCAGAATCTTATCACAGTTTTCCAAATTAGAAAGCATCTGAACATGCACCTTGAAATGCTCTATCTAATGCACCTTTACTTTTTGCAATATCTTGAAAAACAAGCAAGATATCGATGTTTGAAAACTGCAAATTTTTGCACCCCGAATCGTTTGTCGTGTGGGCCTTTAATCTCTACACGTTTTGAACGAGTATACATTCCGGCTGATATAAGCAGATGTTAAATATGCTTACTACCTGGTGGATCTCCAGGTTTTGAATGCGTTTTTTTTGCCACTACCCATAAAAGGAGCAATTCCATTACAATAAAAAAAATTCGCAACCGTCTAACGGTACCAACAACACCACGTGTTAGGCTTCTTTTTTTTGTGTGTGTGTTTTAGTCAACAATTGTAAACATGTACAGCATACGAACTACGCACTAAGACGTGAAATTATCTATTCATGGCATGTTTTATGGGTTAAATCCGTTGTTATTGTTGTCTATTTGGATTGTTGAAGAATTTCGATGATCACAACGAAGATTTTGAAAGATTACCAGGAATTCTAAAAGTTTGCCTTTATCAAAAAAAAAAAAAATAAAAGAAAATAATAGAAATAAAGCGAAGGATTACGGAAAACCTACCACAACTCTTGCGCAATGGAAAGTTAAGGGTGAATGAGAAAAGCCCGATCGAAATACAATTTTGACGTAGATTTCTTTAGCGCAAGCGTTCACAAAAAGTATCATTTACAATAGTAAAAATTATTTTCCAGGAGATTATCCGGAAAATTTACAAATTATTTTAACACAAAGAAAAACAATCAATGTCGTTAAATTTATTATTTTTACAAAACAAAAAAATTCTTGCATTTATATTTTAATCAATCTTTCCTGTGTTGTTTGAACAATTTTTAATTCTAAAGTATCCCAGAATTTGTCCTGTTGTAAAACGTGGTTATCCTGCAATCGCTGGCCCTCTATCGACGAGTTTCCCCATTAAAATAGACTGCTAAATAATAATAATAATAAGAAAACTCAATCATTTTTTATCCTCTATGATAACAACAATAATAATAATAATAAGTAATTTTTAAATTGAGTAAACAGTGTGTAAGTAGTATCCGGTAATTGTTGTTGTTCTGTTGAAGAAAATCGTTTGATTTATTCGGAAATTCTTTGTTATGGTGGCGGTGGTGGTTGGTGGCGGCCGGTGGTTGAATTCAACCTTCTAACCTGCATTTGAATCGATTTAAAAATATATCGATCCGACAAAACGCGTACACTACAATCACTTGTTTTCGGCCACGTTCTCGTTCTCTTTTGATTTATTTATCTTTGTTTTTTTTTGATAAATTATCGCAATGAGAATCTTCAACGCCCCAATGTGTTCGGAATTTTGTGATGTTTAAGTGTTTTTCTGTGGTCGTGCTTAGAGAATTCCATCTTGGATGCAAATGCGAACTTTTGTAGTACCTTTCACAATAAATCGATGACTTCTTGTTCGTCTTTTGTATAAGATAAAAGATGGAATAATCTTATAATAACAGCCTTTTTATTGATGTTGTGTCTGTCGAAAATTGGAACCAAATTCAATTAGTATTAATGTTATCTATAAAACGAAGAGAAATTCGTAAATAGAGGCCTTGAATACACGAAATCTCACCAATATTCCATAAAGGAACAACGTTCATTAATATTATTGGTAATAAATGAAGCAATACGCCACAATATTTCCAGGAGATAAAAACAACCAAAGCAAGACTGCTTCCGACTGAGATCGACTGAATTTTTTTTAAATACAACAAATAAAGGATTCGACTGATCCAAATAACACCACATTTTTGGTGTCTTTTTTCGCTTTTTTTTCGGTCAAAATTTTGCAAAATACAAATTTTCTGATTCTATTGTGTGCATTACAAAAATTTTTCGAAAAAACCTTCTTAAATGTTCGGTGTTTTTTTATCATATACTACTACTCGTCGTTTTTTCTAAAGAATTTTTACGAGAAACGTTGAAATTTTGATATTTGGACATTGTTAAAATAAAATTATTTAAAAAAAAACACACACACAACACGAGAAATTCACGTGTAAAACTGGCAGGACAAGAGATCATCACCATTGACCTCCAGGAGGTAGAGAATGTATCATCACCTCCACCGCCACCACCGCAAACATCATCATCATCATCATCATCATCGACATTATCATCAACGACAACAACATCAACAACAGAAACAACACCAACATCCACAGCACAACAACCGCCCCCACCGTCAACATCACCATCAAATACCGTAATGACAGGTTGGTTGATTATCATGATTAACATTTATAGGGAGTAGATCGCGTACCCGGATCTTCTTCGAATAATTTAAGATGCAAAATGATCTAAGAGGATGATCGTAGGTTAAAATACAGGCTGTTTTTTAAATGTGGTTAATTCTTATGAAACTCTTATTCGTTGGCGAGCGATTCGAAGAATATTTCAAGAATTTGTAGTCTCTGGAGTCCATTAGCAAAATTGGAACTTTGTAGCTCATTTGGAAGTCGGGCAAAAAATGTCGAGGTTTTTAAAAATTAAATAACTTAAATGGCGTAAAGGTCCTCCCAACATTGATCTTTACTTTTTCTCCATTTCATTGTGGAACAGGTGGAAAAATCACTGTTGGGAAGGTCTACGTGTCATTCTTATCGTTTGTCGTTTTGAGCGCTTTGCTCGTTTTTTGTCCAAAACGAGCGTTTTTGGTCAACTTCGAAATGAGCTACGAGGTTCTAACTTTGCGAAAATGGTCTCCAGAGCTCTACCTACAAAAATTTTAAGATATTTTTCACCAATGTAGGAGTTTCATTCACTACTTTTAAGAAAATTGCCTGTATAATCAATAAAATTAGGCGTATTTATACGCATATTTGTTACAGTGAAGACTGAGAAATTGTATGAATTTTTCGCTTTGTTGTGTACGTGAAGATGGTTAGGCACGTTTCGTGTTTTGTATTGAGTTTATAGATCCGTGGCAGAATAGCGGGATTTCCAGCACTGGGTTACCAGTGCTCATTTCATTTTATATACAGTTATATGGAATATCCGTTAGTTTTCTTCTACACACATACACACACATGGATACATAAACTAATACATTAAAGAGGCGCACCTAGAACGCCAAGCCTCGCCATCATCATCATCATCATCATCATCATCATCATCGTAGTCTCATGATCATCAACGGCACGATTCGATCATCATCTCCCACCTCTTTTCCATCTTCTCATCAACGAGTACATGTACAACACAACCAACGGATTTTACCGTACATATATGACTATGAAGACAAATATTAAACATCCTCTATGTCTTGTTGTATCATCTTCATCTCCATCTACGCGTTTTTTCCTCTCTTTTTGGAACAATGTCTTGCGGTTGTCTTGTACCGTTAAACCAATCCAACTGTCTATCTATAAACTTGGTCCATAAATTTATCTATCTACATTGATGATGAATTTGTGTATTGTGTGTATCAAACACTAAAATCGTGTCATTACGAATAAATCAAACGATTAATTTTAATTTATTCAATGCTAAATTTTAGAAAAACGTGTGAATTTATAGCGAAATCTTTGTGAGATTAACGGTAGATTTTTTATAATGGGCGAAATGAAGCGTGTTGTTTCTGAAATTCATTTGTCTATACGTTACCACGGTTACAGTATCAATGACGTCATCGTCAAATTTAGTCATTGTTTCGGTTGTAATAAAAAATGTGTTTTAAATTGAAAATCAAAGTTGGCTATGGGAATTTAATGGTGAACATACCATTGAAGTGTCAAAAATCATAGTATGTTCACCAAGGAATGCTTGATTGCCTAACACAGACTTGTGCATTTGATCTGAATTGCTACTTTTGCGAAAACGTCAATTTTTGCCACATTGGCGCTAATTGCCACCACAAGATAAGAAATAGTAAATAATTCTATCTCTGTTTTACTTATACTGCGTGGTTAAATTGTCATTAATTATCTCAGTAAAATAGAGATGGAAATACCAGCTATTTCTTTTCATGAGTTGGTAATTAGCGCAAATGTGGCCAAAATTAGCGTTTTCTCAAAAAAATGCACAGGCCTGATAGATAGTGTTGAAGTGAAAAGTGAAGGAGGTCTTGATGGTGAGAATTAACGGAGAACCTGCCTCAAGATAGCCACATAGCCCTGTGGTTATTACGCTTCTAAGACGTTAGATGGCGCTTGCTTTACCACGTCTTTTATATCTATATTTACAGATTACTTTATTTTTTTGGAAAGCAATATGGCCGAATTTATAAATTAAAATCTTAAAATGCGTGTTTTGGAGAAAAAAATTGATGTTGACGCTAAATAATTTCATTTATATCAATTTTCATCGCTGATTCTATACCGTATATTAACATTAAATACGCTTCATTCCTTATTTCGTCTTTTTAATCATTTTTTTTTTGTGAAAACTAATCGTTCAAAGTGAAACCAAAAAATACAGAAGCTAAATAAAACTTCTTTAAATGTCGTAAAAAAGTTTAAACAAAATCTGGTGTAAGGTTTCCGAGATAAAAATAAAATAGTGCGATAAACCTGTTTTTTTCACTTTTTTCGAAAACTTCCAACCAGATTTTGTTTTGTGAAGTTTATTCAAATATTAAACTATGGTAATTTTTTGAAAATTTTTGAACACAGCTCGTTGTTCATCCAGTAGCTTTCAACCTTAAGTTTTTATAAAAGCACCTGTTATACAGTGAAACCTCTCTTAAGAGGACGTCTATAAGGATTAGTCGGACAAATTGAATAATAAATAATAACACATTATAAAAAATACAGAAGCTAAATAAAATTTCCTTAAATGTGATAAAAATGTCTAAACAAAATCTGGCATAAGATTTCCGAGATAAAAAATAAAATCCTGAAAAAATCATGGTTTTTTCACATTTTTCGAAAACTTCCTACCAGATTTTGTTTAAACTTTGTATAAGTGAAGTTTATTTAATTATTAAATCATGCTAATTTTTCGAAAATTTTTGAACAAAGTTCGTTTTTCATCCAGTAGCGTTCAACCTTAAGTTTTCATAGCCAACTTTGATTTCAAATTACAAAAAAAACACCTGTTATTCTGTTATACAGTGAAACCTCTCTTAAGCGGATGTCTATCAGGATTGGTCGGACAAATAATAACACATTATGGTACTATTTTTTTGAGATTTTTCTGTATTATTTATTGATTCTAATGCAGCTTTTGCTTAGATTCTAATCAGTTAATCAAGTTTTAAATAATTTTTATAGTTTTTAAAATTACGTGAACTTGTATTTTTTTTAATTTTTAGCGAATTTTTTTAAAAAAAATTAGCTAATGACGAGATACTCACTTTTGAATTTCCGAAAAATGTTTGCACAGAAGTTCGTTTTGGGACCTCAGGAACCCATATCCACCGTTCGTTAAAATTTTTATATATATATATATATATATATATATATATATATATATATATATATATATATATATATATATATATATATATATATATATATATATCCACGATAACTGCCGTAAAAATAGTCCAATCTTAATGAAACTTGGTACAAAAATCGGTCTTTGGGATAGCTTGGATGAGTTCGTTGGCCAGACTGGTAGGGCCAACACTTTTGGAATAAGAGCTGAAGAAATGTTAAAAAAAATCATTTTCAATATTACATTTGCTTAGATTTGGATGAAAATTAAAATAACAGTAGAGCCGACCATTCTCTATGACCCAGAAAAAAAATCATCAAAATCGGTTCGTTGGTTCGCAAGAAAAATGCAAAAATATCTTTATTTAGTATTAACAGTAAAATCGAAAATCTCAGGTGGCTATATGTTCTGACAATTGATATTAGAAAAAAAAATTGAATATCGCAGGGGGCAACTAATTTTGACAGTTAATATTAGACGCAGGGCCTGCTAGATAATTGTTTGTGGATTAAAAGTGTTTTTCAATAAAAATCATAAATATTAAAATAACATCGGGAAATGAATTAATTAGTTGATTCAATATTATTAAAATATATTAATTGTCAGTATCATAAGAATGTTTTTCATTTAATATTCCAGCATGTAGATACATAAAAAAATTCGCTATATAAGGTACTTGCTGCCTTTGGAGATCTTTTTTTAATGTTTACAAAATTCCAGAATATTTAATTTGTTATAGTTTATTTTAAAAAAATCGTATCCTATAATTAAAAATTAAAATATTCAAAATAAAAATAGAGTGCTATAGATCGATTGTTATTTTCATTTGTCGAATAATTTTAAAACAGTATTTTTTTCATGTTTCTATTGATTTTTGAATAAAATTCTTAACATATCGTTTACTTTATCTTCTCCAAACAATATTATTCATTAAATTTAAAAATGCAATATTCAATAATTAAAATGAAATTAATAACAACAGAACAAATTATAAGTGACAATTGTTTCATAACACACTATGTCTATTTTTAATGATATTTCTCAATTTTTACCTGTAACATAAATTTTCTATATAATTATCACATTTTCCAACAAATCTGATGCAGCTAACGTGTAAAAAACTACATCGATAATGCCAAAAATGTATTGTTTTCTTTTAAATTAGATACCTACACATCAATTTTTAAAATCGTGATAAAATGAAAAAAATGATATTAGAATCCGTTATCAGTTAATTTGTACCATCACTGCTTATATGAGATGTCCGAACCATCGATAACAAATCACCCTGTATACATTGATTCGATATCAGTTTCATTAATAATGCCAATGACCCTGTTGTTTATTGTTGCAATTGTTGTTTAAATAAAAATAACGATCTATTTTTGTTATTTTTATAGTATTTATTATTATTATTATTATTATAGTTATCTTTGTCTAATATTAATATAAAGCCATCTGATTGTCCGAGAATCCATGCGTTACCAACAACATCCGCAGTAATCGTTGTGCCTGTGACGTCATTACTTCCGCATACGTCACTATACACTAACACAAACAAATTTATATACATATACCGATATCGATGTATTTGTATATGTGTATTTGTATAGCAGATATATACCAGGGTAGGTCAATAAACTGCCTTGAAAGGTCGTAAGGTTGATGCCTACTAGTTGTTCTACTCGTCACTGTATGGCGCTTATATCTCTTGATTGTGATATTTTCTTGTTGTGGGGGGAAAAATAATTGAATAATAAAATCATTACTTGCTAGTTTTAGGGTTGAATTATTAATGAAAATTTGAAAATTGAATAAAACAACAACATTGATGAACAAATCGGGGAAAGCTATTAGTCATTAGAACCGTCGTTATAATTAGCATAAGAGCACTTTCGAAATTTCGTAAGCCGTGTCCTGTTCAATCATAAGGAAAAGTAATAAAACAACAACAACAACAACAACAACAACAGGGTTCTTCGATCTTTTAACAGGAAAACTAAATGTTGTTTTAAAATTACGAATACAATAGTAACATGTATCCGTTTATTTTGTAAGAATAACTAATTGTTTTTTTTGTTGTTTTTTGCAGGTAAGGTTGGCCACTGCTACTCTCCCAATTCGGAATATTACGAAATTACTTTCAAACCGACCATACACAGGTAAAACATTATTATTGCCAAATATGTCGATGTTGATATTTAAAAACGTTGAAACAGAATTAGTCAACATTCAATTAAATATAATTCCTTTAATTTTTAGTGGTAACTAGTACGATTTAAATAGCAGAATTTCGGGTATTTTTCGTAAAAACTCCAGCTGTTTCCTATCGGCGATTCCATAAAAAAAAATCATTGTCATTTTAATGAAACCATCAACAAGATGGTATTTTAAAGTTTATTTGTATACAAATTTTTATTTGTCAATATAGACGATTTTTCTTTGTTTTTTTCCCATCTTTTTTCTTCGGTGCTATTTAGCAGGAATGTTTTTTGAGCAAACAGGTCAACAACCGCATCTGCTACTGTTCTTGTTGTTGATGTTGTTGATGTTACTGTTGCTCCGATTTACTGTTTTTATCGTTGTTGTAAAAATGTGTGCAATTCTTTTTTATTAGTAACTTGATTTAAAGATTGATCAAAAATAAAAAAACTGTGTTGTTTGCAGAGGAAGTCGTCAATTTTTAAATTTATCCACGTTTCTGTTTATAACACCGTCTATTTTTTTTAGCGATCATTTTGGAGATTTTACACACAGATCTTATTTCCAGTCTCGTTCTAAAATCGAAAATTTACCAAATTGCCGGATTTAACACCTATTACAATTTGTTATCTTGTCAATTATTATTAATAGTTGAGTTGTTGGTGTGATTGTTAAGAATTCTGGCCGGTCTCCAAGATAGCCCTCGAGATTTTCTAAATTTACAAACGCACATGCAGAAAAAGAACAGCTTTCTTTCTTATAATCTTGCTTTTGGTTATGTCTAATCGTGTAAAGTTATCGGCTTTATTGGAATTTTAGCCGCATATTTTCCACATCTTGTTTATTTTGATTAAATCAAATGTTATTTATGGGTATCTATTCGACGTTGTTAAATACTATGAAACATACGTGTTTGTGTGTGTGTGTGTGTGTATGTTGTAATAGCAGCGTGAATGTCCAGACATATAGAATCATCCAACTAAACAACAAATATAGGTCAGTTAAGAGTTAAAATTGAAACACTTTTACCTGGGTTAACTACCTCCTTCTAATTATAAACACAACACTATAATAGTAACAAAAACACGTAGTGTTTTTATGTTTTGTATGTATTTACTTCCTGAGCTTTTTCAACCCGGCAACATTCCTATAGATTTGTTTGTTTGTTAAATAGAAATTCCTAAAAATTGCACACTATTATCATTGTAAAATAATTCGTGATTTTTTTATGTGTGTGAAAATAAACACAAAATAAAATAAGAATGAGTAAATTAGCGACATTTTATTGAAACCATATGGTTTTGTTAATAGTTGGAAAATAAAAAAGTTACTGTTTAAGAAACGAAAAAATACAAATACACACAGAAACAAGTAGAGAGATGTTTAAGGAAGAAGATGCAATATAAAAAACAAACCTCTCTCTAAACATACATGATGAAGCTTACAAAAAAACGATAGTGCAATAAATAAATAATGTGCCATCTTTTTAGTTTTCGTCGAGTCGTGAAAGTAGCGACAAAAAGTTGTGTTTTTTTTTTCGTAAATTTAAAAGCTGCAGCTTTTATAAATAACGAGAATTGTACGGTTGCACGAAACCTATTCTGTCGACTTGACTGCACCATGAGACACAGTAGATTTATGTCCATTACCGAAATTATTGGAATTTTAAATTTGAATTTTGGCCAAAAAAATGAATGAATGAATTTTGCTTTTTATGAATTCTGTGTCAACAAAAATGGTGATTAATAAAAATTAAGGAGTTCCTTTCACAACAACATGTGAAGTTGAAAACAAATTCTTCCAAGACATACCTAAAAATAATTCTAACTTTTTTTTTTTAACAGAAATGAATTGCTTAATTTTGCTAGTTTAAAAAAATCAGATTGTTGCTCAAACATTGATGACTGGGCTAAAAATATCGAGAATTCAATAGCCAATTCGATAAAAAGTTGCTTAAATAGCTACTAAAATTGTATAATTTGTCTACTTTTACAATTCAGTAGCAAGACTCTTTTAAATTAAGGACAATAATGTCTTAAAATTCAGATCAAAAGCCAAAAATGCGGCTAAAAAATTGATTAAAATGGACTAAATCTTGCACTTTTGAGGAAAACAGGGTGTAATAAAAAATCGGGGACAACCCCTACGATTCTTATGCGAATTAAAGTATAAGAAACTTATTTTGAAGGGACAAATTAAAAAATGCCTAAAATTGGCCAAATGTTGGATGGTCGCTGGTTAAGTAATGTCTTATCGAGAATTGGTAAGAAAGCAGGTACCAGTAAAACATCTCGGATTGCCATTGAACTACCCATGCAAACGTTTCTAATTTACTTATTGAATATCCATACAACACATTTGTAGTAACTAGAAATGCAGCTCGTACTTGACTTCCAAGGCGTACTTGGCCAAGCAAGACTCGAGGCCAAGCTTGAGGTTGGTTTGTAAATACGGGCATAAGTAATGTCTTGTCGAGAGTTGGTGATAAAGCAGGTATCAGTAATACATTTCGGATTTCCATTGAACTACCCATGCAAACCTTTCTAATTTACTAATTGAATATACATACAACACATTTGATTACAAACTATAAAAATAAAGCAATAGAGAAAGGAATTGTTGAAAATGCCCCCCTTGCACTGTTTTATACAAAGTTGCACTTTAGGTATCAGAATCGCGTCTACAGCTTCACGAAATCGGGTCTGCAGTTGTTCGACATCTTCGAACGGCATTAAATACACGAATTGTTAGTTCCCACCAAAAAATAGACAAAAATATGAAAGTTAACAGACAGAAGAATTCTGAACGTTGATTAATATTAGCCAAAGGGGTCTGTCGATTAAAAACAATTATTTGTTTATTGAATTGAAAGTAATTCCAACACTTTTATCCACGCTAAACATAGAAAAAGTGTAAATCATCGAACTTTCCTATGTTTAGCGTGGTTAAAAGTGTTAAAATTACTCTCAGTTGATATATTAAAAATCATATGTTAGAGAGAAAAAAACTTTTTTGACAATTATTTATCGTTAAGATTGTTCTTTTCCAGTGGGTCTAAAAATATTGACGAACTTTTTAAAGCCGTATTCTACTCGAAAACGGGGTCATTCCGGCCAGTTAATTTTATTTTACAGATCGACTCAGTTTTTCGGACCCTACACGTGCCTTTAAGATAAGTTAAAAATTTATAGTTTAGGTTGAAAATGTCCCAAAACCTGGAACAAAACTTAAAGAGTCATCTCTAAAGTCAATTTATGACGAAAATGTCTTAAAACCTCCTCCTAAAGTCAAAAATTTTGCTCGAAAAGCGTCTAAGTCTGAAGTCAAGTTGTCCGAATCGCCTCTGTTTTATAGTACACACACAGTCTTAACGATGACAAATTCTCAAATATTATACTAAAATTTTTATAAATATCCCTCTAGTAATTTGTACAATTTTGTAATGAATTTCGAATTTAACTGGTTAATCCTTGTAGATAAATCATTGGGTACATGAAAAATGTGCCAGATTTTTACGTATTTTTACCCCTTGAAAAATAATAAATTAGCATCCAGATTTTGCACCTAATTACCAGTGATTCATTATACTTAATGTTGTCAGTGTTTTTTTTTTGAATGTTTTTTACTTGTGCCTTTTTTCGGTTGGTTATTTTCATCTAAAAAAAATCTTCTTACCACTCTACAATTTGTTTTGTATCGCATGCCAGTAGATGAGAAAAAGACGATGGAGGTGCTGTCAAATTGTTGTCAGATGGTGATTATATTACGATTTTTAATTTCAACACACACACACACACACACTTTTACAGTACAGACAGAAAGAGAGAGGATTTTTTAAATAGGACATGTTTATTCGTAATTTCGCTAAAAATAACAACAAATTACTGTGAAGAAATTGGGGAAAAAATACTGTAATTTACAATCAGTTGTCCAGTGCGTTTATCCACACACATATTGTTTATTTATAATGTGGTAATAAAAGTTTATTACTTGATTATTGCATAAATCAAACTGTTCTTTTTCTCTCCGTGTACTTTATAAAATTACAAGTATGTACAGTGACGAGCATAAAAAAGGGACCACTTTTTATAGCGCTGTGTAAACCAGGCATTTGAGGGTGGTTATTTCAATGTAACAGAATTTACCTCTTTTATATGCTCGTCACTGTACGATTCATTAAATAAAATTACCCAAAAATCGGTGATTTTGGACCGAGTTTTTTTAAAACCTAGTCTGAAAGTCAAGAATTTCCATCTCAATAGGTACAGTGATGAGTATATAAAAGAGACCATATTTGTTGCACTGTAAGACAGGCTTTTAAGGGCGTTCGTGACAATCCAATAGAAATTACATGGGTCAGACTTTGGGAGCGTAGATATTCAATCAGAAGTTGAGGGTAGAGTTAATGGTGCCATTTCGGGCATTTACCTAAACAGATAAATCTTTTCTACGAATTTGGTATGGTACAGTCAAGTGCGGAAAAATTTTAACGGTGAGGATTGTATGGTGTAAATCAGACTTTCGTTTGAAGGGAACAAACATACTATTGGGTATCGAGAGAAAGAAGGGGACGATTTATTAATGTACCTGAATAAAGAAAACACCACACCTCCTTTATCGGATCAGGTAATTTGCCACCCTCTACTTATTTATGGTACAACTTCAACAGCTACTATTCGCCAAAACAGGTAAAGCAACAAAACAGGTTCAGTTCATCCCCAATACCAACAATGGTGGAAGAACGGTTCAATCTATGTAAAATAGGCCAAAATCCCCACCAAGAGTGGTTAAAATTTTAACGCACTTGACTGTACAAACTCGTTCTAACATCTCCCATCTGCCTACCTTCTTACCCTCGCGATAAAAACAGCCTGACTTACACGAGCCTGATATTCCTCGCTCAAGATTTGGAGATCACTTTTTATGTTGAATAAAAGTGGCTTTTGAGGTCGGTTATAAGAATGTAACAGAACTTTCACAGGCTAGGATTTGTCAAGAAAGACACTCAATCAGAAGAAGTGGATGAGGCTACTAGTACCATTTTGAGTATTTACCTGAATAGAAAATTACATCGCATATCTGCTCACCTTCTTATTCTCATGGGAGAAGCAGCCTGATTCACACGAACCGAAAAACTTGAAATTTTCGCTTAAGCCTTGATCTCTTTTTTATGCTCCTCACTGTACAATAACGAGCATATAAAGGAGAGCAAACCTTGAGTAATATATCAGGTTCTTATGAGTCAGGTTTTTTTTGTGGGGGTAAGAAGGCGGGTAGGTGGGAGATTTAGAATAATCTTCCAGCATATTAAAGTAGAAAATATTTGTCTATTCAGGTGAATATTCAAAATGGTACCAATAACCCCACTCCCTTCTTCTAATTGAATATCTTTTTTCCAAATCCTGACCTGTGAGAATTCTGTTAGGTACATTATCACGCCTCTCTCAAAAGGCTGTTTTACACAGCCCTGTCAGCCCTACAAAAAGCGGTCTCTTTTATGTGCTCGTCACTGTACATATCTGATTGGGTGGTTTACAATTATTGTTGCAATGACATCCAATCAGAACGGATAATAATTGATTAAAAAATTGTGAAAGCCTTGATCTGTTTTGGAAATTTTCCAAATTGCTTTAAGTGTTTCAAAAATTTCTATAAAAAAAACACAAATTTTTGCAAATTTCTTGCCGATTACTGTGTAAGCAAAAATTTCCACAATTTGTTAGATAATTCATGAAAATTCATTCGAAATCTTATCATTATAATACAACTTTCACGAAATCATTAGTTCTGTTGTCTTTTAAATGATTTAGTGGTCGATTAAATGAGTTGAAAGTCAATCATTTGCTAATTATGGAGGCATTGATTTTCTGTTATTGCAAATTTTGAATTTATAGAAATAGTATATTAAAAAACGAGTTTCAGAAGTCGAAAATTCCTGCATGAGACCAATATTAAAAAACGAGCCGCGAAGCGGCGAGTTTTTTAATGGTCGAATGCAGGAATTGACTTCTGAACCGAGTTTTTTATACTATTTTTCCTATTTTGCACCCCCTTGCACCCTTTTTTCAAAAAAAAAATAGATTTTGGAAATTTAGGGAATTTTATAGGAGTTGGTATTGTAGGTGTAACCGATATTCAATTTTTGTATCTAGTATCCATCAAGTTGATTTTCAATTGTTTTAGTCTCCATTTTCATTACAATTTTTAAGTGAAAATGTGTGACGACTTATTGTGCACTCCACCCGAACTGTAGGAAATTGTTGAAAATGCAATGGAGAAACAATTTGAATTAAATGAAATAAATTTTTTATTTAAATCGACTGTTTTTAATATCTGTCAAAAAGTGACATTTCAATAATAAGGCAAGTGTTACCAACTTTTAAAAAATAAATTATCCTAGATATTTCTACACTCAAAGTAGTTAAGAAATATTTCATTTCCACACTACTTTTTATGTCAAAATAAGTCTATTTCCAACGCAAAATAGGAAAAAAATATTTCGCTATATATTTCAACATTTATACCAATTACGCAATCATAGCTATTGTGAAATATGAAACATATGTGTATATGTGAATTTAAATTATATCATTTATGTCTTGTTTCTCTATATTTTTTTCTTATTGTTGTTGTTAGATATCTAGTGAAATATAAATTTGAAATTTTTTGCAAATTTCTCAAATCTAATTCAATTAAAATGATTCCATTGTCTTGTTACTTTTCCCCCGTTTATTTTCATAATAACTACAACAAATTCCCAACAACAATGAAGCTTTTAGAATATTAACAACCACCATCATTATCATCATCATCATCATCGACTACCTTCTAGTAGGTTGATAAGAGGATATTATGCATCTTTGTTGAATAGCGACGACAATGACGCCGACGCTTATTGGTCGTCTTCGTTGTTTTGTAGTTATGAAGCGTCCCGTATGGCGCCAATGTCGTTACCTTGACAACACCATGTTATTATGTGTGACGTAATTCTGGTGGAGGCGACCATGACGCCGACGACGTCGTCGACGATAACAATGATGCTGCGATCTATTCCACAGTACAGTCTGTGCAATAATTTAAATTCGAAATTTATAATTATCATAATCGAACAAATTAAAATTGAAAAGAATTGAATAATTGAATGTAATTGTGGCGTATTATAAGTATATAAATATAACATAGAAAATTATTAAATATTTTATCATTAAAAAACAGTTAAATGATGATTTTATATAAAATAACGAATCAGACTGTACTTGTCGTCTATGGATAAGGACGTGAGGAAATAAAGAGAAGGCTAGAATAAAATAGGGGAAATTTGCGGAATTTCTAGAATGCCAAAATACAAAATAATCTATCCATATATTATTCCAAGCACATTTTGATGATTATTAAAAATAATAATACCCAATAAAGCTATATTGGATGTAAAATGATAACTAGCACTGAAAAAATTTGCTTAGAATTTTTAAAATCTAAATTTTAAAAAAGTTAAAGATAACCCAAATAGAGAAACTGTGGCTAAAAGCCTATCCTCAATGATTAGTAATCACTGATTACAAACTGTGAGCCCCAACATTTTGTTTTAATTGAAAATTTTAATGCAAAAAACGCCCAAAATGTTATCAACATTGAATCTATAGAGACATTGAACTAATGTTTCGTTCTCTTTGATAAAAAAATTGATTTGTGTAGGTACTTTTTTTTAAAATATGTCTAAAAGTAAACTCCAACTTTATTCTGCTGCATTAGTTGGCTCAGTAAGTTTAGGAAAAGACTAAATGCGCTTAAATCGGCTCGCCTCGAAGCTGGATTTTTCAGAAAGCTTGACTAAATATGAAGGATTTAACTCTAACATTACCTAAAAATTTAAAGTCGTGAGTCAGTTCTAAAATTGACAAAAAGTGTCTAAAGTTCGGCTCAATAAATCCTTGGCTTAAATCGAGCTAACGTTAAGCTTACACACATTTGAGTGAGAGACATTTCATGTACAAATACCCACCTAAATGTGTGTAAATTCACGCTTAGGTCGATTTAAGCCAAAACTAAGGCTTGCTATGGCGAGCTTAATTAGGGAAAGAAACATCGGTCCTAAATCGTCTAATTTGTATGATTTAATAACAAAATTGATCTTTAAAACCTAGAGGTATCTAAATGCCAAAAAGTCTGTTTAATAGATTAAGCAGACTTTTTGGTATTTTGATACCTCTTGTAATAAAAGTAATCTAGATTTAAGTTTGAGCGTTCAATTCAAAAATCGCTTAAAAGTATCTAAATCGTCTTCTATTCACAACTTCAGTGTAAAATTTGATAATTTACCTCGAAAATTTCCCTATGTTAATACTCAAAAAGAATTCAATTCAAAAATCGACTGAATGTCTTTGCACCTTCTCCTTTTGACGATTCGATGGCAAAATTCGATCGAAATCTAGACTTGAGATCGGAAAAACTGCTCCAAAAATACCAAAAGTGTCTAATTGTAAGTTGTACCATGAAAAAAAGAGCACTGACAAAATTCTGTGTCCAATTTTCAATCTAGCATCAATTTTTCGATTTGAAGCTACAAAGTAGAGTTATTGATTAGGCCTTTTAGACACTGGTCTTAAAATAAGAAAACAAGAACGTGACTTAAGTTTTTGAAAAAAAGAGAGTTTGATTAAGTATCATTTATTTTCACGAAAGCAAACAAAAAGACAAAAAGTGATTCCGAAAGTCCAAAACATAGCAGATGAGTCTGTTTTTTTATATCGTGTCGAAATTGTTCAGAGTTAACACAAAAGAAGCGAAATTTTCGTAATGTAAGGGTGCCAAATATGCCAAATATGGCAATAGCAGTAAATTCACTATTATGATTAGAATGAAATACTTTTTACATGAACTTATAGGGGTTAGATGTAAAAACAACCTTTTACAGTTTTTGAAAATAGGAGAAATTGACGTCAACTTTTGGAAATTACTCAAAACTAAATGAAAAATTACCACTTTTAAAAATTTCTAGTCAACTAAATACCTACAAAAATCATATTTTTTTTGAAAAATCAACTTTCCATTGCAGGAAAACAATAAAAAAATTGTGAATATTGAAAGGGGTGACTAACCTATTTTAAACATCTAGACCAGGAGATTCCTTTTCAATTAATTAAAAGAAAAAAAAAACAAGAGAAGATGTGTAATAAATTTGAAGAGCTCTCCAATTTTGTCAATTCGATAAATAGAACATCTGTTTCTGTTATTTCTCTTTCTTTGTCTTATTCACTTTATTTTCAATTTGTGTTATTCTTCAGATATTGTCAATTGAAAAAAAAAAAAATAGTCCTTCAAGCTTTATTACATCGTTCCTTGACTTTTTAAATTTATGGTTTATAGGGAAAGAAGTCTCCTGGTCTAGATTTACAAAAGAGGTCAGTCACCCCTTCAAATATTCACTTATTTTTTATTTTTTCTTGCAAGAAAAAATTAATTTTTTCAAAAAAACATAATTTTTGCATTTACTTCCAATTTCTCTTATTTCCAAAAATTGTAGAAGGACGTTTTACCTCTAAAAGGTGGCCTAAGTATTCCCCATTAAATTCTTATAACAATTATTTTACTCTATTAATAAATGAAAGATCACATTTACATGAAATACCCTGTATTATTTTTCTAAACTAATCTTGTGATATTCCCTTTAACGCTACAATAAAATCAACTGTGGTCTTGTCGATTCTATGAACGAATTTTTGAGATATTGAGTCTACAATTAACTGACACATTAACAAAAAACTATCATTTTGTTCTTTTAATGTTTGTTTCCCAGATAGACATCGTGATGGACGTGTCATTCTCAGATAAATGTCTCAAATTTCACCATCTATCAATCTTACACAACGATGACTCGTTATGTTTTTGCAAAGAAATTTTTCTCCATTGCCCATCAGATATGTTATGATTTTATGATAAATTCAGTAATGAAAGGTGTTTTATGTTGTTATAAATGAAAGTGAATTTATAAGAGTGAATGCTTCAATATTATTTATAACTAAACATATCTGTATAGTATGATGTAAGGCACTTATTATAGTGATTATATGATTTAAAATAAAAATGGTAAAGAGAGAGTAAGGGACGTGGAAATTTTAGCGAATTTTTTTTAAAAAAAATTAGCTAATGACGAGATCCTCACTTTTGAATTTCCGAAAAATTTTTGCACAGAAGTTCGTTTTGGGACCTCAGGAACCCATGTCCACCGTTCGTTAAAATTTTTATATACATATATATATATATATATATATATATATATATATATATATCCACGATAACTGCCGTAAAAATACACCAATCTTAATGAAACTTGGTACAAAAATCGGTCTTTGGGATAGCTTGGATGAGTTCGTTGGCCAGACTGATAGGGAATAAGAGCTGAAGAAATGTTAAAGAAATCATTTTCAATATTACATTTGCTTAGATTTTGATGAAAATTAAAATAATAGTAGAGCAGTCCATTCTCTATGACCCAGAAAAAAAATCATCAAAATCGGTTCATTGGATCGCAAGAAAAATGCTAAAATCTCTTTTTTGAGTATAAGCAGTAAAATCACGTATCTAAGATGGCTATGTGTTCTGACAATTGATATTAGAAAAAAAATTGAATATCGCGGGGGGTAACTAATTTTGACAGTTAATATTAGACAAACATAGGTAGATCTAGTATGTTAATATTAACATACTAGATCTATGTAGACAAAAAGCAAATTTCAAACGAGTGAAATTTTATTAGTGTTTTTTATTGTTTGTGAATTAATAATATTTCAGCATGTAGATACATAAAAAAATTCGCTATATAAGGTACTTGCTGCCTTTGGAGATTTACTAATTGAACAAATAACGAAGAGAAATAGCCCCAAAAAAACAACCATAAATGAGAACGGTTCTTGACATTGCGATTTGAATGAAATGTAACACAACTTCAAGGTCGATTTTACTATAACACAACACATCATATTTACTATACACAAATGCAGAAACACATACACATAATACGTAAATTTATTTATTTATTTATTGTCATTCATAATTCGATTAAATTATTATACGAGAATAGCAATTAATAATGGGAGATTTATAAGTGAAGCTGAAAGCTTTTAATTTTCTACATGTACAAGTTGTGTAATCACTCAATAATAATAGATTAACTTGATAATAGTCTCATGTCCATTAAAGTACATTTATAATTCGTGCTATTTTACTTATTTTTCTTATTTATAGAATTAACTTGTATAGAGATAAACTCTATAGACAGTTGGAGAGATGGAGAAAGAGAGAAGGAAAAGTTTATTTAATATACAATGTAAAATATTATATTTCTAGGTATCGGACAAGACAAGGAAGTTTCAAAATTTTTATAATACAACTCGATATATTAATATTAGTGAAAGTTTTACCAACTATAGAAATATTTATTTGCATATACATACACAAAAAACACACACACACAGAAAAAGTAGTGATTAAACCAACGAAAAAAACAACTTGAATGTTACCTAATAATTATTTTTTTAATATTGCAAATTATAATCGCTTTGTACACGAATATTATCCGATGAAAGTTTTATTGACAACTACAAAGAAAGTTGAAGTATATAAAAGCAACAAGGAAGCTTCCGGTTGTTTTATTGTAAAAGCTCATTGAATTATAGATGGATCAACTTAAGTTTGTTCAAGTCGGAGTATTTCGAAGTATTTCGATATACTCCGCTTAATCGATCGTGTCTATTCGATTTTTTTTTAATGTAAAGAGTAAGAGAGAGTAGATACACTCTATTGTAATTCTACTGTTGGCAAAATCTGCTACAAGTTCAAGGTTTTGGGCAAACATCTATACATGTGTAAAAAATGGAAGAACTCGCTCTTTAACACGTCAAATTATTACAATATTGAAATTTAATTAATTAATTGATATTCTTCTGAAGAGTGATTTTATCGTTTCTTTTAGAGTGGGGAAAGAATGCATAATTATAAAATTAATATTTTCGTCTTTTATCAAAATGTAAGATTTTAAGGTAATTTTATTCCTAAAAATGCAATCAAAAGCTGTATTGGAACAGTGATTGCTAGGTATGGGGGCTCATTTTCTCCACCATTATCGTACTTTTTCTTTGAACTTTAAGTATAAGTTCTTTTAGAAATATTTCGATTTTCTTCTACTTAATTGTTGTCCAAAATCGCTTAAAACCTAGACTAAGAGCTTGATTTTGTCTAAATTGGTTTATTTTCACGGTTTAAAAGCAAAATTTGCTGATAGCTGGCGATTTAAAATAAAAGTCTTCTAATATTGGCTAAAATTGAAAAATTAAACTCTAAAATTGGCTAACATTGCCTTAAGCTTCGTCCTTATGATGCATTAAAAATTAATCTTTTAGGTCAGACTTGGTTTTAATGATTAGTCCCCTTTTTACTATTACTTTAAGACGAAAATTTTGGAAATTTTTTTACTGAAGACAACAATTCTAGATTAAAATACGAAATTTAACTTACAAATCCATTAAAAGTGTCTAAACTATCATCTTTTTACAACTTAAGTAGATGACTTAGCACAAATTGTCCCAAAGTGTAGATTTAAAGGCGAAAATTCATCCCAAAAATGATTAAATTTGTGCAAATCCCCTCGATTCGACGATTCTTTTGCAAAATTCGCTTAAAAATCATGACTTGGGGCGAAAATGTCTTGAAATACAGCTTTAAAGCCAAAAATGTCACTTAAAGAGCAAATAAAAGGTTATACTTATCGTTTTCTTTTGACTAGTTAAGAACAAAATTCGCCCAAAAATAATTTAAAAAAAGGTTAAACCTATCTTAAGATTTTAAAACACAACCAGCATATAAATTTCTAAGATGTAACAATAAAATTCGCTACAAATTGATAATTTAAGACCAATGACGGAAAATTCAGACTTTAATAGATCAATCCACTCAAAAACCGACTAAATACGTTTAAATTTTTGACTTTGAAAGATTCTTTGCCTTAAAACCTAGACCGAATGTGGAAAATACTGCTTAAAAAAGACTAAGGCTCGATTATTCTTCCCCTACTTAAGCTTTCCTTAGCAAGATCTTGCCTTAAATCGAACTAACGGTAGATTTACACACATTTAAGTGGCAACCAATACATGCACGAACATTCACCCAAAAGTCTGTAACGCTTAGGGCGATTTAAAGCGAGCTTAAGTAGGGGCTAAAAATGGGGCTTTAAGGTGTCTAATTGTCTATTGTTTTCATAATTTATAATCAATCTGTAACATTTCGGACGACTCGACTGATTCCACTTCGAATAGATTGTTGATGAAACGGTTTTCCCAAATTTTTGTCAAATTTCTGCCAAACTTTATAGTCGTGCCCTACTTTTGTCTACCTATTAGGAATTTTTTTCTTATTTGTAATTGTAGTTGTTATTTAATGTTTTCTATGGAATTTTTCTATATTATCTCTATTTTTTTTTTGTTATTGTTGTATTTATTTAATTTATATGTTAAAAGTGTATTTGACCTACTAAAATCAGAAACAACGACTAATCATACCAATAGAATTTATATTTACAAAGACGAAATTTCCATATAGTTAACAATGTAATAAATCTATGCCATTGATATATTACGATAACTGATTAAGATTATTGACAATAAATCAGTGATTTACACAAGTGAATGACAAAAATAATAAAACATATGAGTCATTATTTGAATTACCTACTTGTATTTAATAGATATTTAAAATTACCGCCATTGATTTATGAAAATATCAAACTGTCGGATATTTGGACCACACTGTATATTATGTTTGATTGCAACACAAATATTGTTAAGGTAAAATAAGTTAATGTCACAAATCAAGGAGGGGGGGGGGACGAAGATTAATTAGTTAGATAATTAATGATTGTAATCGTATGAGAGAAAATATTTAGAATAGAATATTTGGAAATAATTCATGAGAACATTTATTTACTATTATTTTCTAATAAAAATAACAATTTTTCATTGCTTCTTCTTGTTAGACAACAGATGTTAGATGGGTGGAATATTTAATTAAATCATGTATCAACTGCCCAAAAAATCTTTTTAAAATATATCCTAAAATAGAGTTTCGAGATAATCTATGGATATATTTGAAAAATAGGTACAGATGGATCAACTTAAGGTTGAACGTTACTGGATGAAAAACGAAATATGAGTTCAAAAATGTTCAAAAAATTACCATAGCTTAATATTTGACTAAACTTCACTTATACCAAGTTTAAACAAAATCTGGTGGGAAATTTTCGAAAAAAAGTGAAAAAACCAGGATTTTTGCACTATTTTATTTTTTATCTCGAAAACCTTATACCAGATTTTGTTTAAACTTTTTTATCACACCTAATGAAGTTTTATTTAGCTTCTGTATTTTTTTGTTTGACTTTGAATTCTTAGTTTTCACAAAAAAAATAATTAAACAGCCGAAGTATCGAAATAAGTGTATTTAATGTTAATATACTCTTGAAACCAAGTGTACGGTATAGAATCAGCGATGATAATTGATATAAACGAAATTATTTAGCATTAACATCAATTTTTTTTCTCCAAAACACGCATTTCAAAATTTTAATTTATAAATTTCGCCATATTGCTCTTTAAGAAAATAAAGTAACCTGTGAATGTAGATAAAAATATAGATATAGAAGACGTGCTAAAGATGTGAGGGAGCAAGCGCCATCTAACGTTTAAAAAGCGTAATAACCACAGGTCTATCTTGAGGCAGGTTCTCCGTTAAGTTTGCCTAAATCAGTGCATTCAAACACACAAACGCGGTAGTCCGCTTAAGCGATCGTGTCTATTCGAAGGATTTTTGAATGTAGTGAGAGAGTGAGAGAATACACTACATTGCACTTCTACTATAGGAAAGATCTACTGCGCATCCACGGTTTTGAGCAAACTTAATTTGATCTATCTATATATCTATATATTTAGAGTTATATTTGAGAAGATCTGGCATATACATATTTGTATATGTAGTAGAGAAACGGTCAAAACAACAATGCCAACTTATTTTATATTTGGCAATATTTTCGGCAGGTCAACGAGCTTGTTAAAACAACCCAACTAGATGTCAGATTCAATTAGATTTTGAGCCAGGAACGCATTAGGAGCCGAATGGAGCCTCATATACTTACACAATCACAGTGATTTTGGCTTTACCTATAAAGAGTAATCAAAGATTTAATGACAAAAGCGTTTTACTTAAACAGACGGTCAAAACAGCTGTCTGCATTTGAATCTTCAGTAAATTCTGGTTTTAAGTTGATTTTTGGGGCATAATTTGTCTTAAACATAGAGTTAAAAATCGATGATTCAGTCCGAATTTTGACTAAAAGTTTCTTTATCGTTTGGTTCTTCTGTTCTTCAACACCTTTTGCTAATCAAATAAAACAGTTTCAAAAATTTCTGACTTTGAATAAAGTAATAATTCTTTAAGACCATTTTACACTATTCGAAATTACATTCGATTTTTTGTTCCGAACAAATAAAATCACAAATTTGTGTCTTTACACCATTCGATCGTTGATCCGAGTTGCTACATCCGAGAAACCTTCCGAGTTTTCATCTGATTCTCTAAGAATAGAACGGCCTCTAGTTTCATCCGAGTTGTCGTTAGATTTACCAAAAAGTGTCATGTGCTATTTTAAGAAATTGACACGGATAAAGTTAACATGAAAATATCTCGGATCTAAAATGAATTCGGATATAAAATCGGAAAGAAAAGTCGGATAATGCAAAGAGCCTTTACAACGTACATACAAATTAAAATATAAATCCTCTGTGTATTAGAATTTTTTGTTATTCATTTGAAAGTAGAAAAGTTTTCCTTATACAGAGAAGATTTTCAATTATCAAATTTTAATCGCATTATAAATCTAGTTGTCTGTTGAATCGCGCCTTCAGGTGCTTCACCTGGGGTAGAGACGCTCCCTCACATGCCCCACCCTAATTACGGTACCTACTGTTTACATTGTCAAATTCCTTATTTCTAACAATGAGACTCTATCTAGAGTAGGGGAAAATACTGAAAACTCATCTAGAAATTCAATGAACAACGGTTATTTCTTCAGACACTCATTTCTTATGTGTGAATTCTTAATTTGCGTGATTATCTAAATTGTAAAAGTCTTCTTCTTCTCTTGGTAACCTTTGGGAAAGTCTAGAATTCGAAAATTTTGCTATCGACTCCATTATAGGAAAACTTAAGGAAGTAGTAAAGAAGTTGAACGTTCTTGGAGTTTTTAGGCTGCATGCCAAAAATTTCGCTGCAATCTTGCTGATTCGAGAATGTCGAAAATTTATGTAAATACGGAAATTTTGAAAAAAGATTTCCTTCCTGGATTTTGGTGTTTGCAATTATTTTGGATAATGTCCAAGATCATCAGAGCACAAATTTGTCGAATTCCTGCAATTTGCAAATTCTCCAATCGATCTCAGTGGTTCTCAAACCTTTTCTGTTAATGTAATTTCATTAAGATGACTCGCCTTTAAAATGCTAAAACTCTCCCCGGTTGAGAGCCACTGAAGTTGTAAATTATTGCACAAGTTGATGAAAGAAATTTAGGCGAATGAGTCAAGAATTGATGGCTTTTTCAACAAAACGATTGTGTTTTTTCTCTTTGTTCTTCAACATTAGATAACGGATATGGACGTCGGAATCTCATTAAATCCCGCACCAATTCGCAAAAATTCAAACTGTTGAATAACAAACACAACATTCAAGATTAGAATGGCCAATGACACCAACGACTTTAGCGAAATTTTTGTATAAGGTCGTCGAACTCCCATTTATATGAAATTTTAATCATCATGTACAGATTTGAAAAACTAATTATATCCTAATTGAATTTAATAAACAGAAATAACCATATCTTTTTTTATTATTGTTGCACAAAAATTATTATGGCAATTTAACGATTTTTATTCGATTAAAAATAGCAACTATCGAAAATTTGTCTGTTTGTTGCCATTTATTGTTAGTGTACCGAAAAATTTTCAAGTTCGCTGACCCTCTCTCTAAACTATCATGGATGATTCACATGAAACCACCGCACAAACAAAAAATAGCAAATTTAATTAGATTACTTTGGACTAATAATTAATAAATAAACATTGCAACATTGTCGGCTAATTTATTAATTTCAATTAAAAATTAATTAGTTTCGTTCTTCAATTATTTCTCCCAATTTATATTTATACAACGAATGTGAATTTGCCGTTATCCGGAAATACAAAAACTGTTTCCTAGCTAAAAATTGCACCATCAAAAGAATTACAAAAAAAAAGATTGGTGTATTTAAATTATTCAAGTTTTCCCACGAACGCCCCATCATTATGATGGAGGAAAGACAGAAGTCTCGAAATTTGTTTGTTATACATCCACCTTTGGATCTCTACCTATACAGCAGCCGGTTGATAGATCTAAGGGTAAAAAAAAGGGAGCATATGTTCGTATAGACCTAACTGTAAATCTTTAAATAAGGATGTTGCAGCCCTTTATTGTGTTATTAAAAGGCCCTCAATAAAAAAAAAATAGACACCCGCACTCTCGACTACCTGTATCTGTTGTATATAAACACACAAAAACAACCCTCTAACGGAACAACCCTTGTGTTGCGGTATCCATTTGGACAAAGTGTACCGCTTGGACAAAAACATGTTGACAAATAGCAAACAATTAAAATATTGTGATGTTTTGACTTAATTTAACAGGATTTCTGGTATTTACAATTGTAAAAAAGGCGAAAGAATGAAAGAATAACCATCCATTCATGCACATCTTACAGTTTAATGACCTGAACCATAGCGCAAAAATAACGATTTTAATTTTATGAATTGTCTCTGGGCTTTTATTGAAAAAAAATACTGTTAACTCTTGTTTCGCCTTAACTTTTCACATAAAACGTATGTGAAACAGTTAGTTTTGTTTATATGTGACTTTTGCCAAAAATTTGAACTCCAAAAGATTTTTGAAATTCGGTGATGGAAGAGAATTTCGCATGTTTGTTCCCACTCCATAGGAATTTTTCGAAAATATTGGGTTTTATTAGAGTTACAAGATGGTTATAAAATAGTAGCAAATTTTATTGTGGCCACTAGCCGAAAATTAGACCATAAAATATGGTTATATACAACTGAATTACTTTTAACTTTACCAAATACCAAACGTCCAAAAATTGACCGTAAACCATTATAAATCATATTTATTGCTACCAACTGTATCGTCTGTCTATTGTATAAAGAGATAGGGAAATGTACCACTTTCCAAATATTTAGAAATAAACACACCGAGAAGAATATCTTTTAAGAAGAAGCAGTAGAAGGGAATTTAAGAAAATTCAATTTTGTAATTTATTTGTATTTTATGATTGCGTCAGTGGTCTTAAAAGGGCTAAAATAGCTCTATTTTTATTTGAGAGTGGAGATTTTTTCAAACATTTAAACTACCAATAAATACTTCTTTATTTTACTCTCAGAGCTTAGTCCTGAAATTCAGAATTTTTATAATTTTTGGCACCCTATTTTTTTCTTTGCGGTCTTTCTATAAAGAGAAAATTGGGGTTGAAGTTAGTACTGCAAGATCGATTTTTTTAAATATTTATCGGTGACTTGAAAGCTAAATAACAGTGATTTATTATGATTTATTTTTTTAAGATGTGTACTAATTTATCGTTCCTATTAAAGGGATGAAGCTTTAAATAATTATGAGTTACAGTTTTGGGGATTTTCTAGCTTTTGATAGAAAACTATAGGTAAATAAAGTTACCTCTTTCAAAAATTTCCTATATTTTAAATAATTACCCAAATTTTTGTCGACATTTCGGTTTATAGGCTGTACCAGTTAAGTTAGAGATGATTATGTACGTTTATTTGGTCTAATTTGGGATTTAAAATTTTAAAAATAACCCCGACTGACAGGCCAGTAGATAAGAAAAATTTCAAGGACTAAGGGTGGAAGAAAAAAGCTTCAATCTGTATTCAAAAAAAGTGCCATTTTGGGAGCTAAGTCTCTGATGGAAAAAATCAAGTCTACCTAAATTATTAAAATTTCGCCTCAGAAATTTTATTCGAAATACTGCAAATTTTCCCATAATGTTTTGAAGATTTTCAACAATTTTCAAAGGACAAAGAAATGAAAGGTCTATGAAATAAGGGATGATTATATACGTTTTTGGTCTCTTGGGGTTTTCAAATTATAAAAATAATCCCGACTGGCAGGACAGTAGATAGGAAAAATTCCAAGGACTAAGGGTGGATAAAAGCCTCAATCTCTATTCAAAAAAGTGAAACTTGGGGAGTTAAGTCTGTGATGAAATTAAAATTTCCCTACAAAAATTTGAAAGAAAGCAAGTTTTCCTATAAGAAAAATAAATTTTAAAGACTTTCAGCAAATTTTATGGTAACAAAATGTAAATCCAAAAATCACCGTCAAACTGACAGGAATTTTCTAAGAGGATTGATGAGATGATAAGAACACAAAAATCTCATTGTTTTGAGCAAAATTTATTGAGATTTATTCCAATAAATTCATGCTCACCTTTTAGCTTGTTGTGCCCAAGATGAAAGTACTCCAACCTTGTGGATTAATTTTTTACATTTAAGTCTTTAACAATCTTCTAACTGTAATTTCGTCAGATTTTGTACTCTTAAAACTACTCAAATTTCGTACTCTAGAGGTTTGATTTGCTCAATTTTTAATTGAATTCACGCTCATTTTTTACCTTATTATGTCCGAGATGGAAGTATTCCAACCTTGGGGGTTAATTTTTCACATTCTAGTTCTTAACGTCAATTTTTAAACCGTTAAAACTACTCCAATTTCAGACTTTCCGAAAATCCATCTTTGAGAGGTTTTACAATTGATTTGCACGATTTTTAATTGAATTTTTCGCCAAAAAGATCGTACAGTTAAGCGGAAAAAATCGAGAAGCATGCGCTGTTCGCTAAAATAATTTCGTCTTATATACAATTCTATCTATATACCTATGTATAAAATCGTACATAATATACTATATAATATCTCTCCACTTTCTACTACAACACTACTGTATAGTCCGACTCCTATCCACATATACATAACACACTCTCTCTGTATACAACACAAGCGATGATGGTGGTTGGAGTTTAGTATTTGCCAAGACTTCGTAGCGGTACATATCCCGAAATTCAACGCATAAACACCGTACACGTTTACCGTAATACTTACTGTATTTGTTAATAAAAATAACAATGTTGATGATACTGATAGTAATCAAGTAATCAGTAAGAAAACACACGATCTATCCTGAAATTAAACAATACTCAATCCGGTGGGTGCGTGCATGCGTGCGTGCGTTCATTCGTCTATATCTCGAAATTTTTGCGTTATAATTAAATTTTTCGCAAATTAATAAATATGGATGTATATGAGAAATTCACAGTGAAATGTGTTGTTGTTGTAGTGTACAACAGTGATCGTGATCAATATGAGATTGCTTTGTGATTCAATCCCGTACATTTCCATCGAATTTTCCGATTAATTTCTTTATTATTAATAATTAAAAAATAAAAGGGTGTGTATTAAATTTGTGCGTACCTGTTTTACTGTTTTAATACTATTATTATATTAGAAAAAATAATCTAATTTTATCGAAAAATAAACAAGTTATCTATACAAACACGATTTTAGATTGCATTATTTTTTTATAATTATGAAATAAACACATGTGGACATTTGAAAATTTATTCGAATTATTAAGAAATACCGTGATTTTTTTTTGAATTTTTCAATTTTTTGTGTCTTTGGTTGTCACATGACAACATTGTTCTTATTGTGCGGAGGCGGATGCATAGCACTACAATTGAAGTGAACAGAGAGGAGCACCATCACATCACATACAGAATCAATACTATGTGCAGTTTTAAAGACGATATGACTGAATCTTCTATTATATAACGAAACGTGGAATGAAAGGGTTGAATTATTTCCAAGTTACCAACATTTTGTTGACATAGGTCGTATGTTAATCAAAACACGATATAAATCGATAAACGTAATAATAAATGTATGTACGGATGTACTTGTATAAACAACAATTTTTTGATAAAATAATTTAGAAATTAGAAAATATTCGATAACAACCGTACAATTGTAATAAAACAATGACGAATTCTATATTTATAAATCCCTTGTTCGAAAAGTGATTATTTTATTTGTTTGATCAGAGAGACTTGTTATATATTAGTTACCGACATTAACCAATATTTAAATATGATGGCAACAACAATAATAATAACAACAACAACAACAACAAGAACAACGCGAAGAAGTGATTTTGTGCAGTTGTTATTATGAAGAGATGGAAGATATACTGCACCAAACGTACGAAGAACAGGGGTGATATTATGGAAACGAAAACTTTCAATCATCTCGAAATTGGTTGAATTTCTTTGTGTGTCATCTGTTTTTTTTTTGTGTTTTTTTTTGTTTCGAATTTTTCCGTGTGTGTGTGTGTGTTATTTTTTTCGTTGTTGTTGCTTTGATTTTAAACAATTCTTGTGTGAATGCGCTGTGGTGTACAACTTCTATCTATTCCGCTATTAATTATTGTAGCGATATTTTTTGATTTTTATAATGTTGGTACATTGTAAAGTGTTATTTTGTGGACATTTATGAAAAATGTTTGAAATGTGGAACAATGTCAGTTCCAAATTGGAACAAGTGCAACAAACACAGACACAACAACCGCACACCTCCAGTGGATCCATCAAAGGTATAATAAATATCTATAATTTCGAATTATAATTTATAATTTCCGCTAATTAAAGACTTATTAATGCACGTATATTGTATAAGAATAGATCGACAAATTTTATTATAAAATAACAATAATGATGATGGTGGTAATGAGAGAAAATACAACACCTAGATCGATTATTGTCCATCAATTCGTCATACATTATAATTTTTAATATCAATAATTTTCTATAAAAAACTTTCAAATCTCTATAATTACATTGTTATAACTTACTATTATTACCGTTATTTAGAAGGGCTAAATATAGAAAGTTTTAACACTAATACACAGTGATAGCAGTGAATTTATTTAACAAGGAATTTATTACAATTTCCTCTGTCCATTATTTAAGAGTCTAACTTACACAACACTGGCTCCTTTTCCAAATTATTCAACAAAATAACTACCACGCATTCTTTTCACTGAGCAAAACTGAACGATACATTATTGTGGAAAAATATGGATAGTTGTCGACTGGGAATAGCGAATCTAATAAGGGAAGTCTTCTATCACCAGGCGACAACTATAGTCTGTTAACTTTTGCAATTTTTGTTTAAGAATTTAGGGGGCCTTAGGCAAATTTAGGGACTCCATTTGATGCTGCACAATGAGACAATTTAGGACGAACGTAGATATCTATAGGGGCATACACAGTGTCCCAATCCTGCTCCTAATTTGCCACTGTGCACAGTGTTAGAATTATTCGTTTTTCATCCGCTTATGTAAAAATCATAAGAGTGAGCAACACTCATCTCTGTATACTTTTACAAAGTGCCTTGATCGTATGCGAACTGATTCTAATACTGGGTAACTTCTCAACCAGTTGTTCACTAAATTTCGCTCTTTTTTAAAAAAAAAAAAAACTGTCAGTTGATAAAATTATTAGCCCTACAGGCTTCTTCTAATACTGAGTGCTTTCTCAACCAGTTGTTTGCCAATCCTCCAATTCTTCCTTGTTAAAAAACTGTCAGTTGCTCAAATTATTAGCCTTATAAATTTCTTCTAATACTGGGGAACTTCTCAACCAGTAGTTTGCCAATCCTCCAATTCTTTCTTGTTAAAAAACTGTCGATCGATAAAATTATTAGCCTTGCAGGCTTCTTCTAATACTGGGTAACTTTTCAGTTGTTTGCTAATCCACTCATTTTTCTAAACTGAATACTCAGGTGTGGCGTCGAAAATTTTGCCTACGAAACAGAGATTTGGACGTTTAAAATTAATACTGGGTAACTTCTTAGCCAGTTGTTCACTAAACCCCCGATTCGTTCTTGTTAAAAAAACTGTGACTTGATAAAACTATTAACCTTTCAGGCTTCTTCTAAGACTGGGTAACTTCTCAACCAGTTGTTTGCTAATCCTCCAATTCTTGTTAAAAGAAACTGTCAGTTGCTACAATTATTAGCGTTTCAGGCTTCTAATACTAGGTAACTTTTCAACCATTAGTTTGCTAATCCTCCAATTCTTGTTAAAAAGCTGTCAGTTGCTAAAATTATTAGCTTTGCAGGCTTCGTCTAATACTGGGTAACTTCTCAACCAGTTGTTTGCTAATCCACTCATTTGTCTAAATTGAATAGTCGGGTGTGGCGTCGAAAATTTCGTCTACGAAACACAGATTTGGGCGTTTAAAACAAGATTTATATGAAAACATGTGGTTTTAAACGTTAGTATTTTTCTTGTGAAAAAGAAATTTAAAAAGTCTGATTGATTAGCCGGATATTTCTCAATTTTATTTCGCATCTCGCCAAGTTATTTCAAATTTTAAAAGAATTTGTTGATTTTTCGACAATGTAATTAATCAATGAACAGCAATACTAATTTATAATATTATTATTCATTTTTTATGTCTCTTCTATTTTTGAGGAAAACAAATTAATTTTATATACAACCTACAAAGATTTCCATTGATAACTTTCGTATTTCGTTACATGTATTTTCAAAGAATAAAACTGCAAGAATAATGGCAATATTTGATTACTGGGTAAGCTATAGAACAGATGTTCGTTCTCTCATTGATTGTTATTACAACAAAAAATGAAACTTTTAATTTATTGGTTTTTCTATAATAATCATAATAATAATAATAAAACAATATCGACATGTATTTTTTGTTGTTTCGTGTTTCTTATCACGTCAGTTTATTGAACTTAAACGAAAATATAGGTCAGTAAGATAATTTAGTCAGACAGAAATTCTCCATTTAATATTGATGAAGGAGCGATCGTTCTTTTTTTTATGAATGACAAAATAGAAATTTAAAATTTTGAACAGTTGTATGTTGTTGTTGTTTTTTTGTCTTTTTACAATCAAACAATCAATCTGGTAATTTTCTACAGATCCACAAGGTTCTTATACGGCAATAACAACAAGAACAACAATACAGAATCAATCGTAAACCCAACAAAAACGAGCCTTGATTGTAAAGCCAAACGAAAATAACTAAAGAGTTTTCACAATCGTTATTATTGTGTAATTTTATTTCCATTTTTATTTCTATATTTTTTCAAGAAATTCACAATATTTTTCCAATTATTCCACATATATCTCAAGTTGGTCGGATTTCTATTCTGTCTTTTTGCTATTTTTAGAGAAATTACGTGTGAAGGATTTTCGTGTTTTGTTGTTTATTATTATTATTGGTGTTGTTGTCTTATGAACAGTAGTAGAAATAGTGGTTTAGAGTTCATGAGAGGTCGTTTTCAATGATTTTTATGCAATTCTACCTTAACGTAACGAAATTTCATTGCACCTTTGTGTTCGGTTGGAGCCTTGCCAAATCTACATTTTTTTTATTGTTTTTTCTTCTTCAAATTACACCGTTTGTTGGTTGTTATTGGTCGTGACATATTTGAGATTATAATCGAAGATTTTAAAATTTTTGCTAAATGAATTCTGTAACATATGCTCATTTCAACCATATGGTTCTTGATTATTCATTTTCGGCTCTCTAAAATTGATTACGCAACAATTCCAGTTGAAACTTTTACAATACACACATTTCGATAGTACAGTCGAAATCTAATAGGATCAAATTTAAGCTGGTATTATCAAAATTTCAATGTATTCTAATCGATTATCAATCGAAGAAACGACGTTATAGAAGTATTGAAGCGCTTTCACCGCATCAAAACGTTGTAAATTCATGATTCATACAGGCGATTTCACGATTTTTTTTGTCTTCTATCAAATAATTTAACAAATTTAAATTGTAAACAATAACAACTACTACAACACGTACATAATTGTTGAAAATGAGTAAATACAGCCTTGGTTTCAATGAAATACGCTAGTTTGAAGTTTTATTTACAAGAATTCGTAATGAATTCGAAAATTTTGGGAGATTCTGCAGTGTAAAGATCGAAAATTAATTAAAATAACGTATAATTTATATGTTTAATATTCTACATATAAAACTAAAAGAAAATTTATAGTAATTTGTTTATGTAACAGTACATGTTAAGGTTGATATTACGTTGTAAGAAAAAACACTGTTCATATTTTGTATATACCTCTACCTTATAACTAATAATATATGAGAGAGGCATGATAAGTTGCAAAATTTCGTAATAATCTCGAATCACATATACGTAAGTACGTTTACGTTGTAACAAACATGTTTAAACAACTTTCTTTTAGCTTTTAACCAATTCTCTGACGAATTAAAAACCATATTACAAAAACAAAAAATAAAAACCAGTGTGGAAAAGTAGCAAGTGGCATTTCGATAAAACGATCCCTTCAAAAAAAAAAAAAAAAAAAACGCCAACCGATATTGGTGAAACAATAAACTTTCCGAAAATTGTTTATTTTTCCACCGGTATTGTTTATTATTATGATTATTATTTGCATTATAATACAAAGTTAATGACACAATAATAATTACACAACCGGCAGCTTTCACCGAATGCAGGTTGGTTTTTTCTATTAGACATCGCTTGTATTGAGAAAATACAATGAATTTTAATTTAAAAACAACAATTTTAAGGGATGATAACACGGTGAATGAATATCGAAGATTCGCAAAAATAAACACAATAGAATTAGGTGCGGCCGTTTTCTTACAATTAACAATAATAAAACAATAAAAATAATATAAAATGATGGTGTAGTTTTTCGTGATATGGGGGCGTACATATTTCAATGACAATTCTACCATATTTCTTCGTATTATTATTGAACAATAACAACGAAATAATGGGGGTGTTGTTCTTGTTTATAATCAGTACACGAATACCCTTGTTATGAAATTCCAACTAATTTACAATTCAAAACTTTTCAAATAACTGTGTATAACCGTATAGTTTTCTCGTTGTTTAAATATTTTTTTTGGAATTTTACAACACATGATAAGTCGTGAAAAATAAGCCATCACTTTTACCAACAATTACGTAATGATTATGTCTAAAAAAAAAAAATAATTAATTAACAATTTTGTAATCAATACTTCTTAGAAAACCTGTATTACTAGGCAATGTGATTTTTTTCGTCGACAACTGATAACAATATCGACACAAAAAATTATAATAGTGCAAGAGACAGAAAAAAAGTGAAAGCGTTGTTATAAATATTGTTAACAATCTCAATTATCATTGTTTATAAAAAAGATTACATAATCATGGTGGATATATTCAAATTTGCCGCGTAATTTAGGGATTTTTGTATTACTAAACAGTTGTGAAAAGGCGCGAATTTTAAATGTTCGTCAAAGAAGTGTAAATTCTATGGTAGTGATGTCATTATATTCCACTATTACCAAGTATCGGATTACATAATTAGAGGATTGTCCATAAATGTTCCACAATTATGTTCGAGTGTGTTATTTTAAAGAAATATTTTATTATAAAATGGGAATATTTAAATTTATTATATTAATATTATACCTACAATTAATTGTGTGTGTATGTGTGTGTTTTTATTAAATTGTATCTGGTTATGTGGTGAATCGCACACTATTATAAAATACATTTGCGGACCCCGATGTCCTTGGTATAAGTCTTTCAACTTGTGGCCTACTTATAGAAAAGCTGTGGAGAAGTACTGGTTATGATTGTTTAGATGCGGCACAATTTTTCAAAGCTAATAAATTTCTGTCGTTTTATTTATAAACAACAACAACAACAACAAATAATTATAATTAAATTGCTTTATAATTTAATATTCATTTAAAACGCACATCTACATGTATTTAAGATAATTAACAGGTAACAGGTGATTGAAGAATTGTTGAATATTTGGAGAGATTTCAACATTTCATTTCGATAACAATTAGATTTTCTAGAAACAGAATCAGCCTTGCACTTGTAGTGTTGGTTAGTCGTTCAAAACCATCACGACCATATGGTAAAAGTTGATATTACAAAATCGAACACCTAATTGAAACATGTTTATGTTGTATACCCCTCGTGTCCCCCGACAAATTGTCTTCTCTTACTAATTGGCGCCATTTTGTCTCTCCATTATTTGTGAATAATCACGGCCAATTTGGTAGTGTTTTTTTTAATTTATTATTTATTAGAAGACACAGTTGGTAGGATTGTTGTTGTCTTCAAGCAAGACGGTATTAGACAGGTTAGTTTACCGTCTAGCGGCATTTTGACCTACTAACAGGTCGTAAAACTCTTGTTAATTACTGTGCATGTGTATGTGTGTGTGTGTGTATTATACATCACACTGTATAGGTGTCATTTACAGTAACAATAATTCTTTAAATATTTATTTGTTCGAATGATGGCGAGGAATTAACAATTACACGATTATTAGTTTCTGTCCGTTAAACGTACCGTCGTCGTTATTGATGAAAGTTTAATCAAATCGATAAAAATAGTTTGAAAAATTCAAGATATCTAAGAAATCAACATATCTCTATAATATACCACCTACATGTTATATAAACAAAAAACTTGTCTTAGACGGGTTTTCTCTATCAGTTTTACTAAATCTTATGTACAACTAATTGTATAAAGGTTAACAAAACATAACCTTTAAGTTATCCGCGAAAATATCAAATTTAACCAAAGATCTGCACTCAGTTGGCCATGCATTCAGCATTCAGCCAGATAGAGTCGTAGCTTACTCCATACTACATTAATTGATGTGTTTTTCAATGAAAAACAAGCGCCACCAAAGGCATAGCCAACTTTGAGATAGCGTTGTTCATTGTCCATCCTGTATATTATACACGCACACATTTAAGTATAGTGGCGACTTAAAGTCCGACAAGGCAACCAACAAGCCAACGAGCGCGGCGAATGCCACGGTGCAATGACCTAACTTGCGAGCCAACTTAGTGACCTACTTATTGGAACATATGGGAGAGTTCGGCTATGTTTTAGAATTACTACACGATACTAGTCAGCACATATAAACATATAGACACGAACCTATCTCTTCTTAACATGGCTTCACTCGGGTTATACGCATACATATACACACGTAATAATAGAAAAAGAAAACACGAGTCGATTATATTCGTCCTTTTCTCCACTGTTAGAACAACGGAAAAATCACTTACAAAAACAATGTCGCAACTTAATTCGTATTGTTTCCACTATTATTGTGATGATTCGGAAAATTCTACGAATTTACAAAAAAAATAAATGTTGAATCTATAATTTTTGTGTCCACCTGTATGTCGTTAATTGATTCGTACGCTCCGTTATCTTAATTCCATTTTATTTATTAAATAATCAATTAATTAATAAAAACCACCTGACTAATTAAAAAAGAAAACAAAACAATCATAGCCGTCTTTGGTTTAGCATGCAAATTGGCGCGCGTGGCGTAACTTGATCCAGGCCCTTCTAACGTTTATTGGTGGGAATTTTGAATTTTTTTTTACGATGTTTTATAAAATTAAATGAGATTATCATTAAGAACGTTTAAGGTGATTATTTATGTATTGATGTGTGTGTGTGTGTGTGTATGTATTCACGCATAATGTGATATAAAAAGAAAAAAAATTCGACTTGGCAATAGAGGTCAATGTCCCCTTTTGGACGATACCCGTACAGATGTGGATTTTTTTTCGAAATTTTTGGCAGTACGTCGAATAAAGTGAAAAGCGGACGATGTCCTGTATTTAATCGTTGATACGTTTTGTTTCTGTTTTTTTTTTTTTAATTGATCTCTCTCTACACCTATAAATCAACGAAATAGTGTTTGTTTTCTAATTGTTAATTGATTATTGTTAATGTTTATCGGAAAATTTTGTGGAAAATTATTGGAAATTCCATTGATATTCAAGATAAAAACTGCACATAAAACTATATCTATATACACAATCATTTTATATACATGTACGTATGTATATATAAGTATAAAAGGTCATTGAACCCGCTAATAAGTGGGGATAAAGCTTTTCTACGTCATAGAGAGCCGGCGCTAGGACATACGTTTCAATTCATACAGTACACCATCTAGTTTATGTTAGATAAGGATGGCAATTCAAAAATTTGTCGTTTCATTTCAGTATATTTCATCCATATTATTACTACTACATTGAAAATTCTCAATACATACATACACATATACATAGAAACAACACAACAACAACAACAACAACAACAGAAGGAATTTTGTGTTAAAGACTTTCCATCAAACAATAAATAATACAAATAAATGGATAAATAAATAGAGGGAGAGAAGAATTAACGAAAATTACGTGATAATCTTCAAACGTATACAGTTGTTGTAATAACAGTGTCCGTGTGTGGAATTCTATCACAACAATCTCTTCCTTATAAGTGGTTTACTCTTATCTGTGTGTGTGTGTGTGTTTTAATATCATCATTATCATTGAAAAAAACAGCTGTTTTAATTGAACATTTCTGCCAAAAAGTTCGGTGTTGGTTGTGTAATTGTGTTGGCGTGTGTGTGTGTGTGTGTGGAATTCCCTTACAATCAACTGATAGAGTTCCTTGTTTATTTGTGAAGATTTAGCGGCACTCTTGTTCTGAACATCTCTAAAATTTGTATAGTGGTAGTGTCCTAAATTACTGGTGATATCAGATTTATTTGTCTTTTCCATTGTTCTGTTATTGTCTTATTTGTTTAGGGATGCATTTGTAAAAAAAAAATAATCGGTGGTCTGTTACAGCAACATTCCGTAATTTAATTGATAATATTGTTGTTTTATCGTAATCGGTCGTTCACATTTTCTATAAAAATAGCGTTGTTGTTTTGCTTGTACTCTCTAGTTATGATGTTGATGATGATCGTCATCAACATCATGACGGGTTATTCGATCATTTCCGGGGTGCGATGTCCTTATTGAGGTATTTCCACCATCACGTCCAAGGGGTGGGTGTATCTGCATATCATTAATCGCCGTTTTTTTTTTCGGAATTTTTTTTGCTATTAACGATCGCATCTCTCTCTGTCTAACTCGAACTCTCAACCATATTCGGCGGTGAATAACCTAGAGTTCAATGGCTTGCCGCGCCTCCAAACACAAACCGACGTACTTTATGCTGGTTTGAACTAAACACACACACATATACAAATATTCTTTACATATTTCTTCAAGAAAACAACCCTACAAATCAACCACCACCCTTTCGAGCGACAAAAAAAATACTATTATTTCTATATTATAATATAGTTGATGTAAACATACACGATTCTACTACATTGAACCGATTGAGTTGCCTTCCGCTTCCGGTACCCACAAGTTTTTTATCAAAAGAAAACAAATTTCTGTTGGCTTAGCAATTTTCGAATCTTATCAGTTGATGAATAAGTACAATAATTGCGGTCAATTTTTCGGGTGAATATTCAGACAGTTTAAAAATACGAACGAGTCAAGTTAGAGGAAAATTTATTGTCTCTTAATAAGAATAGGGCGCAAGGCGCAAATTTAATTAAGAGGCAATAAGATTGTGCAACTTGTGTGTCTATCTATCTATCTACATATGTGTATATGTGTGTGTTTATATAGAATATATATGTAAAGGTTAATGAACTTTCATTGCCAGATTTTACTTTGTTGAATTTACAAAATTGACCGTAGTTCTTATCACCAAGTGTTGAACCGTTCCGAAATTGATTAAGCCAATTCGCGTCGTCTTAAATCAATTCTTTTCTCTATTTTCATTCAATTCTTTTATAGAAATGGAATACGATGTTAATAGTTTCTGTATGAAATTAATCCAACGATCCTGTGTTACATAATTTACATAATCTTAAAGAAAACAATGTAATTCAATTAAATAGTGATAATAAATTGAAACGGATTGTTTTGCATATTGATACAAAATACAAACTAGATTCGTATTTTGGGGGTTGTGTGTTGTTTATAAATTTTTCGGTCGGCCTCCTGTTGTCGGCCATGAGACGGCTAATCTGCAAAAATTCTACTATCAGTGAACGAACGTTTCTCTTATATAATGGACTCTTTTCAAGAGCTTTTTACAACAACAACAACAACAACAACAACCGGTGGCCAACAACAACAACAACAAGAACAGCAGGAACAACAAACGTGGACAACACAAACAACAATCAGTGATATAAGGCCTGAAAATCTAGCAACTTCCAGCGAAACAACAACACAATTGCTACAACAACAAATTGAAGATAAAGAAGATCGTAAAACTGCTAATTCTATTAGAGGTTGGTTGTTTATCAAAAATTCGCGGCATATTTGGCAAAATTTTTGTATTCATTTTTGTAATATAGACAACCAATTATACACATATAGCGGGTTATATTTCTAACCGTTCATTGAAATCTCTAAAAATTATACGATATTAATTATAAAAATTTTCTTTGTTACAGCACAAATCGAAATCATCCCATGCAAAGTATGTGGGGATAAGAGCAGCGGTGTCCATTATGGTGTGATAACATGTGAAGGCTGTAAAGGTTTCTTTCGGCGATCACAAAGTTCCGTTGTGAATTATCAGTGCCCTAGAAATAAGAACTGTGTTGTTGATAGAGTTAATAGGAATCGTTGTCAATATTGTCGTTTACAGAAATGTCTTCGATTAGGGATGAGTCGAGATGGTAAGTTTTTTTTTATACATATTCAATCAATAATAAATTGAACAATTGGACAAAAATTAAAACAATAATAGAAAGAAGAACGGAAATTTAGTAATTGAAACTCATCCTTATTTGTTCATTCATTGTATGTATATAGGTTTCATTTGTTATTTTTTTTTTTTTTCGTATTGTTATTATTTTATTTTCAATGAAAAGTGCATAATTCGATTTGTTAATAGTGGAAGCAAAAGAAGAAGAATCGGGGATTATTACAAAATGTGGGAAGTTGAAAATTGTTTATTGTTGTATATTTGAAAACAATACAAATATTACACAGTAGATTACAGTAATTCGTGCGAATAGTTTTCGTTAAAAATTAAGTGTCGATTTTATTTATTCATTCTAACCATACATGAAGATATATTGTGTACAGTTATATATGATAATAGTTAAATTTATACACTTCGCTTATTATTATTATTATTATTGCGTTTTTCATTGAATTTTCCAACAAAATAGATATACCTACAACACAAAAAAGATCGTTATCATTTTATTATATAGCGTTTTTAATAAATAAATACGTTTCTATTATAAAGTGAACGGTTGATTAATTTAAACAAATTTGTTGTAATAAGGATTTATTGCTTATAATTTATCAATATGTTTGTAGATATTGGTTTATTAATTATACATATAAAACAACATACGAAATATTTATTAAATATTTAATATAAATTCTTATTGATTTAAATTGATGGAAAATACGTTTATAAACATGTTATTTCACACAATCTTTCTTTACCAATCAAAAATAAATCATAGAATTTTAAATTTGAATGACGCAACGTACGTATCTTTATACTCGAGATGGAACAATAATAATTAATTATTATCAATAATAGGTACCTAATATTTATACAAAAAGTGCACGGGTTAGGCCCGGTTGTTCCAAATGTCGTTCAACTTGCGTTTAAGTAAGCCAAGTTTAAAATTTAAACTTCGTTCAAATCAATGAGCGTTGTACCATGACTTTGTAAGATAACGTTTTGCTAAACTAGTTTAAAATAAAGTTGGTACTAAGATTGGAAGAAAATCCCTAAGTAATTACACAAAACGTAGTGTTACGCGTCACACGTATCAGTTCAATTGGAGAAACCGCATTATTTTCACAAAAAAAATGATATTTGAATATATTTGAAATGAATGTAACTGACCAGGGTCGTCGAGAGCGAACGAGGGCTCCACGGACAATATTTATTGGCGGACCCCAATTACAAACGGAACTGTCAGGGGAAAAAACAAATGACCATTTTTAATTAACAAATAGTATAAAATGTATTATTAGAAATACAAAAAAATTAAAAGTTACACTCAAAAATACATTTGGTGCCACTGGGCCCTATCAAGCGCCGCACCCCCCTGAAGTCCCCACTCCATCCACCTTCTTTTATCAGTCCTGGAATTGACTATCGTCTTTGAAAGGCCAAATCTGTCTTTTAATTCTTTATCATCCACATCATTTACCCGTGTTTTGAATGTTTTTAGGGCTCTTGCACGTACATACAGTTCAATTAATTGTATAAATACATTGTTGTCTGTTAACTTGCCCAAATAATTGTTCATTTTTAATTAAAATCTTATAAACAGAACACACGTTATAGCGAGAAAAGTAAGGTTAACTTTAAACTACCTTTCAACGAGACTTGAACGACTGTGGATCGCTGTTTAATTTAATCGACGCTTAAAAATCAGTTTAACTTTAAACGCACTTGATACAACAGAATTTTTATGTTAAACTTTGTTCAAATTTAAACGTACGTTTTACGAGGTTGGAACAACCGGGCCTATTTTTATAATCTCTATTAATTGTTATCATTATCATCTTTGATAAGTTTTAAAAACAAAATTCATGTACCTATGCCATATGAAATAAGATTAAGTTCCATCTCTTAAAAAAAAAAATTACAAAATATGTGTGATAATTTAAATTTTATTTTATTTACACAATGATAAAGTGTGACATGACAGGTAAATGGTTGATATACATTTATGTATTGTTACATCATTGAAAATCTGTATATTTATTTGAAATGAAATTTTATAACTGTTTTCCGGTAATTAAAATTTGTCATTATAATTAAATGAACTTGATTTGGCTTAATTTTACGCTCTTTTAATTTTATTTAACTAATACTCAATCAAGTTTTTTAATGATCAAAAAAATGCAATCCTTCTATTTTCAACAGTATAAAGATAAAGTCTATTTGAACAAAAGTTTTTAAATTAAACCATAAGAGTACCTATAAGGACAAAAAAATTAATATTGCTTATTGCTTTCTGTTGACTTGATTCTTAAATCTTGACTGTATACCGGACTGGCAATTTAATTAGAAACATCGTAGAAAAAAAGTCAGATTATTTATTCGTTTGTCTTTGATGTTGATAATAGAAAATTTTTATCCTACACTCTTATCATTTTTTAAATCGTTAAGTTAATGATATTGATACTTTTCTATGTTTCTAGTTCATATTGCCAGCTATGTATGTGTCTGATAAATTTGAAAAAGACAGCACATTTGCATAGTTATTTTTCCAAACAAACCTTTCACCACGGTATTTATTCTTGTAGTTGGCTGTGCTTTTGGTAACGTAGTATCGTAACTTGATTCGGTCGTTTGAAAAATACATTAACAAACATCAAGTGTGAATCAAGTTACGTTACTATGTTACCAAAAGCACAGCCAACTGTGGGAATAATTACTGTGGTACATCCTGTATAAATTATACTAATTACTTTTAGGTAAAGACCTGTGAATCTAGGCTACTTGTGATAATTAGATAATAGTGTCAATATTTTCTCAGTGGATAAGATTTTTAAATGAGTTTAAGATTACGGCTTTACTTACAAGTGGCTCAAGAATATATAGTGTAGAAAAAATTATAGACACTTTTCACTTAATTATGATGTAATATATGGTATATATATATATAAAAGTTTAAAAATCCCTTCTTTATTATTTATAAACAAATTTCTATTTACGCTTCTTCTAAACGATCATCTATGAAAATATTTTGTTGGAAAGTCTTTCAACATTTGTCCATAAGTGAACAAAATTTGCTTCTTGACATCACTAGAAAACAGTTTGTTTATAATTGTAAAAGCACTGTTTTATATAAATTTAGAAATAACATTAATTTTCTAAACTTGAACTGTGCAAAAAATAATGACATATGATTTGATTGCAAATCGAAGTGGAGATGGAGATCAAAATTTGCAAAGAATTGGCTTCTATAATTGATGAGTTTCATAATACAGAGTGTCCCGTAAGTTACGCATTTTTAGAGGATGAAATTCTAAGGTGAAAAGTCCTGTACCAATTTTTCATTTGACCCACAAGTAATTAGTAATTAATTAAATCATGCATCCAATCAGGTGCTCGATATAGCGATAAAGAGAGAGTAGGAAAGAGTTTTGACGGTAGCATGTGGGAAGCAGACCAATTAGCAGGCTGGCGCGACAACCGTTCAGTGTAAGAGAGTACCTGATTGGTTACTTAATTTAATTAATTTCATCTTCTATCTGCCCCTTAGCAGAAAATGCGCGACTTACCGGACATCCTGTATACATTGTTAATAGACTAGTATTCACTAACTTTTTGGAGAATGCTTACTGTACTCAAGGGTCACTTTGTACCGCTTTGTATCGCGCTAGTTACCGCGCAACTACCCTATTCTTCTCGTGTAAAAAATATATGGGATAAGTGACTGAGACAGTGACTTGCAGGTGACTTTTCTTGCAGTTAGAGACTGATCTCTTAAAATTTAGAGAATATCACACAGAATTAATGTCTCCGTTTAGAATTGATAGGGGTTGAGCAAATCTGGTTCATATTTTATCTAAATCTATTAAATTTCAGCTGTAAAAAGGAGCGAATTGTTAATAGACCATATTCTGAATAATTCTGAATATCGTTATTTTTGATTCTTTTATTGCTCACAATTAGAAATTAATTAATTGACATTTGACTCGAATTGAATTATTGTTTTAGATTTTATGAATTTTTTTTATTGTAAGAAGAAAAAAAAACACCGAAATTATTCTACATGTATGTAAATTTATATTTCGAAATTGTGTTAGAATTTCATTAGCATTTCCCCGGTTAAAATAAATTCAGTTACTCAATCTTTTTTCTTTTGTGCACAAACCGGATGTTTTTCATTACTAAAAGTTCAAATATAGTTCGTTCTTTTTGTTTAAGGACAAAAAAATAAAAAATTCAAACAATTTTTTTATTATCAATTAAATCTTCTTTTATTTTTTTGTTTTCATTTAAAAAATCCAGCTGTGAAATTTGGCCGAATGTCAAAGAAACAAAGAGAAAAAGTGGAAGATGAAGTACGTTTCCATCGGGCTCAATTAAGGGCACAAAGCGATTCAGCACCTGATAGTTCTGTATTTGAACAACAAACACCATCGAGTAGTGACCAATTACATCATAGTTATAATGGAGGGTTAGTATTTCATTTATTGTTGATTTTCTAGTACATATCATCAAAACGAAACATGAAGAAATCGAATCATATCATTTTATTAAAAAAAATCATATTTAAATATTCAAGCTTTTCATCTAGGAAGATTCGTAGATGATCATCTTTCATCATTTATTATGTCTCATTCATAGAAATCGTTCATCGAATTCATCGCATCAGATATAAATTATTCTTTAATTTGTGTTAATTTGTTTGGTGTTTTTTTTTTTTGTTTCTGTTTCAATTTTATAGGTATACATATAATAGTGATGTTGGTACATATACACCAGCTTATTATACAAGTACAACACCAGTACAAGCAAATTCAATGGGCTATGATATATCGGCTGATTATGTTGATAGTACCACAGCATATGATCCACGACCTGGTATGGATGCATTGAATGATACTAGCAGTCTTATGACCAACGTTGTAACAACAGGTAAATTTTTAATTTTAAATTTATTGGGGTCTTATTTAATAATACACACATACATACACACACGCATACATATCAAATACACACAAACATACATACATCAACAATATTAACTGTAGCGCACGTTTCTATCACGCTTGAAGAATCACCAATCGAAAAAAATAACTTTTAATGGTTTAGGTAATACTAACACAAATAATGGTGGAGATAGTGGTGGCGGTGGTGGTGATGATGACGGTGGTGGTGGTGGTGGTGAAGGTGGTGGTTGTAGTAATAACAGCAAACAATTATCCACCTTTAAAAGAATCACACAAATAACTACGAATAGTACGACTTTATCAGGTGGGACTGTGGTGTCAGTTAAACAGGAAGTTGCAGTCGATAGTTTGGTACCAAGTTATGTTGATAGTACAACATTTGTTAATTCACCTACACTACAACAGCAACAACAACAAAGTAATACAATTAGACAACAATCTACTTCACAAAGTGTACCACAACAACAACAACAGCAGCCGCAACAACAAAGAAGTGGAGATGATGGTGAACCTGTTACATTGCCTAGTAAGTTAGATGGGGTGATGTTGCATCAACAGTGGATTATTTATCTATTTATAAATTCTAAAACTGAAATTTATTTAATTCTGGAATTATTTTGGAAATTTAGGTGCATGCCTCTACTGTACTGCACGTTTCACACTATCCCTTAAAAGCTGATCTAAAAATCGGTGGTTTGTGTGGTGTTTTTCCCCTATTTTTTTTTTGTTTTTTTTTTATTTATTTAAATAATGCTAGTTTGTTGGCTTCTTTTCGTTGTCGATTATCTTTAGAAACAATTGTATTTTATATCTTTTGTTACAGATCCCAGTCAGATTTGTGAATTATTATCGAAAACAATATCGGACGCACAGGCCCGTACTATTTTATATACACGTGAAGATATATATGAAATGTTTCGAAAACCCCATGATCTCTCAAGATTATTATATTATAAAAATATGGCACATGAAGAATTATGGTTGGAATGTGCCCAAAAATTAACAACAGTTATCCAACAAATTATTGAATTCGCTAAAATGGTACCTGGTTTTATGAAATTATCACAGGATGATCAGATTGTTCTGTTGAAAGCAGGCAAGTTATTGATTTATAAAAAAAATCAATCTTTATTTAATAATTGTTTTAATTTTTGTTGTTGGTATTGTTGTTGTTATTGAAAACAAATAGGAAGTTTCGAATTGGGAATAATCCGTATGTCTCGCTATATGGATTTATCACAAAATTGTGTTCTTTATGGTGATACAATTCTACCACAAGACGCCTTCTTTACAACAGATACAGCCGAAATGAAATTAGTCTCGTGTGTTTTTGAAGCCGCTAAAAGTATAGCTGAATTGAAATTAACAGAAACTGAACTGGCATTATATTCAGCTTGTGTTCTATTATCACCAGGTAATTTTGAATACTTACAAATAAATTCAAAATATAGATCTAGAACACATATGGATAGCGCTTTTCCTAGTATCGCCTATAGCGTCTAGCGTGCCAACCATTGTCAGAAATAACTAAAGCAAGGCGTGTGAACTCACTTTAAGATTTCGTTCTATTGTCGTTCTGTAAACGCATGCCACTTGCACGATAAATTGTACTGTCTCTGTTCAAATACTGGCGATTTAATGATGTCTTCTCCGTTTTATGTGCCCCACCGGTGAATAGCTTATGATCTGGGGTTTGAAATTGACTGTAATCGACCACCTGAGTTTTTACTGCATCGTAACGAGATCATGTTGAAGCTATAAGCGGTTGATTGTATTGTCACTATAGGGTTGCTGCTGTAAATATGCCAAATTCGTAGTAGTTGTTTAGTTTAGTACTTTGAGGATTTTTAGGGTGGTCCCTAGAGGACATTTAAGCAAAACTTGAGTTTCGTAACTCATCGGGAGTTTGATCAAAAAACGATCGTTTTGGATAATGGCGGAATTTTTTAAAACGAGCAAAGTACGCAAAACGACTAAAAATGACTCGTAGACCTTTCCAGCAGTGATTTTTCGTTTTTCTCCATTGCATTGTTGAAAATATGCGAAACATTTCCACCTGTTCATGAATAAAATGAAGACAAATGAAGCTAATCAATGGTATGAAGTTATGAGGATCCTCGAATCATTCTAAGTTTTTGAAAATTCCAACATTGTCCAAAACGATGGTTTTTTGACCAATTTTAAAATGAGCTACGAGGTTCTAATTTTGCTTAAATGTTCTTCAAGGATCGCCCTAAAAATCCTTTTAGTATTATTTGAATCGCCCGCCAATTAATAGGAGTTTCATACGAATTTGGCATATTTACAGCAGCAATTCTGTTTAGGTAAAGAATTGGTTAGATAGTGCAATGCGCAACACCGACTAGCCGCGCTTACTTTGATTGTAGTATAAGGCGGTGACGGCATTACTCTCTGTAGGGAGTGAAACGCCTTACTTTAGAAATAAAAATAAAGAATTATAAATTAATTAAATGGCGACCAATACTTTTAATTGTAATTTTTTCAACAAAAATGTTAGTACATACGTGTTTTGTCAATTCTAGAACCCATATCAAAATATCCCAAAAATACTGCATGCATAATAATGAATCAGTAATGGTAGAAATTTTGGTTGCCTATCTATTATTGCCTCACTATATTGGGATAAAGCGCTATTCATTGATGAACTAGATCTATGTTTGAAAACAACTAAATTATTATGTAATTTCACTTATAGATCGGCCAGGCTTGAAGGGTGTCGGTGAAATCAGTCGATTAAATCAAGCCGTATTGCGTGCATTAAGACTTGAATTGGATCGTACTCATAGTATGCCAATAAAAGGAGATGTCACCGTTTGTGATGCCTTGCTTACAAGAATACCCACATTACGGTATATTTATTTAAAATAAAATACTCAAAAAATTGTAAATTAATAATTTCTTAATTTGATTTACAGTGAAATAAGTATGCTTCATATGGATGCATTAGGGAAATTAAAAAGATCTGCACCACATCTCGAGTTTCCTGCTTTACATAAAGAATTATTTAGTGTGGACAGTTGAGAGGCAACTTGAGCAGATTCTTTTAATTTGTAGCCAACTTATAGCTACTGTACGTATTATATTTGTTAAAATAACAAGACGTATGTCTTAAATGATATCGTAAAATTCAAATGGTGTTATAATTAGTGTAACAAATCTGAATAACGTTACGACATACGTTTTGTTTTAATTCAATCATTCGATTTAATAATTGGTGGTTCTTACAGATTCCTTCATGAATGTATCGGCCTTAAATTACATAAGAATAATATTTAAAAAATAAAACAAAGAATAGTAATAATAAACAAAAAAAAAATTATTGGTTATTTGGAAAAGAACAGGATTTTATTATTGTAAACATAGAAATAATATTGCAGATCTCTTTTAAATTATTTATTTAAATAATAATAATAAACGAAAATAGTGACAACAGGAGAGAACTGCACCAACTTGTGTACGTTTATATAAATTTATATAACAGTGTTGAGACAATTGATATGAATTTATATAAATATATAGAGCCAGGCCCTGATTTCAAAGTACAACTATTTGTTTGTTGTTTGTTATAAATTTGAAGAAAATAATTATATCTATCTATAAATATATAAAAATGTTGTGGATAGTTTTTCTTGTATAAAGAAACGGATGGTTTAAGAGGAATTTGAGAAAATTGGTGCTGTTGTTGTATTTTCTCTGTCAATGTAAATGTTGTTGTCATCGTTGTCGTGTATGATGTGATGATTTTACAAGTTTGTGCAGTTTCTTTTGTTGTTAATCTATTTTATCTCTCTAATAATTCTCTATCAACATAAAAATTAAGTCAAAAAATTAACGTATCGTAATATCTGCCACATGAACCGCTATTATTACACATAAGAATTATTAACAAAAAGAGAAATCTTACAGAACACTATTGAAATTAAATTACAAGATTATTATATTTATAAACACTTAGTGGCCGGGTTATAGAACAGTAAAACTTGATTGTTTTTTCATTATTATTATTAATTTTTATCAAACTTTGATAATATTCTTAGATGAATACGTAATGTTATATTAATAATGAGAACACAAATTCACCCCATAAATCTGTACACTTACACGGATCTGTAGTGTTTAGCATTATGGTTGTAGCTTTTTAAAATAAATTTTAAGAAAAAAATAATACAAGAATTACGATACAATATAGAAAAGACTGTATATTTAAAAATTGATGCTTTTTAACAATAAAAAAATAATTGTAATACAAATGACTATGATAACACCGGTTTTTTTTTGGGTTTTTACTGTTTTTTAACTTGGTGCCTTTTAGTTAAGTTTTACTTGGTGACACATGGTTTTATAAAAAAGTAAAATAAAATAAAAAATTATTATATATTAAAGAGATGTATATGTATAAAGTATATATTGAAAATAGTATATAGAGTATTTATGAAGAGAATTAAAAAAATAAGTAATAATAATAATAATAGAAATATTATATACTGATTATGTTGTTTTTATTTTTTATTAAGTTGATTACAACTGAAATTCTCCCGGTATTTTTTTTGATCTGTATTCATAAAAAAAATAATTATATATAGCAGCTAGACTAAAAACAACAATTCGCCACTGTTTTATTGATAAGTCTTAGTTTTTAATAACTTGCTTTAATTTGTTACGTAATTAGTTAAGGACAAGAAAAACGATATTAACCATTATTGGTGTTATTATTATTATTATTATTATTTTGTTAATATCCCCCTCTGCCCAGTGTATAAGTGTGTTAACATCACAAATTTCGTGTGTGTGTGTGTGTGTGTGTTTGTGTATCTTTCATGTATAGTTTATATGTTATTAATTAGTCTTTTTATATATTTTTAATTACTTTATATGATGGTTAATATCGATTTTTTGATACTATACACATTTATATATAATTATTAACAACAATAGACGAAACAATAAGAATTGTAAGGCTATTTTTTTGGGTTATTTTATGTAAGTTTAACGTGAACAAACAAGAGATTAATGGCTGTGTTATCAATGTTTTCTTTCACTTTCACTTTCGCTTATGATTATTTAAAAAAACAAAAAAAAAACAGCCAATCTTCTAGTTTTATTATTTAATTAATTAATTAACATATCATTTGTAATTATTTATTTGATTATTTTTGGAATATATAAAAAATGATAAAACATAAAAATAGCCGATTGTTTATGTCTCCTGTATAAATTTTTTGTTTGAGGGTTGGACGTGGGTACATTATATATATTTGTCGTATATATACATATAAATATTATAAATATAATAATTATTATTATTATTGTTAATTAATTGATTATATTAATTATTATTAAAAATATTTTACAAAAGTTTAAAGATTCTGTTTAAAAAACAAATGTACCTTGGGCTACAAAAAAGAATGAAAATTATAAACAAAGACTCTGTACATTTTTTTATTAATTAATTTATTTAGACAACAAGAATCCTTTATTATTATTATTATTATTAATATTATTATAATTATTATATTTACCTACTGGTGAAGTCTCTTTTATATATATATATATATATATTTTTGTTTGTTTATGTATATTTTATTTCTGTTGGTTTGTATGAAATTATCACAAATCTTATTAATATTTTTGTTATAATTCATTAATACAAGTGCAATTTTTTTATGTTAACATCTCTAATATAACAAAAATATTAATTTTTCTTGTAATAATTCATAAATACCGCCAGTAGTAATTATAAAATATTATTTTTTTCTATTTATGATTCTTTTAATTTCTCACTATACCCTGTTTATAATATCTGTTACTCCTATTTACAGTTCATTTACATTAAATTTCTTAGTAAGTTATACGAATCATGGGAATATAACGTGTTTTTTTTTGTTGTTGGTCGCATGGACTCTCGTGTAATTATCAGTTCTTTTTATTTAAAAACACCAGTGGCGTAGCTACCGTGTAGCAAGATTAAAGGCCCGTTTTCGTTGAGAGCTGCCGGCAGCGGCCGCCAGCTGCCAGAGCGGCTGAAAAACGACTGCTCTTATGAGAAATACGTGTTAACGGTTTCGTTCACGCCGCGCTGCCGGGCAGCGGCCATCAATAGAAACCGCCGGCAGTGACTCTGCCGGCAGCTCTCAACGAAAACGGGCCTTAAGCAACGCTTTAAGGCCCTGTGACCCTTGTTTGGTCTCTATCTGTAATTAATTTTAAATATTAAAGATAGAAAGAGAAAAATGCATGCGCTGGTAACACCATACGAAACAATTCATGAATTCAATACCGGATGGAAATGTCGAACAGTTGTCGACCAGAATTTGGGAAGCTATAAACATGATTCTGGAACTGCCGAAACATGCAACATTGTGTGGAACAGGAGAGAAAAGCATTATGAACATTTTTTTGTATCACATCATTTTCATAGTTTTTAATCAAAGTTAATAAGATTGGCGTGGGTAGTTTAATGGAAATCCTAGATGTGTTATATTGACACCCAACATTATGGTAGGTTAGTATTTAACCACCTATCATCAAGTAATAGTTACAATTTTGGTCAATTTTAGCCAAATTTGTACTTTCTTCAACCCTTCAGTTGCAAAAAATTATTAACGGTGAGTGTTGCATGCTGTAAACCAGACTTTAGCTTGAGGGAAACAGCATACTGTTGGGTATCGAGAGAAAGAAGGAGATGATTTATTGATGTAGCTGAATAAAGAAAACACCACACCCCACAAAGTTGATCAGGTAATTTACCACATTCTATTTATTTATGGTTAATAAATTCATAAATTCAACAGCTACTATTCGCCAAAACAGTAAAGCAATAATAAGGTTCGATTTATCCCCAATTCCAACAATGGTAGAAGAACGATTCAATCTGCATAAATTTGGCCAAATACAAGAGTTAAAATTTTTCCGCAACTGACTGTATTTCTTCTCGAAGTTGGCTGTGCTTTTGGTAACGTAATATCGTAGTTTAGTTCTGCCATTTGAAAAATACATTAGCAAATGTCAATTGTGAACCAAGTTACGATACTACGATACCAAAGGCTCAGCCAACTGCCAGAGGGAATACCGTGATACACCTGGTATTTATTGCACTCTATTTCACATAGACAGTACCCAATCTGTATACTGAGTTATAGTTCTTTCCCATCATTCCTATCTCAGATTTACATAAAGAGAATTTGAGGGCCCAAGACTATTTCTTGCTAATATAAGGGCCCAAAAAACGTAGCTACGCCACTGAGCATCAGAATCATCAAACCATAAAAAAGATATAATTATGATGGCGATTTTGTCGTCTTTGATAACATTGAACTTGTGGGAAGTTCTTTGTTGTACACCAAGTCAATTACCCTATATGAATTATAATTTTGATTAAATAGGATTGATTAAATAAATAATTAGAATGTGTGTGTGTGTGTGTGGCTTGAACTGGTCGACCTTCACCAAATTCAAGAAACGTTCCTCTTCTGAAGAAGACAAACAACAATGAATTGTTGTTAGAAGCGGCGAGACGCGCAAATTGTACCCGAAGACGATCTTTGATAGTTTTTATAAAACGAACCACTAGACATTCTTATTATTAATTCTTTTCTTAGTGTTCAACTTTCAGTTGCTTTTGTGTTTCTCCAAGTAAAACAAGTGATTCTACACATTTTCGATTAAATAATCCGAGATTATTGTTTTGAAAAAACTATAATTAAACGAAACAGTGAAGCAAATAATTTGGAATTGTTTAAAATCAAGTGATGTTTTAAACAAACTGAATTTTCCAATCAACCGACCGATAGAAAATGAAGTCAAGGACTCTATGGATGCTTCTGCTGAATTTGCAAATCTTCACAATTTCACCACTTAAGATCGATAATCAATTACAGATCATCAAAAGCGGTAATTTTTTTGTTATTATTAAAACTTAAAACCTTGAAGCGTTAACATTGATTCATCTACTGAGTTCTCACATAAATTATTCGGTAATAACTGTAAAGAGTTGCAAAAAAAAATCGAAGATTCCGCTAAGCTATCAAATAATCAGCGAAAAAAATTACAGATTGTTACGAACGGATGGCAATTGGTCAACGACTCGATCCGAAGGCGATTTACAAAACAGTCGATGTTAAAACAGCAAAAGATTGTCAAATTGTTTGTACACAAGAACAATTATCTTGTAAAGCTTTCAGTTTCGGGTAAGCTCAAATTTATTATTCTAGTATATGCAACCAGTTATACACTAAATCACGATTACTAATTGCATACTTTAAAAAAGCTCGGGCGTAATTTTGATGAATTTTCTATTAGAATCGACGCCAAAGGTAATGCTTCATGCGAATTGAGTCACGATGTTGTCCGGGAGAGTGCTGATCTGACACCGATCGGTACAATCACCGATACTGATTACGATTTGTACATAAAGAAGCTCGGTTGTACTTTAGTTCTGGATAAAGAACCGGAATTTATTAATCATCCGGTCGTACCGACTACTGCTCCATTGATTAAACCGGTTGCCCAACACTATGAATCTGATAAGATTCCATTATCTAATCAGAATAATAATGATGAAGAACATGTCCAAACTGTTGTCGCTGTTAGTACTGGCCCTAACAAACTAGTACTGCATCCAGTCCTTAATATTCTACTTGAAGATACACCGAATTTGCATCAAACGGATCGATTCGATTATCATCATAATAAAAGGCCGCTTTATCAAGGATCATACACGAATTATAATCGTTATGATTATGGAGCTTATCGGCCTGTTATGCAAGATTTGCATCGACCACGACCGCAACACGATTATCTCTTCCAAAATCAATACGATACTGGTAAACATACGTCGATTATAAAGAACGAATCTGGATACGAATCGAACAAGATTCATGGTAATGATTCGAAGGATCAGCATCATATACGGCCGATTATCACACAAAGCATTGGAATGCACGGGGAGAGAATTACGTCGATTATTACCGAGATTGAAGAAGGTGAGTTTTTGTTCTGTTTTTTTCTAAAAATTCCATATCAACGATTACAACAATGACGGAAATAATTGGATTTGATTATAAAACTGAAACGGACAGTGTGTCATAGCTTTCTTTAACTTGAACTAATACAAAAAAATATTCTTTTATTATTAATAATAACAACAATTCCGGTTATTTTTCTAAATAAAGTAGCATTGTAATATGTGGCCTTCACAGGCATCTTTTAAGATTTCAAAGTCTATACGATTTTTTATATGTATTACAACAAAATTGAATGAAATTGCTGATAATAATCGTCGAGCTCATCATCTTTTTTATTTTTGAAAAATTACGTAAATTTGCCTTTTTTTTCTTAAATTCGCTCCGTATTCTTAAAGAATAGAGATTTTCTTTTTCGTATTTAGCTACCGAACATCCTGTTCATCAATTTTTGAGATAACTTCTTAGGAGTTGGTAGATTAAAAAAAAAAACACGAAACAATCAAGCAGATAAATCTATGATTTACCTGTCAAGACTTCAAGGAAATTGTTTAAGTTTATTGTCTATGTATAAATATGCAGATTAGTGTAATTGGTCAATTTTATGTGTGTGTTTGTGTGTAGAATTACACATGTACACATAGTAGATACATATGTATTGTTTTTTTATTGTTGGTTGATTTCCATTTGAAATAAAATTAAAAAAACCTTGAGATGGTTAATGGTTTGGATTTCTAGTATAATAGAGAGATGACTTATTTCTAGATTTCCATTTAAATTGATTTTTGATGGTGTAATTTTTTTGTATTTTTCAATGTAAAATGTAATTATTTGTATGGAAAACAAGGTCAAAAATGCATTTCAATTCATGATATGATTAATGATAAGAGTAGAAGGTCTGTTAATTATTAATATTATAGTTGAATGATCGATTTACAATCAAATACCGGATACTCTATTTCAACTATTAAATAATTAAAAAAGTATCACATGAATATTTCGATCTCTACCGATTATTATCAAAAATATTTTGTGTGTTAAAGGTGTTTTGTGCACCCGTCATCACGCCTAGTTTGGGTTAGCTATCTTCTTTCAGCAGTCCTGGATTTTTGAACAAATCCAGGATGATATTAAAAGGGAGTACTTCTTATTTCTTCGGGAGAGATTAGTTCCTCTGCCAGATCTTTACCATAAGAAGTGAAGTTTCATCTTCCTTTTCACAGGGCCTATATGTCGGGTCCTGATATTGAGATGCTTCCTCAGCGCACAGTGTCTCCTGTTTAATTCTAGGAGTTCTTTAGGTCTTCTACGGCTTGAAAATCGCAGAAAAACCTTTGACAAGGTCAGTCCTGGTAATTTCTTCCAATAGAGTAGGAGTTTTCTTTCAGATTCTTCCTTTATGGCCACTTTAACATCAGCATGCGCAATCCTACATTTGAATTGTGGTTTAATTAGGGCTATTTTGACGGCTTTTTTACTAAACCATCAGCCTCTTTGTTTCCTTCGAAGTTTTGATGAGCTGGTACCCACTTCAATGTCATCTTGTCATGTTCAGCAAGCTCTTTTAGTGCATCGAAGTTTTCCAGCAATAGTCGGGATAGTTTTTCTCCAGCTGTCATTAATTTGAGCATTGTTGGACTGTCTGCTTTGATGTAGATGCTTCTATTTCTGTAGTTCGTGCACATCATCTGTGCACAGGTCAGTCTGCTTGTAATATGAAGCCAGTGCAATAGAAATTTCCTCCTCGTGCCTGGATTCCATCGTCCCTAGTCCTGTATTTACGATCCTTTTGGAGCCATCTGTGTCCTAAACGTTTCCTCCTCAATCCGTGTACTTCATCACTCAGAAGTTCTTGTTGAATCGATAGACTGAATTGATCCTATCAGACACAAAGAATGTCGGTAAAAATCCTTTAAATACGGGTTCTCTTCCAAACCCATTGGTTTTCAAGTAGCTGTTGCCTCTGAAGTCGACCTATATTGTTAATTAGTTCATTAATTCAAGGTAACTTTCAATTTCGAGAATAATCCAATGTGCCAGTTATGAGCTTTCATCCAAGAAAAGCAGCCTGTGTTTTTGAAGGAGTAGTGTTTTCATACAACTTTCGTTCATTTAGGCTAATATTAATTGGGCTCATAGGGCTTCTAATCGATTTTTGAGTTGTTTTCAAAATTTAGCACAAGTCTTAGGATCTTTTGTACTCAAACATTTGCTTTGACATTAAATTTGATAAAGGAAACAGCTTAGTTGAATTTTTGAGCTGAATTCTTCACATCTAGTCAATGTTTTAAGATATTTGCTCCAAATCATCTATTTTTTTTCCAATGTATCATAAAAAGGGGACGATTTAAACTCGTTTAGTGAGTTTTTAAGAGAGGATTTTCGAAGCATCAATCATTAACTGTGAGCAAATTTTGCCATAGAATCGTCAAAAATGCAGATTTAGTCAAGTTTAGTGCCGAATTTTCAAAATTTAGTCTGTTCTGACCATCCGTTATTAGAAAATTTTGACATTCAATTGTGATAATCAACGACTTAATCGATTTTTGAGCTGCATTCTTCATTTTTAAAAATTTAAAAACCTTGTACTGAATCATCCATTTTTAACAAATTTTTCTATTGAATTGTAAAAAGAGACACTTTGTATTAAAAACGTAAGATTTTAAATCAATTTTGATGTTGAGCTTTCAAAATTTAAGGTTGAACTCTAGTGGGCCGAAACTAAATTTGGCCTAAAATTTTGAAAAAATTACCAAAGCTTAGTATTAGTCTAAACATTACTTATACCAAATTTTAAGCAAATCTGTCGTTAAGTTTTTGAAAAAAAGCGAAAAAGCCATTTTTTGCACTATTTTATTTTTGATTGAAAGATTTTTTTACTACATCATTGGACTTGACCAAGTTTTAACACTGAATCCTTAAAACATGACCCTTCAATTTCAGTTTACTTTTAGTCGAGATCTTAGTAATAAGAGATTTTCATCTTAAATCACAAACTGTAAACGAAAGTTGCTCTTAACGGAGAACCTACCACAAGATAGACCTGTGGTTATTACCCTTCCTAAACGTTAGAGGGCGGATGCTCCCCCACGTCTTCTATATCTATATTTTTATCTACATTTACAGGTTACTTTATTTTCTTAGAGAGCAATATGGCGGAATTTATAAATTAAAATTTTGAAATGGATGTTTTGGAGAAAAAATTGATGTTGATGCTAAATAATTTCGTTTATATCAATTATCATCGCTGATTCTATACCGTACACTTGGTTTCAAGAGTATATTAACATTAAATACACTTATTTCGTTATTTCGTCATTTTTATTTTTTTTTCGTGGAAACTATGTGTTCAAAGTCAAACAAAAAAATACGGAAGCTAAATAAAACTTCAACAGATGTGATAAAAAAGTTTAAACAAAATCTGGTTGAAACTTTCCCAGATAAAAAATAAAATAGTGTGAAAAACATGGTTTTTCCACATTTTCTCGAAAACTTCCTACCAGATTTCGTTTAAACTTGGTATAAGTGAAGTTTATCCAAATATTAAGCTGTGGTAATTTTTTGAAAATTTTTGAACACATAGTTCATTTTTCATCCAGTAGCGTTCTACCTTAAGTCACTTCTTGAACTAAATCCTAAACTGTTAAGCTAGTTTTGAGACATTTTGATTGGCTAGATCGCCAATCAAAAAATCGCTCTTTAGCTGTTATTATTGTCTTTAGGTGGCTATAAATCATAACTGCTGAACTCTGCAGGCTAATTTAGCTCCTGATCGGTTCCTATATGTATTGCTTCATAGTATAGTAGAATTTACCAACTAAGAGATTGACTAAAGTAATAAAATTAGTATACAATAGTTTCGGTGACAATAGAGTTGATGGGTTGGTGAAATATTGACACTGCCATAAATATTTAAAATTTGCCATGACTATGAAGAAACCAGATGTTTTGTAAAATTTGTTGAAGGGATTGTCCTTCTTGGAAAATAGGTAGTTTTTAAATTAAAATAAATGTTTAAAACCATTGAAATAACATTATCGAGACTGATTAATCTATTGTGAATAATTATCTATCATTTAATTTACTACATTTTTAATATAAAATTTTATATGCTGATTGAATAATTATTGTATTTTGACTACTTCTTCGAATGAACAAAGTGTGCTTCTGTGAATTGCCTATTTTCAGTTGAATTAAAGCATTAGAAAATTACTCATATTATCATTTCTTTGAAGTTTAACCCTGAAACGAGCAATCGAAATTCTTATTGTTGTCAAAATTTAATCTCACAATAAGTAATAATAATAATTCAATAGTATTTTTATTTGAAATAATTTAAATGTTTTCAATGAAGAAACTACCTGCTTTCAAAGAAAGTGAATCCCTTCAACAAATTTTACAAGACATCTGGTTTCTCCATAGTCATGGCAAATTTTTAAAATTTATGGCAGTGTCAATATATCACTAACCCATCAACTCTATTGTCACCGAAACTATTGTATACTAATTTTATTACTTTAGTCAATCTCTTAGTTGGTGAATCTCACTATACTTTTTGAAAATTTATGCAAAATTCCCAAATTAAAATCAATTAATTATGTACTATACAGTTCTTAAACACTAAACGTGGTCAATTCTTATGGAGCCTCTATTAATTGGCGGAAAATTCGGAAAATATATCAAGATATTATAGGGTAGTTCCTGGAGAATATTTTGTCAAAGTTTAAACCTTGTAGCTTACCTATTTGGAAGTCGGTTAAAAACGATCATTTTAGACAATGCAGCAATTTTAAAAAGTGAGTTAAATTACCACGTAAAATGACTTAGAGTGAGTAGAGAATCCTCCCAACGTTGTTTTTTTTTTGATTTTATCCATTTTTGCTTGAACAGATGGAAATGTTTCGCATTTTTTCTAGAGTGAAATGCAGAAAAACGAAAAAAATCAATGTTGGAAGGGTATCTGAATCATTTTTAGTTGATTTGCGTGTTTAGCTCGTTTTCGACCAATTCCAAAATGAGCTATGAGGTTGTAATTTTTCTAAAATTATCTCTAGGGATATCCTCTTCAAATCCTTGATATATTATTTGAATTGCTCGCCAACGAATAAGGGTTTAATGAATGTATAAAAAACGATAAAAATTGCTTTGCATTATAGCCAGCAAGTACACATCCTCTCATAGCAATTAAAAATTAAAGGGAAACATAAATATCACCACCATAACGATTATGGCAATATTTGATTTGTTGCAATAACGATTCTATTGTTTCTATGATAATTTCTGTGTTATAAAACAACGAAAAAATGCACTTTTTACGTTTAAATTACATCGAACAATGCGTCAATCTTCCAAACAACTTTACAACACAACTGAAACCAGTGGCGGATTTATGTAAAGGCGGTGGAGGCGGTCGCCTCGGGCCGCTGCCGTAAAGGGGCCCCAAGATAAGGAAAAAATTTTTAATACATGAACTGAACGAAAATTATGAAATTCCTGGCCCGTTTCGGAGATGCAAAACGTCCGCTCGATTGATATAAAGTGTGACCGCTCAAAGATCCTCCCAACATTGTTTTCTTTTCGTATCTATAGAAGAAATGTGACACTTTTGCACTTGTTCCAAATTAAAATGCAAAAAAAATAATGTTGAGAGCGTCTACGAGTCATCTTTAGTTGTTTTATGTACGTGCTTAGCTCATTTTTGAAAATGGCAGGATTATCTAAGGCGAGCGTTTTTTTACTGATTTCCAAATGAGCTACGTAGTCCTAATTGTGTTAAAAAGGACTCAAGAGATCTCCTACATACCCTTTAAATATTTTTCAAATTGCTCGCCAAATAACAAGTTTTATGAAAATGCAGATATTCTGTACGTACACAGTTTGGCCGCTTTATACCAAGGACTTATTGGGCAGTCCTTGGCATAATCAAAATTAGAACGTCGTAGCTCATTTCAAATTTGGTCAAAAACGTTCGTTTCTGACGATGTAGAGATATTTACTAAATAGCTTAAAACGACTTACGATTAGAATAATTCAAAGACCTTCCCAACATTGATTTTTTCGTTTTTATTCTGAAACAAGTAGCAATCTTTTGCATTTTGTGGTATTTGTTGTTTCGCTTGCAAAATTATGAGCATACAGATCTGGGGCTCCGAAAAATTATAACGCCTTGGGCCCCTTCAAGATTAAATCCGCCACTGACTGAAACGACCTAATAATCAAATTTCGACAAGACGTTGATCTGGAAGACGGGCATCTATCATCCTTGGCACAGTGCAAAATCCTACCACTTTCAATCACTTTTCATTTTTCTTTATAAAAAAAAGAACCATAAAATTCTACAGTTGTGCGGGTGTTGTCATCACTATCACCATCACACCAATCCTTCTCCCTCCTTTTCCATTCATTCTTTTTATATAAATTTAAAAAAACACAAATTACAACATTATACGTTTAAATTCACTGTTTGTATGTAAATTATTCCATCTTGTGAATAGAATTTCGTATAATCACACCGTTAAGAAGAATGGTTAAGTTAAAAACCATCAACAGTAGAACAGAAATTAATTGAATTTTTTTCAAGAAAACAATGTGTTATTAATTAGAACAAGAAAAAATAAAAATTTTTGGGACGAAAATTTCTCCATAATGCCAGTGTTAAGAAAATCTGTGATATTAGTTTTATTTCTTATCATTGACATAACAACAAACACCATCATTATCGTTGAAGATGCTAAAGGTAAAGTATTTAGATCCGAATTTATCTTTATTGCAAAATTTTAAAATTTACGTACGATTACTACAATAAGAGGATGCTTGTTGTTATCGCAAATTAAAAATCTAATAGTGCTTAATGATTTAACAATACCACCAAAAGTGCTAAAGACAACAATAATAATACCCATAGAATTATGAAATTGTAAGATAGCCATCAATTTTTGTTGTTTTTTTCGCCATTTGTTTCATTAAGTCTATGTGTATGTTTCGTTTCTCCCTTCTGTTATTGTTCTCTTCTCACTCGTCTGAATATTTCTTAATGATTCCATTGTTTAGCTAGATCTTGATTATAAGCAACTAATTAATGATTTCAATGTCAATCATTTTTTTTAATTATTAATTTATTTTGAATTCTAGCATGTTTTCGTCGAGCTTTGGCTGGCAAACGTGTAACAAGGACGTATGTTAAAAGGGCGTTATTCTGCGAAAGTGTCGAGGATTGCCAGCGTGAATGCGCCGATGAGAAGCACTTCATTTGTGAAGGATTCAATTACAGGTAAAATATTCATAAAATCATTGGGAATCTATATATGGATAATTATTTAAATAACCTTGACTTGGTTTTACAAAAATTGGCTAAAATTGTGCAATTGGAGAAGATGCAATTAACAGATTCCATATAGGTTAAAGTTTCTGGGGATAATTTTGTCCTTGACAGGATAATAGGAACGATTACGTAATTACAACAATAATAATAACAACAAAAAAAGTCACTATTATATCATTTGATGTGCACTCAAATGGTGGAAAGTCACTAGAGCGCACTAATATGATGTCATTAGATCAAATAAAAATTTTTCTATTATTGTTACAGACTTGATCCGAGCGGTCGTGGTAAAGGCGAATGTGAATTACTCGATCAACCCTTAGATCGGTTGGATATCGTTCATGATCTGTATCCAGATCCCGATTACGATTATTATGAACGTGATCGTAATGCTGCTATTTTGAATTGTTACAAAGGCCGGCCTAGTGGTGGCGGTGGTTACATTTACGATAACAGTTATTATAATGATCGTCGAGGGACAGGAGGGTATGATTATGGTCGGCCTGGTTGGGGGTGGGATGAGCGCGATCGGCGGCCGTTAAGACCACCAAGACCGCCAGCACCGCGTCCAGATTACGATTTCAAACCACGGCCGGATTACGATTACAAGCCACGACCCGTCGACCGGTGGTATCCAGACGATGGTAGTAATCGGCGTGGAGGTAAATATCTACCAAATAGTATAATTTGGGATGTGTTATGTCTAAGTCTTGATTAACCTTTGTTCAATTAACAATGTAATCTTAATTTAACCAATTAATTAAAGGATTTGTTTGTTATTATTTTCGTTTATTTTCTTTCTGTTTTCAGACTTCATTTATCATCATCATTCGCACTCCCAACAGAATTACGAGCACAATTACCAATACAGTTACAATCATTATTTACCACCGCCACCACCACCACCACCCCCTACTCAAAAACCACCTTACGATTATAAATCATATGAACCATATTTACCACCAAACAATCTGCATACAACGAAATACTATACTGATAGAGAAAAAGATACTACTACGAATTATTGGGGGTATAAAGGGCACAATTATGGCAACAATTACCACAATCAGCACCCTAAGAATTATTATTTACCACCAACAACCGATGATAATAAGAATTGGGGACAATACGGTGGTAGTTATGGTCATAATAGTGGCTCGAGTTATTACAATTTTAATCACCACGATTATTGGGGCTTTAATAAACACGACGAGAAGAATAGTTATGGATTGTTACCACCGAAAGGCGATTATCTACCGAATTATCGACCACCACCACCACTGAAAGATGTTGGTAATGCACTATTACCAGCAGAACCCAGATTTCCACCGTACAGCTCCATTAAAGACGGTAATTTCGTTCGATTTCAACGAGTTTTGTTTGATTTTCTGACTCAATTTTAGAATGTTCGCTGAGGATGGCGACCGGATTTCGCTTACATAAAGGAATCGTCAAAAAATTCTTCGCTGTACCAAATCTGTACGAATGTGAATTGCTGTGTTTTCGCGAGAAAGATTTCCCATGTGCCTCTTATGCTTATCGATACACTGCCACATTATCAGCACCCAGTGATAATTGCTATTTAAGTACGAAGAATTATAAAGAATTGGATTATTATACAGATCTACAACCGGATCGTAATTTTGATATTTACACGATGAATAACGTGAAACACTGCGAAAAACCTGTAATTTCCACCAAAGAAGATAGCGGTAAGTTATCAATCTTATCTAATATTGGAATTGTAATTATTTATACAAAAAGTGTGTTACAAAGCAAATAAGACGCGAGAGAAAACGTTTACCCACGAAGCGCCTTATTTGCCCTTTAACGCACGAGTTGTAGGTATACAAAATTTTATCCAATACCGAATACAAGACCGTTTTAAATAATTTTGAAAAGTATTTGTAATTTCCAATAAACTTATTTGACAAGTAAAAAAAAACAAAAAAGGCTTGATTTTTAGTTTGCACTATATCGTGGTGATAGAAAATCATGCGCGTTAGCACACCATATCTACAATACTGACATCACGACCAATAAGAATGCAAATTTGTATAACACACTAGTGTGTTATAGATATAACACACTAGTTTCCTATAAGATGCTTTATTTATTTAAAATCGGGATAATTACGGCCTCTTTATACAACGGTGTTGGATTAATTAATTAATTATCGTTTACAGAATGCTTCTGGCGTGTCCGTAGTGGTCAACGTTTGAGCCAGAAGGTCGTCCGGGATTCGTGTAATGTGAAATCGGTAGTTGAATGCCAAATTGAATGTTTACGAGCGATTAAATTCATATGTCGAGCTTACAGTTTCAGGTTTGTCTATGAAATTTCTTCAATATCTCCAATAATATTAATAATTTTAGATATGGTTCACCTGTTATTGGTGGCTCTATAGATAATTGTCAATTAACTGATTGGCCCTATTTTGAGTTGGATTCTGGTATTGATTTCGTACCGGAACAAGGTTTTGAAGTTTATGATCGTGGCAGTTATGGACATGGTTGTGAACCGGATCATTTCCAAATACGCGGGCGACCATTCAAAGGCCATACAAATCAAGCCGATCAATGTAAATATCATATCATTGTAATGTTTTTAAGATAATGATCAGTAAACTATAAAACTTGCCCCCTTTTTTCCGCAAGTTTCGTCGGTTGGGCTCCTATGCGTGCATGCTAGAACCGTAGTAAGGGCGTGGCAAGTGGTGCTCCAACACGAAAGGCGCCCTTTAATAAGGGTTGATAACAATAACAATCATGAAACAGACAGCCATATTCACAGATTCTTCAGAAACTGAGGATTGTCAGCATATGAAACATTGTCTGCATGGGAGAGCTATCTATCTCACTCGGTATAATATCATTACATCTAACAATTAAAAAGAAAGAAGTATAAAACAATGAAGGTGATGCTTAGCAAAGAGAAATAGAATATGGTCATCATCCTTAAAGATTCTCTTCAAGGAATCTGTGATTATGGACCAGAGACGGTTTAGACTGTTATTGTCGCTTTTTTGGGTGAATTATAGAGTTTCAGCTTAGATTTTAAGACAATTTTATTATTATCCAACAATAAAGAAAAGTGTTTAACATGCGATACCTGTCTGCCAGCCCCCCTAGGTGGGGTATCGGGATTCAAGGCCGATTACCGTCGTCGGGTCCTTTACAAAAGACCCAACTATCGAGACTCTTTGGAGTCGTAGATTAAGCAGGCCCTTTAGTGGAGAGGAAACCTATCTAAGGCTGTGCAGGCTAGTGCCCGAGCTAAACATAGCTCACCTCTTCAGAGACACTAGTTAATGCTCCTCTACACCGCACTACCACCACAAGTCCAATCGGTCTATAACGATTCCCCGGGAGCTACCCCAATCCCCATGGTACTACTCTAAATCACTAGCGGGATGTTCGGGAGTAAGTCCCCAGACAGTTGAGTCCTGCAATACTCGGCACTGGTGAACCAGCTCGAGCACGTGGGTTCACTATGCCCAAACCAGTTCAAAGAGGAACTGGCCCCTGCGTACAATGGTACTGGTACTTGTATACCCCGAAAAAAAAATTGATAGATATTCTTCCTCCTATCTTTTTCCATTGCGTCCCTGAATCAGTTGGGTGTAGTTAGGCTGCTGATAATGGTATTTTGTTGCAGTATGCTATGTCGGTTTTGGTACACCAGCAAGACTTCTGCCGCAAGCTACACGAAAAGCTGTTAATGTTCCAACAGAATTGGATTGTAAACATGAGTGTTCCAAATTTAGATCTGGTACATTGTTCCAATGTATGTCGTTCAGTTATCGATCAAATGGACATTCCAATGAACCCAACTGTCTCTTATCGGATATTCTACAAAGAGATCTATTACCTAAAATTGATTATATAGACGATCGTGATTCTTGGTTGTTTGCATGGGATAATTATAATCCAGAATGTGTAGCTTTAACGGAAACATCAGTTAGTAATCATATTGGTAAACATGATGGTTTTCAAGACCGTTACGGGTACATTTACGGTAAATTCAATAAAAAATCATTTAATAGAAGTAGTTTGATATAATTTCGATTCTAGAACCTGGTAATAGTTTGGACACGTGGCGTGTGTATAGTGTTCGTGGTTTCCCATGTAGACGCGGCAGTCGATGTCGGGAGAACCACGAAGCCGGCTTCTGGTTTTGCGAACTGGAAAGCGATGATGTTAACGCTTGGGATTATTGTTGCCGTCCGGACCATCAATGCGGCTATTCTGAAGGCTACCCTTATCACTGGTGTTACGTGGGTCCTGGCCGAACACAGTGGCGTAAATGCAGCGATCGCTACTACCCATACTACCATCAATTCAATGACCGACTGGATACACATCAATCCATAAGAGACCCATGGTCAGCACCATCATCACACCGTCCTGGTTACCGACCCGATCGGCCACCAGCACCACCGACACAACCACCATTGAAACCAAGTCTAGATGAATACGAAGCGGAATTTGCTAATCAATTTTTAGATCCACCGAAACCTGGCGGTTTTGGACCGTCACGACACTGGCCTGTGTCGTATCTACACAAAGAAAGACCGCCAAATAGTACGGTTTATAACGATTCAAGATCGTTGAAAAGTATCGATGATGGTGGATTGAATCCGAAATATGCCGCGATACAAAATCTAATTGACGTTATTAAATCGAATGATCTCAATAATGTTCAATATCAAATTAGCAACGAATCGAATAAACAAGACGATATACTATTTGTTAAAATACCATTACCAACGAATTTTACACAAAAAGAGGAATCATTGAGTAAAAATAATACGACAGTTTCGAATCCTGTTGATGTAGATGCTGATGAAAGTGGTAGTAAAAGATCTCAAAAATCATTGCCTATTAATGATGACAACGATAAGAATCAACCAATACCTGTTTATCGACGAAGTTACATTACACGAACTAATGTAACGCACCATGGACGACGCAAAATCCGCAATTTAACAATGTAACTTTCAATTTACAATATTTTTTAAGCAATAAAGTTTAATAGGTACTCTATTGTATTTTTACTTATATCCATACTAGTGGTGTAACCGACCTTCGCTCTCAGTTCCGCAAACCTGTGCAGTTCTGTTTTACTTTTAACGGATGTGTAACGAAAGTTTCAGAGCTTCCTCTGATGATTTGATTTCTTCAGTTATACCACTCATACAAATTATATTGATTACATTGCAAAATGAGTAAGTGGAAAATGATACTTTCGAAGAATTCAAAAACACAAGCAAAACTTCTGTTGCAGAAGGAAAATGATGATTAACCTTCGAGAAGCTAGGGCTTCAAACTAGAATTCTCATTGGAATCCCCCCTTGAACGCCAATGAAAGTGACCGAGAAGATGACCAAATTGCGATGGTCAAAACAATGCTAATCAGGAAAAAAGAATTGAATTAAATGAAGATCCTCTAATGTGAGTGACCTCAAAAGAACAGTTTTTAAGGCAACTATTATTATTTGGAGAGTGATTCGAAAAATATTTCATTTATAGGGCAGTCCCCAGAGAACATTTTAGCAAAATTGGAACCTCGTAGCTTGTTTGGAAGTTAGTCAAAAAAAAAAAAACGTATGTTTTGGACAAGGTTGCGACGTTCAAAAACGAGCTAAAGACGCAAAACGAGTAAGAATGACTCGAAGACCCTCCCTAACATTGTTTTTCTTCATTGCATTCCAGAAAAAATGCGAAACATTTCCATCTATTCCAGAATGAAATTAAGAAAAAAGAAAAATTCAATGTTGAGAAAGACTCTCAAGTCATTCTATGTCGTTTTGCGTGCTTAGTTCGTTTATGACCAACGTCCAAATGAGCTACGAGGTTCTAATACATGTTGAATGATCTTCGCCAAATAATGGGAGTTGCCAAAAGAACTTTTCATTTGAGGTATTGGATTTCGATTAAATTGGAAAGAATGCCTGTACTCTGATTGGCTTCGCTTTTATTGTAGCAAACCTGTTAATGTTTTATAATTTTTTATCGTTTAGCTTCTGCTTCCGTTTTCGACAGGCTATTTTTTAAAGATCCGTTTAGTTTCGTTTCCGCTATGCTACTTCCGTTATCCATACACCTAGGACATGATAAAGAAACGTTTTAATATTGGAAGTAGATCATTTTTATTTATGGCACCAAACAATTTTCATAAATTTAAAGGCACATTTGATACATAATTTTTGTTTCTGAAAGACACAGTAAAACAAACAATATAAAACAATCCCTTCCGTGTATATAAATACATTGATGCATTGCACATTTCTAAAATTACATTTTGTACTAAATATATTGTTAATTTTTCTATATAATATAAACTTCAGGGTTATTATTAGATAATAAAATAATATCATTGAAATATGGCAATTATAGTAATAATAATGATACAAACACCGATATACCATTAAAATATACATGTATATATCTAGATTATATGTGTATATGTATATATAAACATATATTTATAATTATATTTAATAAAATTTATTTGAAAATAATAACGATAATAGTAAACTGAATTGAAAGTTGATATCACGCTAATGATTCAATCATTATAAAATATACTTATTAAAATTTTGTGCTCAATTTTAGAGATCGGTAAATGTTTTAAAACAATAACAAAATAACAAATATAATAAACTAAACAAATAATAATAATAAAATAATAACGCCAATCACCAAAGTAACAATTCGAACAAAAAATAATTCCTAACAGCTTCTATTATATAAAATTGATAAGGCAACAATTAAGCCACTATGTTTTAAAATGTTTATTCACCCTCTTCTTATCAGCATTTTTATTACTGTTTGATTGTTTTTTTCAATAAAAACACAAAACTACCATTCTCGTGTAAAATTTCAATTGAGAACATTGTTTCTTCTTTTATATGTTTAATAACATCATTATTCAATTGTATATGAATTGATTGTGGTCCTTCCAAATAGATATCACGGACTTGTTCTTGATTTACACCCATAAAATTTGATAATTTCGTTATCAATTCATTGTAGGAGTATGTTGATAAGAAGATTGCATTGAAGATTGGTGTATGCTCACGACAGACGTAGATCTTCAATTTTGGAGCAATTGTTCTAGAGAAGAAGTAAAAAAAATACAATTATATAAACTGATAAAAAATTTGATTATATAATTAATTGGCTACTTGCAGTCAGATTATTCTCGAAATTTATGAAAAGAACACACCTTTTATTAAGAGAGTAAGACTAGTTCATAGAAATCGTAACTAAAAATGAGATCATTTCAATAAAGCCAAGAATTTGAAGTCTAACATTTACTCTATGTTGAAGTTGTTAACTGTTATAGTTTAGATGATGTGATAGAAAAATTGCAAAATTTTTATTTGTTACTGTTTAATTGCCCCACATTACGGACGTCAAGTTAACAAATGTTTGATAATTTAAAAGAAAGCCAATTTTAAGTTTAGGGCGGTGGTCAACCTCGGCCTCCTTTAGTTAAACACTAGATCAGGGGTTCTCAAACTTTCTAAATTTTGTACCACATAAATTAAAGATAAAAATTTTATGTTCCATTACCAACAGAAGCATTTTCTGATTAAAATGTAATGTTAATAATGGAAATATTCTAATAAAATCGACAAAAAAATTATTGGTCTGCTTTTTCTATGCATCAAAAATTGTACCATCAAAATTCATTTTGGTATGGTACATGTACCATAGTTTGAGAGCCCCTGCACTAGATTTATGAATGTACGGGCAGATATTTAATTTATGAATACGGGCAGATATTCAAATATTTTTCATTATTATGATATGGTCGTAAAAGAAAATCGATTTTCCTATATTTTGATACGAATTATCGGGCAAATTAATTAATTTTAATAGCTGTAAATAACAGGTGAAAATGGGATTCCAAATTTCCCAATAAATCACGTAATTTTCAAAATTTTCTTAAACCCGAGCTTTATTACCTCCGCCCTTACAATATCTTTCTAAAAACAAGAGTACAAGATTCCATCTTTAAAATTGTGCCCTATATTACGGGGATCAAAGTTCATTTAATTTTCTTCAAAATTGGGAAAACTAACAAACGTATCGGGAAAATTCTTGAAGATTTGGAAAGAGCTACTCATTTGCCATCTAAATCACTCAATAGATATTTAAAATCAATCATATTGGCCAATTTTTAGCCAATTATGAAGGAAAATGTACAAAAAAACATGGTCTAACAGATTTCTCTATCATTCCGAATTTTATCACATTTTCCTTTAATGAAAAGCTTCAGAACATGCACCTTGAAATGCTCTATCCAACGCACGTATAAATTTTACAATATCTTAAAAATAAGCGATATATCGTTGTTTGAAAATTGATAAATTTCGCACGCTGAATCGATGTATGTTTGCAAATTCCCCTTAAGTAAGGTGAGAAAAATCTGGCTTTGATAGCCATACAGTGAAAGCTTATGTAATGTTGATTAAAACAAGACAAGAACTCTATCAAAAATTGATACATAGTTACATTTTTTCGAAAATTGCTACAAGTACTCGTAAAACAAGAAGTTTTGAGAATAATTTTAACGATTTTCTATAATTTGATTCGTTTTGTGATGTTCTCCAATAAAATGCAGGGATTATTGTAGTAATAAGTTAGCAGCGAGATCGTGAATTTATTTTAAATTGTCGCGCGATTATCGTCAGCGAAAGCCATAGACATACGTGACTTTCGATCGTTACCCACTTAATCACTGCGCTTATGAAAATGCAGCAAGTGAAGGCCGAAAATCTGCTACAGTAGACCGCCTTTAGTGCTGTTTATTGTTTGTGACGTCACTCACTCACTTCATTAACTATGTTCGATGATTGTAGTGTTACAACCATAACAAATAAATGTATAATTCCATTGAGTGCGATTGTAGAACACTAACATATAAAATAGTTCAGAATAGTGACGTCACCTGCACGCAAATGCGGGCAAATCCCGCTGCTAATAATATTTAAATTTTGCTAGTGAAAGGAAAGGTTTCTTCGTTAATCTATTTACGATAATTGCTGTGAATGAAAGCTTACTTTAAATGTAATGCATTGTATAATCGAATACCGTCAGCTTGACCACAAATTTGCATTAAATCGTCACGTGACATGCGCAACATATCAGCACCAGAGAAACTCTCAAAAGTTTGTAAATATTTCTCAAAACGATTCCTAATTAACCAATCGAGTGTTTGTTGTGGTGTTGAATATGCAAGTAATTGAACCTCTTGATATTCCTGAAAATTTTCAACAAAACCATTATAGGATATGAAAATTTTTTAGAAAATTAAAAAAAAACAATTTACATTATTATCAGTTTTCCGTTCAGTTACCATAATTGGTGATGAAATACCATTCTGTTGTTGATGTTGTGGTGATTGTTGTTGTGGTTGTTGTTGCGATTCACATTTCGGTAATGAATTATTATCGATTTGTAGTAATTCAGGACGGAAATTTGATTGATTCTGGCCACAACTACTGTAAAAGATTAACAAAAAAAAAATTGTAAATCTTGATTGAATCTGTAATTATTTGCTAATAAGCCGGGCTTCGAACCAGAACTAAACCGAAAACAAAAACCGGTTGTTTTCGGTTCAAGCATACTACTCAACACAATCTTTTTCTCTTTTTATCTCCCCATGCCTCCCTAACCCGGAAATGCGTTAACAAGAGGTACTTCAGGGCACTTAACAGAAAATTTTTAAGTAACTTATAACCTCGTAGCTCATTTGGAAATGGGTTAAAAAATATTCGATTCTGACGAAATCGTGAAGCACTCAAAATGACTCCAAGATCTTCCCAACATTGATTTTTTCGTTTTTCTCCATTTGCATTTGATTCTAGAATAGGTGGAGATGTTTTCCATTTTTTCTATAATGCAATAGGGAAAACCAAAAAAAACACTGTTGAGAGGATTTTTGAGTCATTCTTAATAGTTTTACGCGTTTACCTCGTTTATGAAAATCATGACATTGTCCAAAACGATCATTTTTTGAACGACTTCCGAATGAGCTACGAGGTTCAAATTTTACTCAAATGTTCTCTAGGAATCTTTTTCTAAATCCTTGAAATAGAAGTTTCATAAGATTGGCCGCCTCTAGATCCGACACCCTGTATAGGTAGTTTATCTATTCTAAGAAATGCATATTTGTCGTTCCAGCCTTTACTCAAGTTTAAGAGAGATATACGGGGTTAAAGTCACCCTTACAAACTCAGTATTTTTTTAAAAATATCTCTGTAAAGGCTCAATATTTTTTAGTAGTTTAAAAACTAGTTGATATATGTAGATTTGCTAGTGCTATCGAAAAGTGTAACCAAGTTTTCATTCCTTGAAGTTTGGGGTTGAAGTTATAGGTATATGCAATTTTTTTTTTCAATTTTATACCGCATGGTAAAACGTATCACCATGAAAATTCTTCTACAAAATAAAAGTTGGCTCTTTGGGTTTTTTTTTGTATTTCAAATTACCCTATAAATGACCTTTAAGGGTTGACCTTAACCGGAGCCCAAAAATAACGGTTCGAAGCCCTGTTAATAAGAAATAATAATAAATAACCTACATCGGTATAGTTCTTAGATGGTGTTTAATTTTTGGTATTCTTTTATTGGTGATAGTTTTAAATGAGGGTCGTTGTAATTTTAACAAATTCCTCTTCAATCTATTATCACCAATATTTCTTTGATGTATTCTCATACGTCGATATATTAAACGTACATCATCCATACGTGCAAAATTATTTTTGAATGTGTGAAAAAATTGAGCTTCCACAATAAAATCATTTTCAGTGATTGTCATTGTATGTACCAATAAATACAAATTATTCCTCAATACAGTCATATTGTTACAATTTTATTATTATTAATATTATTATTATTATTTTGTTTATTAGAATAATTAATATTAATTAATTCAAATTTTCGTTTATTTTTGTTATTGTCATCGTCATCTGACATAAAATAATATTTGCATGAGCACATCAATTGATTGAAAATTGTTATTAATTTGCGTTGTTTCATTAACACTAAACAACATTTGAATTGATAATAAAATATTAATTTCTTTAAACATTCCTGGTAATTTCTATTGAATATTGATGGATAATGTAAGTTTGTACGTTTCACAAATACAACCATTTAAAGTTTACAGTAACAGAAAGAATATGAACAGAAAAGAAAACAATGGGAATTCTATCGAATCAATTAGAATTGATTTTCATAAATACACAAATATCAATGTCACGAATATCTAGAATTTTTATAGTGCCATTTAAGGAAATCGAATCAACAAACACAGAGTAAATACACAAAAAAAAAACACGAACTAAATTGGAGCGTATAGCGGAAAATCAACGATAAATCATCACGTTTCACTATTTTCAGAGATTTTCTATAGACAAAATAATAAAAATTTATAATCAATTATTGCAATGATTATAATAATCAACGAATAGAGACACAGCACAAATACACTGAATAAAATTTAACGCGTCACCGTTTTATAATTTATAAAATTATAAAACTTTCTTTCAACTAGTCTTTTTGATTATTTAACAGAAGAAAACGATAATTTTTATAAAGACAATAACGATGATAAACACAATAATGTGTACGTTTAACGAACGTATCGAATGGGTCGACCGTCGGGACAGGTCTGGTTTAAAGCGATTTTGATGCTAGATACAGCTTGAAACTGGATGGAACCGGTTGTGGCAGGAATGTGTATAGTTTAATTTGGTTGAAAATGTGTTGTATAGAAGGAAATATAAATACAAATATGTTTTATACATTATTATAAATTAAATATTATTTCAATAATTATCATTGATATTGTACCAAATTGCCATTTTTTTTTCTTATCAATGACAATAATATGGGATTTTTTCGGGATGAATAAAATACCTAAAAAAAGTCAAAGATCGATACGTTTCATAATCGAAAAATTTACAATCCCCCCTTTCGTTTTTAATAAAAATTACGTCCATCATAATAACAATATTAACATTTTAGTGGCATTATCTTGGATTTCAAATTTAACACTGTATACTAAAAATACTTTATTAGACGTTGATAAACCACATATTTTTAAACTACATATTTACAAGATAAACTTTTTTTCATTTTAAATTAGATGAAATTATTTATTATTACCAAAGATTAGATTATTTTCTCAATTTTGGGTAACTAATGAAATCTCTATTAGAAATTATTACAAGATTATAGCCAGTCATAACTAGTATATTATGCTTTCTTTTTCCATCTTTTTTATGTCTCCTGTTGTTGCTCAATAATATTAATAATAAATTGTTTTTATTTTTAATCAAGTACTCGTGATATTTTCTTGTATGTAAATAAGCTTTGAAAGCTAAAAATAGATTTAAATATGTACTACGTATCCATTGAGGAACAATTTATAGATGGATCAATTTAAGTTTGTCCGCAATTCAGCGCATCCAAACAAGCTTTGCCAAGTAGTTCACTTAATCGATCCGACCGATCGTGTCTATTCGATTATTTCTAACAATAAGTGAGTAATGAAGCATTGCCAGGTGTATTAAAGCATTTCTCCCTAGACTTTGAACATAAGATTCCCTAGATACATATTTATTTAATTCAAAATTGCAATTTTTGATACAAGGTCTCGTAGCGAATAACAATCTCGCCCAAGCTCGTGCTGTCTTTTCAATCTTGTCGGAATTCCTACAATAATTAGTACTGATTAGATGGCGAATCCATTTTACTAAACGTAGAGGCGTTTTTACTTACAAAATTTTACAATAGAGGGCGATTCCTCTCAAACAAAAAGTTCTTATGATAACTCCCATTATTTCAAGGAACTGTAGGGTGGTCCTCAGATAACATTTTAGCAACATTAGAAACTCGTAGCTCATTTGGAAGTTGGTCAAAAACGTTCGATTTGGATAAGATTGCGATTCTTAAAAATGAGCCAAAGACGCAAAACGACTAAAAAACGACTCAAAGATCTTTTTAACATTGATTTTTTTCGGTTTTTTTTCCACTGCATTCTAGAAAAAAGTGCGAAACATCTCTACATGTTCTAGAATAAAATTAAGAAAAACGAAAAAAAATCAATGTTGGGAGGGTCTCCGAGTCATTTTTAATAGTTTTGCGTGCTTTGCTCGTTTTAAAAAAATTGCAACACTGTCAGAAACGATCGTCTTTTGAACAAATTCTCAGTGAGATACAAGGCCCTAATTTCGCTAAAATATTCTCTGGAGACCCCCTTTGAATCCTTAAAAAAAATTGCGAATCACTCACCAAATAATGGGAGTTGTCATAAGAGCTTTTCGTTTAAGGTGAATCAACCGGTATTTGAAATAAATTATTAATGAAATGAAGCTTAGCTTTTAATTTTTTTTTGTTAGTAATCTATAAATTTCCCTAAATTCAAGAAAATACTGTCAAAATTTCGCTTTTCCCCTGAATAAGTAAAAATTCCCTAAAACTAGGGAGCACTGGAGTAATTTATTGTTCATTCACGGTATTATTAGCGGAATCAAAGAGAGAGAATGCACTATTCTATTGTACTACTACTGCGCAGCCATGGTTTTAAACAAACTTAATTTGATCCATCTATATCTTCATATTTTATTTTACAAAGAGGGGGAAACGATTATAATTTCATTGTATTTTTGAACAGACGACGATTTTATTCGTTTATGGTATTTTCCAACCAGTTTATGGTAGTTATTTGAGGGTCATGAGAATTTTTAAAGTATAACAACACAATAATAGTACAAAATTGTGTGGCAATGAAGAAAAATTAGATTATAGAAAATTACACGTCGAGCTTTATCAAGATTGAAAATAGAAAATATATAAAAATGCTTTAACATTTTGTACAACAAACATTTCTATAAAAACATATTTGTGGTGATAAATTAAGAGACTAGTCTCTAACTACAAGAAGAGTCATTTTTCAGTAACCTGCAAGGCACGGTCTTTGTCGCTTATCCCATACATTTGTATACATGTAACATGTAAGAGGGATATTATGACAAAAAGTTGTAGACAGTAGTCATAACAGTATCTAGGAAATATATACTCGTCTCTTTTCAATTATTAGAAATAATGGAATTGTAGAAAGTGAGAAAGGTAGCTCTGTTCAAAGTGACTTTGTTAGTATCTTCCTTGAGTATAGTAATGACAATGACGTAAACAGTCACGAAAAAGTTAGTGAATACCACACTCTTGATACAACTAATACTACTTGATTCTGGATTAATCTAACTGAATCATAATTTATGTTATTGCTGTACATAATAGTTGTATGACACGCAAGAATATTTACAAAACGTACTTTGTTTTATTATTGTACGTACAATGGGGAGCAGATAAAAGAGGCCACTTTTTGTGCGATTGTGTAAAACCGGCTTTTGAATACGGTCGTTACAATGTAACAGAATTTTGACAAGTCAGTCTTTGGGAAGAAAGATATTCAATTAGAAGATGAGGGTGGGGTTACTGGTACCATTTTGAATATTTACCCGAACAGACAAATATTTCTTACAAATTTGTATGCTGGAAATACATTCTAACACCTCCTACCTACCTACCTTCTTACTCTCACGAGAGAAGCAGCGTCATTTAAACAAATAAAAAAATGTGATATTCCTAGTTCAAAAGTCGGTTTCGTTTATGTGCACCGCCAGTGTACAGATTTTTTACACTTTGAACAATAAGATTACAATCAGAGTCGGACTGAGCCAACGGTCACCAGAGGCAATTCCCGATAGGCCAACAGATTCGTCTTTTGATAGGTCAAAAGAATCACGAGTACGGTTTACAAAAAAAGGAGTACAAAACTCTCTAAAGGAATACTGATACATTTTGACCTCATCACCGTTATAGCTTTTTTTTATTTTTACGAGTATAAAAAGATGCAATGGAATACTTTTGAAGTACACGTTTTAAAGAAGTACGGTTCACGAAAAAGGAGTACGATTGGTCACCTTACCTATCTACGCTAAGGACGTGCAAGACTTACGGGACAGCCTGTACATTTAATCAACGTTATATTTCTACACGATTTATAACAATAACGATAAAGAGCATGTGATTTGATTTTTTAAATATTTACAAACGAACAGATTGCAAGATCTTTGGAAAATTTTGTAAACCAACAGAGGAACTGGTTATTGATTTATAATAGAAAAATCAATAAAACTTTTTAAAAAAAACCAGATAAACAATGTAAGTAGAAAAAAAAAACAATTCAAGGTTTAATTTGGAGAAAAATCTAAATCCAACTAGACAATCTCGTTTTTCAATCATTAAATGTATAGACCGGAAAAATCCAACATCCTATTTTGGATCAAACTAGTAATAATACTAACTCACAAAAAATATTTATATCTATAGCTATATACAAATTTTTTAACTTCATTTCGATTCCTAAATACCTATTTTATTACGACTAATCATTGTTTGAAATAGTTTAATCTAGTTTGAACCAAGTCAAGGTGCTGAATAATTTTAACGATACTATTCACGAAAAACAAACCTGTACGAATCGCTATCATTACTAAAAAAACTCTCAAGTTCCACCAATTAAAACTAATTACAATAATTAAAAAAAAAAAAATAGAAATTCTACCTTTCGTTTGTGGTTATCGGTGCAACAGGCGGTGTATTTAGAACAGCATCATTAGGAATCTGTAATAAATCATAATAAACATCAAGAAAATTCATATTAAAAGTATATAAAATAAAACTTACATCATTTAGAACAGTGCATTCATAACTCGGTTGATATTTCTCCTGTTCAGATATAGGACGTTTCATAATTTTTTCACGATCTTGTTTATGTTTACGATCAGCACCTTTCAATTTAAATACTTTAATTTGACATGCAGCAGCATGTAAACGTACTGCTGAATCTAAATTATCACCATTTTGATAAGTTTCAACTTGTATACGAAATGGGACACCTTTTTCACCACCGTGCTTCTTTGGTGTAAACTCTGTACTTATACAATTTACCTATAAAAAAAATGTGAAAATTGAAATGTGAAAAATTGGTAAGTTTTCTTTTTTTTTTGTATGAATATTTCAAATTAACTGGCAAGCGATTCCAATATTTAAAATCTCTAAAGAGCGTGTCAGTGAAAGTAGAACCCAACTATAATTAATTTCCTTCAATGTGAAAAATAATAAAAGTCACGATACATTATTTTTCAAAATGTAGGATGTGAAGGACCTTTTTTAAATAAACAAACGTTGAATTAACATGAATAATCTTGAAATCAATCTAAAAATAAATAACTGATGCATTTCAATTTTTTTGATAATGTAGTATAGTAGCATAAAGTATATTGTGCGATTTTAGAATCGAAAATGTTGATGAATGCAAATATTCTTGTACACCACCATGTAATTAGACATAATTCGTAGATAAAGTATAGTACACAACTCGCTATAATTAATGCTTATTATTACCTCGAATGATTACAACCTTCATTCTCAGTAATAATAGCATTCATTATAGACTCGTTGTATAATATACATACAATATACATCCAGGAATATTTCGCATTTTTTCTAGTGGAGGAAAAATCTTAAAAAGTTATACGTTATACGATTCGAAAAATATTTTAAGAACTTGTAGGACCCTAATAGGACCAGTTGGTTAGAAAACTATCGTTTTGGACCATGTCGTTTTTTTTTCAAAACGAGCAAAGCACGGAAAAGAATAAGTGTGACTCGTAGACCCCTCAAAAGTGTTTTTTTTTTGTTCTTCTCCATTGCATTCTAGGAAAAATGCCAAACATTTCCACCTGTTCTAGAATGCATTGGAGAACAACGAAGCAAATCAATGTTGGTAGGATCCTCAAGTCACTCTAAGTCATTTTAAGTGTGTAACAAGTTTTTGAAAATCGTGACATCTTCAGAAGTTTTGCTAAAATGGTCTCCAGTTACCTCCCAAAAATCCTTGAAATATTTTAAGAATTTGTAAGAGAGTTTTCTGGGCAATATTATAGGAAAGTTAGAACCTAGTAGCTCACTTGGAAATTGTACAAAAAACGCTAGTTTCTGAGGATTTTGCGATTTTCAAAGACTTGCTACACATTTAAAATGACTTAATTTTTTTGGTTTTTTTTCTTCTAATGAATTCTTGAACAGCAGGAACTCAATGTTAAAAGGATCTTTGAGTCATTCTTAGTCGTTTTACGTGTTTATCTGGTTGTTGAAAATTGTCATCTAGTCCAAAACGATCCAAATGATCTACGGGATTCTAACGTTTCTAAAACGTTCTCCAGGGACCTCCTTATAAAGCCTTAAAATATTTTTCTAATCGCTCGCCAACTTATAGGAATTTCATAGTATCCATCATGTTTAGAATCGACACCGGGTGAGTCACGTCAGACGAAAAGTTCTGATGGCAGCTCTCCCATTATTTGGCAAACGATTCCAAAAACGATTTATAGGAGGGTAGCTAAAGATCATTTTAACAAAATTAGCTCATTTGGAAATTGGTCAAAAAACGCTTGTTTCTGAGGTTTTTCAAAAACAATCTTAACATAACGACTTAGAATGACTCGAGGTGACAATGTTTCACATATGTTTCTAAAAAGCAAAGGAAAAAAAACGTGAAAAATCTATGTTGGAAGAGTCTCTGAGTCATTTTTAGTCGTTTTGCGTCTTTAGCTCGTTTTTGAAAATCACGATCTTGTCCAAATCAATGTTTTTTGACCAATTTCCAAATGAACTACGAGGTCCAATTTTTCTAAAGTATTCTCTTGGGACAACCCTACAAATACATAAGAAGTTAATCTTACGTGATTCCCCCGGTATTTAAGTTACCCCAAATAATTGCATACGTGCAGAAAATTCGTGTTTTCCCCACTCATTTCCCACTTATGCTAAAATACTCCCATAAATCTTTCAAATATTGAAATCGCTCGCCAAATTGTAAAAATAAGTCTACTTTACTCTCTTTTCTATCAAATAAATTTAAGAAGAGTGAGCAACGAAAGAGGCTTTTTCCTCTATTATTTGATGTTCCTAAACAAGACTCACTTTAATATAAACCCCAACTTCTTTCGTTGGATCCCAACTGAATTGTATAATATTTAAAGCACTTTGTGGTTGTACAATATCAAAAGCACCATAAGATAAAGGCACATCAACTTCTAAAATACGATCACCAGGACGGGCACGTTGCCATGAAATCATCTGTTCTTTCTCCATATATTGTAAACGACGTTCATGAAAACAAATTCGTACAACTGACTAAAAAAATCAAAAGAATTTATAACAATTAGTATATTATAAGAGAATGTAATACTTTTAATAATTTGCCTCGATACATCGATAAATCACCCAATTTCTTCAATTTAATCTCATAACTCTGTCCTTGATTCAGATATGTTAATGTATCCTCATTAATTTTCGTTGCAATACTTGTAGCAGCTGCTAGAACGTATTGAAAACGGCAATCTTCCGTGAATGTGTAATTCGTTGATGTTACATTATTATTATTATTATAATTATTATCATGATTCGTTGTTGTTGTTGGTTGTGTATTTGTTGTAGCTGTTGTTTGTGGTGTTGTACCAACTAAATTTGCATCTAACGCATGTTGTAAATTTGTATAAGCATTATGTGTTAATAATTGATTAATTGTATTATTTATAATAGTTTGATTGTTAGTATTCTCATCTAAATTTCCATTACTACCATTATTATTATGCAATTGTTGTTGTTGATGTATAGCAATACTTGTTGATGTTGGACTTTGACGATTTATTTGTTGTAAATTACCAACATCAGTCGATCTAGGTGGTGATGGGGCCTCTTGTTTAAATACAGTCAAGCCAGATATTGATAGAATCGAATCTCTAAGAATAAAATCATTAAATATAAAAAGAAGAGAATAATAATCGAAATACGTTACCCAACATTGTAAGAATTTGTAGCTAAATCTGAACCAAGACTTAAAGAACTGTCAATATCACCATTTAGTTCAGATATATCTTCAACTTGCCATGATGAAGCCATTCTGATATTACCTAAAATTTTCATAATTTTTTTTATTGGAAATTAATAGAACCAAAGTAACACTAGGGAAGTATATACAAGTTTTTTTTTATTGTTGTTATTGTGTTATCTTATGTGTATTTGCGAAATTCTGTATAATTTATCAGTTGTAACAGAGATGACCTTCAATATTTTGATCACATGAAAGTGATTTTATATTAAAATTACTTATTTGTTATTCAATAAACTTTCAATAGAATTAAAGATGTGGTCTTTTTTCTGTTCTCTTTAAATATTAAACGATAATCTTGATAAAATATCGTTTTGATTATCAAATAATCCAGATTTGACGTCATTCATTCATTTTCTTACTAGGTACTTATTATTTTATTAATATTGATTTTTTTTTAGAAAAACTACAAACACAATCAACAAATAAAAGTATTTTAATAAAATCTGTCTACAGAATTCCACATTTTAATAGATTTAAGTAAATAAATAACGTTTAATTCAAACCATATAGATAAATAATGTTACTCTGATAAGACTAAATGATAAAAATATTATAAATTTTTGTTGTGTTAATAAAGAGAGTTTTCATGTAAAAATAGTGATAATAAGGAGAAATTATAAAAATTTCTCTTTAAAAAAATTGCCAAAAATTTAAAGGCCAACGGTTCCAATAGACGATCATAGATGGCGCTATTACTATAACCCAAGTCGGCTGGTATAATCAACTACATTAAAACCTATCAAATTGGACACCTCTGTATTGTGAACACTTTTCCAATGACCTAACGAAATTAGAAACATTGTTTTGTTTTTGTTCTTATAAGCTGGACACCTGTCTCCAATGTTGGACAGTTTTTGATGCCCCAGCGAGTGTTCATCTTAGACAGGTTTCATTGTATTTGTTAGAAATACAAATATACAATAATGGTTGTTATAAAATTTTTGATTTTTTTCCCTAACAAATTACACGTATTTTCAAATAATTATTGAACATTATCATTGTCGTTGTCTTTTTTTCTCTTGTCCTTCAATTAACACTAATTTTGTATCGACAAATTTTCAATTTAAACTGTTTATTAATGATTAGAAAGCAATTGAATGGTATTATAAGTGAGAAAAAGATGGATATATTCATTATAAAGTAATTTAAGCAAACAAAACAACAAAGAGGCAATTAACGGTTATTTTTGTTGAAAATCTGTATGTATAGTGGCGATCAAAAAAAAGCTTCACATATTCTCGTTAGTGTGAATCAGGTTGTGTGAGAGAAAGAAGGTGGGTAGCTAGGAGGTGTTGAAGCCAGTTTCAGTAATAGCAAATTTCTAAAAGTATCCTTCAATTCAGGTAAATACTCAAAATGGTATCTTTTGATCTTCCCGAATTCTGAGTTGTTAAGATTCTGTTACATTGTGATAAACGCCTTTAAAAGCCCGTTTTACACAGCCGCACAAGAGGTGGTCTCTTTTTTTTTGATCGCCACTGTACAGTATTGTACAGTAATTGCCACCTACCATTTTGTGTTGATTCCTTTTTTATACGTTTATCATCTTTTGAAACCTGTTGTTGTTGTTGAATTTTTTGAAATTTGACTTTATTGCTATTCACATTAGTGACTTTTCTTTTACGTTGTTGTTGTTGATTATTCTGTTTTACATTATTATCAATATCATCGTGATCCTCTAATTGATTCTCATCAATTTTCAATGTATTCCAACTGAAATACTCGTCACTATTATCATCCATACTAGAATCGTTTGTTAAATTCCACGAAATTTTCGAATTATCCGGATTATCATTTAATAAATTATTATTATTTTCATATAATTGATAATCCATAATTTACGATAGAGACAGCAAGTATATAAGGCGTTAAAATCGGCGGAGGTGAGCGAGATTCAAAAGAGAAAGAATTTTTTTAAGAGATGTTGGAATTAAATTTACCACCCCCTATCGTTCTCTTCTTCTCAACTTCTACTAAACGAAAAGAATAAAGATAGAAATATTATTAGTAACGAAGAAAATCTCCAGAAATGTCCTTTGTTTCGAGAACAATTTGTTGATGTTTGGCTTTTCTAATAATGTTTAGAACATAACAAAGAACGAATTATACAATTTTTTTATTCCTGTTGTTTCACGTTGACGATGATTTTGAGGTAAACTATTGTTAAATGTTAGCATTTTATATTGTAAGAAATACAATTCAATATCCATTTATCACACGTTTAAAATTGAAAGTAAAAATAGTCAAATATAATTGTTATTTGAGGACAAACAACCCCCGATTTAAGGGTGCACGAATATTAAAACACAACCAATTAGTTAATTTGATGTTATTGCAAATTAGCCGTTTTGGCGAAATATTATTATTAAATAACACAGTATCTGTTTATAAAGAACCAAAGAAAATTCATTCAAAACACCCACTTATTTATTATTATTGATTATTCACAGTTTACCATCAATAAAGGAATAAATTGATGGGAATTAGTACAACAAACACTAGAAACTATAATTTGTTTTCAACTGTTAAATAAAAAAATATGAATCAATAAACGAATTGGAACGTTTGAGAAGAGGACCGTATTTGAACTGATGTTGATTAAAGACGGGTAGCCTTAACAACTGTCTTATTCCATCAGTTGTTGAATTACTCAAATTAGGCTCAATTTACACAACAATTAGCGAAGATACTTTTTGTTATCAATTAGACTTTATAACAAAATTTAATTGGAAGTAGAGAAAAATAAACGATAATATAAACTATCCAAGAATAGGACGAGTATTTCGTGCAAACTTTTTTCAATTTTTTTTTATTTATAATTTTTTAAATAGTCTCTTTTTCTCCCTTTTGGGAATCAAAAAATTGAATCGTTTCAATAAACTGTACGGATCAACTGATGATAATTGGTGCTTCAACAATATTGCATTTGTGTTGTTTTCATAAAATCTTGAATGCATTCAGAATCTGAAACAAAACTCGAATTAGAATTATTGTTTTTCATTCATTATTAAACTGCATGTATGTATGTACTATACATAAAATAAACATTATTAGAAATAATGACAATGACATACAATTGAGACAATAACGATTCCATTGATACAACAAATTTTCAATTGGCGATCTCATTTTTCCGTTTCTGCAACAATTCCACAACACTTACACACGTATACAAATAATCATTGACTGTGTTATAATTATAATATTTGTATAGAAAACAATTACAAATCTGAAGGTAAATAATAGAAAAACTACACAATTAGACAGATATCTTCTGTTATCATTTACATAAACTAAATTATCAAATTTACCGCTATATTATTTAAAATTAAAATGTATTGTAATAATAAACTAAAAGAAGCAGTGATATCATTCGAATTAGCAGTAAGAAAATTATATTGAAGAATTAACGAATTAATTCGTTCTTAGAACGTTACAAGATCGTTTAATTTATGAATTAAAACAGCCAGAAATGGAGGAAAATTAAAAAAAAATTGTGGTATAATTAAAATATTATTAGATGATTATACGATCATGTTAAATTTTAAATTGTTAATCTACTTTTCTTTAATAAATTAGTACTCAATGGGAAACTGCGCAAAATAATTAAAATAACAACACGTGTACATCTTTTAGATTAATTAAAGAAAATTCTATTGTAATTATCCAATCGAAGAAAAAAAAATGAAAATACGAAAATTCTCAAATATTTATTGTTTAATATAATTCACTATTAATGTAAAAATTTGGAATGTTAAAGGACTTACCAACAACAAGTCAAAGAGCAGATTGTTTATTTATCAAGAAAAATATGTATATACACAACATACAGTCTGATATGAGATATTTTATTGAATTTTATTATAGATTTTTTTATCAAAAATATTGTATTTATCTTTACAATTAGAAGCAACAAAAGTTTAACGACTATTATATTTATCTAATACCTAAAATAGAGGTCAAGGAATCAATTTAGGAAAACATATCTAATATAGGGTTGCCAACTTTAATTTCATAAATTTCAGGACCATGAAATTCAGGATACAGGACATTAATAAAAAATTCAAAACAACTAGTTTTTTTGTTGATAATTTCAGTGTAAAAAAAATTTACTTCTTATATTATAAAATATGCAAGGTGTCGATTCTCTCAATGTGGTTGATACTATGAAACTCCTATTAGTTGACAAACGATTCGAAATAATATTTTAAGGATGTGTTGGGGAGCCCCTAGAGAACATTTTAGGATAGTTAGACCCTCGTAGCTCATTTAGACGTTGGTCAAAACGCTCGTTTCTGACAATGTCTCGATTTTTAAAAACGAGCTAAACACGTAAAACAATTAAGAATGATTTGAAGATCCTTTCAACATTGATTTTTTTGTTTTAATTTATTGGATTCTACGAAAAATGGGAGACATTTCCACCTGTACCAGAATGCATTAGAAAAAGCGAAGCAAATCAATGTTGGAAGGATCCGCAAGACACTCTGTGTTTCGCAAGTTTTTGAAAATCGTGACATCGTCAGAAATGAGAGCTTTTAACCAACTTATAAATAACCTACGGGGTTCTAACTTTGCTAAAATGTTCTTTAAAAACCCTCCTACAAATCCTTAGAATATTTTTCAAATCGCTCCTCAACTAATAGGAGTTTCATGGAATCAACCATCCTATATACCGACTGATTCATGTAAAGCGTAAAATTCCTATGGCAATTCCATTATTTGGTGAGCGATTCGAAAAATATTTCAAGGATTTGTATGGGTCTCCAGAGAACATTTGAGCAAAATTAGAGCCTCTTAGCTCATTGGAAAGTTGGTCAAAAAAAACGCTTTATTACGACAATGTCGCGATTTTCACTAACCATGAACCGATTTTTTTCATTTGTATCCTTGGAAAATTGAAAAAAAAAACGTGGTAGAGATCGATCATGGAAAAAAGAATGAATCTATTGTAAGTAACCTTCTTGATAAGATAAGATTGTTCATCTTAATTCAGTGTTTATTGCTCTTATTCTGATTTCCTTTAATGTAAAAATAATAAAAGTTACTTAATCAACATTAACAATCTTCCACCATCGAATTGAAAATAGTAAAAATAGGTTAGTAAGGATTTCGGAAAATCAGTGTTCCCAATTTCGCAAGGATCCAGTGATGAAAAACGAATAAAAACTGTTCTAAGAGGACCTTCTAGGCATTCTTATTCGTTTTACGAGGATAACCGGTAAGTGAATATCGCGAAATTGTTAGAATAAATTTTCCAATGAGCTACAAGGTCTCAATTTCGCTAAAATGTTCTCTGGGGACCCTCCACAAATCCTTAAATAATTTTTCGAATCGCTCGCCAAATAATGGGAGTTACCTTAAGAACTTTTCTTTTTAAATGAATCACGCAGTGTTAGAAGATCGCTTAAGGGGCCGTAGTAGTCAACTCTCGATTCGGTGTGCGAAAAAATGCCAATCTTCAATCACCGACATCTTGTTTATTTTCCGAGATACTAAAATTTCATAACCAGAGTTGAATCGGGTTACTCACGGAGCATCTGACGAAGCTTTGCTTTTTGGAAAACTTTAACCAAATTCTAAAGTGCAGAGGAAAATCTTGTAGCATGTCAAAAATTCATATTTTGTACAAATTCAAAGATAAAAGTTCGGACGTTACCTTGTTTGAAAGGCTATAGGAAATGTCCTGGCGATCGTGAAAAATCCAATTTTGGAAAATTAAAAAAGTTAATGAAAATTTTTTAACTGTTCGTCCTGAAACAAGTAGTGAAAGAACGCATGACGAGTGAGCTCGATTTCAGAATGTCTCCTGCGAAATTTAGGACAGTTAGCAACCCTCATCCAATATGCAGGTATATGAAGGGGTAGGTTATACTATGTATATATATATATATATATATATATATATATATATATATATATATATATATACCACAAAAAATCATTTAAACAACGGATGTTTATTTAAAAAAAAAGATACAACGGAATCATTTTCTATAATAAACGACACTCGTCTTCGAACAATCCAGCAAACACTTCATAATGATGATTTAAATTACCAATTAAATGTATTTTACACAAACTACCTAAACCACCATTCTTCATCGATGTACCATAAAAGACGCGTTTTATCCGGCTATGTATCAATGCCATTGAACATGTTATACAAGGTTCATGTGTTGTGTACAATGTTAAATTTGTACACAAATACGGCCCGTCACCATCATCATCATCATCATCATTATTATCAATATCCTTATCGTAATAACCTAATTTCAAATCATCTCTACCATATTTCTTCAATAAGAATTCAACAATTTCATCGTATTGTTCATGTTTCTGCCATACACCACCATTTTGTGTTTTTGCAACATTATCAATAGCTACCATTACAGCATGTTTTAATGGATGTTGTTGTTGTTTATAACCAATTGATATAATAGATTGTGATTTTGTATTGACAATAATTGCACTACATCGATCTTTATTATCATTCAATTGATAACAAATTTCAATTGTAATTTTCATAAATTTCCCATGTTGATTTAAATCATTCTCATTGAATATTTGATTTGTTAATAATTTTTCTAAATATGTATCTTTATGGAAATTACACGGCCATAATTTATTAACAATCAAATATTGTTTATAAGTTTTCGGTGGTAATTTTGCTACTTTTACACAATTTATATTATCGAATAATTCAATATTAAAACCTTTCTCTTTTAGAATATTTAAAATTTCATCTTTATCCCTGAAATTATCGATTGGTGTTATTAAAATCTCTAATCCTTTAATACGTTTCAAATGTAATAATTGCGGTAATGGCCATAGTTTATTTAAAACAATTATGATATTCGATATAGTTTTTGGATCTTTTATTCTACCAACATAGACATCAATCAATGGTAAATCTTTTTCTAAATCATCAGATAATATTGGTCTTAAATTAATTGTTGTTTTATCTAATTTGAAACGTTTAGATTCGGACATTACTATTATAAATATTTTCTTCAAAAATACAATTACGTCAGTAACATATATTAATTTAAAAAATTAGCGTATTCATGTAGGAATATCTCGCCTATGGTTTTTATTCAAACAATTCACCATCATCACCATGTAGGATCTTGTTAGTGTTGTTGAAGTACCTGCCACAAGGTCACTATTTTACTTTTTTGTACACAAAAAACACCACTTACAAATAAAAATTATAAATTTTAAATTTTGATATATACCAGCGGCGTAACTACACCCTACTAGCCAGGGGGCACAGTGGAAAAGAGGTTTATCATAAAAAAAAAATCGAGGCTTACAAGTGTTAAGCTTAAATGACGCGCTTAATTTTTTCAAGGGTAAAATCATTAAAAATTGACAAAATCTTCACCTTGTTGATGATTCCCTAACAAAGTTGACATAAAACTAAAATGACTGAAAATCTTTACGGTAAGTCAAAAATAGACTAAAATTTTATAAATCGTCTAATTTCTACAGTTCAGTAGCAAAATTCACTGAAAACTGATGATTTAGATTGAGAATGTCTCTAAATTGAGACTGAAATGGTTTATAATATTTTCTTTTCGCCATTTAAGTGCAAGATTTGCTCAAAACTAAGAACGTGGAACCAAAAAATCGTAAAGATTTAAATAGTAAAGATTTAAACTAAAAATTTCTCCTCAATAAACAATTAAAAGCGTTTAAATTTGTGTTTTCTGTACGATTCATTAGCAAAGTTTCCTGAAAATTTATAATTTATGACAATAATGTCTTAAAATCTCAAAATTCAACTGAAAATTTGACAAAAATTGTCTACAACTCATTTATACGGTTGAATAACAAAAACTGATGAGTAATACTCAAATTATTAAAACACGACAATTCTCCTCAAAAAACGAACATAACTGTCTAAATCGTCTACTTCACGGTTCTTATTTTTATCATTTGAAAGCGCCCAAGTTGGATGATGCCCCCTAGAATCAAACGCCCAGAGCTGAAGCACCACCATTCGTTACCCCCCTGCTATGCTTTTGACAACTAGGTATATAGGTTGTAGGATCTAAATGTGGTAAATTCTATGAAACTCCTATTAGAAGGTTCTCAGAGAACATTTTAGCAAAATTAGAACCCCGTCGTTCATTTGGAAGTTAGTCAAAAAACGTTCATTTTGGACAAGATTACAATTTTCATAAACGAGCTAAACACGTAAAACGATTAAGAATGACTCGAAGGCCCTCTCAATTTTGTCTTCTTTTCGTTTTAACCTATTGCAAATGGGAAACATTTCCACTTGTTACGGAATGCATTAGAAGAAAAGGAAAAAAATCATCCTCGAGTCACTGTATGTCATTTTAAGTGTGTAGCAAGTTTTTTTAAATCGTAACATCGTCAGAAACGAGCGTTTTTGACGGATTTACAAATAAGCTACGAGATTCTAATTTTGATAAAATATTCTCTGAAACCCCCTACAAATCCTTATAATATTTTTCAAAACACTCGTTAACTAATAGGAGTATCGACCATATTTAGAATCGACACCCTGACCAGCTGACAAATCTTGCAAGGAAGGGGCCCAACATCTATAATTACACCACTGATGTACTCAAATTTATAGGACATTGAAAAAATACACGTTAACTATTAGGGCTGAAAATAATTAATTTTTGTGACACCAAAAAGAGCTTAACAATGCTTTTCTTTTATTTTACGAGATTCTTAGTCCGAATTAACAGTTCGGTATCTATAGTCCAGTCACTTTAGGGTTTCACCTCGGAATCGGAGATAATAAGCTGGAAACTCGTATACAGCTTCATTTTGGCGTTCTAAAAGTTGTCTCAAAAGTCTCATATAATCTCGTGTCTGCGTCGTAAGTTATTCGAGGTCAAAGGTCACGAAAATCGGTTTTTTGCCATTATCTCCATTTCTATGGCTCCAATCACTTCAAGACCTATTATGAAAATTGAAGATAATAAAATTTGGCACAACTTTTGTCCCAACTTTTTTTTTGTACGCTCAACCCTTTTCGAGATAGAGAGCGGAGAGCACCCAGCGCTCAGGCATATATACTGTTATACAAGGTCAAAAGTGAATCTCGGTGAATAATACCTTGTATATAGTTACTAATTCCTTAAAATATTATTAATAATAAATAATTTGTATTATTTATTAATTAATACATTGTATTCAATATTTTATATATATATATATATAATAAATTTATTTACTTTTATTCGATAATAGATGGAAATAAATTGATTGATAGATAGAGAGATGGTAAATTGAAATAAGTCAAGTAAATATAATTTAAGTTAATTTTTATTCAGTAACTGTACTTTCGTTACAATTGAAACTAAAAATAAAATATCAATTTTCTTCTTCTTCTTCTTCATCATCATCTGCTGGGAAATTGAAACTTTCAATTTCATCTTCATCATCTTCATTTACCTGTATAATTGTCTCCAAACCATCTAAAATTTCTGGATCAAATGCAGTTTCTTCCTCAGATTCGTCTTGCAATACAACAGCATTGAGACAAGCTTGCCCATTGCATTGTCCACAAGCTAAAGTGCATTGCAAGCCCGATTTTCTGCATCCGCAGCGTGAACCACAACCATTTTTACAATTACAAAATATTGTATTAGGTAATTCATCTGGAGCTGGTGGTAATAATGTAGTTATTGGCTGCAGAAACTCATCTTGGAGTACCCAGCCCCATTCTTGAGGTTCTAAATCATGTTCTAACCATTTTTGAATTTGGTAATAAACACGATTTATGTGTTGATAAGCTGCTGCACTTGTTGGTGGAAGATTAGATAACTGGACAGGTTTATGAAGTTTAGTAGATTTAATGAATTGAATGTATCTGTGATCAATATTATTTTCAGATTTCGGAGCATTATATACTGCTAGCAAGATGCGTACTCCATTTTCGTATAATTGCTGTACAGGGCAGTTTTCTTGTAGAAAAACTTGAGTCAGTTCGTCAAAATTAGCAAGGTTTTGCAGTAATTTTATAAAAGTTTTTTTCCCTTTATTAAACAGCGCAGAAGTTGTATCTATCAATCAATTTATTTCCATCTATTATCGAATAAAAGTAAATAAATTTATTATATATATATATATATATATATATATATATATATATATATATATATATATATATATATATATATAATATTGAATACAATGTATTAATTAATAAATAATACAAATTATTTATTATTAATAATATTTTGAGGAATTAGTAACTATATACAAGGTATTATTCACCGAGATTCACGGTTGACCTTGTATAACAGTATATATGCCTGAGCGCTGGGTGCTCTCCGCTCTCTATCTCGAAAAGGGTTGAGCGTACAAAAAAAAAGTTGGGACAAAAGTTGTGCCAAATTTTATTATCTTCAATTTTCATAATAGGTCTTGAAGTGATTGGAGCCATAGAAATGGAGATAATGGCAAAAAACCGATTTTCGTGACCTTTGACCTCGGATAACTTACGACGCAGACACGAGATTATATGAGACTTTTGAGACAACTTTTAGAACGCCAAAATGAAGCTGTATACGAGTTTCCAGCTTATTATCTCCGATTCCGAGATTTGCCCCTTTTTTTGTCTAAAGTGACTGGACTATAAATGTCTATTTATTTAGAAGAAATACAACTATAGGAAAAATAACTATGTAAGAACGAACACAAAAGAAAGTAGTAAATACTTACAAAAAAAGCAATATATTTGATTAATAATGATTTTAATAAAGATTCTTTATGATAAAACAGTTTGTATTGTTTCAGTCATGTTTAAGAAATATGAAAAATTATATACGGAACATTTCAATAATACGACAACAATACTGAAAATAAATTATCAATAAACTCAAATGAAATGTGAATAATTTAGATGAAATAAATAGATACATCAATATAAAATCAATATTATAGCAAATGTCATAATGGTTGGGTATTTAATGTAATTACATATTTGTATTACTTCTGAACAGCAAAAAAAACTTTTTTTATCTACGACTTATATATAAAGTGATCATTATATTTGTGGTTTTTGTAATATAATGACCTACTTTATATCCCTAGGGAGATAAAGTAAATGAATATCCCTCTCATCAGCCAATCAGAAAATAGTATTTTAGTTATAATTTCCGTCAAATGTAAACAAACCATAGTAACGACAAAAATAATTAACAATAGTTTCAACAAGTAGGCCTAAAGTGGGCGTTTTCATGCAATTTTGAATAAAATGACATTTAATTTTTATGAAATTTCGAACAAATACTTAGTTGTGAGAATATTCGTTGTATTTACAATGGAAAGTGGTAAAGAAGACGATTTTAGTAGAAGATAACAGTTTCTATTAAATGTAAAAAACCATGGTAACGACAAAAAATAAATAACAGTTGTAAATAAGTGTCAATTTTTTGTGCAATTTTAGAATCGAAAATGATAAAGAAGGTAAGTATTCTTGTTCACTACCAGTACCTGTACATGTGGAAATAAGTCGTAGATAAAGTATAGTATACAACTCGCTTATAATGAATGCTAATTATAACCTCGAATGATTACAACACTCGCTCGCTCCGCTCGCTTGTGTTGTAAACTTCATTCTCGGTAATAATAGCATTCATTATAGACTCGTTGTATAATATACTATTACTGAAGGGTATATTCAATAATTATTAATTCAATAAATTTTGTACTTAGCTTATCTACCTCCAAAGTGCTGATAATTGTTAAATTAAATCATCAAATTAAAATACAAAAGGTATCATTATTTAAACATACTTAAATTTTGTATGATATAAGAGCTTTAAAATCGTATGATTATGGTCCTTTACTTGTAAAGTTATATTGTCATCATATGTATATTTTATGACCCTAGTAAAATTACTTTAAAAAAAAAATCAGCTTTTACCGATAAAGATTAGATTATGACAAGCAAATCTACAAATTGCTTATTATTAAAATTATGCATTTACAAGATTACAATAATCTTATTGTTAAGTTTGTAAAATAAATCTCCTATAACAGGACTTTTAATTCCTGTACCTAGACGAAGACTATTTCCTTTACTATAATACAGGGTGCACCACGATATTCTCTTAGTTTGCTGTGCCTTTGGTAACGTAGTATCGTAGTTTGGTTCGGCCATTTGAAAAATGCATTAACAAATGTCAAGTGTGAATCAAGTTACGTTACTGCATCACCAAAAGCACAGCCAACTGCGAGAATAAATACCGTGGTACACCCCGTAGATACTTGTTTTAGACAAATCTATTTTTAAAAAGATTGCAATTTCTAGTGATTTACGCATCTCTTACAATTAAATACTGTCGGAAATTAACAAATTACGAAGCAAATTAAAACAGAAAAAGTCTATAGAAGACTGTCTGTTGGCTTAGAACATTAAAAAAACTTCTATAATTTGAACACTTCAGGTAATCCGTAATCATTTTCATGAAAATTAATGTAAAAGAAACTTCCCTAATATCGACACATTATAATGTGGATTGACAATTTATACAATGTAGAAATTTTGACAATAAAAGGAAGGGTCCAAACAGTTTTAAAAATTACAGTGGTTAATCATTCAAGCAAGAAAACTAGCTGCAAAAATTTTGCCGACTCATGCTAAAAGAAAAAGTCAACGAAACTGCAAAGAATTGGAAATGAAAAACTTCCAAAATAAGCCCAACCATACTATTTTCAGCGACTCAAACCGTAAACAACAAAAAAGTATGGATAAATGTGAAAATTATGACAGAATACTTGTATCAACTAGATTAAGAAAAGGAAAGGAGGTCATAGAAAAATTCCTCTTGGAAAATACAGCCATACAGCATCACAATCACACTTCCGATTGCACAATGTAAGACTTGTCGTATTTCCTGCAAACCTCATAGCGCATAGTACAAAATTTTTCAATATTATCTACAGATTTCTAAGAAAATTTAACACAGCTTGTTAGGAATCTCAACGTTTTTTAAGAAGTCATTTAGATATCAAAAAATTTTCTAGTTCGTTTGTTGAAGAAGGTCCAGCAAACAATTTAGATCTGGTAACTTTGATTAAATTATTAGAAACTTCAAAGTGCATAAGTTCATGAAAATGTAAAATGTTGCGAAACTGTCAAGTTTGACCTCAAAGATTCTACTGAAAATACTTATGTATGTGTGGTAAAAATAGACATTTTATGAGTACCCGAAAGTGACCAAATTAGAGAAGTGTATCAGTTTTTAATTACTCTTAATCTCAAATTACATTTTTATGATTATAGCGGATGAGTCACTTGAGACGAAGAGTTCTTATGAAAACTCACATCATTTAGCATCTAGAGATCATTTTAGCAAAATTAAAACCTCGTTGCTCATTTTAAAGTCAAAAAACACGGTCGCGATTTTCAAAAACGAACTAAACAGGCAAAACGACATAAAATGACTTGATGATCGTCCCAACTTTTTCGTTTTTCTTGATTTTATTTTGGAAAAGGTGAGGGGAATATTTCGCATTTTTGCTAGTATGCAATGGGGAAAAATGAAAGAAATCAATGTTGGGAAGGTCTCCGAGTCATTCTAAGTCGTATTGCGTCTTTAGCTCTTTACTGAAAATCGCTACTTTATACAAAACGAACATTTTTCGACCAACTTCTAAATGAGCTACGAGGTTCTAATTTTCACTAAAATGGATGTACTCTAGGGATCCCCAACAAATGCTTGAAACATTTTTCGAATCGCTTGCCATAAGAACTTACGTGACTCACCTAGTAATTATCATTGACAACACAGTTTATAATTGCTTATTGCAAAGTCAATAAAAATTATCAGAATAAAACATGAGTCTCAGGTCGTTTTGCAAACTTTAATATAAAATGCTGGATAAACAAGTGATCAAGTTTACATAACCGTCATCGTACGATGAATATTAATGATAATAATAATGAATATTAATGATAATAATAATAATAAAAAATAATAACATTGAATTTGATTGACTTTTACGTGAACAGAATATTTTTGAAATTATTTTAATTAAGACTGAGTAAATGGAAATTTGCCAAAATGAGTATTTTCATTCCATTTTTAACCAGTTTCTAGACATAATTAAATAATCACATAATTATGAAATTTATAATATTGGGAAATATTTTTAATATATCGTATATAAAAGTAGACTTACGTAACGGGACAGAGAAGGTTTTTAACGTTTTCATCAATTATTGATGATTGTTCTTGTAATCCTAATTAATTTCTACTATATTTCGCAACAATTTAAACGATTTTCAACTACTTATTTAGTAACAATTTTGTATTTGTCAATAGACGAAACTCTCAAAGAAAGCCAGATTATCATTATAAACATAGTATTTAAAAAATTAATTTGCATATATTGTAGAACCGGTTTATCAATTTGTTTTATAAGAATCTCGCTAATATGCCCCTATATTTATACATATGTTTATCAAAAATTGCGCGTTTGTTTTTTATTATTATTTGGTAATACTCTCTAAAATAAATGTTCAAATTTGTCAACTATATTATTTTAGAATTCTAATTAGGAAAAAAAATTGTTCATTCTCAACAAACTCTATAATTATTTCGTCCTCCAAACAATCAAAATCAGTTAACCTTCATTAACGAATGTCAACAAGTTAGCTTTAAAAGAATAGGTCTTTATGAGACGAAAAAGCCCCCTTGTATCCGTTCATAGATATATAAATGATTGTCACATTGGCAATTCAACAACATTGATACAAACACACGCACATCTGGTATGAATAAAGAATCGTTATTAAACAATAATGTAAATAATATTGTTGCTAATCTGTAATTATAATAAACGATATGTTTTCAACGAATTAATAAAAAAAAATATATATGTAGATACTTACCGCCACAATTGTAGAGACGACACCCCACAAGATAGTAGTGAGAGGGCCCCAAAAAATTGATGTCAAATCTTTTAAATAACACAAATTAAATCCAACTGATAAACGAATAAACTACCAAGAGATGATAACATTTTATAATAAAAATAAATCAACAAAAATACTAAATGGTTTACAGAAAAAAACCCAAAGACGTACGTGGTAATCGTGGTATGTATTTAGAATGACAGTAAAATAATTAAATGTAGCTCAAATTAACAAAAAAACTGCGCAGGTCAAAAATAGGCTACATTTAGTTGTAAAAAATTTGGAGGTAAATTCAAAACGAATCTAATATTATTTTTATTTATATTTAAGTCAGTCACATTTACTGTTATTAGTATTAATATTACCGTTATAATTAAGAGTTACAATAATTTCAACTACTTTACGGAAAAAATATTTTTTTCTTTAAGGCTTTTTACTAATTATGCCATCACAAATATGATTCATTTTTTAAATAAACGTATAATTAATTTAGAAAATAATTTTAGTATAATTAATAAAATTAAATACTGTATAATTTTCATATTATTATCGTGTTCTTGTATGTGTGTGTATATATATAAATATTTTATTATAATAATTTTTAAAGCATTAGCATCAATCATCATCTATCTATTAAAATAACCTACATTTATTACAATTAATTGTATAAAATTTAAATAGAATGTTGTCATTTTCCGTTTGACTAAAAAATTTATACTCCCTCTATTTACAATTAATACAAAAAACCTGTAAAAATACCTAATAGTTTACAAAATACAATAAAAAAACTATTTACAACAATAAACACATGGCATCGTTTTTGTGTTGATTTCCAACACATTTTGTAGAAAAATTGAATAAATAATAATTGTATATAAAAGAAATTGGTTTTTCTAATACAAAGAAACAAAAAGAATATTTCAAAGATTTTCCAATGTTATCTAACAATTGATTCAAGGCAAGATAGCAATACTGAAATTAGTAAATTTTCTTCAATTCTAATTCATTAATTAATAAGAGAAAAAAATTCATCGTTTATATCACATTTATATTCAAAAATAAATTACACTATATAAAATGAGCAAAAAATTGGAACGAATTATTGCAAGAGAAATTATCGTAAATTTTTAATTTGTTTTTGTATAAAAATTGTGTAAAATTCCCAAGATAAAAAATATCTTTTTGTTTATATTATGGCGCTTTACTATCATTAATTTTTTTTTTTTATAAAAGTAGGCCTAGTTGATTTGTACCAAAAAATTTTCATCAAATCCACAATTATTGTGATTTATATTCAATAATAATCAACGAGAAAAAAAACATAGCAACAACAGAAATAAATCACTCAAACAGACAAACGAATATACAAACAAATGAAAGATTCACACACAATTGTTTCAATTTTTGAGATCTTATCAAATTTACGTTATTTTTTACAAATTTAAATTATAAAATAAATTAAACGAGCTGCCTTAATATAAATATTTTAAAAAAAAATCACTCACATATATTTCGTTATTGTAATCAACGAAAATAATTTATGTTTAAATTTTAAAAAGTTTCAACATTCAAATTCTTTCGCTGTGATTGCATTAAGCGTAAGCATTAATCCTTCTAAATTTGCCATTTCTTGATTCAATTCCTCTGTTGAATGTGATGGTTGTAATCTTTGTACTTCTTCAGCTGTATGCGGTGGTGGATTTGATGGATTTATACGTGACGGTGGTGTATTTGTTAATGTATTCGAACTATTTGATGATGATGTTGTTGATTGTTTTTTAAATGGTGATGAATTAGGCCGTACTGTTACTATTTAAATCACATAAATTTCATTAATATATATTTAAAAAAAAAAAAAACTTCTTACCAATATGTTTAGGTTGTGGTGTACCAGGTGCTGAAATTGGTGGTGGTGCTGGTACTGTAAAACTTTTCAATGGATGTCCCTGTGCTTGAACACGTTTACCACCTTGTGATTCAGCTAATACACTTAAGCCTGGTGCGTATGCTGAACCGGGTGGTATATGAGCCGCAGCCGGAGGTAGACTATAATTGATAAAAATCAATAATCGAAAATAAAAATGAAGTTGATTTAGAACCTGTGATGTTGTTCTGGTTGTTGATGAAGATGATGTTGTTGTTGTTGTTGTTGTTGCCAACCGTATGGATTTTCAATCGGTTGTTGATTTGATAGATTTGGATCAACAGTAACATGAGCTCTTGGCATGTTGTATTGTGTACGTGGATACGATGGACGACTTGATGGTGTTGAATCTGTACTCGATTGACTCAATGTTGTTGTATTTATTGGAGTTGCGATTGCTGGAAATATCTCAAAATTATTAAAATTATAGTTTTACCCATTTTCATAAAAATGAAAAAGAAAAGGAAAATAAAGAAGCACAAAAGCATTTATAATACTTACGTTCACGCGGTGGTTTTGAATCGACAGGAAACGTAATGATTGGCTTAGCTTTTACAACATTTCGTATTTTTGTATCATCAGGAGAGGATACACCTAAAGCAGTGCAGCAAAGCAAGTGCTCAATATTAAAAAAAAAAACAATAATAATAAAAAAAAATAATCCAAATACCATGCCAATTTTGTTTTTTTCAATTAAAATTTAAATAAAATACCATACTTACCAACATAATTAGGAACATAACTACGTTTATCTAATGAATTTGTATGTAAAACATCATGATTATCATAATCATTACCACCAACACTTCTTGGTAATGTCATAGCACCACTACTACTAGCACCATCATTATTTGATTGACTCTTTTCAATTTGTTTCAATTCCATTTGATCATGATGTATCCATAAATCAGGTGGTTGTTTAACGTTTTGCGTACCTTTTTGATAGCCTTTTTTCGAACGATCCGGTGATGTTGTTGTATCACGTCGACGACAACATAAAACGGCTGTTACTATTGCTACTGTTGATACAACAACAATACAACCACCAATCAACAAATATGAAATTAATGTATTTGAAAATATCCCTTGACCATCTGTAAATAATAAAAGATGTATTTATTTTTCTATTACTTAATTTTTAGAATATAAAAGTGATTTAAATAAAATTAAAAATAAATAAAATAAAGAAAAATTACCTAAAGGCTGTCCTGAACTGGCTGCCAATTTACCAACGTCTATTCATTCAACAAAAATTAAAAATAAAATAAAATAAAAACAAAATGAAAAATTATATTCCAACAATTGAACTTACTTGGTCCAGTTGTAAAGATTACAACATTAGAAAACGGACCATTACCACGACTATTACGTGCTTGTACTTTAAAATAATATTCAGTTAATGGCTTTAAATCGGCTAAAACACTTGAATGCTTATCGCCTTTTATAGCTTGTGCTAACCATTCACGATCACTTTTCGTCTTGTTATCAGTATACAAGATTATATAACCTTTAAAATATAGTAATAATAGAGAAAAATAAATAAATTACGTTTTGTAATTAATATTTTACCGGTAATACGACCGGTTGTAGTTTTAGGTGGTTGCCATGTTAATTCAACTAGATGTGAATCATCATCTTTTAAATGCACATCCAAATCTCTAGGTGCTGCATTTAACGGTATTTCCCATGTTGAATTTTGTACAACCATACTCCATGGACTTTCTTTACGTCCTTTAACTAATTTAACTGTAAATTCATATACAGTATTTGGTTTTAAATCATCAATCATTACATTTAGATCTGTTACATTAATATAACGACTTTTTGTGCTCGTTTCAGCTGTATATTTCACTACGTAATAACGATTGTCTCTTACATACTGAAATTTTTGGATTTTTAAAAATAAGTCAAATAGAAAATTTCAATATTTTTACCTGACTTTTACTTAACGTAGTATCAGTCCAATATAAAACAACAGAAGTGGCACTTAATACTTGTGCTTTTAAACCAACTGGTGGTATTAATGGTGGTTGTGGTTCTGGTGGTGGTTGTTCTTCAGTACGTACAGTTGTATAAACAGGTGGTCCAGCACCCATTTCATTACTAGCACGTAAACTTAATACATATTCAGAATTTGGTTCTAATTTTTCAATAATATAATTACGTGTTCTTTCATCTAATTTTTCTGAATATGCATCTGGTATACCTTTACCCCAACCTAATATATAATTACGTACTTTTATATTTTGATTAGCTGGTGGTGTCCATAATACATATAATTTATCAGATGTTGGACGTACACGTAATATACCAGGTTTATCAGGTACATGACTTTCATCTAAATCATTTTGATAAGTTTCAACATCTATCCAATCAGTTGGTGGACTTGTACCATTCATATTAATTGCCCATAATCTAACTTGATATAATGTACCACGTTCTAAATGATTTAATACATACCAAAGTTCATTTGCTGGTGTTGTTATAGTAAAACCTTTTTTACTTTGTTTACGATAACGTAATTTATAACCGGTTATAACACCATTTTGAGATTCTAATGGTGGTGGTTCCCAACGTACAATAACACTCTTAAATCATTATTTTTTTTTTAATATAGTTAAATAAATAAAAATAATCAACTTACAGTACTGGAAGGCTCTACTGTAACATTACTGGGCGGTTCTGATGGTTCTGCTCCTAAAGTTCTAACAATTTTCTCTTCAGTCGATGCACCACGTCCATTACGATTCACAGCAACTATCCATATACTATATTCAGTATATACAGATAATCCAGTTAGATCACATTGTAGATCAGTCGTATCAATATTGTGTTCGATTGAAGAACTAGTCTATAATTTAATTTTATTTATAATTAATGTAATTATTATTATTTCAATTAAATTTACCTCCATATAGAAGACGGTGTATCGTTGGATTTCACCATTAGAAATTTCCGGTGGTTTCCAACTAACATGTATACTACGTGGACTTGTTGCATAAGCTATAAATTGTAATGGATGACTTGGTACATTCTCTTCAGCTTGTGTTGTTACAGTTAAACTATCTGATGATTGTCCTAAACCATATTGATTAATACCAACAACACGGAAATGATAAACACGATTTGGTGATAAACCACCAATGTTGATTTCTTCTAATCTTGAACGTGTCGTATTCTGTACTCTTTCTCTAAAATACAATAAAATTGTTTTAATCACAAATTTTTAAAATAAAACTCTAATCTACCTTTCACTACCCTCTTGTCGATAATACACAGAATATGATTGAATATTATCACCATTAATTGATGGTGTTTTCCAACTTAATGTAACAAATCTTGCTTTAACAATTAATGCTTTTAAATCAGCTGGTGGTCCTGGTAGATTATTACCACCATTATTACCACCATCCTGTCCATCTGTACTTCCTATAAAAGGTTTTAAGGAAGCGGCAGCAGTTGTTGGGAAAAAAGCAGATTGTATATCACCCAAATTAATATTATCATTACTTTCACTACTTTTTAACGATGTAAAAGCACTATGTGGGTCATAAATATTACTATTACTACTACTACTACTACCGCTATTATGTGATGAATCTTGTAAGAATTTTTTCCGTGCTAAATAACCAAAATCAACATCACCTAATTTTGCTGAATTATCCGATTTTAAATTTGAAAATAATGCAATCGATTGCATTTTATCTAATGTTGATTTATGTTGTGATGGTACTTTTTTACGGCGTTTATTCTCTAAATCATGCACCGAACATGCATCAATAACACAAAAATAAAGGTAATGCAAAATTTTCAGGATAAATCAGGATCAAAAAGGGAAATGGGAAAAATAAAAAAATCATAATAAATAAAAATGTAACTTAAAAATTTATATAAAATGATGGAAATGGAAATAGTCAAAAAATTGATACTAACCAGGATTGATAACGCGTAAACTAGCAGCTGATTGTATATTGCCTGCAGCATTTGAAGCGAAGCATTGAAATATCCCCGAATCGGACACCATTAAACCCATAATTTTTAGATTATTTCTACGATATAACAATAAAATCATTTTAAATCATAGAATAATTAATCGTTTTATATAGGTACCCATTAACAATTTGATAATATTCATTAGATATAATAATTTCCCCATTTTTATACCATGATATTTTCGGTTGTGGTATACCATAAACACTACATTCTAATTCAACGTCCTTATTTGCTATCTCCGTTTTATCCTGAGGTTTCTTTAAAAAACGTGGAGGCACTTGAACTGTAATTGTTGCTGATGCATCTAAACTATCTTCACGATTCTCAGCTCTACATTGATAAGTTCCAGCATCTTCTTCTGTTATATTTGTTATCCTTAAAGAACTTGTTGAACCGACTAAACTAAATCTACTATCTAAATCGCTGTGGAAATAAATTGTAATTATAATAGAATAGAAAGAAATAGATTAAATTACTTCATATCTATAGCATAGCCGTCTTTCAGCCACGTGATGGTCGGATTTGGATTGCCATTAGCGGCACAGTCTAAAGAGATATTTTGTCCTTCAACAACAACACCTGGTTGCGGTTGGGCGATAAATGTTGGCGGTGCAACATGAGCGGCTTGTTCATGGTCCCCATTTACAATTAAATAGGCTTTATTACTTAATTTGTGTGCACTTAAACCTGATGCATTACATCTAAAAAAAAATTTATAATGTCACCAAATAGATATAAACATAATTAACGAATTTAAAACCTGTAAGATCCTTGATCCGATTCGAAAACTTCATCGATTTCTAATGCACCAGATGGTAGGATCGACATTCGTAATTCTTCAATTTGTAATGGTCGTTCATCTTTCAACCAACGGATTTTTGGCGACGGTGTAGCATCAACACGACACGCAAAATGCGCCTTTTGTCCAATATTAACACTAAGATCTGTTGGTTCTTCCAGAAATCCAGACAATTCTATATAAACAACAAGGAAAGAACAATTGCATTTTTACTTTCATTTATTCAACAATAAAGTTAATCTTAAATGTAACTCGTTTGAATTTCAAATCAAGTAAAGAATTTTTGTTTTCATAATCTTGATTATAATAATAATAATAGTAGTAATGATAATAATAAATAACTTACTGGCAATTGTTAGTTTAGCTGTTCGGCTGACAATAGAACCAACATTAGGTAACGTCGCCATACATTGATAAGTTCCAGTTAGTCTTTGTTCTTCAATAACACTATTGATATACAAAGAACCATTTGTTAATTGAGATCTATTTATGGAAAATAAAAAAGAAAAATATTTATTCTAATGGTAAATTTAATAATTTTTTAGTAATTTGTACCGAAATAGATCACCGATAAATGATAATTTCTGTCGATCCTGATCAAGCCATTGTATCAAAACACTAGCCTGATGATGGGACGGTTTCACCATACAATCTAAAACTGCTGATTGTCCTGCTTCAACGACTGTATCAAGTGGTTCCACTGCAAATTCTAACATATGACCTGCAAAGGAAATTCAACGAAAATCAATAATCACTATCATACTCCATCTATCATTTTAATATAACTGAATTGTGAATAAAATCGGAGTTATTAGACTTGGTGACTGTTAACAATCAACGTTTAGATCTCTCTACAAAGAGATTTTTCAAATTAAATCCATGAGATCCAATAGAGGATTCCAATAGAGACGAGAAAAATGTCAGATATTTGACGGTTTATTTTATAGAAATGAAGCTTCAACATCAGCCATTGTCTGACGAATATTTTTATAAAGAATTCCTACTATTCAATTTAGTCTCTTTGTTAATTTTTTTTATTGTTCAACATCAACTGCCATCGTCTGTCTCTAGTGATTATCAACGTTATTACAGCCAAATATTTGCTTTATTTTCATTTAAAGTAATAGATAATAGATAGATGATAAGCTTTAAATCATACGTTTATAATTCAACAATTTGTCAGAATGATTTCCAGTTCTCTATCTCCAACTTCCTTAATCAATTTTATTCGTTTCATCATAATTGTATATCTTACTAAATCACAGTCTTATACAGGGTCATTCACGTTGGACGATAAGTTCTTATAGCATCTCCCATTGTCGAGTGATACGAAAACTATTTCAAGGATTTATAAGGTAGTCCCTTAGAGATTATTTTCGCAAAATTAGAACCTCGTAGCTCACTTGGAAGGTGGTCAAAAAAATGCTCAGCTCTAACGATGCCGCGATTTTTAGAAACGAACTTAACACGCCAAACGACTTATTGTTGGAATAATTTTCCTTAATTTTATTCAGGAGTAGGTGGGAATGTTGCAAAAATGAGCAAAGCACGCAAAGCGACTACGAATGACTCGTAGAACCTCCCAACATTGATTTTTTCGTTTTACTCCGTGTTATTCTGGAACAATTTTCCCAGTCATTCTTATACGTTTTGCCTCTTTAGCTCGTTTTTAAAAATCGCGACCCTGTTCAAAATGAGCGTTTCTTACCACCTTCCAAATGAGCTACAAGGTTTTAATTTTGCTAAAATGATCTCCAGGTAACCCCGTAAAGATCCTTATATGTTTTTCGCCGTTTTATTCTGGAACAATTGGAAATATTTCTCATTTTCTTTAGAATGCAAGGCAGAAAAACGAAGAAAATCAATGTTAGAAGGGTTTCCCAGTCATTCTTATACGTTTTGCCTCTTTAGCTCGTTTTTGAAAATCGCGACCCTTTCCAAAACGAGCGTTTTTTTATCAACTTGTAAATGAGTCACAAGGTTTTAATTTTGGTAAAATGATCTCCAGGTAACTCCCTAAAGATCCAAAATTTTTTTTGAATCACTCGCCAAATAATGTGTTGCCATAAGAACTTTCGCTGTAAGTGAATAACCCTGTACGTTGTGTACAGACAATAGTTACGAGATTGAAATAAAGTTTCATCCTCAAACAATAAAGACTCCCCCTTGCTGTGTATTATTTGTCTATGTTAACTGTTATTTCTTTAACTGTAGAGGAAATGACTGTTGGAACAAGATTGATTTTCCGATCGATAACAATTTAAACAATTATTATATGTTTTAAAAAAGAAAACAAGTATCAAAAATAAATATTGATTTGTTCATTTCTCTCATATAACAACCAATAATACGAATTAAAAAATTTATCAACATTTATATTTCTTTCACAATAATTTTCTACACGCAAGCAATCTTGATGAAAATTTAATAGATTTTTTTACTAAATCGAGTATTTAAATGGAACTTTTAAACGAAAACCACCCGAAGCTAACTTTTCGAATGGCAAACCAATAAATATGCAAATTTGATTGACTTCAAGTATCCTCTCTCACTTTACGTTATAAGAACATTTCATACAATGCTGCTACAATAAAGTTGATAAAAGCTTTCATACAAATCACACTATAAACCACCCTATAGAAAGAAGGATCTTTTGAATATTTATAAGGATTTCTGTAAATTAAAAACAACAAAAATTTGATATTCTTTCTAAAGTGAATAGTAAAGAAGCCGGCAAAGTGCAGTATTATCAAATTGCAACAACAACAACCCCTATTTTAAAGGCCCTCTTTATAAATTACAGGACTCTCTTAAGACGCAATAAATAATAGAATCCTTTCACGTTCGCCTTATTATATTTCTCATGCTGCTTAATTGGAGCTTTATTTATTCCTTACTGAATTAGTGATTCTTGTTTACAAAAAGAAGTTTTTTTTGTTTGAACTCAAAGCTCCTTATACTGTTTTAAAAGCTTGTTAAAAGTAAATTCCAGTTATTTTAAACGAATAAGGCCCGGTTTTTCTTCCCTTATTTAGTAAGATCTTGTCTTAAATCGAGCTATAGGCTCCCACTCAGATATCTGTAAATCCACGCTTAGTTTAAGGCAAGCTTAAGTAGGGGAAGAAAAACCGGTTAGTGGGCCTGCAGTAGGATCATTATCAAATTGTATTGATACTCTATAACTAAATTGTAATATTATCATTATTAATCATCCTGTACAGCAGCAGGATGGTGGTTTCAATAAAACAAACACCATATGTTCATTATTGATGTCCAAAATTCTATAAAAGGGGGGCCGCCATGAATTGCTTGTCTATTTGCCTATTATATTCCTATGTGTGTTGAAAATTTCTTCTGTTGTTGGTGTTGTTAATGTTGTTGTATAGTGGAAATTCGATATATATACTCTCTTCTCTCTGTTGACGTGTCATAGTGTCTGTATATGGTGTTGAAACAGGCCCTTTGTTAGAAAGAAACAATATAATAGATTCCAACAAACATCTGTTGTATATTTTACCTTTAAACTCTATTAAATATTTATTAAAATGAAGCAATTCTTGTCTATCTTCTACACGTCTATTTCTTTATTAATTTTAAATTAGAGTTGGAAATAATAGAGGAGAGTGAAGAGAACAAACAACAAAAAAAATGGGGGTGGACATTTTAATTTATTACATTCTCATTTTTCTCTACTATAATAATAACTAACTGAACATTTTTGCCAGTAAAGATAAAATTTCACAACACATCATTTGGTATAAGTCCAGATAAGAGTGTTTAAATTATTTTCCTCGTAATTACTGTACAACAAATAATCTTACGTAATGTTCTTTGTATTTTTTCCCTTGCAAAAAAAAAACACAATCTCTTCTATAAATATACAGTGTAATTATTAGTTGTGGAAAACGTTTAGGCATGTTTTGTAAAAGTAAATAAAGATTGCCGAAAGGTAAATAATTGCAAAAATTTAATAATGGAATAATAAGAAACTATACGCCTAAATCTGTAAACTTTAGTAAATTTCTTCGATTCGACCTTTACTGCAAATTTACAAGAAACATTATGGTAAGTAATGTGAGTGTGTATTGTAAAATACATCTGTATAATACAATAAATATCGTATGTATTAAAAGTTTAATACAGCATTGTAAAAATAAGGCCATGTTTATATTTTTTTTTACCCCTTTGGCAGCTACACAAAAGTGAAATCAAAGCAGAAAATAGGAATTTATATTTTTTTCTTAATTTTAAGTTTAGATACCAACATTTTATTCGTTTGTGTATGTGTTTGATCAGTATACAGATAGAAAATGTTGAATAGAAACATTACAGAATCATCCCACTGCTTCCTGTAGTCATTTTCTCACATGCGTTAGAAAGAGGCCGAGCAAATTAAGACGAGGGTATTGTTCCACTTCCTAATACTCATTTAACTCCATTGAACAGACAGAGAAAATTATATACTGTTTCTTTTTAAGTTAAGTTGATGAGAAAAGGATAGTAAGTGGAAACATTGCGATTTTCATAAGTTAGACAAGACAAATAAATACACGAGATGGAATGATGAAAGCAAGTGATAGATAATGCTAATGTTTCTATCCATTTCAATAGACCTGTATAATCAGTCAACAATAAATAAATGTATAAGTCTAATAGCCTAATGTGATATGCTTTGTAGTTCCTACTTTTCGTCAATTTTTAAATAAAATACACCATTCAATACCGTATAAAACATTATAATATACATGTTCAGTACAAAAGACAGAATACCGTAAATTAGCATCACTAATTGTGGTATTTCTGTATAATTCAAGATAACTTACCGTCTATCAATTGTACATTATTTAGGCAAGTTTTGGGAATGTTTCCCTATACATTATACATACAGGGTGTTTGCTCTCACAATCAGTATGGAGAGTTCTAAGAAACTCCTATTAGTCGACGAGCGATTCAAAAAATATTTTGAGGATTTGTAGAACAGTCCCTAGGGAACATTTTAGCAAAATTAGAACCTCGTAACTCATTTCAAAGTTGGTCAAAAAACGATTGTTTTGGATAATGTCACAATTTAAAAAAACGAACAAAACACGCAGAACGACTAAAAATGACTCAGAGACCTTCCCAACATTGATATTTTCGTTTTTCTCCATTGTATTTCAGAGAAAATACGAAATATTTCCACCTGATTCAAAATAAAATGGAGAAAACCGAAAAAATCAATTTTGGGAATATCCTAAAGTAATTTTAAGTCATTTTGCATGTTTAGTTCGTTTTTGAAAATCGCTACATCATCAGAAACGAGCGGTTTTTGACCAACTTCCAAGTGAGCTACGAGGTTCTAATTTTGCTGAAATGTTCTTTAAGGACCCTCCTACAAATCCTTAAAATATTTTTCGAATCGCTCGTCGACTAATAGGAGTTTCATAGGATCAACCATAATTAGACCAAACACCCTGTATAATTTAGACTACAACATCAATAGCATTGTAAGATCTGCTAATGATTCAGTCGAGGAAATCCGCTGTTTTGACTCATGTCGACGAGTCATCAAGAATTTTATTTGGATCTATTGTTTTTCGCTATAAATCGATAAAATTCAAAAATTGCAAATATCTAGCGATTTACGAAAATTCTCTTCTAGTTTCTAATAGAAATTAAATAATGTCAACCAATTACTCTTCTAACAAATTCTCCTATATAAAATTAGTCAAACATCAAACACACGTAGTATTCTATAAAATATGGCCATCCTGAATAGATTTTGTCTGGTGCAACTAGTTAAAATTCCAACAAACACACATATATAAACGCACAGATGGTTTTATTAAATGCTTTCAAAAATGTTCACTATTAAAATATCCTCCTCTTAAAATCCAGATGTATTTATTACATACATCCCCTTTCTTAGAATGTATATAGAAACGTACAAGAGGTCTTCATTAGCGTCTTATTGTTTCGGCAGTATCGCGTGTAAATTACACGTTTGTTATTAATAATGACTGTATTGTATTGCATAGAATATGAACAAGGGATATAACGAAAAAGATAAGAATTTGGATGGGGTAACAACCTACAGTTTCAGTGTAGAATTTTAATTGTGGCCAATATTCAACGTGTAGTGCAATATTAGTAAATATTTAGAATACAAATCACGTTCGCTTCTTGTCTTCCTATTAAATCGTCAATATTACCTTCTACGTTGAAAATATAAAACACAATTGTATAGAAGAAGAATGTAGCGAATGTTGAACAGAAGACCAACTGCTGTGTACTCTACTAGATTAACAATTTCTTTTAACTTTTCTGTGATATACACAATAGATATCAAGACAGAATCCATTAAAACAACATTTCCTCGTCTCTTTATCTCTATAACTTGTTGTGACTGTATTATTTAATTATTTCACATAAAAAAAACGTGATTAAAATTTCAAAAATCAACGAATAGAATTGTAAAACGAGCAAATTAATGAAACGTTGAATTCGTATAAAAAATTTAAACTCAATTTAACAAACGTCATATTTAAACTTTTGATAAGGGGTCAGAAATTTATACAACCACAAAACTACCCTCTTATACTGTTGTTGTATATAACGTACAAAAGTTGAATTCCCAATAGAGTATACCACCGCAAAGTTTTACTGCTTAGGATTGCATACGAAATAATCCCCATTAAATCATTAGTTAAAAACTCTATTTTAAACTAATATTCCAACCACAAATTTGGGGTACGTTAAAATTCCAATTAAAATATTAAATTACCCTTCAGTAATTTTATTTTGTTTTATTGATTCCATTCGAATCGGTACAGATTGGAAAATGTAAATTTGGTAGATTCACACAAACCACTTATTGATATAATGAATGGAAATTGAATCGCTTTCAAAATGTTAATTCAAGTATCCTGTTAACTAAAAGATAATTTTCAAAGAGTTTCCACCATCATACGATGTACTACAATATTAAAAGATAACATGATAGAATGGGGTGATTTTGATTAAATTAACATAAAACGAATAGAAACCCTTTAATATAAAATCAGGAAATGTCACCTGTTTCCCTTCAACTATCAAGGGTGATGATGTTATCATAATTTACCCTTCAACCAATTGACATTAATCGTCTTCAGAAAATGTCATCGGGCTAATTAATGTGAAATAAATGTAAAGGGAGTGATTTTAATCAATTCAATCTGATTTTATATAATTAACAGTTTTTGTTTTATAATAATGAATTGATTTTGTTTTATAATAATGAACTGATTGAAGTCCATATTTGGTTATTGAAAATTTTATCCTGTTTCAATAACTGTTTTTACTTTATTTTCCTGTATAAATATACGAAACAATCCATCAACAATTCTATTATCATAAATTATGCAAGACGTTTTTGCATCTATAAATAAATAAAACCATAATTGGTCAAGATTTATTATTACGTTACTAGTTTACACACGGTTTTTAATTAAAACATTTCTGTTGTCTCTTAAGTTGTTGTTGTTGTTTAACTGGGTGTAACAAAACAACTTACCAAACTCATTAAATCATGTCCTATTCGTACATCTTTTATAATTACAACAATATAACAAACCAAATTTAGCTTGACTAACTTTAAACATAAAACAGCAACAAAACTAATTTGGTTTATTTGCATATTTGTTAAAAGCCGCAAGCAAAATTTAAAAATGACTGAATCAATTCTCTGACCCTTTTCGAGAGGAAGAAAAAACAGCAGGAAAGAAATGGAAAAATGATGGTCTTTTATAACAACTAACACCACCATTAATATCATCATCATCATCATCATCATCATCTCTCTCTCTCTCTCTCTCTCTCTCTCGTTATATTTGCAATCGGAAACATTGAGAAAATATTGCTAGAGCAAACATTTCCTTCGTTAACGAATAAATCAATCGATAACAGTAATGTGAGGGAGAGAAATCTATAAGTGAATTTTTCAGGATATCCGTTTTACTTTTTTCTTTCTTTATTTTCTCATCTCTTGTTATGTTCTGGTATATTTAAAAATGAAAATGCGTCATATAGTTTGCAATTTATTTAGTAAATTTGCTCAAACTCTGACAATGAGTAAGATTAACAGACGTCCTTATATATTTATTAATGGGTAAACACTCATTGTCTCAGATGATGATGATGATGATGATGATGATGATGAAAATGTAAATATTAGATAAAATCTGGTCAAACACTCCGCCCTCAATTTATCCCACTTAAATGTCAATATTAGAAAGGAATATTATCAATTTTCAACCGTCATAAGTCTAGTGTAAAATAAGTCTTTTCTCTTTGTTCACAATTGAAATTCCTACAATCATTCCGATAAAATACAGGGTGTCTGTTTTAAATGTGGTCGATTTTTGTGAGAGTCTTATTAATCGGCGAGTGATACGAAAACAGGGGCGCCAATCTAAGGAACGGAAAATATAAAAGAGGAAAAATGGTGACCGAAAACATCGAAAAGTGTAAATTAATAAAAAAATAATAAGCTAGCAAAAGGCGCAAAATAATTCTCAGCACTAGGGCGCTTAACATATCAGCGCCAATCCTAAAACACAACCAGCTAATCACTTAAAACGACTAATTGTAAGAATGATTCGAGAATCCTCCAAACTTTGATTTTTTTCGTTTTTCTCAACTGTATCCCTAATTAGGTGGAAAACTTTAGTACGGTCCGGCCGTTTTGCCGAGAGGAGAATTGACGCAGGTAGGCTTGTGTTAACAGTGGGTAGGAGGGTGCCTTTACCAGTCATATCATTTTAAGAAATAGTTATTTACTGCCCACATACTTTTACGCCTATGGAATATTCACAGGTAATTCTAGAGGCTGTCCTACCACCCAAATTTTGCTAGTGCGCATCCAGGGCTCTCGTCTCGGTAAAACGGCCGGACTGTACTTTTCCTATAATGCTATGGAAACGACAAAAAGCAATGCTGAGAAGTCTTCGAGTCATTCCTAGTCATTTTACAGCCTTAGCTCATTCTTGAATATCGCGAATTGTCCAAAACTATCATTTTTTAACCGACTTCGCAATGAGCCACAAGGTTCTAATTTTGCTCCAGAAATACTCGAATCGCTCGTCAACTAGAAGAAGTTTCATAATAACTGACCATATTTAGAACAGACACCCGATATATCGATGATATTTAATCGTGATGGCCTGTAGAAAATTCAGAATTAGAAGTCGTTCATCTGAACGAAATAAATTGAAATTCTCGTAACATTTCACCAGTTACAACAACAATAACAATAACCAAGATGATGGCAAAATGTCGTCGTACGATATCGAGAGAAAAAATCAAATAGAAGGGAATATAAGTTGAAGGGTCGCTGAAATGCCATCTAACCGACTAATAATTAGGGTGGTAAAGGATAATGATCGGAAGCATATCCGGGGGGAAAACATGTCAAACATGTCAACTTGTAAGTGTATACAGAAATAGTTTTACAGATAAGAACCAAGGAAAATGTCTATAAAATTTCTAAATGGTACTGATAAGAAATGTACGCGTAAATAACTAAAGTTTGTATGTACATACATGTGAACAAAAAACAAAGGATTTTCATTTTAAAGGCTATATTTGGTAATTTTCCGATAATTTCAACAATAATTCGATGCCTTCTTATCAGAAAAATTGTTATCGAAAACAGATTAAAATCGATAATATTGATAGATTACTAAGGAAAAAATTTTGAATCACCTCAATTTCCTTTCTTTTACCCTCTCTTCCATTCAATTATTTATCAAATCACGACCTCGTATTTCTCTACCATAAACAATTCAATTCCAATTTAAGTACCCATAAATGGTAATTAGTTAATTTTATATATATGTATAAAGATAGTCGTGATTTCCTGCTACTATATACAAATTTATAAAGATTCCAACTCTTCTAACCATTTTATTTCTATTTCGAAATACTTAAAAGTATATAGATTTCACTTTAACAACATAGTAAACTAAATTTAATGTGTTATCTAGGAAGATGAAGAAGCAAAAGATGAAGAAGTGTGGTATAAGCTAAATGAGTCTCGTTTATAATTTTAGCATAACATAAATCATCTTTCAAATAAATTTTCAAAAGGATACATTTCTCCCTCTCATCTAGATTCTCTCTATTTATACTTATATTCAATTGTATTGATTTCACTATATTTGTTTTTATATTAAAATGTAACAAAAGATCTCTTATACATACATAAAACTAGCAATAAATCATCAGAAAAATTATGAATATTTTTTTACCCACAAATAAATGATGTTTTTTTTTCCTCCCCCATTTCTTCCTTAATTCCCTTCTTTCTCTAGACTTTTCTCCTGTGAAACTTCCTCTCGAGAGGTTGTACAATGTTCGATTCATTTGCAAAAAAAACGTCAAACAAAAGAGGGCTTTGTTGAAGAGTAGACCCTTTATTTTATCATTGTCTCTATAAAAAGACTGGATTTTTTTCTTCTTCTACAGCTACCATCATCTCTCAACAAGGAAGCAAATAGTAGAATCGGAAAAAAATCATTCATAAAGAAAGACAAAAAACTAGTAAAGCCGCAAAGACGACAGAATATGAATAGGTAGATAAGAAATAATCCAATGATCGGCAAATAAAATTTGAATGAATGATGATGGAGGTTTTAAAGTTATGCAGGATTTTTTAACAATGTGTTCGATTCGGTTTGTGTGTTTGTTTGTATGTGTAGATAGTGGGATTTTCTTAAAAGTTCTTCGAGAAAACGATTTAAAGTTATTTCATAGTGGTGGAGACGATTTTGAAAGTTTGCAAACATTTACACAATTTTTGTAAAATAAAAAAATTAAGAATATTGTTTAGAATACTATAACGAGTAATAATATCCAAATGGTTAATTCTTACTTATAAACAAACGTTTTTATTACATATAAGAATACTTTATGAAGACATTATCGTCAAGGTATATGTTTAATGTAGTATTCCAGCTCTGATGATGCTGTTGATTATAGTATAAAGTTTTACGAGTCATTATTGACGATCATAAAATTACAGTTATGCAATTACATGGTTTCAATAAATTAGAAAGCAATTGATGTTGTATAATTATGTACATCCAAAATTATAAATTTCAAAAATAAAAGATATTAATTTTAAAATTCGTTACTAACAATAGTTGTAGCTAGGACTATAATAAAGGAAATCAAGTCTTTTTTATTAAAAAGACAACTTAGACTAAATCAAGGAAGTTGTTGTATATTCAGGATCATCATGAATAATTCACCAAGTCAAAACTCTAATAAAAGAGTACGATCAGGATAGGAGCGATATTTGAATATAACAAAAGTTAGGTGAATATGCAGAGACTTTGTACTAAAATCGTATTTAAAAAAAATTCTTCAACAATAACATCATTAATATTATTTGACAACAAATTTAGATCATGAATGTAAAATTAAAACAACAAACTTTAGTTCTGTTGAAATCAGGTTAAATTAAATTTATTATAAATTTATAGAATGTAGATTACTTAAAATTTTCAACTTTCAATAGAAACTGATGGACGAGTTTATCGAATGAATAGTCTGTAAAGACTATATAGAAAAGCTTTCTACCATATCTGTAAGCTGTAAATGGTAAAATATGGACATGTTTGTAACAAAAAAACACGACTAACTGCCTCTAGGATACAATCATTAAAATAATGAACTATTTATTATTTATTTGTTAATTTTGTTTAATTAGTCAGATTATAATTAAGGACAAGTAGAAATTTAAAAAAAAAAACACATATTTTTGGCCTGAAATAAGTACGCATTTCCTCCATTCATATTTAAATATAATTAACCAAAAAAAAGTGTCTATTGTGTAAGTTAATTAAGCAAATTGTAATAAAATAATAATTTTAATAATTATTAATCTTAATTAAAACAGTGGAATAAAACATTAAATCAATGTTTTCAATATACGTTAAAAAAATAATGCAAACTATTTCGCCCACATAATTGATTTGTCGAAAAAAATTTTTTTTATGATTAAGGTCGATGATAGTTAATTTTCTAAACGTATATAAAATTATAGAGATTAACTGTATTAATTAACATCATGTAAGTAATAAAAAAATAATAACATCAAAGTAGATGATGGCAACCTATCAATTTAAATCATGATTGATAACTGTATAGATACCTTCATTTACAAAACAGATTTTAATTGTTCTGATATTGTAATAAAAAATCTCTATAGACTAGTTTAGATTCTAGATAGTTTTAAATTTTAATCTGATTATGATCGAAACGATAACATATTTTGGATTAGGTCAATCTTAAGACTTCAAATACGTCATTATTTTTGGTTTAAATTAACAGCATATAAGTACAGTAAAACTTCGCTAATCCGGACCTTCTGTAGTCCGGAATTCCACTAATCCGGACCGATTTGCTCTCACATTTATGCATACTGTAATCCGGAATTTGACTGCTTCTACAATCCGGATTCAATCGGGTTGGAGCTTCCTTCATTGCTAACTCTTCGTAGCTTTTGAGGCTCAACAAAAATCAGTTCAACAGAGAACAATTACAGATTATTTTAAGTAATTTTTCGCCTGATATATATATATATATATATGTATATATAAAAAGATTTACAATCAGGAGCATACTCTCTATGTTATAATATGTTAACTCGATTTGAATACATTTGCATTTTTGTGAAAAGCTTTTTCAGTGCTCCAAATTTGTCTTAATATACATATTGAAAAAATTTTCGATTCACTTCGTAAATACCTAACAAACGAAGGAAGATACCGTGTCGCCAGAACCCTATAGGTATATTTAATATGTGTTTCAAAACGTTCCAGTAATCCGGACGATTCAGTAATTCGGACTGACCCCTGCATTAATTAGTCCGGATTAGCGAAGTTTTACTGTAGTCCAACTTTAGAGGCAATCACTGCATCCCTTGTCTAATTATACTCGATTATTTTGATCAAATAACAGAGATAATTATTGTCTCCTTTCCAAAATAAGTGTCCTACTCTTATAAGGATAAACTTTTATATTGTCCTATAACTAATCAAACATCCTAATAAAATGTTGTGCGTTGTGCTAGTAAGTATTTTTCGCAACATAAATCTATACGAAATACATAAATTTGACACTTATTCTAGAACTGAAGTACTAAATCTTTCAGTAAATTTTGGGAAATTGTAAAGTCTTGGAGTATTCACACAAAAAAAAACGCAAAATTTTACTTAAACAGTCAAAAAAATTACATTTTTATTCGATATATCGGATTGATTTTTCTAGCAAGTCTATAAGAAAGATTCGAAGTGTAGTGCCAATTTTATTTTTAAGTTGCAATTAGAAAATGAACGTAAGAACAGCAAATTTTATGAGAAAAGTCCCTTATTAAGTTCTGAAATTGAAGAACGAGCTTAGAACTACCAAGATATCGAAAAAATATGTTAAATAAATAGCATTTATTAATCCTAATACGATTAGAATTTCATCTATCCAATTTTTTTGATTTTCCGAAATTGGATTTTCCCAAATAGATAAACCTTTCAAGGAAGGCATCGTACACTTTTTTATTTTTAAAATTGTAGGTACAAAAAATCTTTGGCAAGCTCCAAGATTTTCGTCTATAATCCAGAATTTCGTAAAAATTTTCCAAAATAAAAAATGCCTTTCGATGCTACGTGAAATTCTCGATTCAACGCTGGTAATGAAATTTCAATAACTCAGAAAACAAACGAAAAATCAAAGATTAAAGATTAGCATTTTGTCAGAAACCAAATCTAAAAAGACGTAATGCAGGGGCCCTCAATACAAAATTTATTGTCTCACTCATTTCATAAAAATTAATCAATTTTCACGTCAAAGAGATCACTGAAAAAGTGTCAAAATTACCTATCATCCAACCTTCTAATCATTACTCTTTCATTAATTTAAATGGAAAGAAACTACTCAGAGCTAAGGACTATCGATGTTATAAATTTAGGCTCATAAAGCCTGGTTACTTCGAATTTTAATAAAACAAACCTCTTATATTTTAAAAGAATTTTTTCAAAAAGTATTAATACTAAAAGAATCAAATTATTTTTACAAGAAAAGTATTTTTCCTAAAAAAACATAGACGAATTTGTGGAGAAAAAATTGGTAGTGGACCGTTTTCCAATTTACTTTTTGTCTTTTAGAAAGATAAATGCAAAGTTGCGAATTTCAACTACATTTCAATGTAATTGGTGACGTTTTTCGTGCAATTTTTTCCCCAAAATCCATTACGTTTTTGCTCAAAACGACGAATTATGGATTCTCGTTCAAATCAACTCTCATCGATTACTTTTAATTTTATATAAACACGAACAAAATATCTATTTATCCTATAGTTTTGAAGTGATTTAAATTGTTTCATTTAGAACAATTAAATCAAATTAACAGTAAATCAAACATGTATTGTTACATAAAATTTAATCACAATTATCAAACAAAACAAATTACATGCCAGTAAACAGAATTATTTGAATTGTTAAAATTATTAAATCACAAATAAACCACAACTCCACAACAATATTCTACAATAGTATTTAAAGCAGATGAAAAGAAACCCCACAAATATGCTCATTTTTAATACGCTAATTGGGATGTTTAGCATAATTGGCAACAATATTGAAACAAGATTTTCCAAGAGGGATGGTTTTATTTGGACGCAAATAAGATCACCTCATTATTTTATTATTTTTAACATCATTGCAGCAAATCTATGTGAATTCCATGATTTATTTGTCTAGTAGCCGATAATTTCAAATACTGAATGGACTTTAATGTTACACGTAATGTATAATAATATGATGATTTGATGACAATTCATAATTTGGAAATTTTATTAATGAAGCCGGATTTTGTAACTCTTCATTCGATAATAGAATGGCAAAAGCATAACAAAAAACGTAATTTGAAATTCCTTTGACTAATATAAACTTAATTTAGTTTTAATAATAACAAGTTTACATCATTAATAGTTGTTTTTTATCGAAATTGATTATTTCGTAATCATTATCGGTCATATACTAATTAGTAGTAAATTTTGCAATTTAAATTAACTTATTATAGAATCCAGTTGTACACAAAGAAAAAGCCGATATTTGTAGATAAAAAAGTTGAGCTTTTTTTTGTTGTAGTTGTTTAAATAATCCCATTCAAAAATTTGTTACAACGATAGACAAAATCCGATTTTATCCACAGACTGATTGGTTCCACAAAAATAGCAATGTTTACATAACAAATATATAAATAAACGACATACGAGTGATTTCTTAAACAATAATAATAATAACAATAATGGCCTTCTATTGTTACAATATAGACGACGTATTTAATAAAATAGATCAACAATTATCAATTGTATCTAAAAATGGGCCCCAAAAAAGCAATATTATTATAATAACTCTAGTCATTGATAATTGATAACAATATCTAATGTAACAAACAAATTTCAATATTTTATTGATAACACACTCTAATAGATTCAATTTTCAAATTGATCATAAATGAAAATTTCCTCAATTTTCTATCAATTACAATTGGAAAAATACAAAAATACCTTATCAGTAATTAATAAGAATGATTTAAAAAAACATCTTGCTTACATAAACAGAATTGAAAAATTTCATTTACCTTGTGCTTGTCTCCAAATCACAGTTAAAATAATTGCAAACAATATTAAACTGGATTTACAACTCGTATAGAAACATACACCGTTTGTTCGAATCATTGTTATTATTATTTATTTACATGGGGCACAAATTTAATTAATTAATCAATTAATTAACCTAAAAAAAAACTTGATTTTTTCTTCACCAGAGAAACAAAAAAAACAAAACAATCACCCCCGATTACTTTATTTATTTTACATTTAACTTGTTTTTTAATTAAATTTATTAACTAAAATCCATTTTTTGATTATTGTTATTTACCGTTTTTGATTATTTCTATCAAATCTTTATATTGTTTATAAATATTTAATAATTTATTATAAAATAAAAACAAATATTTTGTTATAAACTTTAAGTGTTGTCAAAGTCGACTGTGATACACCGGCGCCATGTTGTCAAATAAACTGATCTAAAAACAGCGTCCGATTTTTCCATCTTTTACTAATACCAAAGAATACATACTACATAGAAGCTCAGATCTCGGGGTTTTGTGGTTATCAAACTTTTAGTACCTACCCTGACTCACGAAGGGCGACACTTGTTCAATGTCGGTAAGCACATGCTAAGCACGACGATTTTATCAACCGAACTCATGGCCACGGTTGCCGATTCAGGCGAATTTCTATTAGATCTGGTGGAATTTCGACCCGTCTTGTGGATAAATCTCCGTCTAGTAGATTAGTAGAAAATCTGGTAGAAAAGTAGAATGTCTGGTAGAAAAGTAGAAAATTGGTAGATTTTTTTTTTCGAATATTTTTTGTTGATTTGTCTAATTAAATATAACTTTTGGAGATATTTACCTATATAATTTTTTATCTTATATTTATAATGGACATATTTGGATGTAGAAAAGGAATATTGACTTCAAAATAAACTAAATGGATTTCTAGTGGGTATCACGTGACCATTTAGTAGATTTTCTTCCTACGTCGCCGGCAACAGTGTCGACGACCGACCGACATTGAACAAGTGTCGCCCTTCGTGAGTCAGGGTAGGTACTAAAAGTTTGATAACCACAAAACCCCGAGATCTGAGCTTCTATGGAGTATGTATTCTTTGCTAATACACAAGAGAAGAAAAAACGGAACATGATCGAATTGTCGACGGCGACATCTCTACACAACATTACAGTTTTCTACACATACAACACAGTTATCACTGTTACCTATCATTAAACTTTACATTCTTTTAAAATTCAAGCAACTGTTAAATTATTATCCGAATAAATCAGACTAATTAGCCCAAAAATTCTAGAAGAATCAGTAAGAGAAATTATTTATTCAAATTAAAAAGAAAAATGCGATGTCGTTTAATTTTGCTTAATGTAGGCAACACATTATACACCAGAAATAATGAGCGTTAATATTCGTTTTGTTTAAGAATTGGGCGTTACATTTTCTATAAGGTTTTAATTTCAATTATATCTTGCTTAATTGTAGTCTTAAAATATTATAATTAATTAATGAATGGATAAATTAATTTCATAATAAATGTGCGCCGCTGGATTGACAATGGTTAAATTAGCGCATGCGTAGTTTATTACTTCGATATTAGAACCATAGACAAGTAGAACAGTCAGAACGTATCTACGATACAATTTGATTAATTATTATGTCATATATTAGAAGGAGACAATGATAGTTATAGTATGTCGTTGATAGAATTGTGAATTTGACAAATCAACGTCCTGGCTGTCAATGAACAATATGGCAGTAGCAGAGCATTAATTTAGGCAAAAAATAATCGATTTATATATTAAGTCAAAAAAAAAAATAACACGATAAATTTAATCGAATTAATAATTAATTTATAATTGTGTTATTAATATATTAATTTGTGATTATTCTTTGTTTTATTATTATTGTTTGTTAATTAATGTGATGAGTGGAATGTTACCATCATTTACACCACCAGTTGTTAAACGTTTATTAGGTTGGAAAAAAGGTACAGATACTGATGATAAATGGTGTGAGAAAGCTGTAAAGAGTTTAGTGAAGAAATTGAAAAAATCTGGTGCATTAGAAGAATTAGAACGGGCTATATCATCACAAAATCACAATACAAAATGCGTCACAATACCTAGGTAGCATATCGTGTTTATGTGTGTTTGT